>CM053752.1:30943262-30969685 GCA_028658305.1 Pachyuromys duprasi
GTGTGTGGGTTCATTTCTGGGTCTTCTATTCGGTTCTATTGATCCACTATTCTGTTATTATGCCAATACCATGCAGTTTTTATTACTATTGCTCTGTAGTACAGCTTGAGGTCAGGGATGGAGATACCTCCAGATGGTCTGATGGTCTTTATGATTTAAGAAAACTTGATTGAAAGACTTCATTAAATATAAGGCAGGGTGGATAAAGAAAAAGGCATTTTTTTCTTACCTGTTGAAGAAAATTTAAGTCTATCAGAAAGAGATGAGATGTAGACATAGAAAGAGAGACAGATAGACAGAGACAGACAGGGACAGAGAGACAAAGAGAGACACACAGGCAAAGAAATAGAGAGACAGAGGCAGAGACAAAGAGAAACAGATGAACATAGACAAAGATAGACAGCAACACACACACACAAAGAGACAGAGAAATACAAAGGTGGTCACATACGATGGCTCTGGTATCTGGCAGGCACTTTCTGAAGTGGTTCATAGGCTGGCTGTTAGCTCTTAAAGAAACCTAATGACTACAATTCCTACCACGACTTTACACACAAGGATGCTGAATTACAGGGAATGTGAGTGACTGACAAGGTGGCAAGAGAATGGAGAACGGGGGAATAGATTCCCTCAGTGTCTTCTTTGGAGACTAATGCTCTGGGATCTGGTGCTTCTAACAAAGCTTCCAAGTAAGGAGTGTTTATCAGCCATTAGTAAATGCAAGTTATCTTGGCTTAGACATCCTCACAGTAACATACAGACAAGAAGGCAGAAGGAATGCTTTCAAACTGCTAAGGGAAAAATAACTTCCAGTGAAGTATTAGAGGAATGGATTTCAATAGGACAAGCAGATTGAATGAGGAAACATACAGGAAAGGTCAGGAACATCTTTGTACTGTCCATTAATTATTAATACTGCCTTGGTTAACTGTTGGGGAAGACTGTGATGTTGATGGCTATTTTCTTTGGAAGTTCCCCTGACTGCTTGGAAAAGAGAGTAAAGGATAAATTGTGCTCCTACGAGGAAACTTTGATCCCCTTTACCTCAGAGAGCTGCTGAGCCATGGCACCAAGAGCTGAGGCCATCAGACTGTCATTAATGTTTTACAAACTTAGATGCCTTCTATCCAGATAGCTGGCCAGCAGAGATAATTGAAAAGAAGATGATTTCAATATGTGAGTTTTATGATGAAATTTAAGACTGTAAAGTGGACAGGATGTACATTCTAGAAAACATCTGAAATAGTTAGGCAGTGAATGAAAGTCTTGTCTGCCCAGACTAACCACTCAGCTGAGCTCATGCTGTTCAACCTTGAGCTTAGATTTTGTAACTTTGGTGTTTTCACAAAGGATTGTCATTTAAAAAGTTATTTCATGGTAAGTTCTCTTTATTATAGTATCCACCAAAGGCCTAGCATCATGGAAACACACTATTTTGAAGCTAGATGAGGTTGTTTGCTAGAGTTCTTATATTTATGAATAAAGGAACCAAAGCACAGAAAATGAATGCTTTCCCCCCAAGGTCCTTCTAATAATAAAGGACAGCCAGCTAGCCTGCAAACATCCATTTCCCTCAGGGTTCACACAGAATACATAGGTCATGGGGAATAACACTGAAAAATGCTTCTGCCTTTGTTTAATTTTAGAAGGAGAGAGAGCGTAGGTGAAAACCCACAGATATTTTGTTATTAACATGACGATGGCTATGAATGCCATAGAAAGTGAGATTTTTATAGCCAATATTGAGGATGCAATCAAGCTCCTTTACACTACCAGAACAGGGCTGTATAACAGGTGGTTTTTGAAACAAGATTCAGCCACCTGGAAATGTGACTGTTCCAGCTGGGAACAAAACTAACAAATTTCTGTGAGCATAAATTGGCAATCTGGAATGAGAGGAAAGTGGATATTTCTGAAACAGACCAAGGGAGAGGTCATGGCTCCAGAGGAAGTGAAAGAGGCTCATGTGGACAGATTATAGAGGGCCTGTTGGTTACGAGAAGATGCTTGTATTTTATTCTGGAGGTGATGTACAGTTATTGAAAGATTTTTAAACTAATGACATGACATAGACAGTCCTCTAATTAGAACCCCAACCAGTATTTGTAGAACTGAAATTTTTTAAAGAATTGCTTGCCCCTCTCACTTCTAGTTTTTCTCACATGTGAGTTGAATATTCTTACTAAAAGCAGATGCAGCTACTTCTCAGTCTTGATGGCCACAGCCACACCCCTCCCATTAATATCTTTTCTTTCCAAGAGAAGATGATGTGGGAACAATAGACTCAGACCAAAATTCAAAGGAAAAACATTATCAGAGCAATTTGAGTAAAATGCTCATTCCAATAATCTGTTGTTAAGAGGGCTGTAAAGCAAGTTATAGGAATTAGGCATGTGCTCAAGTAGCTCATGAGGCAATTTGTGTAAAATTATCAACAATATTCCTGGCAGGTGGTGTTTGTTCCATGTGTGTTTACTCAAATAAAGTTAGATATAAACAGGGAGCTGGCATATAAGTTTGTGTAAGAGTCCACTATCGGTAATAGTATCAAACAATCCCTAGTACAATAGATATCACAAAACAAAGACTCAATATACTATATCCATTATTGTTATTGCACCACAATGTCCTGCTTACTTTTAGTCCTTCTCTTTAGTTTCTGGGGTATTAAGAGTTAATTGTGTTCACTGATATTTCAGTACCCTGGACAGCAATAAGTGTGAGGACTTTTTATTCATCACAAAGGAATTATCCATTACCTTCCATTTCCTTTCCCTCAACCTTAGACTTTGTGCGTGTGTTAATTTGGGTTGTATTTATGGGTCATATATTTGTGCATATAGTGCCTGGAAGACTACCTTGAGTATTGTTTCCTTTTAAGAAATTTATATATATATATATATATATATATATATACACATATATATACATATATACATATATACATATATGTATGTATTTAATGATATGTTCTCACACTGGCCTGGAATTTGCAGATAGAAAGGCTGTCTTACCAGCAGTCTTCAGAAATCTGTATGTCTCTACCTCCCCAGAACTGGGATTGTAAGCATATTCTACTATACCTGTTTTTGTTTCTTTGCCTTTTAATGGACTCTGGGATCAAATGTAGATCCTTATGTAGACAAGTTTATTGTTGTTGTTTCTGACTGAGGTATCTCCCAGCATAAAACTTTATTGGTTACTATAGCCAGGTCCAACTAAGACACATATCACTAGTCCTCCAAATGGTTTACTCATCTCTCATTTCAAAGTGTCAGTTTTATTCTCCTTCTTACCCACCCATGTCAACAAGATCCCAGCATGAGTTGCCGCCAACAGTTCCTGAGTTATCTCACTTAGAAGCCTATTAGCTCTTTAGCACATTTGCTGCTTTTATTAGACTAGTTTTGACAAGCTCCAGAACTTTGTTTTTGATTTTTATCTTTGGGATGATTTAAAGCTCCATAAAACTGTGCAATTGCTGTGGGCAGGTCACATATCCACCAACATCCATCTGCTTCCTAAAAAAAACCTGATCCTCCCAAGCTTAGAGCAGTGTGTAAAGCACACAATAAAAAGAGATTGCCATAGGTTAATGTGCTCCCTCATGGTGAACATCCCCTCTGTCTCTCGTATGACATCCACAGTATGTGGATGCTACTACTTCGACTTTCCTTTCATTTTCAACCAATACAAATAATTAAAAATAATTAGCATCCTATATATGAGGGACAGGATCCTTTTAGAGGCATATTTTCCCAGTACCTAGGAATTTAAAAAAATACATTGCCTATTTAGAGACAATGTACTTTTTTAATGTCTTGGAACTTCTCCACTGTATGCCATTTTTGCAGCCACATGTTTACTAAGTTTTTACCAGTGATGTTCACTATTTGATGTTTTGGTGTTTGGCTACAACAAAGACTCTCAACATGAAAATTAGGACCACAGGGAGGCCTCAGCTCCCAGAAGTGTGGAGTTACTGTAAAAAGTTCTCTTAAATAAGCAGCTACTTTATTACCATTTCTACTTTAGGCATAAAAAGATAGCCCTTCCTCTGATCAGTCTGTTTTCTATGAATTAATTGACTGCCACAGTTCAAAGGATGTACTCTTCATCGTTTATAAAGTAGTAAAGTGTAGGAATGTTCATACTGAAAAATTTCAAAAGGAAAAAGCATAACCTTGGGAGTTTCTTGTGAAATCATAGGCACTTTGAGGCACTGGTCATGAGCACACTATTTCTGTTTGATTTTCAGATTCTGAGAAATACTCGTTTAATACTGTCATTAATACTAGGTCAGATTACTCATTACAGTGATCCTAAAATGAACCAAGAAGTCTTCCAAATGGATGATATGCTATTTATTGCATTTTTCTTTTATCCCATCTCTTTTCAAAGCTTTTATAGTTTAATTCTCTTTAGGAATTAGTTCCTACCTAAATTTCCTTCTCTGTAGGAATATTCTGGGAATGAAAACACATTGGGTGATTATTTTCCTCTTTTCATTGTTCTCCTTTTTTGTTGAGTTAATATCTCTGAACTTTTTCTACCTTGTATATTCAATCTGGCAGTGACTGGCTGATGTAAATGTCTAGACCCCCGACATGAAAGTCATGTGAGGAAGGATAAATCAAAATCTGATTTATCCTTCACTGTTGACAAGTCATAGCATTCTGGATGAACATATATTGAAGGTGAAAAACAGTGAATGAACTGAAGTATTTTCCTCTCAGCTTTTCAACAATTCTTGTCTTTTTAATGTTCCTACTTCACTGATCTGGGCTTTTTCTCAGACAGCTCACTTTGCAATGCCTACCTTCTCCTCTCCTCAACCTTGGGAATAGTATCAATGTGAATGTCTACAGTTCTCCTGGGTGGGGCATGTGATGAAGGTTCTCTTGCTATGTGTGGTGGCAGTATTAACAAGTATTGTTTGGTCTGTGTCATAGAGTAAATCTACAAAGTCAATATGAACTGATTTTTGAAAGATTTACCAAATGAGAGGCCTATTTTGATGAAAATTAGGAGAGACCAAGGAAAAATGGTTTATATATTAAAAATATAGGTAGACTTTGGGCAAGCTGGTTCCACCACAAGCTTCTTGGTGTGAATTTCATATGACATTGTCTTGTTCAAAGTAAAGGTGCTTCGATCAGTCATTGTCTCTGAGCTGCTTAGTGATATAATACAACTGTGGGATCCAGAGACCTGGGGAGGAACATGTCCTCACAGTTCACCAGAGTCTGATCCTTTAGAAAAGGTTTTGATTTGGTTGCAACCAATGCTCACAGATAGGGAAAAATTCACCAAATGGGTACTTACTCTTGATAGGAAACTGACAGCTCTACAAATAATTAGGTAGATGTTACATTGGGTGTACATATGGTGGGTCTCTTTTATGGGTACAAACCTAAACAAGTTTGAATCATAGATGAATTGCTGTATTGTGTTTGTGTGGAAGATTTTTGAAGGCAACAGTGTAAGCACCAGAGATTGAGCCAATGATGCTGTTCATATAACCGGAGACCTTGTATTTACAAGAACAAAGCAAAACCCAGTGACTGAAAGAGGAGTCTAGAGTGGGGTCAGCAGTGTGTAGAGTGAAATTGTCAGTGATTTAAACTATTGTTGTCTAACTTCTGCTATTCTAACAAAAGCAAACTTGTTCAAGGCCAGGTTGAAGACCTGGATGATTCAAATCAAACTGTAGATGTAATGTTCAGGGAACAGAGAGAATGATAATAACAGTAGCCAGGATATCAGTGCAACCTGGTTGAAAACAAATGAGAATTTACTGTCTTGTGCCAGATAACCCATAGTAAATTTAACTTCAGTTATGACAGAATCAGGAAGCCAGGAAGCTTTCCCAGTCTATTTTGTTCCTTCTCTCAGTTCTGTCTCCATGTTACCTTTATCCACGGGCAGTTTCTTCTTCCTACTGGCCCAGCAAACTCCAGCTTGTTGTGGCAATTCCAGAGATAAGGCAGGCCCTCTTTCTCATGGTTCCAGCAAATGTCCCAGCATTGACTTCACCAGGAAGATTTTTCATATGATCAAAACCAATAAATGCACCTACTGTTTCTAGGAATTTGTGGCATTGATTGAGTGATTGATTGGAATAGACTAAAAGCTGGTGATGGAGTCTAGGGTAGGTCACTACAAAGAGAATGACACGGCTGAATGACACTTCAGCTTTCACAATGGGCTTTTCACATTTCTACCCTGTAGCCTCATTGGACACATGGCAGGCTACAGTGAATACATCAACATTGGCAAACTTGAGACACAGATGATTTGACAAATCATTTTTGATATCAGGCTTGTGAAAAAAAGTTTCTCGTTTTCATCTGACAGTTTTTATGATGGAAGTCTAGCTCACTAGTTTATAATTGACATGATTTTCATAGATTTTGGAGAAGTTACAACATTCAATGGTCTGCCATGTGCAATCTTTACAGACCTTTCTGTTAACCTTGCAGAGCTTGAGAACTTAGCTTCAACATTTTGTCACGCTCTTGTCAATGTCTAGACAGGTGACTTCCTCTCAATTTCTCTAGGCTGTTTCCCTCTTTAAATTCAAGAGTTATTTCCCTGGACAAGGCCAGTGCCAAAGGCTTGAGCATTCTGTTTGCTGACTTGTGTAACTTCTTGGAAAATGACTTTCTTGCTGTGATGTGAAATTGACTTTTCATCTTCACTGACGCAGTACATTTTACATTTCCGGTGTTTGGAGGCACACAATTCCATTAAGAGGACCTGTGTGAGCTTTGAAAACTAGACTGCTTGCTTGCAGGGAGTTAGAGAATAATGACTTGCCTCTGAGATTGCTTTGAAAAATTCATCCTAAAAGCCATTCTTAATACACTATAGTAAAAATGAACTACAATGTAAATCGGAGTTTCAATCCACAGTTGTGATGCAAATATGTTCCCAAGTATGCCTTTCTGTTTGTTATAATGCCCTACATAACACCTGTCATAGTTTTGGTTGTCAACTTGACACACGTAGGAAGAGAAAGCCTCAATTAAAGAACAAGAGCTCCACAAAGACCAAATAGACCAGGGCACAGGGGTCTTTTATGAGACTGTTTCTCCAACCAAGAACCATGTATGGATATAACCTAGAACCCCTGCTCAGATGTGGCCCATGGTAGCTCAGTATCCAACTGGAGACCCTAGTAAGGGGACCAGGGACTATTTCTGTCGTGAACTCAATGGCTGGCTCTTCCACCCTCCCACACACACACCCGGCAGGAACAGCCGAGCTAGATCCCAGAAGAGGACATTGCAGCCAGCCCTGAAGAGACATGATAAGCTAGGGTCAGATGGAAGGGGGTGAGGTCCTCCCCTATCAGTGGACTTGGACAGGGGCAGGGAGGAGATGAGGGAGGGATGGGGAGAGTGGGAAGGAATGAGGGAGGGGGCTACGACTGGGATACAAAGTACCTAACCTGTGATTAATATAAAAATAAATAAATTACATTAAAAAAGAAAGAAGTTGCCTCTATTGAACTCACCCATAAGCATGGCTATGGGGACATTTTCTTAGCTGAAAATTGATGTAGAAGACAGCAGCCCACTGTGGGTGGTACCATCATTAGGTAGAGAGACTGGCCTATATGAGAAAGGTAACTGAACAAGCCAGGGGGAGCAAGCTGTGTCTGTTTCAGTTCCTGCCTTGGCTTTACCTGATGGTGGACTATGATCTGTAAGCCAAATAAACACTTTTCTTCCCCAAGTTACTTCTGGTCATTGTTTTATCACATCCACAGAGAAACAAACTAGAACAAAATACTGAGAGCATTTATATGTTGTCATTTAATATTTGTGCATCAAACATCATGCATCATGTCTCATGCATTTCTTGAGAGCAAGACCCATTCACCCAGCTGTGAATTTATTGAACTTGTTTTGTTTGAGCTTGAGTAAAGCCACAGGAGTCATAGAGGATTACAGATGGTCCTTTAGTATGGAAATGGAGGGATGGATTAGTTACCTTTTCATTGCTACAATAAAACACCTGACAAACGTAACCTCAGGAAAGAAAGTTAACTTGGCCCACAATCCTGGGGTGCTGTTCATTATTGTGAGGAAGCCAAGGAAGCCATGGCAACAGGAACTTGAGGAAGCTGGTCACATCACATCTGCTGTCAGGATGTAGAGTGGTGAGTGCTGCTGCTCAGTTTCTGTCTCCTGTTTATTTTTTCTAGCACCCTGGCCCAAGACATGGTGTTGCCCTCATTTATAGCAGCCTTCCCACCTCAATTAATCCAGTCTAGAAACTCCTTAGCAGCCATATCTAGAGTTTGTTGGTACTCAATATTTTTTTTTTGGTATACAGAAACAATGAAGTTCTATTCATTCATGTAGAAGAATAAAATCATTTGATCTGCAGGAAAATGAGAACTCCTGGGGATATTTATAGTAAGAAAAATAAGCCCTACTAAGAAAGGTAAATATTACATGCCTTTTTCATAGGTAAAAATCTAGATTACATGATTACAGAATGTGCATAGGACATAAAAGTCAAAAGAGAACTATGACAGAAGTGGGGAGGGGAAGGGGATACATGGGGATTTAAAGTCAAAGGAAAAATTAACTGGGACAGGAAGGGACTAGTAAGAGATGGGGTTGGGGAGGGCAGTGGGAATGGGCAATGAGTGCCAAGTATAATGATATGTACATATAAAATGCCATAATGAAACCCATTACTTTGTATGCTAATGAAAATATTAATAAAAGATGTACAAGCCTTTCATTATGGAAAATATAAAATGCAAAATATTGTTGACAAAAATTAATATCTCAACACCAAGGGGCAGTATGAGAGGGTTTCTCTGGCAGTACTCCTACTCATATTTGACTTTATTTCCTTCTTTTTATGTTTGTTTATATATATTTTTAGTACCCCAGACTTCTGTTTTCTTCCCCTGAAATTTAATGCAAGAATTTAAAACACAGTCATACTCTTATGTAAGTCACTTAGAATAAGCAAATTCATATAGATAGAAAGTAGAATAGAGGTCTCTTGGGATGAGAGTGGCAGATTGAAGTCACTGAAGAGCTCTAGAAAGAGACTATAGTAATGATCACATGCAATGGATATGCTTAATGCAATCAAGATGTCCATTCAAAAAGGCAAAATGATAGATTTTTCTGTGTTGTATAATATGCCACAGTTTTCTTCTTTTTACTGAAGATACATTTTCCCTACATAACAGAGCTGATTATGGTTTTCTCTTCCTCAACTCCTTGCATCTGGACCAATACCATTTCTGTCTCTTTTTGTTAGAAAATAAACAGGCTTCTTTGGGATAATAATAATAAAATAAAGTAATAAAATAAAATAAGATAAGACAAAAACTAAAACATTGGAATTGTACAGAACAAACAAGTAGAAGGAAAAGAGCCTAGGGGGGAAAAAACCACAAAAAATAGATATAGATTCAGAGATCCTCTTGCTCACACACTCAGGAATCTCATAAAAATATGAAACTGGAAACCGTACTACCCACCCAAAGGAGCTGTGCTATCCCTGTCCATGCCTCCTCAGTCTCTATGAGTTCATATATGTGGCTCATATACTCTTTCTGCCCTTTCTTCTACAGGTTTTCCTGAGCCCTGTGGGAACGGATTTAATGGAGGCATCCCATTTAGGATTGAGTTTTTCAAGGTCTCTCACTCTCTACATAATGTCTGGCTTTGAGTCTCTGTATTTCTTTTCATCTGCTGCAGGAGGAAGCTTCTCTAAGGATGGCTGAGTAAAGCCCTGATCTATGAATATAGCAAAATGTCATTAGGAATCATTTATTGCTACATTCTTTCCCTAGAACAGTAGAATTTGGTTTTACCCTAGATGTCTGGCCTATCTCACCTTAGGCTCTTGTTCAATAGAGCACTCCATCTCACAGAGTGGGCCTTAAGTCAAATCAGATATTGGTTGGTTACCCCCACAAGCTTTGTGCCACCATTGCACTAATGTATCTTGCAGGCAGGACACCATTATAGATCAAAGGGTTTGTGTCCAGTTGGTGTTTATATTTTCTTTTGGTAGCATGCAGAGTACCATCCTTTACCAAAGATGCTAGCCACAAGGGTGAAGGCTCTATGTAGGTATCAGCTCAACTTCTCCATGTCCAGTGAGTTGTAAAGGTGTTGTCTTCAGCAATAGGGCCTTGCTGTTAGTTTGTAGAGAACAAACTATGATCTTGTCAACAGCCTGGGTTGGCTGGGGATTCCTATGGGACCTTTTTGACCAACCACTCAGTAAGTTGTAGCCCATTCTTGGTATTGGAAGCTTCATTTGGTGACAAGAAACATCTTCCCCATTATTTGGTGATTTCCTTTAGATCACCTTCATATATGTATATATTTTAGGAAGCTTTTATCTACTATATTAGGTTGTTACCATACTACCCCTCAAGTGGCCCTTAATTTTGGCTTTCTACTTAATTTTGGCTTTCTACTTAATTTTGGCTTTCTCTCCCCATATTTCCTTCCTTGTCTCCCTCCCTCACTTCTCCCTGCTTGATCTTCCCATTCCAAGCCATCTCTTTTTTATTATTATTTTATTTTATTTTTTATTTTTATATCAATCAGAGGTTAGGTACTTTGCATCCCCAGCGTAGCCCCTTCCCTCTTTCCCTCCCACTCTCCCCATCCCTCCCTCATCTCCTCCCCGCCCACTCCAAGTCCACCTACAGGGGAGGCTCTCCTCCCCTTCCATCTGACCCCAGTTCATCTTGTCTCCTCAGGGCTGGCTACAATGTCCTCCCCTGGGATCTAGCCAGGCTGTTACTCCCTGGCATGTATGGGGGAGAGTCAAAGAGCCAGCCATCGAGTTCATGTCTGAAACAGTCCCTGTTACCCTTACTAGGGTCTTCAGTTGGATACCGAGCTACTATGGCCAAGCCATCTCTTTACCTTTATAGAACTCATGGGCATGTGTGGCTGGGCCATGGCCAAAACTCTCACAGTACTGTAGGATTTTGACTCAAGCAGAGCCAACTTGCTCCTTGGTTCCAGTTAGATGGTTTGGGAAACTGGAAATGGACAAGAAATGCAATTAAACTTTTAATAATAAAAATTATTATATATTCCATAATGCATGAGAAAGTTTCACAAAATGCTGAACAGCCCCACCTAAGTAGTAGTATTAGTAACATTTTTATAAGCACAATGGAATACTACTTTGTCATAGTTAGGACTTAAAGCTTTTCTCTATAAGAAAAAGAGATGGGTTCAGGTGATAATTTCAAGCTAAGTAAGCTCAACACAGAAAAACACATCTACTTTTCTCATGGAATCTTTTACAAACATGTCATAGATATAATAGTGATCACCAGAGACTGGGAAAGATGTGGGGTAGGTGAAAATAACAAATTCACCTACAAGTATGGGAAGACTACACTGTAACCTATAAACATATATAATTGATGTCTGTTAATTTAAACTTTTAAAAGATAGAAAACAGTCACACACTGAGCATGGATAAACTCTTCAAGAGAACATGTTGGAATGAACAGACAAGAAGCAAAGGGTTAAGACCCACATGATCCAGCATTCATGGACTGAGGAGAGGAGAAGAAGCTGGTCGGGGGGCTGAGTGGGACCAGTAATGATTAAGAGAGGTGAGAACTGCGGGAGACAGTTGAACACAGAGTTTTAAAAACAGGAGTCTACTCCAGTTATGAAAGTCTCCTAATAAAATCAAATGGGCAAACTGAGCCGTTTCTGACCACAAGACCGAGCCATGTGCAGGTCCTTGGTCACTTGCCAGTGGCAGTTTTGGCTGAGTGAAGCTGGCAATAGACTTAAGCTGGTCCCAGAGAAAACAGGAGAGTCATTTGGTTCTACCATTTCTAAATATCTGCACCTGGATTTTGGTTATAGCTAAATGCTAGAGAGCTTGCTTAGGATGCTCAAAGTTCTGGGTTCAAACATTGCTAAAAATTGTGTGGACACATTTTTTCTTTCAGCTTCTTTACTTGCAAAATGTTGATAGGAAGTGAAGGTAATCCATGGGTCTATGAGATAAATGAGTGAGATGATCTGATTAAAATGGCTTGCCCAGTTAGCATTCAGTGCAGTTTGCTATTAGGCTACAGTTAAGTCCTAAGCAGAAGTCATTTAAGTGGTGAGCCATTGGTTACAGGAATAAGCTAAGGAAGAAAAGTAGACATTGATTCCACCTGAGGAGCTTGCTGAGGCCCTTGGTCAAAAGGGCAAGAGATCCAGTGCCTATCTGCTTGACTGTCTGGGCCTCTGAGAGTTAATACTAGGATCCTGAACCTTGTTTCACTGGCTCTCTTAAAGTGCAAGTTCTGCCAGCTTTAAAGAGCACACATCACAGTGCACACCTGTATGAAACCAACACTCATTAAGTGATATAAATGGGGTGGTGATGGTGTCAGTGATAATGATGATGACACTGAGGATGCTGGCAGGACTTGGATGTCTTTTCTGTCTAGCCATATATTTTAAGAGGAAGATGCTACTAGTCTTTCTTCAATGTCACTGAAGTGCCTGGTACCTCTACCCTATGCAAGGCCAGTCCCTGGCTTGGTTCTCAGAGTGCCTGTGAAGAAGGTGATAGGCATATCTTTCCTTGGCCTCTAGTTTTAAAGCTTCAAAAAGTAAGCTTAGGACTGGCTTCATTGTCTTCCTCTGTGGCCTGGTAAAGCTGCCCCCGCCCCTCAGAGGGAGGTGATCAAAGCGCCTGCCACTGAATTCATGTCAGAGACAGTCCCTGTTCCCCTTACTAGAGAACCCACTTGAAGACTGAGCTACCATGGGCTACATCTGGGCAGAGGTTCTAGGTTATCTCTATGCATGGTCCTTGGTTGGAGTATCAGTCTCAGAAAAGACCTTGCAGGCAGTTCTGATGAAACCTGATAGGCTAGGGTCAAATGGAAGGGGAGGAAGACTTCCCTTATCAGTGGGTTGGGGGAGGGGTATGGAAGGAGAAGAGGGAGGGCTTCTGCTGGTATACAAGGTGAATAAAGTATAATAAATTAAAAAATCCTAAATGCAAAAAAAAGAAAAAAAAGAAATAAAGGAAGGAAGAAAGGAAGGAAGGAAGGAAGAAAAAAGAAAGAAAGTAAGCTTAGATCATTGGGCCCTGGACAACTTTTACAATGTGGGTCATTCTTTGGAGATGACAGCTTCAGAAAACCTGCTTTTCTCTTTTCTTAGGCAAGTTTATTTTTTTGTGTGTGTGTCAATAGTAATCTTCAATTTTTTTTTATGCTTTAAAGCATCAGGGTATTTATTTGAAGGAGTGCCTCTGGCTTGCTGCCTTTGCAGAATGGCAAGAAATAGACTGTTATCATTCTGTTTGTCACTTTAAAAATTTTTTAAAAATGTGAATAGAGGCCTCATGTACTTTCCACCATTTCTTCCTAAAATTTTTTTTTCTGTTCCTCTGTGCCCCAGCACAGAGATTTAACAGGGCTTCCTGGCCATGTATAATGTGTGTTTGCATGCTCCAAGTCTGTTAAGGCATTTTCTGCATTTATTTCGCAGCAGATTCCAATTGTAAATTGGTTGTAGAGACGTCACTGGCTTCCTGCCTGTGACATTTCTGATGGATGGCCCCTATTTATACAGAACAGCATGGCATGCGCAAAGCTACAAGGCTCCATGCCATGCTTAATGGATCGGAAGGAGAGAGCTGGCAGTCCCACTGTGAAGAGAACCATCCGTTTCCTTTTGGTAAGCAGTCAGAGAGGCTTGCGGGGCTTGGGGGAGGTTACCAAGTCCTGGCTCTTCTACAAAACCTTCCTAGGTTTTGTAGTCCTGAAGACTTAATTTGGCAGCTAACACACAGATATCCTGTGCTTAAGGGAGCAGAACAACAGGTGTGAACCTCTGCTGGGACCATTTGGTGGTATACATTTCTATGTCTACGCTGGTTTGTTTACAGTAAGAGATGGAGATGAGGTGTCTTGTAGGGGTGTTGTATCCCAGTTGGCATGCTATAAAAAGCCACCATAGACAAGATGACTTTTATATAGCATGTTTCCCCTCACAGTTCTGGAGATGGGAAGTCTATGATGTAGGCACTGATGTAGGTTTTATGTCTGGTGAGGGTCCTCTTGCTGGCTGATAGATGGTCTTTGATACTCATGCCCTCACATTATGGAGAGGGGCTGGGGAGGAAACTCTCTTTTATGAAGGCACTAACCTCATTTTAAGAAGTGATCAGTTCTAATCACCTCCTAATAACTACTGCCTAGGACCATCCCATTGAAGATTAGATTTCAACATGTTAATGGAGGTTATGGGACCAGAGATATGGCTCAGAGGTTAAGAGCACTGGTTACTCTTCAATAGGACTAGAATTTGATTTCCAGGTTACACACTGAAGCTCAGAACTCTCTGTAATTCCAGTCCTAAGACAATATGACACTCCTTCCTGGCCTGTGAGGGCAATAGGCACACATACGCTACACATGCATACATGTAGATAGAACACTCATACCAAATTATAGACAAATGCATGAATAAATTTATGATCCAGGCTGTAATAGGGAGCTTTGTGAGTTTTGTAGAACTGTTGGCTTCGTTATCATTTCAGTAGGTTCAGGCCATGTCACCTGCTTTTCACCTTCTGACCCTCTTGCCTTGATCCTTAATCAGAGGCTATGTATATGCAATCACTGAATACTTTGGTTAATTGATTTCAAGATAGAGGTTGGGAGGTGAAGAATAAGAACACCTCTTAGTATCTCACCAGTAAGGGTGGTTGGATGTGAGTGAGCAGGTGTTCTCTCTATTTTTGTTAAAATAGGAGACAGTACTGATGACCAACTGATTTTTAGGAAACATTGTTAGGTAGGAAAAGAAGTTCTTCAGTGTGCACCAAAAAGACACACACACACACACACACACACACACACCAGGAATAAACAATAAACAACAATAAAAACCCCAAAACAACCAAAGAACAACAACAAAAAAACCCCTAACCAAACCAAACAAAAACCCTCTCAAGTATACTTTTCAACTCCAGAAATTAAAGTTATGTTACTACATGTGTATCAAGAAATGTTTACAAATATATGATTTACATGATTTTCTGCCACTTGGAAAGATTAAAATGTCCATCATCAGGGAGTCAATTGAAATAATGTCATGGCCAGTCAGCTGATGACTTTTCATGACTTAGTAAAACTGTCAAAGACAAAATATGTGCCGTGTACAAGATGTTATTCAGAAACAAAAAAAGAAAAATATATCCACAGGCCATAACAAGCTACATATATGAATCTAGTCATAACATATTGTAAGATTACATTTATATGATTTCAGCAAAATAGGAAAATTCACTGATGAAGCCTCACCGAAGCATGAGCTTACCATGTGTATTGGTTTGCTTTCTGCTGCTTTAATGAAACACTATGGCTAAAAGCAATGTAGAGAGGAAGGGGTTTATTTTATCTTAGGCTTTCAAACCATCACTGAGGGAAGTCAGGGCAGGAACTGAAGACAGGAATCTAGAGCAGAAATCAAGAAGGAACTAGGACACCAAGACATTTTATATACATGGTGTGATGGTTAGTTCTCATTGCCTGACTGGATTTGGAATCAATTGGGAGACACCTCTAAGCAGGTCTCAATGTGTTTCCAGGGGGGTTGAACTGAAGAGAGAAAGACTCATCATTAATATGGGGAACCCCATGCCATGGCTTGAGGGTCCTGGACTGAATAAAAAGGAAACAAGTGCAAGAAAAACATTCATTTCTCTCTGTTTTCTGAGTACACAATATCCATACTCCCATTGCTAGGCATTCCTTCCTCTCAACTGCATGCCCAGCAAACCCTTCCTTCCCTCATGTCAGCTGTCCAGTCATAACAATAAACATTAATGCTCACAGTCACAGGTTTTTAAATGGTAGATCCATTATGCTAGTATTTTTGGTTAAGATAAGGTATTTTGAGGTATCTTTGAGAAGATCCTCAAAAACGGAGTGCTTTTGCTCAAGTTGGGACTGAGTCACCTCTAATTAGCATTTCTTTCCCTTTCTGAAATTGGCCATTCTTCATTTGCTTCCTTGTTACATGGTTCACACACATTTTCCACAAGTTCTTTATGTTTTTTTGGTGATGGTGATTTAGAACTAAAGAGACTTGTAGCTTTGAGTGAAGGGAAATCTCGTGCCGTAACCAGCGTAAACGAGAAGCTATGTTGGGAGGTGTTCTAGCAACCCTCTGCACAAATAAAGCCACCTCTGGTTTCATGTACCGGGTTGTTCATTATGTCAAAACTCAAAATCACTGTGCCCAACAGGCAAATTATCTGGCGTAAACTGCACATATGTACACGTATGTTAATAAAATTGATATTTACTTCTTTATAATTTTCAGTATTATAGAAATCATTTATAATCTCTTTTATAATTACAAAATTTTAGTTATTTTCCTTTTGGGATCAAACCAGCTGTCCATAGTACTGATATTTTTGATAGGATGGAATAGGAAAGTGATGGATAAATTTAGACAATGGTTTTAGCCTTCTTTGCTTGTATTCTACTTTAGGAGCTTTGGGGGACTTAAGACTTGAGCCTGTTATTGTCCTCTATTGCAGTGGTCCTCAACCTGTAGTTCGTGACCCCTTTGGGGGTGCAGTGACTCTTTCACAGGGATTGCACATGAGACTTCCCGTATACCACATATTTATATAACAATTTACAACAGTAACAAAATTACAGTTATGAAATAGCAACAAAAATAAGATTAAGGAAGGTTGAGAGTCATGGCTCTAAAGGCATAACAGGGCTGGGTTTGTGAATCAGAAGCCCCAGAGATGTCATCAGTTACCATATGCAGTGTGCAATGGAGCCCAGAACTTGAGTAAGGGCAGTTCTGGGAAGAGTCTGGTAGAGGATGTGCAGGGAGAACAGAATAAGAAGAAATCCGTGGTGAAAGAAGCAGGAGGCCCGCACCATGTTTGAAGTTTGGTTATGGATTAGTTCTGGCCATTTTCTTTCCTGTTGGCTGGGGATAGTTTAGAGGAAGGAGACACATTTGAGTCTCAGTCCTGTCATGAACTAACCGTGTGCCCCTGGGAATTCAAATACGTCAATGAGTCCTCTTATGTGAAAAGGAGAAGAGACCTCATTCCTTGTGAGCTGTCACAAAGATCAGATGTTGCAGTGAATCCCACATGCCTTGCAGTTCAAAGGTTGTGCATTAGCATGATTTTAGTATGCAGGTGTTCCTGCACAAAAAACAGTCCCCTGATGTGTGATGCTTAGACAGTGCTGAGCTGGAGGAAGAGCCTCAGAACTGGTTTCTCTGGCCTTGCCCACCCAACTCTGGGTCAGCTTTGATCTTCTTTCTCTTTGGGCATAGAGCTTTCCTTGAGGGTCTGTGTCTTTGTAGAGACTGATCTGTGAGAGGAACTTGCCTGCCTTCATGCCTGCTTGCTGAATGCCATTAACAGGGAGGAATTCGAATACAGCATGGAGAATCCAGAAGCTGTCTCAAGACATTGCCCTCTGGCTCATCCATTTCTCTGAAAACCAGTTACTGATTATCTACAAATTCCTATAGCTTCCAATTCCCGAGTCTCCTATGGAGCAGGCATTTAAGCTTCAATCATGACACACATTCTGATTCTGTGAAGTTCATATTCTGTGTGACTCCCAGGTACAGCTGCATATCAGTATCTTTGTATGGCCTTTTTGCTCTCAGCCTGTCTGTTGGAAGTTTGTTTTAGCAGGCTCAATTAGTAAGTTGTCAGAGGGAAACTTTTATGTTCCTTCACAGGCAATCCCATGACACTGTCTTAGTTGTCCCTGGGGTTTTGATTTTGAATTTTCTGGCATATGTTGGTTCCTATCCTCGGAGTTCTTTTGTTTATCACATGAGAAGTGTTGCTTGCACTCAGCTGCAATCTCAGGCACCTGTGATTTGTGGCTTCATGCTCTTTCTCCTCACCTGGGTGGCCTTCAGTGCAATTCTGTTGCCTTCACAAAATGAAATGGAAATATACAGCCATCCTCTCTACCTGGCTCTTGGCACTTCTCCAAGGCTCCTGGCCTCTTCAGTGAAAATGAGTTTTCAGAATCTTTTCCCCAGGTCTCCCTCGGAGTCTTGTGCCTTCTCCCACTACACAGCATGTGGAGGTGGGGATTGTGTGCAGACTGGCTCAGGGTCAGACACCTGCATCTGGCCACTTTCACTTCCCTTTCTAGACACATCCCTGTCCTAGGGTATGCTTGACCTTGTAATTCTCTAATGCACTTTATCAAGTCCATCACCTGAAAGCCCAGGATTGCACATGTTCCTAAGAAGTGCCTCTGCACTGCATTTCAATTCCTAAGGTGGTACTTTGGAAAGAGAATTTTTCCTCCACCTCCTCTTCTTTCTTGATGGTCTCATACTTGAATACAATGTATTGTGATCATGTTCACTGTCCATAATTCTTTTTCTTCCCACTCATGTTTTCCCCACCTAAGGCCCTTCCTATTATATACCCTCTCTCTCAGTGTGTGCATCCTACTAAGGTTAATTATGATTGATTGCAATGCCCTGTTTACTGGAACGTGGACAACTTACCAGTCGTTTTGTGAATGAAGCAAAGAACTCCTTCTCTCAATAACCGTTAACTGCCAAAACCTCCTTGATCTTGTGTGAGAGCCTCTTGAGCTCCTCCTCTGCTCATGATGGAATGTTGAGGGGGATTAATCTCCTTCAGGCCTTATTCATGCAGCCACTGCTGGTGTGTGTTCAGAACTGCCATGACCATGCCCTGTCCTGGAAACAGCATTCCACAGTGTCCTCATCCACTGTCTCTGTAATTTTTTCTTTCTGCTTGTCTTTTGTGATTTTTTTCCTCTGGGCTATGGCGAGGTGAACTCTAAAGAACACTTTTGTGATGTGCTCTATATTGCAGAGGCTCTAGGGTGAAATGCATTTGTTTTTCACCTTCCACTCATTTCAATCTTGAATATTTTGTAGATTCTCCATGCTGTATGATTTTTTCCGGTCTTGCTTTCATTTTTTTTCTGAAAATCTTATTGTCTATATGACATACAGTTTATCCCATATGATTCAGAGATATTAAGGGGATCCTGAAATTTTCCTACATACTTCTGCTCATCTCCTCATAATCCTTTTATTTACACTCATTTGTTTTTGTTTTTTGAGGGTTTCTCTGTGTAGCCTTGGCTATCCTGGACTTAATTTATAGACCAAGCTGGCCTTGAACTTATAGAAATCTGCCTGCCTTTGCCTCTCTGAGTACTGGAATTAAAAGCATGTGCTACCATGCCTGACCTATTTTCTCTTAATATTAGAGAATTTATGCTGCTATATTTTCAAATTCACCAACACTTTTGTCATTTGGGGATGGAAGAATTTAGACAGGCTCTGATATAGCCAGGCTGGCCTAAACTTTACTATAGGTAGTTGAGGATAACCCTGAACTCATAATCCTCCTGGCTCCACATCCACATGTTTGGATGATAGGTGTGTGCCATCATGTATTTCCAATTCTAGTGTTGCCTTCAGGATCCTACATATAGTTTGCATTTCTTTGTGGAAATTCCCTATGTGTTCACTCATTTAGATTACGTTTTCTTTTAGCTCAACTATTTATAATAGTTGCTTTAAAATTTAGTCCACTAAATTTGTATTAGTTTAGGTTTGGTTTTTAACTGAACTTGCATCTATGTATTGTTCTTGAGCAAGGGTCCTTTTTTTCTAATTCTTTGTGTATCAATGACCTTAGAATTGGGGTGTGGGGGATCAGGTGTCAGGAAAGACTCAAAGGAGAGGAGAGAGCAGGCAGGCTGTGCTCTTGATGTAAAGGGAATAAATAAATTAATTAATGAAGAAATGATGAATTGGGTTGAGTGGTTTTTTGTTGTTGTTTGTTTTTTTTTTGTTTGTTTGTTTGTATTCTGCCCCTTTGGAAGTGGTACCTTGAGCTTGTATTGCTTTTTCCTTTGTAAATATTGACCTGTTAAAAACTTAAGGTATTACTGAAGCCATTCACTTTGTGACACTCACTTGCTAAATTGTCTCTGTTGTGTATTTTCATGCTTCTGTTTCAGGGTCTGCGATTGTGTGTCCAGCACAGGTGTCACTTCCAGATTTTAAAGCTCAGTCAGAGGTTTTCTTTTGTTTCAGCTGACACTGAACTCCTCTGTTTTTCTTCACAATGTAGTCATTATATATCCTGATTGAGGCCCCTCCCTCATCTCCCCCCAGTCCCACCCCATCCCTCCTTCCCCCATCCCCTTTCCCTAGTCCACCGAAAGGGGGAGTTCTCCACTAATGCCATCTTCTTGTAGCTTGTTAAGTCTCATCAGAACCGCCTGGATCCTCTTCCTCTGTGGCCTGGCAAAACTACAAATGATCAGAGAGCAGTCAACTGAGTTCATGGGAGCAGTCAGCCCCCATGTGGATCTCACTCAGAGATCCACATGGAGACTGAGCTGCCAATCGAACACATCTAAGCAGGGGCTCAAGGTCTTCTCCATGCATGGTCCTCCATTGGTTCATCAATTTCTGCAGAACCCCTCGGGCTTAGATCTTTTAGTTTTGTTGGTCTCCCTGTGCCCCCTCCATGTCCCTCTATTCTCACCCTTCTCTTCTTCTATAAGACTTCCTGCGCTCTGCCCAAAGTTTGGCCATGAGTTTCAGCATCTGCTTTGGTCCCCTGTTGGGTGAATCCTTTCAGAGGACCTTCTATAGTAGGCTCCCATCCTGTTTCCTCTCTTCCACCATTTCTGGTGTCTATCCTGTTATTCTGAATGAAATTTAAGCATCCTCTCTAATGTCCTCCGTAGTGTTTAGCTTCTTTCGGTCTGTAGATAGCTATCCTATATTATATGGCTAATATCTGCTTATAAGTGAGTTTATACCATGCCTGTCTTTTTGTTTCTGGGTTAGCTCACTCAGGATGATCTCTTCTAGTTCCATCTATTTGCTTGCAAATTTCATGATTTCCTTGTTTTTAATAGCTGAGTAGTATTTCATTATATAGATGGATACCATAATTTATGTATCCATTCCTCTGCTGAGGGACATTTAGGTTGTTTCCAGATACTGGCTATTACAAATAAAGCTGCTATGAACATAGTTGAGCAAATATCCTTATTGGATGGTGGAGCATCTTTTGGGTATATGTCCAGATCTTGAGGTAGTGCTATTCCCAATTTTCTGAGAAAGCACCAGATTGATTTCCAAAGCAGTTGTACAAGTTTGCGCTTCCACCAGCAATGGAGGAGGGTTTCTCTTTCTTCACATCTTCTCCAGCATGTGCTGTCACTTTAGTTTTTTATATTAGCCATTCTGATAGGTGTAGGATGGAATCTCAGAGTTGTTTTGATTTGCATTTCCCTGATGGCTAAGGATGTTGAGCATTTCTTTAAATATTTTCCTGCCATTCTATATTCCTCTGTTGAGAATTCTTTGTTTAGCTCTGTACCCTACTTTTTAATTGCATTATTTGGTTTGTTGATGTCTAATTTTTTGAGTTCTTTATATATTCTGGATATTTTCCTTAATCAAGAATTAAAGTCAGAGGTTCGAAGATGACACTGAACTCTTAAGAATCTATTGTTGACTCTAGGCCCTGTCTTATTGAGTCAGAATTTTAGCTCCCCGGGCCCTGTTCCAACCCTGGTATCTCCCTTCCACTCTATTCATTAATAAGCCAGCCAGTCTTTTGCATGAGCTGCCCAGACATCAGCTAGAGACTAGAAGGTCACCTTACTGCCTCATACCATTCAGCACTCTCACTTCCAAAACGCTGCTCCAAAAAATCCCAGCCATATAACTTGCTCTCCAAGTGAAGCCCCTAAGCTAGGCATGGAGTCCAGTACACAGTTACGGAGGATGCCCGTTCTCATGGATGCAGGAGAACTGAGTTTCATCTATGAATTTCCCTCACTCAGGAATTTCAGTGCTGTGGTACCTTTTCTCTCCTGTAGAGACTTTGGAACCATTTATGGCTGTGAGGCAAGTTTGATGACATACTATTCTAGTGGAAGCTCAAAACTGACCATTTGGTGATGGTCTTGCTATTGTGTGCGACATAGCTGTTTCTAGTGGAACGGTGTGGTTTCTGCCTTCCACCCAAGCTAAGGTCAGGGAACAAATCTCAAGTTCCTATCTTTGAGAATTGGTTTGGTCTCAAATTCAATACCAGTAAAAGTTGAGTGCAGGAAATAGAAATCAATTCAAGTATTTTAAGCAGAAAGGAATTCAGTGCTCACAAAATCACCATGTTGACTCACTCCCAAATCATCAAAAAATTGATTCACCAGGAAAGCTTCTATTTCTGAGGCTGCATGGGGAGCTATTCTGGATTCAAGGGCTTTTGCTTCCAGTTCAAATGCCTACTAGATAACGAGAAACTGGAGAACAAAGCCCAAGATGTATGGCAGAATATCTTATCCTAACATCTTCCTTAGCAGCACAATGGTCCAGAAGGGCAAAGAAGTTGCTTCACTGTGTTTCCACATTTCATATCTCACTGGGCTGCATATAATGAGTACACCCTAATTCGTGTTCAGATCTTAGCTGCAAGGGAGCCGATGAAATGTGGATTTTAGTTTTCTAGTCTTTGGAGTAGAGTTTGAATGGCTTATCTATAGTTTCCA
Organism: Pachyuromys duprasi; assembly: GCA_028658305.1. NCBI lineage: Eukaryota > Metazoa > Chordata > Mammalia > Rodentia > Muridae > Pachyuromys > Pachyuromys duprasi. Next base: position 30,965,884 of record CM053752.1, read on the forward strand.
ATATACATTCTTTGCCCCGAATTCCTTCTTCATCCTTCTTCACCCACCTTTAATATCACCGTCTCCTCTGGGTTCACTTGATAATTTTTTAAAATTTAATTTTATTTATATTTTATTTTTACAATTTATTCACTTTGTATTTCTGCTGAAGCCCCCTCACTCATCTCCTCCCAGTCCTACCCACCTTCCTTCTTCTTCCCCTATGTTTTTTCCCTACTCCCTTGATAGGGGAAAACTTCCTCTTCTTCTATCTGACCCTAGCTTATCATGTCTCATCAAAGCTGCTGCATCATCTTCCTCTGTGGCACTTTATAATTTGATATCATGTGATTCACACACACGTTAAAATGTGATTTTACAAATGTCCTTGTAATTGTTTGTGTTTTCTATTTTCTATCACGGAGTGGGAAAATCTTTGGGGTTGGAGATACTGAAGTATGTATTCTCTTTTCACCTACAATGTTGTAGTTCAGCAGCTGACCTATATCACTTAACATAATTTATTGATTGAATGGATGAATGGAAGGAATAGTGGTGACGATATTCTTTCAAATCACATAACCATGGGAAGATGCCCCGAAGAGAGACTGACTCTTAACTGAGGCATACTTTTGCCCTAACCCACATTCTGATTCTTCTTATTTGAGAAAAAAAAAACAGTAAAGATTGAAAATTTTTCACTTGAGTAGTTATCTGGAGCTAGGTAGAGGAGATAAATAACACATTGGATGGATTCCACAAGAACTTCTAAACACTCAGTCACCGTGGCTGTGTGTAATTGCAGTCTCAGGCCCTGGGGGGCCCTTCAGAGGCCTAGATCGAGGCTTTCGGTTGGTACATAATAAGTCAGTCAGCACCTGGCGATTTCTTATCTGTGAGCTGAAAGAGGAAACACTCTCCAGGGAGGCATCCATGAATGTGCCAAGCAAATGGCTTTGCTTGCAGTGCCTGAGATAGATGGTCTGCCTCACCAAGGCAAACACCCCTCTCCCCAGCACAGCCCTTCTCACTCCCTGGCCCATCGTTAGATCCAGCCCATTGACTGCCTCCTAGAACTCAGTAATTGTGCCTAGGCAGATTTCAAGTCCCAGCCAGCTCATTGGAATGATGGCCTGGCCCTGTGTGCCATAGGGAAACTAGTCTGGGCATACTGCAGGGTGTCTTTCCTCTTTCTACCCAATGACTCAAACAGGATCCTAGTGTGGAGAGGCACCTGGGGTACCTGGAACTCTTCCCTTCCCTTCAGCAGATGGTGTCCAATGGTGAAGCATACGGGTGCTTCTGGCCACCTAACCCACTTACAGTGTAGCTAACCTGAATAGAGAGAGCAACAAATGCCTGGGGGTTGTCATTGATGCTTTTTTGGAGGTCTGTTTTGTAGCACTGACTTCTGGGTCTCATGAGGTGGGACAGTTAATTGAAAAGGCCACCTGTGTATCTATAGATGCACAGACTCCCTCATAGAAGTGACCACAGTACTTTTGGGTCATTCACACTCCTGTCAGCAACCCTCACTCACTCTCTGGAAAGAAGCCCTGTAAAGACACTAGTTCCCAAGGGTAAAGGTCTTTTCTTTGTTGTTGGAACCATATGAGGAAGGGGCAGATGACTCTGTATCTTCAGAGAAGGACTTTTGAAAATAGCAACTTTCATCCTAGGCTCTGTCCAGAACCTGTAGCTAGGAAGTGCTCACTGGATCATCAAAAGTTCTGTCCTTATACCTGGAACTGACTTGGGGTAAACAGGCCCTTTGTTACACCAAGGAATATATTCATGTTTGGGATGAAGAATGCACTTATGTGTGTGGGTAGCAGGGAGGTGTATGCTGACCTGAGTGATTCTTGACAGACAGAACAGATCAACAGATCTAGAAGGAAGTGAAAATGAGGTTTCTAGACTGGAGAGGGAAGTCAGGTGCTAGATAGATTAAGCAACTCTACCAGGAACTTTGCACCGCGCTCTTCTCCCCAGCCCAGCTCAGCAAGGTGAGCCAGCGATATTTCAGACAGGAAGGTGAGCTCTTGGGAGAGTCTTTGTGATGGGGTCTGGGTTGGTTTAGTTGGTAATCATGGTGATTTTGTCTTAGTGTTCTAGGAAGTTGATACTGCTACAGTCTTATACTTTCAGTTTCTATCATGTGCCACTTGTCATTGTTAATTTAATGGAAAGGTCTAATGTTTATTATTAGCCCTATAATTATTTCAATGGTATTATTTGACCCACTAGCATAATCAATAAAGCCACAGACACCTGTTAGATTTTACATTTACCTTATTTCATCTTGGGCTGTGTAGATGATTCCACCTGTGTTATCTCAATATCTCCCAGTCCCCCTCCCCAGCCTTCTGCTTTAACCATTCCTGTCTGGGTTACCTTCCACCCATAATCTTATAAAAATACTTGCTTATATTTTTTATCTTAGTGTTTTTTCCACACCATTTCAGAGTCCTTTCTCCTGGCCCACATGGTTCCTTCCATGCTAACCCTACATGCCCTTTCTCCTTCACAAGATCCTCTAGTCCTCTAAGCCTATGAACCTTAGCCTCACCTACCGCATTCCCCCTGCCCAGTGTGTGGGGGTTTATCTAGCAAGTCAGGAATAACTTGGAGGCCAGAATTACAAACCTCATTTTTTTGAAGTACATGAGACTGTTCATTGAAGACTGAAAGCAGGCCTCAGGGGAAAAATAATTAGTAATCAAATACAAAACACCAGACCATGCCCCAACAGCCACTTTTGTATTAAATACTTTAAAGAAGTTGTATTAACTTTTACACCAGCCCTTGAAATAGTAGATAAGTACTCCTTGCATTTCTACTTATAGACACTAATGTCTAGAGAGGTTAAATGACCTCCAAGGCCACACAGCTTCAGAGTGACAAAATTAGGACTCAACCCAAGTCTGTTTGTGCCTGGACCACGGCTATACTTGGTCACTGATAGAGTCTCACATGAGAGATGATTTCTTATACTCTCTTCTAAACCTCATTCTGGGTGCTAACATGCTGTGGTTCAGAAGAGCTAGTGGACAAGTTAGTACAGTCAATTGAATGGAGGACTTTTTTGTTAACATTTATATTTTATATTAATCACAGGTTATGTAATTTGTATCCCAGCCGTAGCCCCCTCCCACATTCCCTCCCTACCCCCCATCCCTCCCTCATCTCCTCCCTGCCCCTTTCCAAGTCCACTAATAGGGGAGGACCTCTTCCTCTTCCATTTAACTCTAGCTTATCAGATCTCTTCAGGACTGGCTGCAATGTCCTCTTCTGTGGCCTAGCAAGACTGCTCCTCCCTCAAGGGGTGGGGGGTGGGGGTCGAAGAGCCAGCCATTGAGTTCATGTCAGAAATAGTCCCTATTCCCCTTACTAGGGTACCCACTTGGATATTGAGCTACCATTTGTTACATTCAAGCAGGAGTTCTAGGTTATATCCATACATGGTCCTTGGTTGGAGAAACAGTCTCATAAAAGACCCCTGTGCCCTGATATATTTGGTCCTTGCAGAGCTCCTGTCCTCTCCAGGTCATACTAACTCCCCCCTCTTTCATATGATTCCCTGCACTCTGCCAAAGGGTTGGTTATGTGTCTTAATATTTGCTTTGATACACTGCTATGTAGAGTCTTTCTGAGGCACTCTGTGGTAGGCTCTTGTCCTGCTACTTGTTTTCTCCTCCACTCAATGTCCATCCCATTTGTTCATTCAAACAAGCATTGATCATACCAATCTAGGTCCTCCTTCTTGTATATCCTCTCTGGGTGCGTAGATTTCAGCTTGAACTTCCTATCCTATAGGTTTATA
>CM053752.1:30970388-30987205 GCA_028658305.1 Pachyuromys duprasi
TATCTTTTATGTGTTCTTGGATTCGGTTTGCAAGTATTTTATTGAGTATTTTTGCATAAGAAATATAGGTCTGAAGTTCTCTTTTTTTGTTGGATCTTTGTGTGGTTTAGGTATCAAGGTGACTGTGGTGTCATAGAATGAGTTTGGTAATGTTCCTACTGTTTCTATTTTGTGAAATAGTTTAGAGAGAATTAGAGTTAGTACTTCTTTGAAGGTCTGGTAGAATTCTGCATTGAATCCATCTGGCCCAGAGCTTTTTGTGGAAGGGAGACTGTTGATGACTGCTTCTATTTCCTTGGGGGATATAGGTCTATTCAATTTTTCTACCTGATATTTACTTAATTTAGGTAGATGGAATCTATCAAGAAAATCATCCATTTCATTTAGATTTTCAAATTTTGTGGCATATAGGCTTTGGTATTAAGCCCTAATGATTGTTTGGATTTCCTCAGTGTCTGTTGTTATGTCCCCCTTTTCATTTCTGATTTTGCTGCTGTGGATTGTTTCTCTGTGCCTTTTTGTTAGTTTGGCTAAGGGCTTGTCTAGTTTGTTGATTTTCTCAAAGAACCAGCTCTTGGTTTCATTGATTCTTTGAATAGTTTTATTTGTTTCTAATTGATTGATTTCAGTCCTGAATTTGATTATTTCCAGCCCTCTGCTCCTCTTTGGTGTATCTGCTTCTTTTTTTTTTTTTCCCTAGGGCTTTCAGTTGTGCAGTGGAGGATTTTGAAAGCACTTTTAGTCCAGTTTTTAAAAGACCAGGAAATAAGTAAGTAAGTAAATCTTATTTGGTTCCTTTGGGTGATACTGGTCTTGGGAGAGAGGCTTCCTAGGGTAAGAAAGAAGTCCATTCTTTGGTTCTGCCTCCAAGAGCAGAGGCAGCTGGCTGTGCTATTTGTTTTTGACATTTCACTCTCAACAACGTTTGGAAGCCATCTTTATGCTGCTGCAGCTGTGTTAAACAAATGACAGGCAGAATGGGCTAATGTGCTGGGGCTCAACTTTTGAAAGGACCCATCTGGCCCATTCAGCAGGTGAGGGGGTATTTCCAGGCTCATTTGCTCTGGGCTCATTTCAGAGCCAATTCTGCTGGCTGCTCTTGTCAGCCTTCTTTCTCCAGTGAAACTGGTACCTTTAATGTCTTTATTGCATCCTTTCTGAGACATGAACCCAGACAGGCACCTCTTCAGGCCACACAACAAAACTGGAGATCCCAGGATCCCTGCTCAACAGCGGAGACAAAGAAGGTAGACTGTTTCTCAGATGAATTTTTTTAAGTGAATGGAATATGAGTGTCCCTCTCTTGTCTAAATAGATATTCTAATTGAATTTTAAAATGGACTTTCAAGGTTACCTAAACCCAACATCCATACAGTGGTTTTCCTTTATCTCATTTGCCATTTATTTTTCAGTGTGTGTGTGTGTGTGTTTGTGTGTGTGTGTATGTGTGCCATGGGCCTGCGAATGTGTGATACAAGCAGGTAAACAGATGCTTGTGGGGGAATACAATTCAAGGAATACAATTCAAGCAGCAGGATCAACAAAATAGGTGCATTTCAATTTGCATGTAGTCACTCTAGTGGGGAGCCCCTGTACATGCATACACACATACACAGAGGGAACACTGGGAGAGGTATTCAACCTGGGATCCAAAAAGGCGATGGAACAGGAGAAGCAGCGTAGGGAGGGGTTTGTGGGGTTGGAAGAAAACTCTGACAAAGAGTTTTCCAACAAGTAGCAAGATTGTGAATGGGGAGGTGTGATGTGGCCACTTTAGGGAAACAGGGGCTTGTGTGGCTGGTGTGTATTGAGAAGAGCTGAGGCGAGCAGACAGGCAGCACATGATTCAGAACCCACAACACCAAGTTTGGGGACCAAGTTCATAAAGAGAAGAAATACAACTCTCAGGCTGGTATTTATGCAGAAGGGATGGGGCTCAATGAAGCTCACAGGGAGGTCCAAGGTCAGTGGACAGTGCTCAGCTGTGGAACTAGAAGGCCTAAAGGCGGCACTAGCTATTTTCTACTTACCTTTAGCTTTGAGCAAGTCCTGTCTTCTATTCTCTGATTCCATCTTGTCTGTCTATGTGGAGAGAGATTGCCAGTCATTTGGGGAAGGGAAGGAGGCATGCCTCCTGGTGAGGGAGTCTGAGAGGACGAGAAGCCTGGGAAATACCACTAGACAGGTGAATCATTGTTCCAATAGTTGAGTGGAGGTCACTTCAAGCCCATGTTGCAGGCAAGTGGTAATCATGTTGGCGGTGGCTAGAATGATGGAGTCTGCCATCAGTCTGCAGGAAGGTCAGAGTGACCCAGCTGGAGGCTGTGATTTGGAAAGGAGTCCTGGAGCTCAACAGCCGTGAACCCTCTAGACCCGCCCTTTCTGCCTCCATGCTACGATGATTGATTCCCGCTTTGCCTCTCTCTGGGCATGGGGAAGGCACTCATTTTGCCTGCCAAGGGTTAGTTAATGAAAACGAGCACAAGGGCTCACGCTCTTAATTAAACACAGCAATCTCTCATCATGGAGAGCTGCTGTTCCTGCAGCTGCTCTTCTTGGGTTCAGGAGCTTTCTATGACAGTGGACCGTCAACGAAGCCACGCCGTGTGAATTTGCTGCCCTCAACCCAACACCCGGCCCTGGCTACTGTGGTGCAATGCTGAAGATAGCTCAGCTTCCATGCTGATCTGCCCCATTTCAGTCTAAACATTTCAGTCTGTAAACAAACCTCCAAAGAGCCATGCCCACTTCCCTGCTGTGCTCCTGAGACCCAGAGCACTAAAGCAGACCTTTGCACCTAGGAGGGTTGCTACCAGGCTCTGTCTTCCTGCTGGGGTCCCTCTTCTCTTGTAAGAGATGACACAGCCCAGCTGTGAACAGTGCGGATCCTGGGCTAGCGGCTTGGCTTTGAGTACTAAGTATCACCTTCTTTCAGTTTAACCCCACGGAAGCTATTCGGGATCTTCATGCCTCAGTTCTTTTCATTACATTTTTTTTCTCATTAAGATGCTGTAACAAGAAAGAAAGAAAGTATTTAGTTTATGTAAACTCTTTGGGGCAGAAGGTGGTACACAGTAGGCACTTTATATTCTCCAGCAGGCAGGCAGGCAGTACTTTCTGTCAGTTATGACTCATTAATATGGTATTTATTAGTTGGTGAGAAAAGTTAATTCCTTTCTTGGTTAGTGCATCAAATTAAAGAAAAAAAAAGTCTCTCTGCAGAATCATACTCTGTTTAGTATTTGACGACTCAGCAATAGTAAAAAACAGCAATCAGAGAACCTTTTTCCAGCTGAGCAGGATTCTTGACGGTCATCAGCTCTCCCTCCCCAAGGCATGCTGCCTGTGCTGCCATAGTTCTCAGGGCGACTGCAAGGTCCGCTTCCCTCCAAGTCCCTGGTCAGTCTTTGGTCTCCACTCCCTCTCCCAGTGGGCTGGAGCACATGTAGCCACGAGAGATCTTTGAGAAGCATATAAAGACTCAAGAAGAATGCTAGTACAAACAGGTGAAGAACTGAGTATGATTTCTGTATGACAAATTCATTCCTCAGTTTCTAAGTTGCTGCTTTTGGATACTTCTCTCCCTCCCAGAAGACCCTCACAACATCCTAATCCCCAGGCTCCAACCTCCAGCCAGGGTATCTCAGTGTAGTTTTGTCTGGCTGCATGGAAGCTGAAAAGCCTTAAATATGGCACAATTTAAATAATAAAATAGAACAATTATATTGATATAATATATAATAAATACATGAGAAGCTCATATATATACATATGTGTGTATATTTCTCCCTATTGAATTATTAAAATGAGTATTACCAGTTTGGGACTTTTATTGACTTAAGCTATAGGAAGTGAGGGTGAGGGTCAGAGAGTCCTACTGTATATCCATGCTACTCTATATCCATGCAGCTATATCCACTTCTGCAGGTTTTCTTTCATCACCCACTGGACATGCCATGCTTGTGTTGGAGCATCCTTTCTTTTCCTGATTCCAGGAGCTGTTTTCTTGGAATCTCCAGCACCTCCTGGGTCTTGCTTGGAGTAACTCCATCACACCACAAAAGTTCTTCGTAATCACCACAATTGGATCTCTCCAGGCTTGTGCTCTGCCTGGAGAGCACAGGTACTCCGTGGTGGAGTACCACCTAAATTCTGTTTCAGAGCAAGTTCACCTAAACCTTTGCCTCTCTTGTCAGAACTGGCAGCCCTCAGACAGGTTGGTTTGTATTTGAGCCTGAGAGATTGGGGGAGATGCTGTTATACCCAGAAGAGTGTGCTTGTGTTGTATGGAGAGGACTCTGCATTGTCTAGTTTAGTGCTAGCTGTTCACATTTCTGAAGGTTAAGAGTGTCTCTTCTGCATCCAGACTCTGCATTTAGTTGGAAGTTAGCCACTCTGAAAATCCTACCTTGGGCCTGCTTCTCAACTCCCCTGTGTCTTTCCACTACAGGGCTCTTCCTGTCCTGCTGAGAAAGGTCTCTAGTTTTCACACTCACCTTAGAACTGTTGTTTGGTTACCCTCAACTGCTGTTTATTTTATCCAGTGCATCTATGAAAGGTTACATAGGTATTCAATTCCAATGTCTTTCTAGCTACTATTCCCTTGTCAGTGACTGACATGCCTCATGATGTGTGTTTTCCTCCACTACCCTATACCGATCCGCAATCAGTGGTAGCTTTAGCACTCATGTTGCTAGTTTGTAGGGCTGTGTGTCAGTCCTATCAGCAATGGGGTGCTGCAATAGCTCGATAGACTTAGCCTCACATTGCTTTTTACTTTACACTCCTGCACTACTCAAGCATCCAGTAGCACAGGCGGGGTTTCGGGGGGGGGACTCACACCCAGATAGAGATTAGCATTCAGGGTTTCCTTAGGAAGTGATAGTGATGTCAATGTCTAGGCAGGAACAGAGAAAGGGTCACTTCAAGGAAACCTGGAGCTCTGAGGCAGCCTTAGTCCCTGGCAACTCTAAGGCTGAATTAGCTTAGTTCACGTGGTCCTGAACTGGAGAAACAGGTTAAACTTTCATACACTGGTGCTGACCATTCAGTGATGAGCATCACTCTGGGAAATAGGCCCTATCATGGATGAAGTCACTCTCATCATCCAGAAAAGCTCATGTGGCTATTCAACACTGTGTTTAACATAATTAAAATTAAATAAATGAGGAGTTGAGTTCTCAGGTTTAACTAGCCACATTTCAAGTGCTTCACGGCCTCATAGCTCATGTTAAACAGCACAGACCTGGGCTCTCCCATCACTTCAAAGTTTGGTTAGATATACACAAAGTTTGGGTAAATGTGAGGTTTAGACTTTGTAAGAGATGATCTGCTTTGGGTGTTCCCTAGTCATAAGGCTCTGTCTTTCAGGGCCCTGAACACCTGAAGTGTGTAAGTGAACATCCCTTTCGTAGAGCTCCAATTTTGTTCCTCAATCTCATGAACCTCCTGGAGTACCCTGGACAAAACCTTAGGTCCTCAGTGCCTATGTTTCAACTGGATGATCCAATGCGGGGAAAAGTGACAGAATACTGGGCTCAGGTGTCCCTCTCCTTAGGATCTTGCTCTCTATCCTTTAAAAGACCAATTTTCCAATAATTTTAGTTTGTTTTTCTCTAAGTAATTTATGTTCTCCTGATTTTGCTTTGATTTGTGTCTTGGTAGATGTATAGATTTGCAATGCGTTGTCTTGGCATTGCACAGATTTCCCTTATGATGCTGCCTACTTAAGAACAAAAATGCATCTTGATTCGTCTACCCTGCTATTAGTGTATTTGACCTATAATATCAGAGTATCATAGACTGGGTGGCTTAAGAACAACAAACGTTTAATTTTCATAACTATGGGGGAAAGAAGCATACGATAAAGTCAGATTTGGTGTCTGGGGAGAGCCTGTTAGCACAGATAGCACATTCCTGCTGTGCCCTTAGCTGGTGCAAACAGCAATGGGCTTCTCTGGAATCTCTTTAATAAGGGAACCCTGTTCATGATGACTGTGCTCACACGACTTATTTGCCTCCCAAAGGCTCTGTTTTCTAGACATGACCTTGAGGATTAAGACTTTAGTATATGAACTTTAGGGAAGCACATTCAGACTAAAGTATATGCTGCATTTGTCATAGTTTTCTTTCTTGTTCCATCATGCTTCTTTGTGTTCCCACTGCTTGAAGCTCTGCCCTTGTAATTCTTGTTTTTTTTTTTATCCTTCAAATATCCTCTGGTTAAAATGACTTATAACTTTATTGCTTATCTGCTAAAAATACCCAGAGTGTATATTTAAAAAATAGCAGAGGGAATGGAGAGAGGACTCCGTGGATAAGAAGGCTTTCTATATAAGCATGAAGTCCTAGAGCTGATGTAAAAAACCTTGGCATGACCACTTACCTTTGTGACTCCAGTGCTGTAAGGACGGAGATGGGAAGATCACTGGGGCTTGCTGGATGCCAGTCTATCTCTGGATCCAATGAGCGACATCATCTCAAGGAGAAGACGTCAGAGGGTGATAAAGCAGAATATCTCTCATTCTTCTTTGGTCTCCACATCCACACAGCAATACACACCTGCTCGTATACGTATACATATTCCACACGTATGGATATACAAAATAAAATAGCTGGTGTGGCCCCATGTTCTGTGTTATCGTAGCATCACATAATTCTTAAAACACATCAACCACCACATATTGGTAAAACCTGAACAGTATGTGACTTCCTGTTACAACAGGATGGCTTGCATGTGTAGGCCAGGAGTTAACAGTGCAGTTTCAGTCATGACTGTCACTCTAAAGGTTAAAGCTGCTCTTCACAGGAGGGTGGAAGCCAGGTAGAGCTGAACAGCAAGTAACAAAGTGTTCATAAAACACAGGGAAAAAGAAATGAAGTAGTTCTGTAACAAGGCAGTGCTGGAAAGCTCTTACTGTAATCCTACATGTGCAGCTGGGAAAGGTGATTTGTGCCTTTGATTCTTGACTGTATTCATGCTACTTATGACCTGGATGACTTGCTGCACCCCTGGGAAGATCAAGAGGCCAAGCCTAAAAATATTGCTTTAGAAAATATGGCTCAAGGACATTATGAATGCTCTGGCATTGTGGTATTCTAGAAAGGGAAAGAAAGAAGCCCAGATTTGAGTCTGGGATCAACCACTGCAGGGTTGAGTGAGTGTATTCTTACCTGTCCATGCTTTGTATCAGCAGTCCACTCTTCAGTCCCTTCCATGAAGATCCAAAGGGGAGTCCATGCAAAGTAGCTCCTCTGTGAGTGGAGCTTAAGAGTCACATTTCAGCAGGAGGAAGTAAAGGGCAGGGATTGGAGCATGTTTTGCTACAACTAAGGGAGAGCAGAAGATGTGTGGCCAGGTGAGGCCTTGATGGAAAGCTCATACAAAGGTGTGTGAAGGCAGAGATGGAGGAACCTTAGCTGCAAGCCCGGGGGCAGTGAGGCAGCACAGTGGGGTTGTATTTGGTAAGTAGTGAGAAGGCCTAGGGGAGGGGTAGAGGGTAGAGGGTAGAGGTGAGACAGCCCGCGGACACAGCACTTCCAGAAGTGGGGCTTCCTACCATAGAACTTAGAGGATTCAGCGAGCCTGGAGGCTTTAATTAACTAGTGACTGAGTTGCTGTCAGGTTTTAGGCAGACATGGGGTATTTTAGAGGATCCATTATGAAGGCTTGGGGTAGTAGCTCTTGGAAGTGGTATTGTCTGTTTGGATGTGGTGGATTTCTGGACAGTGTTAAAAGCTAGACAGTCATATATGCTGATGTCAGTGGGGATGGAAGGGAAAACAGGAAGCCCCAGGGAGAGCTGAAACTTTATCTTGAATGGCTGGAGTGACAGTTACCAAATACAGAAACAATGAAAGCGATAGAGAAGCCAGGCTTCAGTGGTGAAGATCTGGAATGTAATTTTTGAATATGCTGTATCTGTACAAGTCTAATGTCAAAGTGAATAATATCCTGGTCTCCACATTCTTCTGTAGGCTGCTCTTAACATACAACAGAGTAGAATTTCCTTCCTGGTTCTGCTACATGCACACTGAGAATATTGATGAGTCTTAGCTCAGCTTGTATCCTGTGCCTACATTTCTTCATCAGAAAAATTGCAATAACACAATAATCACATTTTCTGCTCTCCCATTACACTCTTAGAGAATCAATGAGTGTAAAGGGATATTATTACTAATTCATGAAAATGTTGGATTTGACCCAAGGTTTGTAGAGAAAATAATTTGTACCTGTGGGGGTAAGTTTGGATATCAGGAGCTAAGAGGGGGTTAGGTGGGGAAGAGAATCACTGAGCAAATGAGTCCACTTTCCTCCTGGCTCTCCGCTTTCATCTCAATCAACCATATCTATTCACTGTGACAGCAATATTTTCTAATTAGAAGATTCAGCTTTCTCAGGAAGAAATTCTTGAGTGGCTAAGATGTCTGTAGAAACTCTCATTGAATCTGGGAGAATAGAAGGCACTGATTTAAGCTGACAATGATTTCCTCTGAGCCCAGTTCTAAGCCAAGTGTTGCTGACGATGAGAAAGAAACACTGGGCAATTACCAAGCATAGAATTTCGATAACTCATAAAATAACAATAAAAATGATATAGGTACCCCCGAAGTACCTCCCAGTCATAGCAAGATACAACTCCATGGACAACGTTATGTTTCAGGTAGTAAACATCTTTATCAATTTATTGTTAAAATTGAAAAATATGAGATATCCCATACTTAGAGAAAGTAAAGGTTTTTATTACAGACTCTGGTTTGTGCTTTTGAAACACATGCTGATGTTTGCTACATTTTATATTATAAACATTTTAATTTTATTTGTGATATATGTGTATAGTGTATATGTGTGTGTGTGCACACACACGCACAGCCTCTGCACACATGGAAGTCAGAAGAGGTGTTTAGTGTTTTGCTCTATCATACCTCATTTCTTGAAGGTCAGATCTCTTGATGACTCTGAAGCTAGGCTGATGGCCAGCAAGCCAAGCAATCCTCCTGTCTCTGTTCCCCATACCCTTCCAGCACTGGGGATGCAGGCATAGCTACAATGGCCTCTTAAATAGTTCCTGGGGATTTGAACTCAGGCTCTTAGCTTGCACAGCAAGCACTCTTAACCCTGTGAACCAACACCCCCGCCATCCACGTTTTATAGTTTAGTCAGCTCAGTTGCTTTAACAACTGGCCAAAGGCTGGTTGACTCAGACTGAACTTTTCACAGTTCTAGAAACCAGAAGTCATTGGTCAGGGGTTTGATAGGGCAAGGTGCTGGTTGGGGGTGGGGTTAGGGTTTCTTCTGCATGGAAGACTTCTATTCTTGCATGGCAGAAGGTGTGGGGTGCAGGGGACTCTCTCATTCACCGAAGCTCCACATTCATTATCTAATTACTCCCCGCAGCCCAGATAGTATTGCAGCCATGTTGGGAATATGTATGTGAACAGTCAGTCTGTAACTCTGCTGATTTGGCTTATTGTTCCTTAATAGCGTTATTGAATTTTATTTATACAACATTAAATTCTCCCATTTTGAGTATACAATTCAATCACATTTAGTAACTTTGCCAACTGTTGCAGCCATCACCGTAAATCAATTTCAAAACATTTTTTATCCATGCAACAAGATCACGTGTCTATATTAATCCCTGTTTCCACCCGCAGCTCCAAGCAACCAACAATTTACTTTTTGATTCTGTACATTTGCTTATTCTTGAATTTATTGTATGGAATTATGTAATATGAGGCTTTTTGTATCTGTCTTATTTCACCTAATGTCATGAAAATGAGCCTCATCTGATGCTGTGGCATGTATCATTATTTCATTTTAAAGATATTTTATTAATTTATTTGTTATGTGTTCATGCACATCCATGCGGAGATGATGTGGGGGGTGGGTTGTGGGACCAGTCGTGGGAAGAACTTAGCCTTTCTCTTTCCTTCATTCAGGTTTGGGGCGGGGGGATTTGTCAGGTCTGGTGACAACCACCTTTACTCAGTGAGCCATCTCCTGGCTCCTACTTTATTACTCCTTGTTGCTGAGTACTCTTTAAGTGAGTAGATACATTACACTTGAATGATCTGTTCTTCAGTCAATGGGCATGTAGCTTACTTGTAATCTTTTCTGTTTGAACAAGACGAAGGTGAATATTCACACGCCTTGCAACATTCCTTGTTCTTAAGTAGATCACGGAGAGTGGATCTGTGACCATCTAAGGTCTCTGACTAACTTTCTAGAAACTGCTGCAATGTCTTCCAAAGCATTTTCACAATGTTCTTACTACTGCTGATGTGTCATTACCCATTTCCCTACATCTTCAGAATTTATTTTTATTCTCTTCATTTATTATACTTTCTGTGTAAATGATTTCTACTGTGATTTGTATTTATAAATATCCCTATGTTGGCACCTGCAATGTATAAATTAGTCATTTTTATAACTGATGACACCTCTAGGCATAATTTTCCCATTCTTTAATTATTTTGTGTGTATATATATATATATATATATATGTGCTCATTATAAATTATGGGTATGAGTTGTTTCTTGATTATGAATTCTGCAAATATTTTCTATGAGTGTATTGTTTCATATACTTATTTTCTTATGACAGTCATGTAAAACTAAAATATTTTCCAGGTATATTGCCATGTCCCTTTAGTCCCAGCACTTGGGAGATAGAGGCAGGTGGGTCTCTATAAGTTCTAAGCCAGTCTTGTCTGTTTAGGGGGTTTCAGAGCAGCCAAGGCTACATAATGAGAATTTGTCTCATGTGTTTATTATTATTACTATTACTAATTTTCTTTCTTTGGAAAGCTTTCAAATTAGAAGTAAATTTTAGCATTTTCAAATTAAACTGGCAATTTATATAATATGTATATAATAAATGTGTATATAATATATAATAAATATGTAATAAAATATAATATATGCATATACATTCCTCTTGCTGGTGCACTGGACTGTGTAAGTGAAAAGAAGGAGCTGAGCAGTGACATGTATTCATCACTTTCTGCTTCCCAGCTGTGGATGTGATGCTACCCGTGGTATGAAGCTCTTGCTGCCTTGACTTTCCTTTCACGACTCTACACTTGAACTGTGAACTAGAATTAGTTTCTCCCTTAGGATGCTTTTGTCAGAATATTTATCATGGCAACAGGAAAGGAAAACAGAACATCTTACAATATTTTTCTTTATGCAATATGTTTTTAGTTTAACTAAGCAATGTTAATTTATCTGGGCAAAGTCATAAAAACATTTTTCTAGGTTAGTATGCATACATGCATCTGTGTGTGTGTGTATGTGTGACATATGTGGAACATATGAGAATGTCAATGTGTATATCTCTTTTGTTGCTTTCCAACTTATTTTTTGAGGCAGTGTCTCTCACTGAACCCAGAGCTTGCTGATTTAGCTAGGCTTTCTGGTTAAGCAGACTCCTGGAATTTCCTGTTTCCATCTCCACAGTTGGGGATTATAGGCATGCACTGTTACACCTGGCTTTCTACCTGGGTACTGGGGATCTAACTCAGGCCCTAAAGATTATTTAAAAAGCACTGTATTAGCTTCTGATGTCTATCCTGTTTGCCTTTCTGAATGAAGATTGAGGAGAGAGCCTCTGAAAGACTCTACCCAACAGGGTATTAAAGTGGATACTGACACTTATAGCCAAACTTTGGGCAGAGTGCAGGGAATCTTATGAAAGAAGGGAAGATAGAATGAACTGGAAGGACCTGGAGCTCCATAAGGAGAACAACAGAACCAAAAAAATCTGGGCCTAGGGGTCTTTCTGAGATGGATACTCCAACCAAGGACCAATCATGGCGATAACCTAGAACCCCTGCACAGAAGTAGCATATGGCAGCTTAGTCTCCAAATGGGCTGCCTAGTAAGGGGAACAGGGGCTGTCTCTGACATGAACTCACTGGCTGACTCTTTGATCACCTCCCCCTGAGGGGAGAGCAGCTTTACCAGACCACAGAGGAAGACTATGAAAGACAGTCCTGATGAGACTGGGTCAGATGGAAGGGGAGGAAGTCCTCCCCTATCAGCGGACTGGGGAAGGGGCATGGGAGGAGATGAGGGAGGGTGGGGTCAGGAGGGGACAAGCATGGGGCCACACCTGGGATACAAAGTGAATAAATTGTAATGAATAAAAAAATTATATTTAAAAAGCACTGTACTAACTGAGCTATCTCCCCAGAGCTCTCCTATGTTGCTATTAGAAGTTGATTATATTTGAGCCTCTGAATAATTTTGAGTTCATATTTGTGTATGAATGTGAAATGAAGGTCTAAGCTCATTTATATCCACCAGATAGCTAATTATCCTGGCATCATTTGTTGAACAGATTACCTTTTCCCTAGTGACTGTCATTGGCAACTTTTTCAAAACCTGTTGACTATAAATATAAAGATTTATTTCCAGACTCGTCAGTCTCTCCCTGCCACCCATCCTTATTTCAGTCTCACACCACAGATATATCTAGTTTTATAGTAAGTTCTGAGGGGGATGAGAGTTGTCTAGGTTTGTTCCTTTTCAAGATTGGTGATTCTGGGTGCTATGTTAATGAGCTGATTTTCTTTTTATGTTTTCAAGACACCTTGTCTCCTGTCATCATTGCTGTGGTGTTTCCAGATGTCAGTCTCTTTGAACTTACCTTGTTTGGAATCAGTCGAGCTTCTACGATGTGCTGATAAATGATTTTTCATTAGATTTGAGGCATGTTTGGTCATTGCTTTGGCCTCTCTTTCTGGAATACCAATTATGGGTATGCTGGTGTGTTCATGGTATCCCTAGACTACTCAGCCGCCTTTCCCTTTTCTACATTCTCTTGTTTTTCTTGTTTAGACTGCATAATCTCAGGGGACTGACTTGTGAGTTCCCCTCATTGCTCTCAGCAATTTCATCGAAGTGAAGGTCTGTTCAAACTGAAAAGACTTGAGTTAGTTTAAGCAAAGACAAATTTTGTGAGTTAGGATTTCCAAGGAGCTGCTAAGCAAGTCAAATAACAAGGAACATCTAAGAATGGTGCCTTTAGGAAGGATAGAGCCATTCCCTGTCATGGCCGAGAGACCGTAGCCTTGCCGTGATTATACAATAGATGGTTTTAAACATGACTGCAAAGCCCCATAGAAGATGGGGAAGTGCACTCCACTGTGGTACAAAACTTTTGTCCTGAGGTGCAGTCATTATTCTTGAATAAATGCTACTGAGCCTTTCTTTTGTCAACACTTTAATTTGAAGGGTCTTTAAATATTTGAGGATTTTTCTTTTTTTCACAATATTTTGGTTGTTTGCTAGAGGAATTGCTTTTATAAAGACCTTATTTGTCTTAGTCTACTGATGGCTATTAATGGGCTTCCAGGTAATATTTCAGTGGATCAAAATATGAGATTGAGAATAATTTGCATCTTACCAAGGAAGATCTCCTAATTTATAGATATGCTCCATTCCACTCTTTATTTAAATTTAAATACCCTTGGCCATTATTTACAAAGAATCTATGAGGGTTTTGCACATATAAAAATTGCATTTCTAAATATCTGATGCCTTTCAAAAGAGTATTTTTATTTCATTTCTATTTTAATGTAGAACATGTAGAAATGCATTGAACTTTTGTATACAGTCCTTGTGTCCATTACCTCTCCCAGATCTGTGAGTTCTAATAGTTTATTACTATGTACTTTAGAATTTCTGAATGTTCAACAATGTAATAAAGAAATAATTATACTTTTATATTTATTGCTTTAATTCTTTTTTTTTCTATATTAGATTGTCTTGGAGCTTGACTGTGTTGAATGGAAGTAATTAAGATGTGATTCCTAGCCACATTGTCAATCTAAGAAAAATCACTTTCAATATTTTGCCATTGAATATTTCTGGACTTTAAAATACAGAACTAGTAAGAGAAAGGAAGTTTAATCCCATCTAAGTCATATTTTCCTCTCAATATTGAACTGATATAAAAGGTTATGAATGTTTTTTTCTATATACACCAGGATGCCAGTAATTCATTTTGTCTTTTTTATTATTGTGGGGAATTATGTTAATTGGTTTTCAAAAGCCGAATTCCTGGAACACATCTGCCTTGTTCTTGATTTATGGGACTTTCATATAGTATTGATTTATTTGCTTAGGTTTCATTTAGCATTTTTTGAATTTTGGTATGCATTCTTCTTAAAACATTCTGTGAATGCTTTCTACTTCTGGAAAAAAATTTCTGTCTTTGTTTTTTCAACACAGTGTTTCTCTGTGTAGTCTTGGGAATTCTGGAACTGGCTGTATATATCAGGGTGGCCTTGAACTTAGAGGTTGTTTTGTCTTTGCCTTAAAAGTATGTATCTCCATGTTCAGCATAGAAATTCTTAATTCACAAATATTTGTTCCCAAAAGCCTATATGAATTTTCTCTGCTTTGCTTTTATGTCTGGTACTCTTCTGGTACAGCTCTGGGTCTTAAGAAAGTCTTGCATACTTTCTCTATTTTCATCCTGTGGGTGATTTCATGCAGGGCTTGCTACTAATTGTCACTAATTCCAAGCCATGTTCAAACAACTTCGACCCACTTTAAGCCTGCCATGCTCACTGACAGCTTCCTCTCACCCCCATGGTCCTAGAAGTCTCTTAGAACAGTCACCACATGATTACTGGGGTTCTGACAGTAGCTGTCTAGGCAAACTCTTACGTCTGATAGTTTTCCAGTCCCTAGTCCATGCTCCCCAAACAGATGATCAGTAATTTAGAAAGACTGGTCTGCAAGTACAGTTCTCCTGAGTATCAGGAAGCAATTCTGCACCCTTGCTCACAGTTAGAGGCACACTGATGTGGGCAGGAAGACCCCACTTAGTGGCACCCTGAGTCACTCCAATTACCTGGCAAACTTGCCAACTACCTTTGTTGAGGATATCCTTGGCCATCCTCCTTTTACTCTGTAAGATGAGTCTTTCTCAACACTGACCTGGGCTCTGATTAGATTTACAGAATTCTCCATGGATTTTTTTTATCCCATCAGATTTACTTAGTTAGTTTGCTTTTTTAGTTTTAAAAAATTTATTTTTGCACTTATTTGTGTGCATGTCCCTGCTTGTTTGTGTGCACCATGTGCATGTAGTGCCTGTGAAGGCCAGAAGAGGGCATCAGACTGCAGGCAATTGTGACGTGCCATGTTGATGCTGGGATCTGAAATCTAAAGGTTTCTCTGGAAGGGCAGCAAGTTTTTTTTTTAGCCATGGAACCAGCTCTCTAGCCCTCTGTTTTTCTGAAGCAGGGTCTCATGCAGCTTAGGCTGGACTCAGGTTATGTGGTCCTTGAGGCTGGTCTTAACTCTTGATCCTCTTGCCTCTGTTTCCTAAGCACTTGGAATTGTAGAAATTGGCCAATAGCTGGCTTCCCATCATATGCCTTTTCTTTCTTCTCTTCTCTCCTCCAACCTCATTAACAATTTTCCTCCGATCCAAGATGGCTGCCACGAGAGAACACTTTGTCTGAGGAGTAGGAGAGCAGAAACAACGCAGCGACCAGGAGACTGAACTCTGGGACCTAAAACGCCAGCATTGTGAGTGCCAGGTGAGCGGAACTCCTACGGTGAGAAAATCAAGTGGGAAAACCGTAGAGACACCCAGTTATTACCTGGAAAAATTTCCCGGTGACCAGCGGAGCACAGCTCTGATCAGAACGAGCAGCCGCAGCTCTGGGCGCCCGCACCCACTATTGTAGACTAAATCACACAGTCTCTCGGGCAGTCTCAGGAGGAACCAGGTGCCGTTTTCACTGAACTGCACACTACGAGCCCACAGTGCACCCGGGTTCTGCTTCAACCCACGGGTGTGCGGCAGGCACAAACCGATCATCGGAACAACCCCAGACTGAGTGGATTGGGGGACCGTTTTGACCAGACCGCACACTGCAGGGGCGCGAGCCAAACGCTTCCGCCAGCAAAAGCTCAGTCAGTGTGTGAGTCCGCCAGCGGGTCTGGGAGGAACCCGAGTTCTGCCTGAACCCACGGGTGTGCGGCGGGCGTGAACCTATCACCGGAACCAACACAGACTTAGTGGCTTGGGGGACCATTTTGACCAGTCCGCACACTGTGGGGGCGCTTGCCGAACGCTTCCTCCAGCAAAAACTCAGTCAGTGTGTGAATCTGCCTGCGGATCTGGGAAGAACCCCGGTTCTGTCTCAACCCATGGCTGAGAGGATCCTGGGACCATCTTGACCAGACCGCACACTGAGGACGAAAACTGCATGCATCCGCCAGCAAAAACCCCAGTTCGGTGTCTGTCCACGGGCCAGACAGAGAAGGCCTCTGGCACCATTTCAGACAGCCCTGCATACAGCGGATGTACACCAACCCAAACCCACTGTGTGCCCCAAATATCATCTCAGACCATAGTGCACAGCCCCTGGCACAGAAGGAGGTGCCAAATATCCATTCCAGGGGAGAGCCCTTAGCAGCAAGCCCAGGGCGGAGTGCACAGCCCCCAGCTGACATCTCAAAACTGGACACTCAGACTCTAGCACAGAGTGAGGAGTAAAGACTCCAGACCAGAGGGGTGACCAGCCTGCAGTGCTCACAGCTTCTAGCACAGAGCACAAAGCTGGGCACACAGAACCCACAACAGAGTTCAACTGAGACAAAACACACACCAAAAACCACCGGAAATCCCTGATCTTCTTGAAGAATACTCCTGACACAAGAGATTGACAGATTCAGACTGAAGTACAGCCTTAAAGCACAAACAGCTCCCTGATTATATATAAACAAATGCCCAAAAATCGGCGAAAGAACTCACCCAACAAAAATCAGGACACCATGGCCCCACCGG
>CM053752.1:30987705-31031368 GCA_028658305.1 Pachyuromys duprasi
GTGGACTTGGAGGGGGCGGGGAAGAAGGAGATGAGGGAGGGAGTGGGAGGGGGGGAGGGAAAGGGGGAGGGGGCTACGCCTGGGATTCAAAGTACCCAACCTGTGAGTGAGATAAAAATAAATAAATTAAAAAAAAATAAGAAGGAAATACACTAGAGCAGTTAAGAGCATGAAGTATGAATTCAGAAGATCTGGCTGACGTTCCAGTTCCATAATTTACTTAAAAAAATGTATTCACCTTCCTGAGTCTCAGTTTTCCTTTTGGTAAATGGGTACAGCATTTAGAATAGTACAAGTAAGTGAAATGTTGTTTTAAAAGCCCTTACACAATGCCGAGCTCACCTGGAACTCTCTGTAAAAGTTGTTTCTCATACTGGCGAGTGCTCACATTGTCCTGATTGACAGATAAACAGCAAAACTCCAGGGGTCACTGTCACAATGACTGGCTCAGTGCAAATAGAGCCTGGGTATTTTGTGGCTTGGTTTCTGTTAACCTCAAGCCAAGCTTACTCACTTGTCAGCCCACTCAGGTACCATGTTGTGTCCCCACATACAGGCAGGTTTTGTCAATCTTCTTCTCTTTTGAACTTCAGTGCCTTACCCCAGCCATCACTCTGATCTCTGATGTCCCTATTGGCCCTTTACACTCACCCATTAAAACAGGACATCTTCTGTTACATCTAAAAAACACTGCTGACTTTGCTACCCCAGTCACAGAATCAAAAGCCAAAGTGAAAAAGAAAACAGGCCAGGCATAAAGCTTCGGCAAACACGAAGGAAAGGTCTGATTGGATAATGAAATCAGGTTATTTTGTGTTTTGATCCAATCAAGTACATTTTCAGTGGGGAGCCTTTTGGTGACAGGATGGGTAAAACTTTCAATTATCACCTTGGGAAATTCAGGTTCTAATGTGAGAAAATGGCTTCTTATAATGGTCTGTGCAAGTCCAACATACAAGGCCCTTCAGGCTACCCCTTAAGATTTAGGATCCCTAGAACCCCTGCTTGTATGTAGCAAATGGTAGCTCAATACCCGAGTGGGTATACTAGTGAGGGGAACAGAAACTATTTTGGACATGAATTCAATGGCTGGCTCTTTGACCTCCCCACCCCCCCACCCCTTGAGCCTTGCTAGGCCACAGAAGAGGACATTGTAGCCATTCCCGAAGAGTCCTGATAAGCTAGAGTTAGATGGAAGGGAAGGAGGTCCTGCCCTATCAGCAGACTTGGAAAGGTGCAGGGAGGAGATGAGGGAGGGAAGGGGGGGATAGGGAGGGGGCTATGGCTGGGATACAAACTATATAACCTGTGATTAATATAAAATAAAAATGAAAAAAAAAGATTTAAGATCCTTCAAAAGACAGTCTTGAGGAGAAGGTTGCTAATGAGCTGTGTGTTTCATCTCTTCCTTCAGATAGATGCCAGTTTTCAAGATTACATTCTGGCTAAGAATATAGGTTGCGAACATGGGATAGAATATCCCTGAAGAATTTGTTCTTCCTGGGTTGTGTTTAATCTGTTGCTATGGACCTATAGATTTCAGGAAGCGATACCCTAGGTGTAGGTGGTTGCCATTCGGCCCACTGTAGGCATGTGATGAGACAGCTTGCTAGCCCATCATGTTTAATCATATTTCAGAGGATCTGGGGAGTAAATGTGCCGAGGTCTTGGTGTGAGGCATGACAGAACCTCAGACTGTATCAGCATCTCATGCATATGCATTTTGTAGTCTTGCATATGCATTTTGTGGATTGAGAATTATGCTAGATTGCTCATGTGGGCACAGGAGTGAGTATTGTGAAAGACGTAGCCTCTGTCCTCTGTGGAGCTTCTGGACTATAATGAGGATACTGAGAAGTTAATTATAAACATTATAGCAGAGAGCACATCACATTTTGATTCAGTTTATAGAAATCTCAGATCTAAATTTGCGCAAGTGTGTAAGCCATTCGTGATTGCGTATTTAGCTATATTCTTGATTCTGTTTCATAGTCCCACCCTGTTTTGACTTTTTTTCTTTCATTTTCATTTCTAAATTAAGATATCTTGTAAGCTGTCTTAAATCCTGCCTCAAATAAAACAAGCTATGTTTTAAAAATAAATACAGAGAAACTCAGCGAAAGCCACTCAGCAGCTTTTGTTCCCTTGGATGGATAAATGAGGACAGGATGCCATACTTCCACTGCTGAAAGCTCCACCCTGCACCAAAGGGTAGTGACTGGCCACTACTCTTGGAGACAGAAAGTAAATCTGTGCTGTTCATAGGAAGCTTACGTCTGAGGTAAACAGCTGCTCCGCATGATGCCCTAGGCATTTGGAGCATGCTTTTAAGCATGTCTGTGAGGGAGTCGCTTGATTAGGTTAACTGAGGTGGGTACCACTCCATGGGCTGGGGTCCTGCACTTCGTCAAGAGGGGAAAGATAGCGGAGCACCAGTTTCCATCTTTGAGTCCTGACTGCGGATACCATTCTTCTTAGTTAGGGTGACTATTGCTGTGATGAAATACCATGACCAAAACAAATTGGAGAAGAAAGGATTTATTTGTATTCTGCTTCTACATTGCAGGTCACCATTAATGGAAGTCAGGACAGGAACTCAAGCAGGGAAGGAACCTGGAGGCAGAAGCTGATGCAGAGGCCACGGGGGGTGGAGGGGGGGCAGTGCTTACTGGCTTGTTTCTCATGGCTCACCCAGCCTGTTTTCTCATAGATCCCAGGACCACCAGCCCAGGGGTGGCCCCACCCATAATGGGCTGGGCCCTCCCCCACAAATCACTCAAGATAATGTCATACAGACTTGCCTGCAGCCCAATCTCATGGAGGCATTTTTTTCTCAATTGAGGCTCCCTCCTCTCTGCTGACTCTAGCTTGTGTCAAGTTGACACAAAACTAGCCAGTACACCTCGTGACCAGCCATGTCATACTGCTTGCCACCATGATTTCCCCACCATCACCAGGATAAATTGTACCCTGGAACTGTGAACCAAATAAACCTTCCCTTGAGATGCTTCTTGTCGGGTATTTGGTTACAGCAGCCAGAAATGTAACCAACTCAGAAGATAGTCATCGACTGTTCCCAATTCAATAGGGCATTGTAATCCAAGTCTTGCTTTACCCATTTCTTTTCCTTATCTGAGAATTTGCTCCTTCAGCATCTGTACCAGGCTAATGCTAACTGCTGCAACATAGAGGCCTGAAAACATGCAGTGGTCCTAGGATACTAGGAGTTTATCTCTGGTCTGTATGGCAGTGGAGCATGCTTGCTTCTGATTGGTTGCTTCTTTCCTTGATGTGGGAACTAAGGGTATGGGATTTGCTTTCTCCTAAGGTCTTGCCACTGTCTGCATCAAGTCTGTGAGCAAGGGAAGGAATACAAGCATGTCCTTCAAAGCCTTGGTTTGGGCATGAATATATTTCTTCTGCTTCTACATTTTTGGTGACAACTAGTTTCTTGGTCACACATGTGGCTAAAGGATTGGGAGAGGCTTGGTAAAATAGGCTCACCATGGTAAGTCACTTTCCGGGGACAATGCTCAACCACATGAAAGTGAATACATTTTGGTATGGAGACAGCTCTCTCTCTGCCATAAGTTTAAGGGTATAAGATACCCATTCTATATATTAGAAAAAGAACTAATGTGAGCCTGGAAATTGCAAACCAGAGAGGAAGCCCTTAAAATGAGCTGGTCTCTGACACCAAACACTACAGATCAAGTTCACATGGCATGGAATTGCCTTGTGTGGGCCACAGGGATGTTACGCCTTATTGCTTAGGCTATGGGAATAAAATGGATAGCACACACTCGTGTTCTGTGCATTGCGCTGCTTGTGGTAGAATGCCATTGCACTTCAGTTGGCTCTGTCTAGATGATGAGGCTGCACATTGCCTCCACCTGCATTCCAGTCCCAAATGTCTTGCCAGATTTAGCTGTGCTTGTGCCCTCTTGCTACACCTCATGTGCCTTCATGTGCCCTCCAGTGCCTTCATGTTCCCTTTCTCCTCATGTGCAGCTCTCGCCCATCATCACTAGTCACCTCTGCCTTTTCTAAGAAAGTGACTCTGATATTCCAAGAATACATTACTCCACCTGTTATTCCTCCAGAGATGTGACTTCGTGGTCTACTCCTCTGTTGCCCCTAACAGGTTGTAAACTTCATGGTGCAAGGGACAGTTCTCATTGAAAATCATTTGGACAGCCCTTCACAAACACCATCTGCGTTCCATTTAGGGCTGAATGCATTGGGTATTGCTGGTCAGCTCAGCTGTTTATTTTCTGGGGCATGAATTGGTCGGCTGTGACTTGATGGACCAGCTGCTAGCTAAATGGACCCTCCTCTGTATCATTAGAGGGCTGGACAGGAGTGTGGGTGGATACAGCTCCTATATTCCAATACACTGTTCCTCATGGCAGATTGCATTTAGGAATCATGAGGGGATCTCGTTAAAATTCAGAGTCTGGCTTTGAAGCTTCTGAGGTGGGGCTGTGACTGCACATTTTCAGTGAGCCCCCAGGTGCTGCAGACCACGTGTACCACCACCAGGAACCTCCTGCTTTGTGAAGAGTGTGCTTCAACACAATTCACAAGTGAATGTGACCCACTGTTATTCTGCTGATAGTTTATAATCCCCAGCTGCTCTTACTGGGGATGTTTGCATTAAAATGGGAGATTCAGTCCATTTGGTTTTTGTTTCATTATTCTCTGTGGTGTTCAATAGACTAGTTAGATTAACAACAGTTCCAATAATGGCATGATTTATTAATAACTTAGTAACAGCTAGAATATGTTAGCTCCTCCCATCTTCCCAGTAGCACTATGGTTACTATTCCCATTTTATGCAGAGTGAGCCTGCATTTAGGAAGCTTACAAACATTTCTAAGAAATAACGTAGTGTGTATGAAAGAACTGAGCTTTGAATAGACCTGTGTGATTTGAAATATTGGAGTCTGTCCTCCCCTGCCTCGGTTGTTTCTTCTCTCTTGTTCTTTTGATTTATTCCATTCTGCATGTTCTCTCTTTCTCTGTATCTCTCTTTCTCTCTCTAACACACACACACACACACACACACACACACACACCTCACCTCAACCTATTCCAGTAAACTCAGCCTCAGACAGATGCTTGGGAAGTTTCCACCAGATGTCTTGTGTCAAGGTAGAATAAATGTGTAGGTGTTTCTTCTTCACCAGATGCCATGCGTCCTGTTCATCTCTCTCTGCAGAATTTGATTGCAAACTGTAATTGTCTCTTGCAAGCTTCATGGACCTTCCTTATCTTTGCTCATCAAGGTTAAGAAACCTATTGGTCATGTTACCCAGAAAAATCATGTCCTAGGCTGATTGCTTAGTCCTTGAACGTTCCCATACTCTAAATCACACTTGGAGTACTTATTTCTCTGGAGATGTTCTCAAGCTGGTAGGTATCATTCAACACTAAACCATCTCCCCTTGGTAGTAAAGGTTAACTTTCTCACATGTTTAATTTGAAATCTTATGTAGAAAAATATTGAAGCTTTAGGATGGGTTTCATTTGTTTGTTTTGCTAATAAGCCTTCAGCTTATTATGATTTTCAATTAAGATAATGATGCTAACAGTAAAAAGAAAACAGTATAGCTAATATGCAAATTTACCTCCTGTGATGTGTATAAGGTACAAGTGAAACAAAATAACCTTGCATTTACACTTGGATCCTATTTCCAACATATGCCATTAGGCATATGCAAATTTTCTGAAATTTGAAAATAACTTAATGTGAGCTAGAATGTGTTTAGCTCTTCAGTTAGCTCTCGGTCATACTATGGTTACTATTCCCATTTATACAGAATAAACGTGCATTTAGGAAGCTTAAGAACATTTCTAAGAAATAACAGAGTGTGTGAAAGAGCTTTGAAATTCTCAAGTATTTTATGGAATAACACTCCACTCAGAAAACCTTTTATAATTTGGTGTGTATACTCATCAACAATGCACTTCTTAAAATTTTTTATTTATTCATTGTGTGTGTCTGAGTGTATTCTCATGCTCAAGTGTGCATGCCTTTAGTGTGTGGAGGACAGAAGAGAGCATCCCTGTAAACTGGAGTTCTGTTTGAAGGCAGGCGTGTCACATGGGCGCTGGGACATGAACTCATAATTGTACAGCAAGTACTCTTAACTGCGGAGCTACCTCCCAACCCAGCAAAGCATTTTCATGTATGTATGTATGTACGTATGCTGTTGTTAGTATCTCGCAATGATTCAGAGAATAACCTGGGAAGGCATTAATTGGACAGCTATGCAGATGCAAGTCAGGTTAGATCCAGTGCACCCCCAGCCTCTAGGGATGACTCATTGGCGATGACTAGGTCTGAATTCCAACTCTATAATTTGCTGGCTGAGATAAGTTGAGATTACTGTTAACTTCTCCAAACTCTATTTCTTCATCTCCAAAATGGGGGAAACTCATCCATGATTCTTTACCTGGATGAAATAATTATAAGAAAAATACCTAAATCTTGTTGCAATGTTAGAGCAGTGAGTCTAGTTAGTGTGGTGAGCAGGAAGCTTTCTGTCAGACATTCAGTCCCATGTAAAGCAAGGGGAAGAGAGAGCATCACTGTTGTTCACTGAACTGTGAAACTTCAGTGCATGCAAATGTAATTTTATATTTCCCACAGCATATGCTTTGTAGACTCAGTCCTTACAACTGCCTTCTAGTTTGAATTTGGAATGAGTATCTGTTCTTCTAATTCCCAGCCTTTTAAATGAGACTTTGAGTTTGTGACACCCCTTCCTACAATGCCAATGTAGGGATTAAAGATGGTTGTGCGAATTGTAAGCATCTTCAGTGGATACACAATCTATTTTGGGTACAACCTTTACCTCTTGAGCCTTATCCTGTCATACCTCAGAAGAATGGATGTGTATACTATGACTTCCTTCAATGAATGCTCCATTTTCTCTAGGCACAACACTTAGCTACTTCTGTTATCTCTCCCTATCATGCTTATGTTCACATACTCTGCTCTGTTGAATCATTCAACCTGTTGTGTTCCAACCTACCTGGTTGCTTACAGTTGATGGGCCCTTCTCTTGCTCTCTGAACTTTTCCTTTGAAGTTCCCTTTAGTTTTGACACTCAGATCAAGAATTCTCTCCCTCTTGAAGTACTCCTTGAAGTCCTACATAGAAATCAATGCAGTACTTCTTGTCATGACCCCTAGAAAACTTTTATTTGACATATTTGCCTATCTGAGTAGCTTTCAAATAAGGGCTTCCTAAAAGAGAGACATGCCTTGCTTATCTCTGTCATCTAGCTCAGTGTCTAGGGTAGAGTAAGTCATTGAAACTAGTTGCTGAATAAATTGCTAAGTGATTTCCACTAATAGATGAGGAACCAGGAACATCATTTGGAGTCATTTCAGTGAACAGTGCCACAATATCAACTAACCAGGCTGAGAGAGACATAAATGCACTGAGAACAGTGTGAAAACATCAATGTCACAGGGCAAGCCAGACAGTGGAAGAACAGGCTGCTTCTGTCTGAACATTGTGGGGCAGTTAGTGGGTGAAGATTACCTAACCTTTGTTTTTTAAATTTACACATATCATTAATAAACACCACGAACTAATTACTGGTGGCCAAATATCAAAGAAATACAATACTGCAAATTTCAAAGTACATTATCAAATAACTTAGAGAATTAGACAAAGTTCTGAAGTCCAAATAGGGTTTTCTATTTTCTTCCTCCAGGTTTTGAAAGAGTCACAGCCTTGTAGGTACTTGAGTCTACAGAGCTTATGAATTTACCTGGCCTGGTCATGGTAGCTGGATTCTTCTCATCTGCCAGAAGAGTCTTTCCCCATTTGTGGAATCTCAAGAAAGAAGAGTATTACTCCAACATTTTCTGAGGCATCAGGAGCTAAGAGTTTCATTGTTCATTATCAAAGGCATAAATATGGAGGAAAAGGAAAGGAAAGTCTCTGCACTGTTGTGAGAAAATACCTGACAAATACAATGAAAGGAAGAAAGAGTTTATTTTGGTTCATGGGTTAAAAGGAATAGTATCCACTGTGGTTGGGAAGGCATAGAGGCAGGAGTGAGAGGGCTGGTCATGTGACATTTGCAGTAAGGAACAAAAAGAGAGAGAGGAGAGGGAGGGGCAGAGAGAGAGAGAGAGAGAGAGAGAGAGAGAGAGAGAGAGAGAGAGAGAGAGAGAGATTCTTCAGAGACCCATCGGGTGGTGCTACCCACATTCAGGTTGAATATTTCTTCTTCAGTTAAACTCTCTGGAAACACCATTACAGAAATGCCCAGAAACATGTCTCCTAGGTGATTTTTCAAATCCAGTTATGCCGACAATGAAGATCAGCCATCACAGGTTCATTCTTACTGACAAATATGACAAGAAACACAATTTTATCTGTGTGAATGTTGATGACTACAGGACTAAGAACAACTCAAAACCATCTTAGGAAATTGTTGGGAAATTAAAGGATATCAATCATTTTATCTTGAGGACAGTAAAGTCATTGGCTGTCAAAATTTGGGGAGTGGACTTATTTCCTACAAATTAATTGACTTTAATTTTTACCTGTTGGTTTGGAGTGGTGCTGTTTTACTACTAGAAGAGGTAAATTTTAACTGTCCTGCTAAGCTTTATGAAGTCATTTAATTCAATACATATCCATTGTGCAGTTATTCTGTGTACAACACTGTAATTATAAGCACTGACGATTTGGAAAGAAACAAAATTCAGAGAGTTTCACTGCAGTCAGCTATCTCAAACACAGAAGCAGTTGGGGAGAGTAACATCATTTTGGGTATTGATGGTGTTAGAGGCTCTCTTGAGTGGAGACTATAAAATGGTGAAGGCTGAGAAGAGAGTGTCAGTGAGTGATTACCTGTATTGGGTTGGCCTTTGAGAGGTTATCTTAATTAATGAATTTGATACAGAAAGATCCAACCCACTGTGAGTGGCACCATTTGCTATCCCTGGATATACATGCCCTGAGAATGGCTAATAGAACTGAACACAAGGAAGAAAGGAAGTGAGTACGAATATAATCATTATTCTCTGCTCTTCAGAGTGGAAATAATGGGACCAGTCAAGCTCCTACTGACTCCCCCTGCAGCAATGAACTGTAACCTGAAATTGTGAGCTAAAAATTGTGAGCTAAAAATCCTCTCTCTCTCTCTCTCTCTCTCTCTCTCTCTCTCTCTCTCTCTCTCTCTCTCTCTCATTATTTGTATTGTATCCCAGCAGGAGAAAGGAAACCAAGACATGGACTCAGCCCTGGAGGCAGAGCGCACACACACAAGGAAGTAAATAAAAGAACAAGTTAGGTGTGTCATGATAGAAACAAATAGTACTTTGGGGAAGGATTAAAGAGACTGATGATAGTCTGGGAAGACCTAAAAGTTCTGTAATAAGATGATAAGTAGGCTACTTTTGAAAGCTGAGATGCATGCTTTATAAAAAGGAATCCCAGGACACACAGCTGAGGCAGGAGTGTGAGAGGATCAGGGATGAAGGCGACTGAGCCTAAATCACTAAAAAGGAACATTTTAGCTGTCCCTGTGTTTTGAATTACAGGGTCACTTGCATGCTTTTAACTGTTACTACTTCAATACATTACTATTGACTTATAAGCTGGGTACAACATGTATTACCTTATAGGTTTGGGGATCATTTGCAATGAGTGCCACTGTGTTTAAGCCACACATTGAAGAATGGTTCCCTGTGTGGGGCTCTGGGAGATGAAGCCATTTCCAGCCTTCTCCTGTATGCCTCTATTTCTTGGCTTGTGGCTCCTTCCTGAAACCTTCCAGCCCACTTCTGTCTTCATGACACTTTTTCTTCTGAAGTCAAACATCATTTTGTCACCCTATTGCCATGTAGCATGTGTTTAGATAACACACAATCCAGGATAATATCTTGCCTCAAGATTGCTTAGCACAGCTAGAATTCCACTTCTCTACACAAGTAACATTTGTAGGGTAAGGGAGGTGAGGAAGCGAGAGAGAAGGGAGATCTTTATTTATCCTACTATAGGCTGATTCCAGCTGTGGCTTTTGTGAACAAAAGTGGCTGTATTTGTTTTTATTTACTTTTGTGGGTAGTATCTTTCTTTAATGTGTCTGTACTTTACATTTTTGCTTTGTGTTATGTAGTTCTTCGATTCATGACACAAAATTCATGTGAAGTTTATAAGTACGATCATATGCCTTAGACACCCGTGGGCAAAAGGAAGTGGAAACTGGTAGAGAAATGCTTTTCTGTGCTTGTCTGTCTGAGGATGGAGACTTTTAAGTCAGTCTATGCCCAGCATACCAAGGAAATTGAGCTCTGAGTGTTCAAGGCAGTACTGATCTAAATAAAGTACTTTTTTTAAAATTGATTTTTCATCCTTTCCTATTTCATTCACCCTGATCCCACCTCTACTTGTCCTGTAGTGACAGCTTCTGAATAATCAAGCTGCTGTTGAGTTCTAGCTTTAGGTTCTGCTTTTGTGTGTGTGTGTGTGTGAGCTCCTAGAAAGCAAATCCTCAGGGGTCAGTTTCTATGCTTTCAGATGGAGTGTGGATAATACATAGCAGGCACAGAACCAAAATTACTAAACGGTTCAGCGGGGATGAGTGAGTTTCATTTCTCAAATGAAAATGAACCATTACATTGTGGTTATGTAATAGTGCTAATGCTGAATGCCCTGTGGCAGTGGCAAACTGTATGGATTGAGAAACTGACTTCTTTGGAAGTATTAAAAATTAAAATGAGTTAGACATAATGGAACATACTCAGAAATCTGAATTGATAGAATTTTTGAGTTTTGGGCCAGCCAGGGCTACTAAGTTTGTTGGAAGCCTAGGCTGCATAGAGATGGACTGTCTTAAAGTGAAAAATAAAAATAATAAAAAAGCAATAGCCAAAAAGACAAAGTAAAGTAAAACAGTCAAGCCAAAATAAAAAACAAAAGACAATGATAGTCTCAGATCAACTGTCAGCTCATGGCCCAGGGTTTAATCAAAAGGCCCCATCATGTGCCTTGGAAATGCTGTACATTTGAAATGACACGAAGGCTGTGTATAAAGTCAGACCAGGCATCAATCATAAGGACAGCACAGCTGCCAATGAGGCTGAATGTTAGTATTCATTTAAAATGATGCCACACATACAACACATCTGATAGGAAAGAGTTTATTGGTTGGAGGTGGAGAGGGAGAGGGAAGAAAGAGAGAGACTTGGTGGGGGTCAGGAAAGAAAGTGAGACAGAGAGAGTGCTAGAGGGGAGAGAGAGCATAGCAAGAGAGAGAAGTAAGAGGCAGGGCTCCTTTTATCCCAGGCTCCTGGTGGTAGCAACCAATGATGACATCACAAGTGCTTAAGCAACCTGGTAGTGGGCTAGTGCATCATTATTTGTGAACTAATGTTGAACACATAACTTCAAATTTTTCTTATGTCAAATTCAGGGTCCAGATTAGGGAAAAAAAGAAATCCCAGGGGCTGTGATGGTACTTGACTTTGGACTGTCTCAGTACCACAGAATCCCAGGATTCCCTGCATCTTCTAGCATGGCTAAAGCAACACACTTCACTGTGGTGGAGGGAAGGAGCTGCCTCTGTCTGGAGTCCTATGAAGAGGATTTTTCTGAGGCAGGTTGCTTGGAACACGGTTGCTGTCCTTTTGGAGATCCACACCATTTCTCTTTGTTAGTTTTACACCTGTCTAGCCAGGCTGTGGAGCATCTCAACAGGGAGTGAATAGCCTTGGATTCTAATTGCAGCAAAAAGGTTCGGTGGCAGCAGAATTGCAGCCTCTGGTTGATATGTAGTTCTGGAATCAAAGCAACATGAGAGAATGGCCTTGATGTGTTAGGCTAAGGAACCTAAAGCACTGAGGCTAGACAGGAGAAAACATGTTAATGCAGGAGCATTTCTTGTGATGCTGGAAGTGATGGCAAACAAGGATGTCTTGGATATAACCCTACCCTTCTGTCCCCTGTGACTGAGACAAAAATAGCATCATGGATAAAGATGCTAGAGCCATAGCAGAGACAATGAAAAAAGAGGAAAGGAGAGAGTGAACAGAGGGAAGGAGGAAAGGAGGGATGGAGGGAGAGAAAGGGGGTTGGAATTAGAGAAAATAGACTGTAATTATTAGATGAGATTATTGAGCATACTGAACAACTGTGCTCCTTAGGAATTTAGGTGTAACATGCTCTTCATTTGGTATAAAGGGAACACATAATGAACTATACAAGGTAGAGTGGAGGCTGCAAAGTGTGCTATTTACATGGCAGTATTCATACTGTGAATGGTACTCTGGATTTGAACAGAAAGCATTCTAAAATAATTATAGTTAGCTTTCAGGTCCAGCTAGTAGAGCCAGAGGGACAGAGGACCAACAGGGATTTTGGACTTTAACTATCTAAGCAATGACTAATAGGCCACATTGTTCCATAGGATAGCAGTGACATGAAGGCTGTTTGCAGAGCATAACATGATCTGAATCACTGGAAAAAATATCCAAGAGTTGAAGTTACTGTGATGGAAAACCTGTGGTCTGTCCCTTGTTTCTAAGATCTGAGATGGTTATCTGGCCCTGAGCCCATTTGAAGTGAGAATGTAGTCACATTTTCTTCCGTGTGTCATTGCCATTGGTAAGAGAGCTGTAGCTTTCAAATGCCTTCCCTCCAGCTGCAGAAAAGCACAGTCTAGCTGGGAACACAAAGAAGAGTTATGAGGCTAGTGGACTGCTGCCATGCTGTTCCCTATTCATGGGGGCTGCTAAGGGTCAGTGGCATCTTTCTCCCTGCAGTCAGGCAGGCAGAAGTACGCTTGCCCATTTCCATTGGGTGTTGGAGAGCAGAGGTCAAGGTATGCAGACCACCTTGCCTCATTCCCAGGAGACCTATTCCCAGACTCCCAGTGTGAGCCTTTGGAAACAGTGTAGGGTATAGACTCTGCATATACCAGTTTGTTCTTTACAGAATTAAAAACGCTTAGTGCCTGTCCTGTCTTTTTAAAGAACTGCTCACATACTGTGGCTGTGATGTTCATAGTTTGAGAAGTGGCAAAGCTTGCATACATTCCTTTTTCTTTCTTCATAATTTCATGGACAGAAGATTCAATCTTAATGTACATTTTAGCAACCTCAACATATGATTTTTTTCTTTATTTAGTCAAGAATTCTTGCCTTCTCACTTATGGAAGGACTTTACAGATCCTCTTGGGTATATATCAATCCCCGGCATCAGTACTTTTGTAACCGAGATTGTCACTAAGTAAATTGTCACTTGAGTACAATCATTGCAATATTACAGTTTGCTGAAAAAACTATTAAAAGCTAATAGGTGGGTAGCATAAGCATCATAGATTCCATCGAACACCATGAAGATTCCTGTACTTCGAGGGTTTGAGACAGGATACCACAATATTTCATTATCTTACTCTGATTATACATAATTTAAAAGATATTGATTCTTTATTTTTTGAAATTTTTTATTTAATGTTTTTGAAGCCTAGTTGACAGCATTGTCACCAAGAATATAGAAGGTGCAGCTCTGAATGAAGAGATCATTATATACTTATAATAAGAGCTATATTATTTGGGTCCCTGATGGAGGAAGAGTAGACTATATACCAACAAACCTGTGAAAGAGGCTAGGAGACTTCTTACAGCACATGCCAAAACAAACAAACAAACAACCTCCCCCCCCCCAAAAAAAACCCTGAGGCTCTTTCTGCCTCTTTGTGATAGCTGAAGTGTCTGAAATGGAAAGGATCCCAACAGATGTGTAAGTAGAAGGCTCTTTTCAGATACTCCACTGTCCTTATCAGCATGTAGATTCTGTCTGTGATCTATTTAGGATATAGAGTTGTCTGTAGTGTTCTTTGCTGTTATCATATAGGCATTCAAAAAATATTTAGGGTAAGATAACTTTGCAAATATTGCTCATGTGTATGATTTTTCTTACCATAGATTTCTAGAAACATACTAGATACTAAATTACTTTAGTGTTTAAAATTTATATTGAGAAATTATTTCAAATATATTATGGCTCATGTCTGGTCTAAACGTCCAGGATAATATCTGACCATCTAGAGAGCTAAACAATCAAAATTTCCTGACTTTTAGTCTGTATTCTAGAGAGGCAGGGAAATGTTAGTCCACGTTTACCAACATACTAGAATCTGAAAAGCCTGTCACGTCTAGTACATATTCTTCTGTTCTGAACTTCTACAAATCCTTTATTTCTCTGACTTTTTAAAAAATATATTTTCTAGTTGGATAGCTATAAAAATTGTAACCTAATTTGTTATTATTTATAAAGTTGGGCATGCATTAAATAATAGACTAAGTATTATTCATTTTCCAATTAGGGATTCATCTATTTGAAAAAAAACACTTTCAATAAAAGCATTAAACTTGAACATCAAGGATTTACTACCTATGTTTTGGTTGGTTTTATTACTGCCCTTTAAATTCTGCAGGCATTTCTGTTACATAGGTGGTAATTTCTACTTTAAGATAGGCTATCCTTCACTGTCCTAATTTGTGGCTGCTTCTGTTGCTTTTATGCTGAAAAATTCTGTCTTCTTTTGTAGAGCAATAAATTCTGCCAAGTTTGCACCTAGTTTCCCTACATGCCCCAATCGTTAATCTAAACAGGAATTGTTTTTGCTGTGTGGTGGTGCAATCTAATCTTAAGGATGTTTTTAAAAGAAAAAAATTTACACCATGTCTTAAATAATTCATTGCTTAAATAATCCACAGATACTTACTGGTTATTCATCTCTTATAGATATGAATTCTTGTGTGTACAGGGTGGTCTGCTTCTGATTGACATGCTTTGTTTCATTGACATTGTCATCTAGTTTAGAGTTAGTTATACGCAAATTGACCTAAAATAATGCTTTTATTAATGTATAACTGTAGCAAAACTTATTTTTTGTGTATGTGTATATATAAAACATCTTTGTCTATGCTTGCTTATGTGAGTCTAAGTGTATGTGTGTATGTGTGTATGGTTGGTATATACAAGAGGACAGTCTGCAGTGTTGATCCTTAGATGCCATTCCCATTTATGTTGAAACAGCATCTCTCATTGGCTTGGACTTCACTGCATAGTCTAGGCTAGCTGGCCAGTAAGCCCCAGAAATATTCCTGTCACTACTTGATAAAAGGTGGAGTCAAAGTGTTAGCTACCACAACTGATTATTTTTCTTAAATTTGGGTTCTTAAGATTGAACTCAGGTGAGACATTTACTGATTGCATCATCTCCTCAGCCCAAATCTGTTTTTTAGAAACATACAAGGGAGTTTTTAGACTGTGCCTCTACCACTTTCTAACCGAAAGCATTGTCATCATCTCCCCAAAGAAGTTTTGTCTCCATCAACAGTGATGCCTGGTTTTGTCCTTTCCTACCCCTGAGAGTTGCTACTTTTGTGTCTTCTGCTGTCATAGAGCACATGACTTCTCTTTCAAACTTTTCACTTGACAATAGTATTTCAGGATTCATGTGTGTTTGGACAGGTACCATATTCTTTCCTTTTTCCTGTTGTTGAGATGATCTTACTCTACAGCCTAGGATGACCTGAAACTCACTATATATAGTTCAGAATGGCTTCAAACTCAAAGGCAATCCTCCTACCTCAGACTCTTAAGTGCTAGAATTACAACATGAGCTTACCACATCTGGCAGCTTCATTTCCTTTTATTGCCAGATAATATTCATTCTATGAACTCATCTCATTTTGTCCATCCATTTATCAGCTAATGGGTATTTGAGTTGTTTCTTTTCAGCTATTATGAATAATGGAGCTATTATATTAGTGTGCAAAGCTGAGTGGACAGAGTGTTCAGATTTTGTTTGATAATTTACCTAGCCATGAGTACTAGCTCACTGAAGTCTGCTGAACCCTTTCCCCAAGCGCTTTATTCACTTTACATTCCCACCTGCAATGTGCAAAGGCTAATCATTATTTTAAAGTATGCTGGGCCAGTTAAATCTGCGCAGGGAGTATAGGCACTTGTTCCCAAGCCAGACCACATGACTTTGGTCCCCAGAGCCCACAAGGTGGAAGGAGAAAATGACTCCTGGAAATTGTTCTCTGACCTCCACATGCATGCTATAATGCACATGTACTTTCTCTCATACACATATACTACATAAATAAACATAAAACAAAAAACTTCCAGTATATCTACATAGCATCTTTTAAACTTTTCTTCCTACAATAAATCACATTTGGCATTTTTATGATATTTCAATATTTTATTGTCCTCTTCCTACTTATTAAATGAAAATATTTACTTATCTTATTGTTGGAAATTAAGTATTCAAAGTTTTTATTGTTATTTGTTATTTGTCTTATATTTTGGACAGTATATATTTTCTTTTCATTTTTAAAATTTAAACCACTTAAAATTATTTTTCATTTTCTATTTGACTCAAATAATTGAGGGGATTATCTTTATTTCCCAGGGGTGACTTCATATGATGCAATTTAGAGGTTTGTTTAAAATGCTTATATGGAGCAAAACTGTAAGGTAAGTTTGGCACGGTGGCAGACCACCATAAGGCCACCGTCAAAAGGTAACCCCTCACATCTCTCTAGATTCTTGTGAAAAAAATTATTTGGGTTCTCCTGAGATGCATAGTTTTTATTAATCTTATAATTCCTGAAGAAAACGGGCATACTTCTAAGTATTTTCTTGAATTTCTGTTTTCTCAATTTAGGGCATGTTTCTGAGCTGCAAAGGCTTTACTATACTTTCTCTTCCACTTCCTTTTTCAGCACTCTGTGACTGTTCCTTTTCTTGTCATCTGGAGTTAGCACTACTGCTGATTTAACACTTGTCTTATATATATACTTTCTTTTATTATTCTGATTTATTATCCCTGTCTGTCTCTATTCTGAGGTTAAATCTATAGTTTGTCCCTGCATTGTTAAACTTCTTGCAGTGTGATTTACACTTGCTGTCCCGCAATGCTGGCTTTAATTGTAGATTCAGTCTTACTGCAGGTTTTATTGATTAGAGTTCATTTTATTTTTCTGATGAGCCTTATAATGTCACTTTATTTTTGAGAAGAGTTTTAATTTGTGTATATTTGATGAAAGCAAGCAAACAAGAAGTAGTTAGCTTTTGCAGCAATGGCGATCAGATGATGGGAAGCTTTAAGACACCACAAGAGGGTCCAAGATGGCAGCGTCCAGCGCACACCTTATCTGAGGGGCACAAAATCTGAAACTCTGAAATTGGTGAGTAGAGGGGCAGCTGAAACCAGAACATCCACATTGAGGTTTCCTGGCCATGAGGGGACAACTGTGAGCTGGGAGAGTTTGGGTCCAGGTTACCCCAGGACATCTCCAGAGACTGAATGTAGCAAATATTCAACACTCCTGCACTTCCCCTTTCCCCAAGCACGGGCCTTCCTGCTACACTGAGGCCTCAGTGGTTGTGGCTGCCCCAAGCATGAGCCTCCATGCTTGGTGACTGAAATGGCAGAGGCTGGCCTCCCAGGGCGGCAGCTGCAGGAGAGTGGTGGCTACTCCAAGCACAAACCTACGTGCTCTGTGACTGCGACTGCAGAGACAGTTACCCCAAATACAGGCCTCCCTGCCTGCAGTGAAAATATGGACACCACAGAGCTGATGGATCTCCTACCCTCTCGCTTGCCTCTGCAGGCCCAAATCTGAGAGCAGAGAACAGGGAGAAGCCCTCTGATTTCTGATTAGGCCTGTGAGCGAGTGAGTGACCTTTTAAGTGAGTGCTTGCAGAGTCCCAGATCCAGGGTACCTCTATGCTAGCAGCCAGACATCAGATCCCTCCCATCCACATCCCCAATGTGGGCAACATAGGGATCCTTGGGACAGTGTTCTCAACATTGAAGCTCCTGTTCTGTGGGTCTCCCAGTGGAATCCAAGCAAACAATTCCTGGAGCCCAGACAGATCTGAATACCAGTAGGACAGTAAGACAGGCCTGTAGACCACTGAGATATTCAGAGCACCTGCGCATGCACATTGCACCCTCGAGCAGCACCAACAACTGCATCCCCTCCCTCGCTTAAGCTCTACCCTTTGGTATCTACACCCTCTAGCACCCTCTCCCTCAAGACACACTGCTACGCCCATGCCCACACTTGCACATATGTGCCTGCAACCGTCCTCCCTTAGCTAGAGCTGAAACACCAACATCCACTCTCAAACCAGTGGACTTCTTTCATCCTCCTGAAGAATACTCCAGACACAAGAGACAGACTGACCCAGTCTGAAGACCCAGACTGCAGGAACAAACAGCAAAGCTTATGTTTAAGGAGATGGCTAGAGGTTAGTGTAAGAACACATCCAACAAAAATCAGGACTTCATGGCTTCACCAGCAAACCCCAAAATCAATGGATATTTTAATTCATTGGAAACACAGGAAAATGATTTTAAAACTATGCTTATCCAGTTATTAGAGGCACATAAGAGGAAATGAACAAAGCTCTCAAAGAAATACTGGCAAATACAACCATACAAATAGAGGCACAGGTAGAGGCACAAGTAGAGGCATATAGAGAGGAAACAAACAAACAAAAAATAGAGGTCGTCATGGAAAGACAGGAATCCACATTCAAACAGATGTAGGAAATGGTGCAAGACATGAAAACAGAATTAGAATCAATAAAGAAAATACAAACAGAGAAAACTCTGGAGATGGACAACTTAGAGAAAAGATCAGGAACCACAAAGGTAAGCATCACCAACAGAATACAAGAGATGGAAGAGAGAATCT
The DNA here is from genome assembly GCA_028658305.1 of Pachyuromys duprasi. NCBI lineage: Eukaryota > Metazoa > Chordata > Mammalia > Rodentia > Muridae > Pachyuromys > Pachyuromys duprasi. Next base: position 31,006,468 of record CM053752.1, read on the forward strand.
TAGGTGCTGAAGATATAATTGTAGAAATTGATACATCTCTCAAAGTAAAAGTAAAATCTGTAAAGTTCCAAACACAAAACATCCAAGAAATCAAGGATGCCATGAAAAGATGAAATAGAAGATTCCAGGCTCCAAGGTCCAGAAAATACTTTCAAGAAAACCATAGAAGAAAATTTTCCCAACGTAAAGAAAGAGATGTTCATTAACATACAAGAGACCAACAGAACACCAAATAGACTAGACCAGAAAAGAAACTCCTCATGTCACATCATAGTCAAAATACTAAATCTACAGAACAAAGAAAAAGTATTAAAACCAATAAGGGAAAAAGGCCAAGTAACATGTAAAGGTAGACCTATCAGAATCACACCAGACTTCTCAACAGAAACTATGAAAGGCAGAAAGGCCTGGGCAGATGTCATGCAGACTCTGAGAGACCACAGAAGCCAACTCAGACTACTATATCCAGCAGTGCTAATAGGAAATTTCATAGCACTAAGCCAGAAAGAAGTTTGAGACCTCTCATACAAGCAACTCAATGATACACCTAAAAGCCCTAGAGAAAAAAAAAAGAAGCAGACATATCCAAAGGAAGTAGACAATTGGAAATAAACTTAGAGCTGAAATCAATGAATTAGAAACAAAGAAAACAATTCAAAGAGTCAATTAGACCAAGAGCTGGTTCTTTGAGAAAATCAACAAGATATATAAACCCTTAGCTAAACTAACAAGCAGAGAGAAACTATCCAAATCAGCAAAATCAGAAATGAAAAGGGGGACATAACTACAGACACTGAGAAAATCCAAACAATCATTAGGTCTTACTACAAAAGCCTATATACCACAAAATATGAAAATCTAAATGAAATGGACAATTTTCTTGATAGATTTCATTTACCAAAATTAAATCAAGATCAGATAAATAGATTAACTAGTCATATATCTCCCAAGGAAATAGAAGCAGTCTTTAAATGTCTCTCTTCCAAAAACAAAGCCCAGGGCCAGACAGTTTCAGCGCAGAATTCTACCAGACCTTCAAAGAAGAGCTAACTCCAATTTTCTTCAAACTATTCCAGAAAATAGAAACAGAAGGAATATTACCAAATTCATTCTATGAAATCACAGTCATCTGGATGCCTAAACCACACAAAGACCCAACAACAAAAAAAGAGACTTATCTCTCTTATGAACATTGAGGCAAAAATACTCAATAAAATACTTGCAAACCAAATCCAAGAACACATAGAAGATATCATCCACCATGACCAATTAGACTTCATCCCAAGCATGCAGGGGTGGGTCAATACACAGAAATCCATCGATGTAATCCACCATATAAACAAACTGAAGGAGAAAAACCACATGATCATCTCCTCAGATGCCAAAAAAGCATTTGACAAAATCTACTACCCATTCATGTTTAAAGCCTTGGAGAGATAAGGGATACAAGGCAATTAGCTAAACATAGTGAAGGCAATATACAGCAAACCTATAGCTGACATCAAACTAAATGGAGAGAAACTAAAATCAATCCCACTGAAATCAGGGACAAAGCAAGGATGCTCACTCTCTAGGTATCTCTTCAACATAGTACTTGAAGTCTTAGCTAGAGCAATAAGCCAACTAAAGTAATGGGAACAGGGACTGTCTCTAACATAAACTCAGAGGCTGGCTCTTTGATCATCTCCCTCTGATGAGGGAGCAGCCTTACCAGTCCACCCTGATGGGACCTGATATGCTAGGGTCAGAGGGAAAGATAGGAGGACCTCCCCTATCAGTGGACTTGGGGAGTGGTATGGGAGGGGATAGGGGAGGGTGAGATTAAGAGGGGATGAGAGAGAGGGGGCTACAGCTGGGATACAAAGTGGATAAACTGTAATATAAAAATAATTTTAAAAGAGCAAAAAAAAAATAGACATCACAAAAGATGTTCTCTCTCAATGTTCTGTAAGTTGTTTGTATGGGTCTTTGGATCCAGCATGGCTTGGATGGTGCATGTGATCCAAGCTTACCCTCAGTCAGGAGTGCCTAGGAGCCCAGCTAGGACATTCGGTTTTCCATCCTTAATTGAGTTGGTCCAAAGTCCTGCATAGAGCAGTCTCAAAATTTCACAGAATAACGAGAGGGTAGGCCCAAATGCAGTCTCTGTTCTAGCCTAGGTTTGAATTCCATTTGCTAAGACCTCCTTGGCCAAAGTTCAGCCCTGATCTTGGTATAGTAAAACACTACAAAAGAGCAAAGGTGAAAAATAAAAAGTGATCACGTTTCCAACTCCATACGCTTAATATTTTCTTTATTTCTGAGGATAAATAGCATTGAGAGAAATACTTTCCATCTAACACACTGAGTTAAATCTTCATGGTTTCATTTAGTGTTCTTTCATTTTGCTTCTAGGATATTTGCTTCTAGGATATTTGCTTTTAGGATATTTGGTTGTTTTCTTATAAGAAAGATGTTTCTCAGGCTTTTAAGTCTATCCTGTTTGTTTTACCATGAGAAAGTGCTGCATAGCAGCCCCAAGTTATGACCTCTTCTACTTTTCTGGTTCCCCATGTGCCTGCTAGCAGCACAACTTCCTTAACAAATGGAGTCAGGGTCATAGACATCACATGTAATGTCAGCCCACTCTCAATTCCAGTTAATACAAGTCATGAAAGTCTTCTCTAAATAGTTTTTCATGCTCTTTGGATTACAAAAATAGTTTTGGAATTTTACTTCTTCCTGTGTCTTTAAAAAAATTAATCATTGGAATTTCATAGGATTGATCACATTCATTTCCCATTCCTTCTTTTATCACCTCCCAGATCTGTCCCCACATCCCTACCCTCCCAACTTAGTGTCCTATTTAAAACCAAGTAAAACAAAACAAAAACTATTGAGTCCAATTTGTACTGCCCATGTACTCCTGGGTTTGTTGCCTTCTGTTGCAACATGGTCCACCAACATGGCCTTACTTTAAAGAAAACCTAGGGGCTATCAATTGCTAATAGATCCATAGCTAGGCATGAGACAGTCATAACCCACACCTATGATTGATTTTTGTCTGACTTGACCATGCACAGATCTTGTGCACAGCACTACAACCTCTGTGAGTTACTATGGACAATTGTGTTTTGTTGGCAGTGGCTCTGGCTCTTGCACTCTTTGTGCCTCCTGATTCGTTATAATCTCTGAACCCAGGGGAGTGATTTTGATGCCTCATTTAATCTGAGGCATCTATAGTCCATTATCTAGTTTGACCAGTTGTATATCTGTGTTAACTGATGCCTGTGAAGAGAAATTTCTCTGTTGATGGTTGAAAGATGCACTAATCTATGTGTATAGCAATAAATCATAGGGAATTGGTTTCAAACTATGTCAACTTAGTAGAGAAATAGTAGTGGATTCTCCTGTAAGGCCAATGGCATATCTAGCCACAGGTTCTTGGCTCCAATAATAATGCCAAACATGTGTTCTGTCCTTTGAAGTGGACTTTAAATCCAACCATAAAATGGTTAGTTATTTCCATAACATCTATACCACTTTTGGAGTAGTGAGTATGTCTTAATATGCTAGATCTTTTGAACTAGATTTGCTACATACCCCCTTCTTTGCTATCAAGGTTTAGAAAAACAAGCCTGTGATGAATTCTATGACTGTTGAAAAAAGAAGAGTACTTAATGTACCTTGATTTATATTTGTGGGTCGAAAAGTCTCAGTCTGCCCCCTAATTATTTCAAGTCTTTGCATTGCCTGTGTTTTGCTTGGAACAATAAATAAGAAGGGATTTGGGGCATAAGTCAAAGAAGTTGAATTTAGTGCCCGAACCTGTACTATGGTCCATGATGATATTTATCCCAGAGATGTCAATAATGTTTTGGGTATGTGTTATAGACTTGGTCCAAAATGAGACATCACAGGACTAGAGATGTTCCTCAGTTAGTAGAGTGCTAATACTAGCAGGTATAAAACTACAAGTGGAACATGTTTATCATACTCCCGTCTCCAAGGATTTAGGGATCATTGAAAAAGGGGAAGGCAGAATGACCTAGGGGTAGTAGATACCTACAAGGAAAGAGTAGTCCAGATCTAGCAGGCCAGTTACACATCTGCACTTACAAAATTTGTGGCAGCATGTAGAGAAAAGGTGGGTAAAAACTGATCGCTGCTGGAAGAGGGAAAGTCAGTGGTTTTTTTTTTTTTTTTTAAGGGTTTGATCCTTGGCAAGCTGACTATATTCCAGTAAAAGGCCACATATCCAAGAACATGTGAACAGCACAAATTGGACTTGAGTTTTCATTTTTAAAGAAGATGATACAAAGTTGCATGAGTAGGGAAGAGGAGGTAGGTCTTGGAGGAGTTGGATAGAGAAAAGATGAATATGATCAAAATATATGCATAAAATTCTCAAAGAACTAATGCAAATTACAAAAAATGAAGTGAAGGAGTTTTAGGAGGCTTAGGAGTTCAAAGTCATCCTAAACTACATAGTAAGTTCAAGGACACTCTTGGATACATGAGACCTTGTCTTAGAGAGAGAGAAAGAGAGAGAGAGAGAGAGAGAGAGAGAGAGAGAGAGAGAGAGAGAGAGAGAGAGAGAGAGAGAGAGAGAGAGAGAGAGAGAGAGAGGGAGACAGACAAGGGATCTAGAAATAACTTAGATATTTCTCAACTGAAGAATGGATAAAGAAATTGTGAACATTTACACAATGGAATACTACTCAGCTATTAAAATCAAGGAAATCATGAAATTTGCAGGCAAATGGATGGAACTAAAAGAGATCATCCTGAGTGAGATAACTAGAACCAGAAAGACAGGAATGGTATATATTCACTTTATAAGCAGATACCACCCATATAATATAGGATAACCATACTAAAATCCACAGACCTAAAGAAGCTAAATAATGAGGAGGACCCTAGGGAGAATGCTTAATTCACATTCAGAAGTGCAAATAGAATAGGCACAGGAAGCAGTTGAAGAGAGGGAACAGGACAGGAGCCTACCATAGATGTCTTCTGAAAGACTACACCTAGCAGGGGATCAAAGCAGATGTGAGACTCACAGCCAAACTTTGGGCAGAGTGTGGGGAGTCTTATGGAAGGGTAGGGGAATAAAAGGACCCAGAAGGGACAGAAACTGTACAAAAAGACCTACAAAGCCAACAACTCTGGGCCCAGAGGGGCCTGCAGAGACTGATGTACCAAGGACCATGCATGAAGAGGACCTAGACCTCAGATGTACCCAACAGATAGACAGCTCAGTCTCCATGTGGGTTTCCTAGTAAGGGGAGCAGGGGTTCTCTCTGACATGGACTCTGCTGCCTGTTCTTTGATCACTTCTCCCTGGTAGGGCAGCCTTTCCTGGCCACAGAGGGAAAAGATGGAGGCAGTCCTGATGAGACATGTTAGGCTAGGGTCAGATGGCAGGGGAGGAGGTCTCCCACTTTCTGTGAACTAGGGGAGGGAAATGGGGAGAAGAGGGAGAGATGGTGGGACCAGTAGGAGACAAGTGAGGGAACTATAATTGGGATATAAAGTGAATAAATTATGTATATATGTTGGAAGGGAGAGATGGGGAGGAGAGGAGGGAGGGACCCATGATCAGGATGTAAAGTGAAGATATGGATTAAAAATGAGTTAAGAAAAGAAATAGTTCAGATGGGCCACAGAAACCATCATCCAGCAACAGTGTATGTTGTCCAGGATGAAGAATATTTCCAGTAGAGTCGGTTGTAGAAACTACAAGATTGCTGAATACAGTTCATATTTCTTATATCTAGGCTGATGTTTTATTTTCCTGTAAAAATTGTCACCCAAACAACAAAGCAGGATTTGTTGAGTAACTGATTAAGCAATAAAGCAACTTTTACTGTTGGTGGCAACACTCATTCTGTAAATATGAGCAAAGTCCTATTGGCTGTGGTTTAAGATTAGGATAAAATTTTTACAAGTAGCAATTGAAGAACATACAAAACTATAAGTAAAGTATATTACCTTGATATCTTCAGAGTAAGGATATTCTGAAATGTGGAGTATAAATATTTTTAAGGTGTTGTTAGGCTACAAAGTGCTTCTGGCAGTTTCTGGCTATATGTGTACACTTCTTTATTCATAAATCTCAGTATTTCGGTCTAGATATAAACATTGGACTTGTTATTTAGAAGTAGATCACAGGTTGCCTGATCCAGTGATGATAGCCATGAAGCTGTGTATGTACTTGTATGAGTGTGTGTGTGCGTGTGTCTGTGTGTATGGGGGGGGGTACTTGCATGCACTCTTGACAGACATTGCTATTCATCTGATCATAGAAGCCATTATAAAGGATATAAACTTGTCATATAAAATTGTAAAACATCATTTAAAAATTGTAAAACATCACATGAATAATAGGGGTAGGAGTGGGTTTCAATTCTAGGTATCCATCTTCTTTGTGGATAGTTTCCTTGAGCACATGGTTGCAGGAAGTTGTGGGTCAACAAAGGTAACCCTCTGTAGGAGACTTTCTTCCTCTTTTCCAGTTTTGGCTTTTAATCTGTTTTACAATGTGACTTCAAACAAATCACCTCATATTTCTGTGAGTGTTTCACACCCATGAAGTTCAGGATAATTAACCACCTTTGAGGGCTTTTATGGGCATCAAAGATGATAAAGGGTGTGAATGTGTCTTTCACATCTGAATGTAGGTGAAATAAAAGCTGCTTCAATAAAGTGTGACTTCCTAGAATTTCAAGGCAGGCATATTTTTTTCCAGGTAGTGGAGTATTTGTCCTCTTAGGCACCAAGTATTTTATTATTTTAAGCATTTTAAGACTGAAGTCTTCCTGTAATGGGTTACACACTTTACTGCTATTTTAAGCAGAATACAATAAACATAATTTGATCTTCTGGATGACTCACTGGCATTAAGAAAATTAACTTTCATAAGACAATTCCTAGGTACTCAGTGAAGCATGTAGAAATGTGGGTCCTCCCACTAACTGGCTCTGAATGGCTCTGCCTTTGCTGACTTCTGGGTAACTTCTTAATGAATTTGCTCAGCTTTCTCTTCTATGGCTAAATGGCATTTCTGTTCCTTCCAACCAGGTTCCTCTAGATTAGACTCTTTCCCCTTAATTGCCTTTCCTTTTCTTTTTCTTTTTGCTTTGGATCAATGAAAGCAATTTAAAAAGAATAAGATCATGTTCTAATGACATTGATATTTTGGGGGGTGCTCACATGGGTTAGATCCTCTGCTAAGTGCTTTCTAAGTGTGTTCTTCCTTAGCCCATAGCAGCTCTGTGAGGCAGATCCCTGAGGCCCCAATCAACTCTACTCTTAATTTAAAAAGAAAAACAATTTTGCACCTATATGCAATGTATTGTGATTACATTCAGCTCCTATCCTTCCTTTGTCCCTGCTCCAGTCTTGATGACACCTTCCTTCTTCCCAACTAATCTCTGTCCTATTTTCTATTTCCTTTTCTGCTGGAGGATGTGGTGGTGGTCTTATGCAGGCGGCCACAGTATGTCCATGACTCTAATAGCCATGTCATATTCAGTAGACAGAATTTCATAGCACTCCTCCCTATTGTTCCTGGGCTTTGAAAAATTTAATATGAAGGTCTTTTTTATGGCTAAGCATTGAACAGTTACCTCAGCACTGTAACCATTTATGAGTCTCTGCATTAGCTTTTGGTCACTGTCAAAAAAAGCTTCTCTAACCAAGGCTAAGAACAGCCCTAGTCTATAGACATAAACATGAATATTTCGGAGACATTTTGTCAGCATGTCCATTAAGTGAAAATATCAGTCGTTAATGCCTCCCCAAGGCCCACGACTTCCCTAACCCTATAGGCTTTTATGGTGCCACACTCATATTCTTTTCTGTGGATTTGGCCTCAAATCCAATCAGAGAGTGGTTGTCCTCATAACAGTTATGCCACGGTTGGATCAACAGGCACAGTGTTGTAGAACAGAGGACCAACACTGGCAGGTCAGTGTTATAGAACATGGGATCATCAGTTAGACAACAGCCTTGATGGCTTTTCTCTCCCAGACATCTGTATAGCACCTTCAGCAGGGAGGGAGCTTCCAGCTTGATTTTCCAGTGTCATATATTCAAACTGTGTGGTGTCTTGCTAATAGATAGGGTTTTACCACCTAGTTATGGTGGGTAACTATAAATAATAGCAATAGCCTATATTATGTTGGGAGGGCTAACAACTCATAGGGAAATACCCAACTTGCATTTTTGTTTAAAAACCTGTGGCTTCCGGGAATAGCATTATCTATCAGTTCAGGGTACCTACACTCAAATTCTTCCATATATATATTAGTTATCTTATAAAGTAGTTTTCTATATAGCTTTCCCAAACATTTTTAGTGTTAGTTGGCCACACTCCCCCACCAACACCTTTCCTCCACCACTATCTAAACCTATTTACCCTTAGCATTTTCTTTACCTGCATATCACAGGCATTTTAATCCTCATTTTAAAGACTTGAATCTGTTCTTTGTCTTGTATTATATAGTCAGCCCTGTTGGCCCTGTTTTCATAAACAGGACTGAAATTTGACTGCATATTGGATCCACAGTGATCTCCTTTTTCAAGCCATTGTTGTCACCTAACTTGCCACCTGCCTATTCCTATCTGCTGAGCATTCCACTTCTAGTTACCTATCACAGTAGCCAAGCCACATATGTGAGTTTCTGCTATGCTCTGCCCTAACCCCTGTAATGACCTTATTGTAACATCTTATTAAGAGGATATGTCACTAGAATTCATGTAGCCTTTTCAGTCAGATGTCCTGTCCTTGTTCTCCTCACCTGTTACTTTGTGGTTTAACTAACAGCAGCCACGCTTGCCTCTTTCTATTTTTTTAAACTCACACCTCTTATTTAGATCTTAGGGTTTTTTTGCTCCCACATAATTCCCCATAGCTTCCATATTCCCTGAAACAGTCTCAAAGTCTTTGCTACAAATTTATATTGAAACCTTACCATGAGGATAGTAACAGGAGATTGAATGAAACAATTAGTCATGAATTTGGAATGTTCATCAATGGGAATAATGCACTTATTTTAAAAGCCCAATAGAGACTCTGCTCATTTCATTGTGTAAGGACATAATTGAGTAGGTAGTCTTCTGAACCAAAAAGTAGGTCTCCAGGAGATGCCAACAGCTGACACCATGACTGTGAACTTGCAATATCCAGAACTGTGAGAAATTAATTTCTGCTACTTATAATAACCTGCTCTAAGGCTCGTAAAGATGATAGAGACTATTCAAAAGCTTCCCATGACCACTGCAGTTAGAACTTTAGCTTTCCTTTACTCTCCCTCCTCTCCTACTTTACAGTGTTCTTCTCTGTGATATTTGACATCTGACATACAGTATTTTCTTCTTCATTCTGTTCAATGCCCTTCTTCTATGAAGACATTAGATTTTTCTTGTTCTTCACAATAGTGTTCCCGAGTGACTATAACAGTTTTTGGTACATGTTAGGCACTTGGTTCTTTGTTTAAGGTCTAAGTGAATGTATGCATACATGTATGTACAACAGTTACAACCATATAAAGGAAGAAAAGCAGGCTCCATACATAAGCTGAAGAGACAGAGGTGGTATTCATAGTAAAGTCCTAAAGGTTCTAAGGTGTGTTTGAATTTTATCTAGAAGAACCATGCATAGTCTATGGAATGGTTTCTTGAAGAGTGAAATGAACAAGACACAGTGCTAAGAGCATTTTGATAGTTCTTTTCTCCTGGCAATGTATGGTTCACCTTTCTTCTGACCTTTATGTTTGTCAAAAAATCATTTGCTCACCTTAATACCAGTTCTCAGCAAGTAGCTGTTAGACCTTTGTGCAAGGTATGTGGAAGCTCCATTGTTTCTCACCTCACCTTGTCTGTGACAAATTCTTTTTTTTTAATGTAATTTATTTATTTTTATATTAATCACAGGTTAGGTACTTTGCATCCCAGACGTAGCCCCCTCCCTCATTCCCTCCCACTCTCCACATCCCTCCCTCATCTCCTCCCCACCTCCCTCCAAGTTCACCGACGGGGGAGGACCTCCTCCCCTTCCATCCGACCCCAGTTTATCTTGTCTCCTCATGGCCGGCTGCAATATCCTCCCCTGGGATCTAGCCAGGCTATTACTCCCGGGCATGTTTGGGGGAGGATCAAAGAGCCAACCATCAAGTTCATGACAGAAACAGTCCCTGTTCCCCTTACTAGGGTCTTCAGTTGGACACCGAGCTACCATGGGTCACATCTGAGCAAGGGTTCTAGGCCATATCCATACATGGTCCTTGGTTGGAGAAACTGTCTCGTAAAAGACCCCTGTGCCTGGATAAATTTGGTCTTTGTGGAGCTCTTGTTCTCCCCAAGTCTTACTAACTTCCCCTATTTTCATTATTGTTCCCAGCCCTCTGCCGAAGGCTTGGTTGTGAGTCTTAATATCTGCTTTGAGACATTGCTATATTGATTCTTTCAGAGGTCTTCTTTGGTATGCTCCTGTCCTGTTGCTTGTTTTCTCTTCCATTCAATGTCCATTCCATTTGTTCATCTAAACAAGCATTGATCATACCAACCTGGGTCCTCCTTCTTGTTTATCTTCCCTAGGTGTGTAGATTTCAGCATGACCTTCCTATCCTATAAGTCTGTATAAGTGAGTATATACCATATGTTTCTTTCTGCTTTTGGGATATCTCACTTAGGATGATCATTTCCAGGTCCCACCATTTGCCTGTGAATTTCATGATTTCCTCCTTTTTAATAGTATTCCACTGCGTAAAAGTACCATAATTTTTGTATCCATTCCTCAACTGAGGGACATCTGGGCTGTTTCCAGGTTCTGGCTATTACAAATAAAGCAGCCACGAACATGGTTGAGCAAATGTCCTTGTTGTGTACTTGGGCTTCTTTTGGATATATACCTAAGAGTGGTATAGCTGGGTCTTAAGGAACCACTATTCTTAATTGTCTAAGAAAGCGCCAAATTGATTTCCAGAGTGGTTGTACAAGTTTGCATTCCCACCAGCAATGGAGGAGGGTTCCTCTTTCTCCACAAATCTCCAGCATGCGTTGTCACGAGAGTTTTTGATCCTAGCCATTCTGGTGGGTGTAAGGTGAAATCTCAGGGTCATTTTGATTTACATCTCCCTAATGGCTAAGGACGTTGAGCGTTTCTTTAAGTGTTTTTCTGCCATTCTATAATCCTCTACAGTCAGTTCTCTTTTTAGCTCCATACCCCATTTTTAAATTGGATTACTTGATTTCTTGCTTTTTAACTTCTTGAGTTCTTTATATATACTGGATATTAGCCCTCTGTCAGAAGTAGGATTGGTAATGATCCTTTCCCAGTCTGTAGGCATTCATTTTGTTTTGATGACAGAGTCTTTTACTTTACAGAAGCTTTTCAGTTTCATGAGGTCCCATTTATTGATTGTTGTTCTTAGAGCCTGTGCTGTTGGTGTTCTATTCAGGAAGTAGTCTCCTGTGCCAATGAGTTCTAGGGTCTTCCCACTTTTTCTTCTAGTGGTCTCGTTTTATGTTAAAGTCTTTGATCCACTTGGACTTTAGCTTTGTGCAAGGTGATAAATATGGATCTATTTTCATTTTTCTGCATACAGATATCTAGTTGGACCAGCACCATTTGCTGAAGATGCTGTCTTCTTTCCATTGAATGGTTTTGGCTTCTTTGTCAAAAATCAAGTTTCCATAGGTGTGTAGGTTCATTTCTGGGTCTTCTATTCAGTTCCATTGATCCACTATTCTGTTTCTATGCCAATACCATTCTTATCTGAGACAAATCTAAAATGATGCAGCAGCTTTGTGGAAATAAGTTCTCTCTACGAGGAAGCCTGTATCTAGCACAGCTTTACCCTGAGGGCTGGTGCAGGACACTTTTGCTGCTGGGGAACTACAAGTAAATGGGCTGAGTTGCCGATATGAACAGGTGATGCAGTAAGGTATAAACTCGGCCCCGTGGCACTCCTTTGTTCCTAGAGTCATTGGCCATTGGTTTTTAAAAACAAGGGAGCAGAAGTGGCAAACTGAGGGTTCAGTGGTCTGTGAGCACTAACAGAAATGACTTTCTGGGATCAGCTTCAAGAAGGCAGATTAATTTTATTAGGGGTGAAGGAGGGTTATATAGAACTTTGAGGAGGGATTTTCAGAGTTGGTGAATGTCATTGGCTGAAGGGCTAAAGTACTGAGATGCCTCATTAGCATGGAAAGGCATTCCAGGAATCCCAAGTGCTTGCTGAAACAGTCTCCACTCTGAGAAAGGGAACTGGACCTATAAATTTCCTAAAGACTTCATGAAACATCTCAGGTAAAGGGTGTGGGGGTCCAGAATGCCCCAAGTAGAGAAGATGAAGCCTTGCTGACAAGAGAGTCCTCCACTTTGCACTGAGCTCAGGGCTTTCTGGTAATGTTGAATTCTGATCTTAGCAGCAGATTTTCCATATGTGGGTCCAGTCAGGAAGTGCATTGTATTAATAAGATTATTTTTGTGTGTGTGACTAACAGCAAGGCTGTTTCAAACTATTAAATAATGCCTGTTTACAAAACATTTCTTTGTCTCTACATGGGTATTTGATATAGGAAGCCCTTCATGGGGCTTAAATACAAGGATATTGATACCATTATTATTGACTCTAGGAAGCTTCCCTTTACGACAAGGACTATTTCTAAATGAACTTCTATAGCATTCTTGGCTTCCAAATGATAGTAAGTTTGTTTCCCCATGTGCTTTGGGTCCCAGAGAGCTGGCACAGGATCCTAGACATTTATTTGGTCCCAGAATAATGACATTGATGTTTGAAACATGTTGTGGAAGCCAAGTGCCAAGTACAAAGCACAGGTGTTTTTAATTTATCAGTACTGTTTTACATCCTTTCAGGAACTGAATTAAATGAGGAACACTAATGTATCCAGGCAAATCAAGGGTGTTAGTGATGTCGTTTCTTATGGTCTTAAGAAAAGATTTGTTGTAATTTCTTTAGGGAATATTCACAACTAAAGACATTCTTGGTGAAAACTGGAGCTTGTCCAGGCCCCAATTTGTGTGTTTCAAGGCTCAGTAGGTCCCTAAAGCCAAGCTTTTTACCATGTGATGGCTCCTGATTGGCATTTCCATTCCTGGAGACTAGGTGTAATTTGTTTTCTTCCCAACCTGATTAGAGAAGTAAAAATAACTTATAGACAGTACTTTCTTCAATCTCTTCTGGGAAGACACATCTTTAAAGGTGATATCTCAAAAGGTCCAGGGCTTAGAAGAGACTCTTTGAGTGAGTGTCTTCTTTTATGCTCACACTTGTTTTCCCTAGGAAAGACCCCTGGAATTTGCATGCTATCTCAGTGGTTATAATTGATGTAGAATGTGGGTGCATAGAGTTCTAGTGGAAAGACTCCTGTCACTTTGCCAATCACAGAGATGACAAACACAAGGGAAACTTGTCAATTGATTGATTTGTTCAACAAGTCCTGTTAAATATGTTGGAAATATGGCTGAGCAGTTTAGACTGCACTTACAGAGAATCTAATTTTACTTCCCAGCACCCACATCAGGCAGTGGTTTCCAACTGCTTCTGGGGTAGCAGGCTACAAGTCTTGCTGAATTTACATCCCTGGGAACATCTGTCAGCTGATGTTCTTTATGCTGTTAGTGTTAAGAAATACCTGTGATGTGGCAAGTTCTTAGCTTTTCAGAGACCTGTTCCAAAAGACCTTGGTTTTCAGGGGATCAGGACAGGTATATCAGGACTGCGAACTTCAATCTTTGTACAGCTAGTAACATGAGGATGATGTTCCTTTAAGAGAATCAAAGCAAGGACAATGAGCCACAGCCACTAATCAGCCGTATGACCATGAGGGGAACCATCTGATATGCTTTAGGGAACTGTGTTGGTAACCGACAACTGTCAGTAAGTTAAATATATGAAATGCATTCTCAACTTACAGTTTCAGCGTACACTCAGGAACATATTATAAGTAGAGAAGCAATTGCATGTTATCAACAGTGACATCACAGGCATTACTCAGCCCTAGGTGGTCAAGATGTTCGACAGCAATGAACACTGGATTTGAAAATTGAGAGAGTAATAAATTAGGCCATCTTGAAGAGGAAGTAGACAATTCATCTGAGGGTAAATAGAAACTACAAAGTTTAATAATAGCAGTGCTATTTGTAAAAGCAAATATTTGGAAGTTTGATAGATATCCATTAATAAGATATTTTATTGAAAAAAACAAAATTATTGAACAACCAAATTCCAAATAACAGGCATGACAGTTTTTTTTTAACTCCAGTCATAGAAAATAAAGACCTAAACGCATGTTAAATGAAAATAACTAACTGCAAAACAGTGCCTGGAGATCCCCGAGTGCATCTCACTGGTACAGCTCTTGCTAAATGTGAGTCATGTCTTGGGTTCAATCGCTGGTGCACAAAAGGTGCACACTTTAAATAATTTCCAAATGACTTGATGCATATATACATGCATCAAGACAGATACATCAAAAACAGTGAGAGCAAAGGATTAAGGGACAAATGAGAGAGAAGGAACAAAAGGCAAAAACAGGGCAGTAAGTAAGAAACATATGTATGTAAAATTGTATACTCTGTCTAAGAAATAAGAAAAACACATATTAAGTGCAGAACACTCTGATATGAGGCTGTTCTGTGGAGACCTTCTCTTCCTCTGCAGAGTCATCACTGCTCACAAGAAGATCTGTTCATTACCACTCTGTGGTACCCATGGATGCCAGGAAGCAAGCTCATGATGCTTTCGTTCTGCTCTCCATCATTTGTTGAGCATGCTTTTGTGAATCTTCTTTCCCCTCTCTCTGCAGACACTGAGAAAGATTCTAGTGAATGACCAGCCAGTAATGTGTAGTTAGATAGGAAAATATTTCTTCAGTAGCTTTGTAAAAAGAAAAATCTTATTTTTAATTTTTTATTAATTACACTTTATTCACTTTGTATCCCCCCTGTAGCTCTCTCCCTCCTTCCCTCCCAATCTCTCCTTTCCTTCCCCTTCTCCACATATGCCCCTCCCCAAGTCCATTAATAGGGAAGGTCTTCTTTTCCTTCCTTCTGATCCTAGTCTATTAGGTCTCATCAGGAGTGGCTGCATTGTCTTCTTCTGTGACCTGGTAAAACTTCTCTCCCCTCAGGGGGAGGTGATAAAAAAATCTTATTTTTAACTGTTCAAAACCATCTATCATCATAATCAAGACCCATACGTGTTGTATGTCATTCCTTTACTCCAGGGAGGATTCACATAGCCTTTAGGATACCTGAATTTCAGGGGACACTGGATCAGCCCTCTGAAATGCCTCCAGAGAATACCCTGTCTCTGTCTGAGGTAAGAGAAAGTAGGAAGGTAAAGGAGAATGCAGCATGAATTGGCCTGCGTACAGTGCATTCACTGTCACCAATCCCCACTAGAGAAGTCTGCTCTCGGAGCTTCTCATTGCTGTCTTCTTCCCAGATGCAGCAATGGTTTCCAATGGTAACAGGGCATAACTCCAGTCTCTCAGCTCATTCTGTGAAAGCGGCCAGTCCTGTACTCTACGAGTGGATGTTCTTGGCATGGATTTTACTAGCTTTTGTTTTCTAAGCCAAGACTAAGATTGAAAACTGGCATTTAAGTACCCAGTTACACAATTATAATTAAGTAATCAAAGAATAAATAATTTAGGACAGAAAGCGACCATTGTCAAAAGACTAGAGGTATAACTGTGCTCACTTGCCTGCCCCCTATACACATATGCCCATACACAAAGGCATAAAAGGCCAAGATATATGAAAGTTCCAGAAACTATAAAAATTTTAAATCTGCAAAAATTAAAAATATCAACAGATATATAAAGTTAATAAATCCAAAATGAGTCCTAATTTTTTTCACTCCTTGATGCACAACAGTACTTCATTTTTCTTTACACAATAATGTTTTTCTGGGTCCTAATGCTCCTACAGACCAACAGAAAACCAACATATGTCATTTCTTAAAGAACTGAGTACATAAAAAAATCTTTGATTAACTAAAAGGATTAATAAACTCATAGGTGTTAATGCAAATATTCCCAATTTAAGGTGATCGGTGGGGAAGAATACCAGATGAAAACTGAATCCTAAGGCTTGGACTTTCTGACCCTGTTATATTGACAAGCAGGAAATGATAACTGATCCAGGAACCCTTGCCAGCCTGGAGATATCCAGGAACAGTCAGTTCCAATGTTAATACCCTGTACAAATGACAGCACAGTGTTCAGAAAGATCAACCAGGCTGGGGATTTGTCTTCTATAGGGCTCTTCTCAACCATCAAGTGACCTAGACACATGGTCTAAGAACTTAAATCAAGATATGCACAGGCTACTCCAAATGAAACACAAATATTTGAAGATTCATAATTAACAAACACAAATGAAGGAAAGAATGTGGCATTTGTCATTCTGAGCCTGGGTTACCTTACCCAGAATAATTGTCTCCATTTCCATCCATTTACTTACTTGGGTACAGTTTGCTGTAGAAGGTGTGGTGTCAGATCTTCTCCATGCCATCCCACTGAGTAACAGAACTGCCTTCAGTGGGATACTTCATCAGGATATCTTCCTTGCTCTGCCTCACTGGCCATGTAAAAGTCCTCATGCCCACCATGATGTCCTGCCATTTAGGGCCTCCCCAAAATGGCAAGAAGCATAACTCTACGAGTGTTGTTGCTAGCTAAGCGACCTTTGTACATGTGAGAGCCACTGTCAGTGAGAAGCTTGGTGATTTCTCTTTCTGTTGCACTTGAGGAGGACGGCACATAAAATAGCAGAGTGCAGACCAAAAAGAAGAGACTATTCGGTGTTTTGACAGGAATCAAGAGTGAGAGCTAGAGGAAGGTCAGGTTTTGTTTCACACATAAAATGTATTTCTTTGGAGTACACATTGCTATGGGGAATCTTTCTGCTTCTGCTGGTAAAGCTATTTTGGGGATAACTAAAATGCAAATGTATGCATTCCTCTCATGACTGAGCTGAAAAAGAACTGAAATACTATGCAAACTTGGGTCATCTGGGAGCTGGGGATAAATCGGGACTCCCAGAATTCTGGATGGCGACCATATCACCCCCACCCTTCTCAGAGGCAAAGTCATCCTGTATGTGATTATTACTTCTTTTAGCATCCACTGTTCCCCAAATACAGTCTATGGTATGCCTGGTTCTCTGCTTGGGCTTCTGGCTTAGTTCCTGTTCTAAGCCCAGGTCCCCAGCTGAGATGATGACTCAACTCAGTTGGCTCCTGCTGTTTGTTTTCCTTCTTGATGTCAAATGCATGTCATTTTTCAACATTAAAAACTGATTGCCTGATTCTCCCGTATTAACTGCTGTCCATCAGTTCAGTTCAATTTAAGTCAACAGTTCCATACTACCCATTTAGAGTTAAGCAAACCAACAGGTCTAGGACTCATTCCAATAGCCACAAATGAAGTTTCCAGACTACCCACACTGTTAGTCAGTTAGACTAAAAATCTGGGGTTTCCCACAGCACTCCTGGATGTTTGAGAATTCACTAAAATGTGCAGAACTAAGGAAAATGGTGTGTTGTGGGTTTTGTTTGTTTGTATGTTTGTTTTTGTTGTTGTTTTCTCTCTGGTTTATTGTTAAACAAACAAACAAACAAAAACCCTTAAGGTAACCAAATGAAAAAGAAGCCTTGAGTCCCTGGATCTTACCCACAGATTCTCACCGCTCTGAACATGCTTATGGCCTCTCTTCCAACTGGTCTTCACTATTGCACATTGGCCTTGACAATCCCTTGCTCATTTGCTTTCCACATTAGTCCCAGACCTTTTTAATTGAATGAACTTCAAGGTCAAGCCTGAGACCACCACATTTCATTGGACTGGAGTCTTGTGGTAGAGGTGAATATCTTATCCGGGAGGTTACTCCTTATTAAGTCCCCCTCTCCTCTCTAGTAGACAGGTATATGACAGTATTGGTAGGGCCTACAAGGGAAACCACCTAAGACAATAGTCAAGAGCCTTGATATGCAACAAACAAGATTTGCCAGGCATCAAGTAGGTTCAACAAGAACCTATCGGCATGCAGTTTCTCTGTGTAACAATAAACGGTAGTTTTCAAGGTTGGCTTCATTCTTTTTCTTACTTGCATTTTAAGATGTTTTTTCCTCCTGTGAAGAAAGTAAGGCATTTATAACAATATAATTTAAGATGATTAAGATAAATATCACCTGCTGCCATCCTCTGGGAGGAAGAGTGAAGAGAGCTGGTATTGAGCAAACTCATTTTCAATGCATACTACCATTCTCCTCATCCCTTCCTTAGATTGCTTTTGTGTGGCTCTCCATAATAAGGGTTCTCTCCCTAACCAGCAAAAAGGCCTTCACTCCATGTCATTTATATATGGTCATTGCTGTAAGGAAATATCATTTCATGGACCATTAATGGGCTTAACAGTCTTACTTTTCAAAGCAAAACTTCTCACAGTTTATATATATAAAGTAGAGTCAAAGGAAAAACAATATGCCATGACCTCTTATTTCTCTCCAACTGATGTTTATTTAACACAGTCCTGGGCCTGGTGCCCTAACCATGCTGCCCAATTTAGCTCATCCAGCAGCCCCACTGGGTAAGCATGGAAACCCTTTAGAAACAGGGACATTGGGTCAACAAGGTTAAGCTACTTTGTAAATGTAACAGTGTTGGGAAGCTGTAGTCATGATTCACCTCCAGGTGAGTTTAATTCAAGAGTCTGAACTAGAGATATTTCCACAGAAAATAACCAAAGACCTTTACCAACTGTATTAAGAACAGTCTAGAGCACAACCCACATGATATCATTTAACTAAATATGGGTAATGTGAAAAACTTGACAACATCGAACCATTTCTGAACATGCTACTACTGAAAATTAACCCAAAATCCATCATGTAAATTAATCCAGTGTTCCAGGAAGTGATCATCTATATTGCATCATGATATTTCATTGCAGTCGTGGTTCCAAACACAATATTCATACTTTGAACTGCAAATGCCGCAGCACCGCATAATGATGATGAATTTTTGCTTGATGTATGTCAGATCAGATTCAAGAATATTGTACATCATGAAGAGAGTGTTTTTGAAGTATGTCTTAGGGTTTCTACTGCTGCAACAAAACACCGTAACCAAATATCAAGTTGGAGAGAAACGGATTTATTTGACTGACACTACTTATCATTGAAAGAAGTCAGGGCAGGAACTCAAACAGGACAGGATCCTGGAGGCAAGAGCAGATGCATAAGCCACGGAGGGGTACTGCTTACTGGTTTGCTTCACATGGCTTGTTCAGCCTGCTTTCTTATAGAACCCAGGACAATCAGCCAAGGTATGGCAACACTCACAATGGGCTGGGCCCTCCCCTATTAATTACTTATTGAGAAAATGCTTAACAGCTGGGTCTCATGAAGGCAATTTCCTCAACTGAGGCTCCTTCCTCTCTGATGACTCTGTCTTACATCAATTTGACACATAAAACCAACTAGTACAGGGTCTATACAAAATTTTTTTGCTCTAATTAGAACATATTTGATTGGCCAAAATTTAGTCCCTGCTTTCCCTAATTACAAGGAAATCTGGAAATATAGCCTGTGGTGGTTATAAGAATGCCTCCCCAATAGACTCATATTTAAGTGGTTAGTCACCAGGAAGTGGCACTATTCGAAAAGATTAGAATGATTAAGAGGTGTGAACTTGTTGGAGAAAATGTGTCAATGGGGATGGGGGTGAGGGTGAAGGTGGGGGTGGGGGTAGGTTTTGAGGTTTCCAAAGCCCATGTCAAGCCCAGAGTCTCTCTTTAGGCTCTTAGCTGCTTCTCCGGCACCATGCTTGCCTGCCATCATGCTCACTGTTGCCATGCTCCGCATGCCATCACTTAGTCCATCATAATGGACTAAGCCCCCGAAATGTAAGCTTTCATTTACAAGAATTGCCTTGGTTATGATGTCTCTTCACAGCAATAGAGCAGTGGCTAACACACAGTCCATCTGTATACCAGGAAGATTTTAAAAATGTGATGAATCGTTGTTCCATTGGAAAACAGCTCCAGAAGCTTCTACAGTATTCTTAGCGAAAGGAGATTGTTTAAATGTCTATAATGAAGAAGAAGATGGGTAGAAAACAGGATGCGAAGAGAAAGTAGAAGACTGAGAGAGTTGAAGACCTCCCACTTCATCATATTTTGCTATATGTTGAGTGTTATGAGTTTTTCTTCCTGTGCAGCTCTGAGCTCTGGAAACTTCTCTCCAGTCTTCATCATTATTGACATTCAGGCAGCTAACATCACCTTTAATATTGGCACTGATTATGTTTCAAGTCCTAACCCTATCTCTACATTTCTCTTAAACAAATCCTCCTGGTGTAGAGATATGACACCACCTGTGTCCTGAGCTGTTTTTTTTTTTTTTTTTTTTTTTTTTTTTTTTTTTTTTTTTTTTTACAATACTCCCATGGTCCTGAGGGTGACTCTTCAGCATGCCTCACATAGTCATTTATTAGCCTACCTACTTCTCAGAATTCTTCTCCGATCCCTAATTACCTTAGTTTATGGGTTTATGGTGCCACACACTGAACTTCTGTAAGTTCTTAACCATGGCACTTCCCATGCTCCTCTTGACCTTGGCGAAGGCATTAATCCCCACATTCCTCATCTGGAAACTGCTCTATAGTCTTCATATTTCCATATCAGGCAGGCTGACACTTAGCCCTCCATTTCTGTGTTGTACTTCCAAGAGCACTCTGTGCCCTTCCTAACATGATCTATGACTCACTTGATGCTGTTTTACACTGTAGTCAGCACAGTAAGACAGTCTCGAACTCAAAGGTCCCTAAGAGTGGAGTATATGTTTTGGAGTGGGTAGGCCATATGAATTAATAACTTTATTGTAACATTTTATAATATGATATCAAAATATGTTTAGCAACAATGAAGCCCCCTTCTATCGTTCTCTTCTCTCTCCTTACCCTTGTGAGTGTGTATGTGTGTTTTTGTGTGTGTGTTTACAAGCATGAGTTAAAATTTACCAAGTTGCAATATTGCACCTAGAAAGATAGAGAACTCAAACTGGTGAGTTTAGCTTAAGAAGATACAGAGCTAAGCTAAGCTTCCTCCTACTCTCATGTTTCCCAGCCAACTGGGACCTCACAGTCAGGGGGATCCCTGGGGCTTGAAGCTCAGGTGATCTTCTGAGGCCTCAGAGATGCCTCTCATTCAGCTCTGGGACTGATGACTACATTGCATGTGGTTCATTGACTTATTAGGAATACATTTGATATAATACACCCTGGGGAATACACAGTAGAATGTCAAAATTGTTCAGGATAGCTTCAGAGCATCTTCCAGGGCAGTGGTGTTTCTGCATTGTGGTCCCTTTGTTAATGATGAGCTGCAAACAAGGCTCTTACAGCCTACTTGAGGCCACTTGAAAAAGTATCTCTGCATCAAGTGCTCGGTCTATTACCTCATTGATAAGACTTGAGTCACTAAGTTTTGTCACTTCATTTATTCTTTAGTACAAAAATGAATAAAATCAGGTTCACATGTTCAATGTCATCCAACTAGGAAGTGACAGAGTTAGAACTCAGACTTTAACATGTTTACCCTTTGCTCTCTACTCTGTCCATCCCTGTCATGAGTTAGAGCAAAGTTAAAGCTGTTCTTCCTCTTTGGAGGTGGTGATCATTATAGGTACTGACATAATTTTCTTCAGCCAGAGCAAATGGGTTTAATTAGAAAAAAAAAGTGTGTGTATGTGTGTGTGTGTGTGTCTTCTCGTGTGTTAGTCACATTGTATTTGTAATACACATTCATGAATGTACATGTACACGAAGGGAACAGTGATCTGCTTATCTTTTGAGACAGAGTTTCTCACTAGGACTTGGGGTTTACTAAGTAAACCCCAGCAAGCCCAGGTGATCCACTGTATTTGCCTCCCAAGCCTCAGGATTGCAAAATGTACCATATGCCTGGCGTGTTACATAGGTGTTGGGCATCAAACTTAAGTTCTCAAACATGCATGGCAAGCACTCAACTGGCTGAGCTGTCTCCCTGGTCCTGGGTCCTACTCTTGATTTCAATTTTTTTCTCTCTGTTTGATTTTGGATAAATGACCATACTTTCTCATCAGCAGATTAAGCCAAATGATAATACCTAATTTACAGCATTGTTGTAAGAACAAAACAGTTAAAGGCATGGAGGCAATTACATTAGTCCTGAAATGTCAGTCTGTTGCAGAGATTCAACTCTTCTATCGCTTGCTGCCATTCCCAAAGGGGAAGCTACAGACCTGTTGGTTAGGCCATGCACAGAGAAGATGCCTTTCAATTAACTACCTCTAAAATCAAAGCACAGTAGGGTCATGTGTCTTTTAGAGGCTTTGGGAAAGAGGACTTCCTCGTTTTTTTCTAATTAAATTTATTGATTATTTTGTACTCTGGTGGGTGCACACATAGGCCCATCCAACAACACATATAAGGAGTTCAGAGATGTGTGGGGAGTCAGTCAGTTCTTCACTTCTACCATGTTGCTTCTGGTGAGTGAACCCAGCTCAGCAAGCTTGGATGCAGTTGCTTTTACCTTCTGAGTCATCTTTTCAGCTCCCTTTTGTGTCTTTGTAGCTTCGGTGGCTCTGAGAGTTACTGGAATTTCATGGTTTGCGCTAATTTTTGTCCCTGTCATTGCATGGCATTCTTCTCTGGGTGTCTCTGTGCCTGGAGTGTTCTCTCTCCTTATAAAATACTACTATTTTTTTCATGTATGACCTCTGCTTGTTGTGGTGACTTATGTAAAGATTCTGCTTCCAAATGAGATCACATTCATAGGAACCCGGAGGTTGAGATGTCAACATATCTTTTTAGGGGACAGCATTCAACTTCAAAGAGTAAAAGGTAGTTATTACTATTATAATGATGGTATTTTCTGTACAAGCTGGACAGAAAGTGTCAACTTTTATAGTGGAAAAATGCTATGATCCACATTAAAATTATAGGGCAAAGTAGTGCCCATTTGTTTTAGTGTCAACTGCACTGTTCAAGTCAAATTCATCTTAAAGGTCTTTACCAATCACACAAAATACAAAGCAATCTGAAGCTGTAGAGAGATTCTGTGAGCTACAAAAAGAGCAAGCGTGGGTCAGGGTGTTGACAGTTTCCTTTGACAACACCCAGGCCCAATTCAGTATATTCACAACTTATTCTGAGTCCCATTCCCCATTCTGCAGCACCTTGATTTGTTAATTACTACCATTTTGTTAATGTTCTTTGGATGTCTACTAATTCAGTGACAGCAGTGAATACAACTAAGTAAATATAGCTGGTTAACCCCTTAACGTGCATGATTCTTGGCTGTGCAGCAGCCCTTTGCATCCACCAGTTTCAGCAATAGAACTAGTCTCTATGCACTAGATGCACACTCCATTGTGATGATCTCCACATATTGCCAAATAGTCTGTGGGTTTCAAATTGTCCCTAGGTTAAATAAAGCAAATGAGTAAGGAGCCACTGCTAACAGTTGAAATAGGATGGAAGGGATAAATTACAGCATATTATAGGTATTGCATACTGGTTACCCAAAATTCAATACCCCATGTCTGTGGACAGACATATGGGCACAATGGCTAGGTTCTATGCAGGGTACAGAGCTGTGAAGAACATAAATCATCATTTGTTTAATAAATTATTTTCTCCATTCATTCAGTTCCCTCAGCTTTCATCCAGTAAATAGCTATTATGTACCATATATTCTGCCAGGATACAGTGCCAGGAAATTCCACCAGGTGTTAGAAATAATGTATACATTGAGTTGGACAGGACAAAGCCTTGATATTTAATAAACATTACAAGAACCCAAAAGTTCCTTCTTCCCCAAAATGATATGGTTGTTAAACATGGTAGATAATGTTATATGCAAGGTAAATATTATTATAGAGGAGAAACTACTGTCAGTTTGATGGAAGAAGGGGAGAAGATAAGGAGTACATTTACATATAATATGTCATCAAGGGAAGGTTTAAATAGAGATTAGTTAACCTGAGATAAAAGTGAAGAAATTCCACTCTAAGGGAACCATTAGTGGGAAGACAGCAGAGCCTGAAACACTAAGGCACATTGACACAGTGATGGCTAATCTTGACTGTATTTGGACTGAACTACAATCTAGAAGTGCAGGCACACCTGTAATTCAGGTCTTGAGGTTGGAAGACACAGGCTTTTGATCCAGATTTTGAGATGGGAAGACACATGCCTTTAATTCATACCTTGAAGCAGAAAGACACCCAGAAATTGGGCCATACTGTATTCTGGAAGCTTATATAAGAACCCTGAAAGAAGGATGATTCTGTTCTTTGCCTGCTTGTCTTCACCTTGCTAACACATCCATTCCTTCACTGGCATAAAACTTACTTCAGAAGACCAGCTCAGATGTTCAGTCTTGTGGGGACTAAGGCACTACTAGATTCTTGAACTTTCCATTCACAGCTAGCCATTGTTGGATTAGTTGGACTGCAGCCTGTAAGTCATCCCAATGTATTGCCATAAGTTCTTTAATATAATTTTCCTGTGTCTCCGCTGCATTGACATCTCTATTGCTTTTGGGTGTTTCTGGTGGGTCCATGGTGTCCTGATTTTTGTTGGGTGAGTTCTTACGCCGATTTCTGGGCATTTGTTTATATATAATCAAGGAGCTGTTTGTGCTTCAAGGTTGAACTTCAGACTGGAAGTGTCAGTCTCTTGTGTCAGGAGTATTCTTCAAGAAGATCAGGGAGTTCTAGTGGTTTGATAGTGTGTGTTGTTGCCTCAGTTGAACTCTGTTGTGGGATCTGTGTGCCTGGCTTCCTGCTCTGTGCTAGAGGCTGTGAGCACCACAGGCTGGTCTCCCCTCTGGTCT
>CM053752.1:31031468-31108789 GCA_028658305.1 Pachyuromys duprasi
AGTGCAGCCCGCGGTATCTGCGTGAAACTCAGTCCGTCCGGGGGGTGCCCTGTGCCCCAGCCCAAAGCGGCAGCCGCTGGCACAGAGGGTTGTGGGCCCGCGCAATGCAGCCTGCGGTATCTCGGTGAAACTCAGTCTGTCCGAGGTACCTTGTGCCCCAGCCCAAAGCGGCGGCCACTGGCACAGAGGGATGTGGGCCCGCGCAGTGCAGCCTGCGATATCTTGGTGATGCTCAGACTGTCCGGGGTACTGTGTGCCCCAGCCCAAAGCGGCAGCTGCTGGCGCAGAGGGTTGTGTGCCCACGCAGTGCAGCCCGCGGTATCTGGGTGAAACTCAGTCCGTCTGGGGTACCGTGTGCCCCAGCCCAAGATGGCAGCTTAGGCGCCCAGCCTGGCTGTGCGCAGCCTGTCTCCCTCCGGAGTTTTTCCTGGGAGTATCTGGGTGTCCCTTGGACTTTTCCACTTGATTTCCCTACCGTAGGAATTCTGCTCACCTGGCAGTCGCAAACGCTGGTGTTTTAGGTCCCAGATCTCAGTCTCCCGGTCGCTGTGCCTACACTATTGTCCTGCTCTTCAGACACAGTGTCCTCCTGGGGCAGCCATCTTGGATCCCATCCTGCCATAAGTTCTGTGACTCTAGAGAATCCTGACTAATATACAGAGTGCAGGACAAATACATCTTATACTATATTTATCTACTAGAAGCTTTGGTAGGCAAATCCAGAGTTCACATGGACTGAAAGTGTGTTCTTCTCAGGCTTATTAGAGATTTATTTGCTTATTTATTTTACCACTCATTTAGAATGATGGTTATTTTAAGAATAAACAGATTTCTTAGAAAGAAATTAAAGAAGTGATTAAAGAGTAATTTACTGACGTGAGAAAAGAAACTTAGTGATATTTCTGTATGATAGAGGAGGGCAGAGTGTTGCAGTTACTTAAAATAGCAAATTCTTAAAGAAATGGACAGAAGAGTGAAGAAAATTGAAGAAGAAGAAGAAGAAGAAGAAGAAGAAGAAGAAGAAGAAGAAGAAGAGATTTGGCTTATTTTGATCACAAGAAGAAGCCAAATAGAGATTGAGAAACTCAATGGGTAGATAGTCTTAATTTCAATAAAGGTCAATAATGTCTAGATGCCACTTCCAGTAGTTCTGGCAATGTCCATGCATGCCATCTCATAAGAAACTTACATAGGAATGAAAGAAACAGCAACTAAATAGAGGATATCTTGTCAACTGTGTTTTGGAAAGCATCTGGATAGAGGTCTCCATGGGTTTATGCCACAGAAAAAGAATGAGGTTGAAAAGTAAATTATTTGAACTGTGAATAAGAACATGAGTTTGATCCCTTTCATTGGAGATAGAATTTAGGATTAGGTATACATTTGTTCTTTCTACCTACTTACTTATTTTAGTGTCAATGACAAATAATTTAGTTGCATGCCCGATTTGCTGTTTGTAGGCTATATTTGCCAGCATCACTTTCTAAAAGTAACATGCTCTTACCTATCTGCAAGCCCAACCACCTGGTGCTCTGTGAAAATAAGTTGGATATTGGTTCTACTATAGTTTCTTGTTATGTGGAGCAATTTCTCTGCCCTCTAGCACATGGAATGGTTAATGGAATAGAGTGTCAACTTGGTCCAGTGAGCAGGTATATAAGATGGTTACTAAGGGGAGCCCAGTAATAAAGACCAAGTGACCCATGTTAAGGAGTATGGGGCTATGCAGGACTGAGGCAGTGTGAACTCTAACACTGCTCATGCAAGACTGAGTTTTTCAAAGGGATGCTGTTTCCAGGTCAATTTTTATAAGATCACAATTTATTATAAGATCAATTTATTATAAGTATGCAATTTATTATAAGATCACATTCACAAACAGGTGTGGCCTTTTGTGTCCCAAGATAACCTAGATATGAGCAACTGAAATTTGTAGAGTAAGAAGTATAATGTGCACTGGCTGAAAGCAACCGTGATCTCTGGCTGGTTTCCTCAGATATAGACCCTAAGGCTAGATTTTGATTGCACATTATTTACTTGGGAGTAAACTCAGGAAGTTTCTGTGGAAAAGAGTGAATGTGAGAAGTAGAAGGGTAGGAAGCTGAAAGACGATGAATCTACAAGTAGGTTTCTGTCAGGCATAACTAGAGGCCAGTCACACTGCAAGCTGAGAAATGCTGTAGCTGTCTTATTCATAAGTGAAGAAGACAGGGTGTTTTAAAATTCTTACTTATATTCATCACAACCTGTGGTTCCCAAGGCTTTGCCTTCCTCCCTTGCATTCCTGGAATTGTCCTGGATGTGGGCTGAGAACAGTTGTGTAGGCTTAGTAGAACCCTCAGGCAGAGGCTTGCATGTTTAGGATGGTGAGATTTGGAAGAATAAAGGAGGGCTGTTGGTATTTGCTGTTTTGTTATAATCAGCATTCCTGACAGAAGTATTAGGGAAGTGTGTCAGAGCAAGGAGGCATGTTCATATATGCCCAATCTATTTCAGCAAATAAAGTGACAGTGTGATGCATTTAAGTCAGCATTAGGCCCAGTCTGCAATGGTATTTAGAAAAAAAATTAATTAATTAAAGAGACACCTTAACCAAGAGGAGTTATAGATTCCCTTGCTAGGAAGGTGGCTTGCAGGTGGAGGTCATAATTCTCAGGAGATAGCCAAATTCTAAAGCTAGAAATCTAGGCTATTCCATTATTAAGGAGGCCTAAGAGGCATAGAAGTTACCAAGGAAATGGAGGTGCTACAAAAATGCCAAAGAAATAGAAGTCTTGACAAATGATCATGCATTTACTGTAAAACTACTATCATGTATAGTTTTAAGGCTATATAAAAGACCAAGAGAATGCTTCTAGTAGCTAAGGGACCACTTGAGCATCAAAAATAGAAGTAACAATGACAATTACTTGGAAAAGCTCAGTCTTTGGGAGGAGGCACGGGCATGTCATAAATTTTAAACAGCTCAGGTAATAGTGTGCCCGAAGACAATTGAGATGCACTTGCATTTCCAAAATCTCACAGCAAATATTTTATTAACAAAAATTATGAGTCTTATGATAAGGTTTTGACAAATCCTCAATCTATACAACAGAGAAGTGGATTCTGGGTTTTTTAATAGATTACTATTTATAATCTAGCTAGTGTTTTGGAACTTGGTATCTTCTTTGGATACTTGATGCCAGAGTTTGGTTCTAGAAGGTCTCTTAGGGACCTGATCCCAAATTTGACAATATTGGGAGGTAGTAGAAGCCTTGAGAGGTGGGACTTTTCCTTAGATCATTAATAGTGTGCCTAGAAGTGGCTTGTGAGCACCTCTTCCTATCTCCTTCCATGTGCTCTGTTATGCCTCTCCATAGATCCCAAAGCAACAATGCCATGTAACCATGAACTGGAGCTTCATGAATTATGAAACAGGAAACTTTTGGGTATTCTTCCTCAGGTATTTTTCACAATGAGAGCTGATTAGCACAATGAGTTTCCAAAACTATGGGCACCCCAGCTATTCCATCCTTGGTAGCATTCCATCCTTCTGTGTCCGACTGTGGAAACTCAACACAACCTGAGGAGGATTCTTATTGGTAAAACATATGCTAGCCATGGGATGGATTTAGAAACACAAGGTGCAAAGCAGCACTTGTCTTACGCATAGAGTAGGATCAAGGTTTTTGACAGGAGCTGTAATCAAATTCCAGAGGCTACAAGGAACTTGACCTCCCTCAAAGACCATTGGTTCTTCACATCAATGCAGTCTTTAGGACTTCAGCTTCACTTATGTTTTTCTGGCTGGCTTCATCTTTGTTATCACTTGGGTTTGCAGCCCAGATTGTGTGTATGCATGTAAATATGTGTGTGTGTGTGTATGTACATGTATGAGTAAGTGACCATGTATAACTAAATATATGAACTTTGGGGATTTCAGTAGCACAAATCTGTTGAGTTTTATGAGTTAAACTCGAAGAGCTGATATATTAAAATGAGAGTTGATGACAACTTTCACAAATATAAGATAAGCCAAAACAAGTGAAATAAAGAAATAATACTTTTATTTTACCCATTTTGCATGATATGATCAAGGGAGAAACTCTAACAATCAGAATATCAAATGTGATTGATTCTGGAGAGCCTGTTTCAAAAGAAACAGCGTGGTGCTTTGCTGAGATGGGTTCTGGAAGAAGTTTCCTACTGAGCAGAGAACACTTGACACTCCAATATGAATAGAAGTCCCCCTAGGAAAATTTCTTGGCCCACAACTTATCCCTGAAGTTTTTTTGTTTGTTTGTTTTGTAGTTTTTCTATAGCATCGGGTACCATGCAAGATATTATAGAAATCATGATAGGGAAAAGGCATAGTGTTTTAGTCACTGTCTTATTGCTGTAAAGATACACCATGGCCAAGGCAACTCTTAAAAAAAGCAAGCATTTAAGTGGAGCTTGCTTGTAGTTTTAGAGGGTTCATGATTATTGTGGTGCAAAGCACAAAGGCATGGCACTGAAATAGTAAGCTAAGAGCTTTACATCCTGATTTACAGGCATCAGAGGAGAGAGGGAGGAAAAATAGAGGAGGAGGGAAGGGGAGGAGAAGAGGGAGAGAGAGCTTGAGTCTGACTTAGGCTTATGAAACCTCAAAACCCACCTCCAGTGACACACCTGCTCCAACACAGCCATACCTCATAATTTTTCCCAAACTGTTCCACTTACTAGGGACTAAGCATGCAAATATATGAGCCTGTAGGAGCCATTATTATTTAAACTACAAGTAGAGTCAGCTTATACATCCTTTGGGAGGTATAAAGATTTAATCACTCGGTTAGACATTTGTGTATTTATCAGCAAACCACGCCGCATTGCCGTTTTTGGGTGTGTTATTTAAAATCCCAACTTATTTGTCTTTTGCATGACATTTTCAGAAAGAATGTCACAAAAGCAACCATGGACAGAGATGCTGTTTGGAAGGAAATTTTGGTTTCCATATGGCTGCAATGGTTTTGTGGAAATTCATGAGTCAATATAGGAAACAGAGCATAGGTTTGTTAGTCTAGAGACCTGGATTTGGATCTGGCTCCATGTTATCCCTTGGGGGGGGGGTCTTCTTTTTGAAGTAAAATTTCAAAGTTTTACTACATTTTAAACAAAGAAATTGTTAAATGTCCTATAGAACTTGTTGCCAGAGCAATGAGAAGGATCATGGGAATAAATCACCCAGTACATATACATAGCAAATTCTAGTCCTATAATGTCACCAGAACTCACATTGTCCTATATGAATGTCTTCATTTGTCTTCTTTCTCTCAAAATTTCACAAATGTTGCTTTAGGACTCAGCACATATTGGGATCTCTTTTAGGTTCCAAACCAAGCAGATAGCACTGCTCCCGGGGCTGTTAGGAAGCTACATTAATGCTAAGAATAAAATTCTCTGAGAAGTCAGATAAAGGAACCACTAATTTCATGAGAGAAGATGGGATGAGACAGGAGGTATAGAGGGTGTAATTTACACTGCGTGTAAGGAAATGTTTGTTGAGTGTAAATCAGTCAGAAGTTACTTTAGGCAGGCATACCATCATGGGACACTTCCAGGGGGAATGAAAGATTCTTAACATAGTAGCTCCTTGTTGTCATATTCCATAAGCCTTATTTTCAGTATGGTTATTGTATCTTCCCTATAGGATGGGGATGCAGGCAGAAAGTGCAGCTGGCCTCTGGATTAAAGAGTAGTTGTTTCTCTGTTTCTGTGTTGTCTTATGGTCCTCAGAGACCTTGATGTTGGCTGACTTTTAATATAAAGCATCTTTATCACTGTTTATCAGGTGACCCACCATGGGTTCATTTGTATAACTGGAGTCCCCTTTTAAGAGTGAACTTCCGTAGTCATATTTCGGTGCCCCTACAGAGTGCTAAATCAGAGTATCAACAAATGGTGAGTGAAAAAATAAAAACATTAATTTTAAAAATAATTTTGTGAAACTGAGGTATAATTATAACCTTTACTTCTTTGCTTCCTGTAATACCTCTAATACATCCCTCCTTGCTTTCTCAGATTCTTTGTGTCTTTTTCTTTAGTTGTTGTTATACACTCTCTCATGCTCTGTATCTCTCTCAAATATATAAATACCGCCTTCTTGTATTGGAGAACCAATTTGGGTGCTCTTTCCCAGAGGAAGACTAATTTCTCTGCTCTCAGCATTCCTTAGTTGCTTGTAGTAGTTTATTGTCTAGGGCTGAGGTCCAGGGAGAATTCCTACTTCTGCATTAGCATGTCTATTGGTGTCATTATAATCTATAAACTCAGCCAACATGGATGCTTAAACAAGATCTGAACAAGCATGACAGCTTGTTCAGAAGAACTCACTGAGTTTTGAAATGTTCTCGGCAGCCTCTAAGTTGCAGTTGAAATAGAAAGTTCCAAGTCTAAGACTGGAATAGCTATTTATCTGTATTTGTAAAAAAAAAAGATCTTTGAGACAGTAAGCTTTGCTAAAAAGAAAATATAATTTTGGCAATGGTTAGGCATTATGTGATAGTTCCTAACTGAGATGCTTGAGGCTTGCCTCCTGAGATTTGTTGTATGAGCCTAGATATCACCTCTCCCAGCATTTTATCTTCGTCTGTCTATCATATTCCACTACTTGGGCTGCCCAAGCTTGGGCAAGAACACCTTTATCATAGTGGGACATCAATACTGGAGTGGGGTTACTAGAGATGCTGGATGTGGCTTTTGTATGCTCCATACCAGAATCTCCAGTTTGACTCAGCAGGGCTGATAAATCCCTCTATAGTACTTCTGAGCTCATGTCCAGTAGGAATATGAAACTGAGCAATTTATGGAGAAGAGATCACTGAGAAATAAGGCACTTGGAAAGCACTGAAGGCTAGAAGTTGGCATGGGGAAGATAAGCAAAAAAGATGACAGAGTATTTGCACGTTAAAGTCACGGGGCTCCAGAAATTTCATGACAAACAACACAGGACTTGGGAATGTAAAATACAGAATGGGTTTGACTGGCTGAAGACAATAGGGAAGGAACTCTGATCAACTTCTGAGGGTGCAACAGCCCCAGGACTTGCCAGGACTATTTCATACCCCAAGGTCCTAGCACAAGTTCCACGGTATCAACCCGGACACTTCACAAGGGAATTAAAAAAATCCACTGAGTGTTGGTGCCAGGCATTCATCTTGTGTATGATTTTGCACCCTTTTCTTCTCTTCTCACTTGTTTCTACCGTCTCTCTCAGACTTTATAACCAGTTGTACAAAGATAGAGACATACACCAAGTTGTCTCTCATTCCAGTCAATGATAGCCAAGGGCTGCCTCTTCACCTTGTCTGGGGCCAACCACTCATTCTTCAGATCTCAGCTTTGCCTTCTGGGAGGCTTTCTCTGAGCACTGGTGTCGGAGTCAGGTATCCTTTTATGTGTGTCTGCATCACTAGTAGCTCTTCTACCTAATCATCCTACATTGGATGGTTGTCCTTCCAATGAACTTTTCCTTAATTCATCCTGTGCTCTTTAAGAGCATGGACGATGCATTTTATTTTTTGGCTACATCTTGGATGTTTACCACGTTGCTGAAAATATATTTGGTACCCAATAACTATTATCAAATGTACAAATGAATGAATAATTGAATACACAAAGAAAAACATCAAAGCATCAGGATTTTTATCTGGGATAAGGAGTCATGGACATTTCTTAAGGGCAGAGATTCCGGCTAACTCCAGATATTGATTGCTTTTAAAACAGCTGACCTTGCAATCAAGTGGATCTTTCTTCAAATAACTGAGATGGGCAGACCATGGCACCAAAGCTGGGAGATGTTGAGTCTGCAGTTTTCACACATCTTTAGAAACACTAAGCCAGGGACATGACCTCCTGTAGATGTCCCCAATGCACCAGGTCTGCCTGCCCTCCTTCTCTATCTTTCAAATTCCTGGGTTAAGCTGACCCTCCTGTCCATCTTCCCAGTTTTTATAGAAGCAATAAGGCATGTCCTCTAAATTTACTTTCTTTCCCAGCAGCTAATTGAATATTTGGAGATAACAACAGCCCAGGCCATCCCAGGGTGGCTGTTCATTATACGATCGTAAAAAAAGATAGATGCAGCTCCTGATGTTGCTGAATCGTCTTTAGTAGAAACAGTAAGCCACTGAAAAGTATGTGTGAGGATAAAAATGAAATTGCCTAAAAGCCACCCCAAAGCACAAGGCCTGTGGAGTTGCTCTCTCCTTGTGAATAATAGTGACCTCCTTTCTTTTTCTCTCATGCATTTTTATTGCTTCTCTTATTTGTTGAGTTTAAACTAAAATCACATCTTTCCTCTTTCTTTTTCCTTTCTCAAGCCCTCCTACATGCCCTGCCCTTGATCTGTTTTCAAATCCATGACCTCTTTAAAAAAATTAAACATAGACACATACATAACATATATAATACATATATACATACACCTAAATCCATAAGCACAACCTGCTTAGTTTGTGTAATGTGGCCTGTGTGTGTTTTCAAGCTCTACATACTAAATATTTATCCTTATGCTTACATATTAGTGTGTTTCTCACTCCAAATTAAAAAAAAAACTTTTCTTTAGAACAGACAGACGGCATTGTAAAGCACTGCATTCCATCAAAATGCAGAACTGTAGAGTCCAGGCCCAGCAGATACATCTATAATACAACTCATACAGCAAAAGCTCAAGGCTCATTGTAGAAGAAGGGGTGGGACGATTGTAAGAGCCAGGGAAACAGGG
The DNA here is from genome assembly GCA_028658305.1 of Pachyuromys duprasi. Lineage (NCBI taxonomy): Eukaryota > Metazoa > Chordata > Mammalia > Rodentia > Muridae > Pachyuromys > Pachyuromys duprasi. The sequence goes on from CM053752.1 coordinate 31,040,212, forward strand.
AGTTTCCTGTGAGATTATGCCTTCGAGGAGTCTGTACCCATAAAGTATGGTCACCATGGCTGCCTAAATATGAACTGAACAGACAAGGACAACGATGGACATGCTGGTGTAGATGATAGAAGCCTCAAGAGGCTTCAACTCTACAACAAAACAACATCAAAGACCTCAACATAAAACTAGACACATTAAACCAGTTAGAAGAAAAAGTGAGGAAGACCCTAGAACTCATTGGCACAGGAGACTACTTCCTGAACAGAACACCAACAGTACAGGCTCTAAGAGCAACAATCAATAAATGGGACCTCATGAAACTGAAAAAAGTTTCTGTAAAGCAAGACACTGTCATCAAAACAAAACGAATGCCTACAGACTGGGAAAGGATCTTTACCAGTCCTACATCTGACAGAGGGCTAATATCCAGTATATGTAAAGACCTCAAGAAGTTAAAAAGCAACAAATCAAGTAATCCAATTAAAAAATGGGGTATGGAGCTAAAAAGGGAACTGACCATAGAGGATTATAGAATAGCAGAAAAACACTTAAAGAAATGCTCAACGTCCTTAGCCATCATGGAGATGCAAATCAAAATGACCCTGAGATTTCACCTTACACCCACCAGAATGCTAAGATCAAAAACTCAAGTGACAACACATGCTGGAGAGATTGTGGAGAAAGGGGAACCCTCCCCAATTGCTGGTGGGAATGCAAACTTGTACAACCACTCTGGAAATCAATTTGGTGCTTTCTTAGACAATTAGGAATAGTGATTCCTCAAGACCCAGCTATACCACTCTTAGGCATATATCCAAAAGATGCTCAAGTACACAACAAGGACATTTGCTCAACTATGTTCATAGCAGCTTTATTCATAATAGCCAGAACCTGGAAACAACCAAGATGTCCCTCAGCTGAAGAACGGATATAGAAATTATGATACTTTTACACAATGGACTACTACTCCGCAATAAAAATAACAAGGAAATGAAATTCACAGGCATATGGTGGGTCCTGGAAACGATCATCCTGAGTGAGCTATCCCAAAAGCAGAAAGAATCACATGATATATACTCACTTATATAGACCTATAGGATAGGATGGACATGCTGAAATCTATACACCTAGGGAAGATAAACAAGAAGGAGGACCCAGGGTGGGATGATCAATCCTCACTTAGATGGACAAACGGGATGGACACTGAATGTAGGAGAAAACAAGCAACAGGACAGGAGCCTACCACAGAGGGCCTCTGAAAGACTCTAACTAGCAATGTATCAAAGCAGATATTAAGACTCACGACAAAGCCTTCCGCAGAGTGCAGGGAATCATATGAAAGAAGGGGGAGTTAGTAAGACTTGGTAAGGACAAGAGCTCCACAAAGACCAAATAGATCAGAGCACAGGGGTCTTTTATGAGACTGTTTCTCCAACCAAGGACCATGTAAGGATATAACCTAGAACCCCTGCTCAGATACAGCCCATGGTAGCTCAGTATCTAACTGGGTACCCTAGTAAGGGGAACAGGGACTATTTCTGTCATGAACTCAATGGCTGGCTCTTCAGTCTTGCCCCCCCCCCACCACCCGAGGGAGGAGCAGCCTAACTAGATCCCAGAAGAGTACATTGCAGCCAGCCCTGAAGAGATATGATAAGCTAGGGTCAGGTGGAAGGGGCGGAGGTTCTCCCCTATCAGTGGACTTGGAGGGGGGCAGGGAGGAGATGAGGGAGGGATGGGCAGAGTGGGAGGGAATGAGGGAGGGGGCTATAGCTGGAATATAAAGTACATAACCTGTGATTAATATAAAACTAAATAAATTACTTAAAAAAAAGATAGGTAAGTGAGAAATTCTGAGAGTAGAGGAAATATTCTTGCTCAGGAGAGAACACAAAGGTTGGTTATCCAATACCAATGATCAGTCCTGAAAGGCTTATTTTTAATGATTTTATTTAATAGATGAAGAATGGCAAAGACATAGTTGTTACCTGTAGTCATGACCCTGCCTAGTATGGGGCCTGAGCTTTGGATGTTTGTTCCTCTCAAGCTGTTTTTTTTTTTTTTTCTCTTATATGGATTCTGTAATGGAGCATGGCAGGTTTTGGGTGGCTTTGGCCTTTGTCTTGCCTTTCCTGTTTGTACCTCTCAGAGATAGTTGTAAAATGCTCATAGAATGTAACATTCCCAAACAAGGAGGGACTGTGTGGGAAGGCTGAACTCTGGCTCTGGGTCCCAAGCCACTTAGAGAGTCCCTCTGCCCCTGGGCATAAAGCTTGAGGAAGAGGGGCTTCTCCAGGTTCCCTTAGCTGTAGTTCAAAAGTGCAAAGTGTTAGTACCCAGTTGAGATTCCATCACTTCGGGAAGATTTTCTGAGTCTTGAGGTGGCTCACCTCGAACTGTAGGCTCTGTCATCTCTTGTCTATCTTTAAGTAATGGATTCACATTACCTAACTTGCTGTGTGTGTGTTTTATCTTGCTGGGCTTCTTACACAGTCCGGTGTGTACCAGCCATGGTGTTTGGAGTCTCTCTGTGAAATTCATACTGATAAAGTCCAAACTTGTTTCACACTGGCTATTTCCTTCCACACTTTTCCTTGTACCTGGGGTAGCTTTAGGCTGTGTATAGGCTATTTCAACCCCTACCTGTTATGTGCCTTCTTTGAATCTTTTTAATTTTAGTAGAGTTAGCTTAGTCTATTCAGCCTGACCCATGGTCAAAGGGAACAAGGCAGAAACATAAAACAACTGTTTTAAATCAAACATAATTTTTTTAAGTTTATTACATCGGAAAAACAATGTCTACTTGAATGACTGGCAGTTCTTTGCAGGATCTATACATATATATTCTCCAACAGACAAATACTGTACAACGCATACAGGTTACTTTAAAAATAAACACCCAGACCTACCCAGCATACATTAAGAAGTAAGATATCAAAGTTAAAGTAAGTGTCCTTTTAATAACTGTGGCCAGGTGATGTTTACACAGTTTGGAAGAATAGAAACGTATAAGCTTGGTTGATTAGCTACGCTGGCCTCCAAAATCTCTCTCTTCTCTTTCTCTTTTTTTTAAACATTTTAATTTTATATCAATCACAGGTTATGTACTTTGTATCCCAGCTGTAGCCCCCTCCCATATTCCCTTCCTATCTCCCCTTCCCTCCCTCATCTTCTCCCTGCCCCTGTCCAAGTCCACTGATAGGGGAGGACCTCCTCCCCTTCCATCTAACTCTAGCTTATCAGGTCTCTTCAGGACTGGCTGCAATGTCCTCTTCTGTGGCCTAGCAAGGCTGCTCCTCCCTTGAGGGGCAGGAGGGGGGAGTCAAAGAGCCAGCCATTGAGTTCATGTCCAAAATAGTCCCTGTTCCCCTTACTAGTGTACCTACTTGGATACTGAGCTACCATTTGCTACATACAAGCAGAGGTTCTAGGTTATAACCATACATGGTCCTTGGTTGGAGAAACAGTCTCATAAAAGACCCCTGTGCCCTGATATATTTGGTTCTTGTGGAGCTCCTGTCCTCTCCAGGTCATACTAACTCTCCCCTCTCTTTCTTTCTTATTCTCTCTCTCCTTCTTCCCCCTCCCCCACATTGAGATGAGAACAAGACACACAATCACAGTCACATAATAACTAATTAACAGGTCAAATTACTGAGACATTAGCTAGTCTAAAAAAGGAATGATTAAACTTAAATAGTATGAACCACTGAGACAGAATTTATCAAAACTGGATTTTATTAGACAGTTCATGAGAGATTTGAATACAGCTACCTGCTAGGCTTTGTCTCTCTTTCTTTCTGTCTCTGTCTCATCTCTGTCTTTCTCTCTCTTTCCCTCACAAATGGTTTAGAAGAAAATGACAGGAGCCCTACTGAGAGTCTGCCGCCCAGCTTCTGATTTTTTATTTTTTTAACGTGCCTTTCTGAAAACTTAGATAACTGTAGATAATCATATGATAAACACACATGAACTAAACTGCTTCTTCCCTTCTCAGTAAGCATTTACACATAGGTCATGTAGCATTTTAGTGAGCCAGAATAGAAGGAAAAGGCAGTGCCACAATTTTAAGTATGCAGAGTCCTTAGCAGAAAGCACTTTGACCAAGTTTTTCTGAACACAAGTCTCAATACTCCAAGGAAATAAAAATGTTTGAACAAAATGGAAAAACTGAAGAAATTCTCCTAGTCTTTTATCAAAGAAGGCAGAAAGCAAAAGTCAAGCCTTTAATAATCCAATGAACATGGACTCTAGCTCTAACATTACCCCATTTGTGAATGATACTTTTTTTTATTGTAACGGAGCAGAATAAGGTTTATGAAAGACAAAAATAAATCCCTAAGGGAGCGCTGTCCTCAAGCAGCAAGCAGTTCTTCTGAGCTAAGCCTCGGTATGCAAAGTAAACGCAGGTTCACACTCTATCACCCATCCATATGACTGTCACACTAACTTTTCCTCCACTCAATTTCAGCAGATAGCCTTCTTTTCCTATGTTAATAGAGATGCACGTTTGGCTAGGCTTGAAAAGATTTCCGGGAGGGACATAGAAAACTGCCTTACCTCAAGTATCTTCTCTCTTGAGAACAACAACAACAACAACAACAACAACAAATCATCTAAGCATGGGATTTTTCCCCTCGATTTTAACCATAAAAATTACTAAAACTATCTCCCACTTAAAAAATGGGGCTGCTTATGGTCTGTATTCCATTTTCCCAAGCTGGGGAAAGAATAAAACTGCCTCATCCACCAATTGCTCTCTTCCAGTATGTTTTGTTTTGGAAGAGGCTGCAGTTAGCAGGTAAGACAAGCAGGGAGATTACTGGACACCTGCCTACCCCCTCCTTCATACCACATGGTTTTCAATCTTTCTTCTGAGTTCCACTTTCAAAATTCCACATCAAGGAGACTAAGAGAAAGGGAATCCAAGAAAGGGAACGATAGCAATTTATTTTGATACTAGCATAAATATTATTTATAACAGTGCAATATCTCTTAGCAACTATTTCAAATTAAGAGTTAGTTCATCTCAGCATGTTCAATGCACCTACATTATGAGTGGACCATGACAAGACTTTCTCTGCAATCACGTTAACCCTGGAAATATTCTTTTAATTTTACACTTTAAGACTAGCTTAAGCATTCCAGATATGTTTTGAACACTTAATAAAAAGATGTTTAGCTATCTTAAGGTGATTTCTCTTAAATTCTATAATCAGATTTTCTATGCCCATTAATTAGTTAACATTTGAGAGCACCAGACTTATGTTAAACCTGAGAATCACAAGGAAAAATGACCAAATCCATGACTGTCCAATTAAAGCAAACAATATTTTGGGGTTCACCCAGGACTTATCGGCCAGCTATCTCACCCTAAGTTGGGGTTTGAGAAAGCAGCCCCTGCTACCTCTTGAAGTCCCTTTTATAGGAGAGATAAATTGTTTACAGGGGCAAGAGAGTTGGCTCTTATACGTTGTTAGAGAGATACAATGAAAAGGAAGGAACAAGGTAAGGATGTACATAATGTGAACAGGATTGAAAGTTTAGTGAAGGTTGAAAACCATGCTTTGCAAGTTTACATCAGATCTAAGAAACAGGAAATTATTCTTAATTGCAAATAGAAACCTTAACTTACAAAGACTTAACACGGGACTAACAGGAACTTACTGTTTAACTACCAACAAAAAGGATAATCTGCACAGGAAAAGCAGGAACTTACTGTTAATTGTCTTTATTGATTTATTGTCTTTCTCTGCAAATAGAAATCTTAAAAAAAAAAAAAAAGATTTATTTATTATTTATACAACACACCAGAAGAGGGCACCAGACCTCACTATAGATGGTTGTGAGCCACCATGTGGTTGCTAGAAATTAAACTCAGCACCTTTGGAAGAACAGCCAGTGTTCACTAACCCCACAAACAGAAATCTTAACCTGCAAGGTGTATGTTCCTGTTTTGATCTCCCATTAGGTTGCAGGTTTATTAGTCCTTTTTTGGTCTTACATCTAAGTCATTTTAAGAAATAGACTTAAATGTAGCATTTCAGTAAGTTTTGATAAGCCTGAACTCAAATTTTAGCTTTAAAAAATTAGGCGAAGAAGAAATTGCTCCTATATAATCCAAAATGACCCCAAACACATTCATCCAGACCAAACTTTTTTCTTTTTTTAATTAATTAATTAATTGACTACAATTTATTCACTTTGTATCCCCGCTGTAGCCCCCTCCCTTTTCTTTTCTCATTCCCACCCTCCCTCTTCTCTCACTATGTCCCTTCCTTAGTTCACAGATAGGGGAGGATCTCCTCCCCTTCCATCTGACCCTAGCCTATCAGGTCTGATCAGGAATGGCTTCATTGTTTTCCTCTGGTAAGGCTGTTCCCTCCCTCAGGTGGAGGTGATCAAAGAGCCAGCCCATGAGTTTATGTTGGAGACAGTCCCTGTTCCTATTATTGGGGAACCCTCTTGGACATGGAGCTGCCATGGGCTACTTTTGTGCAGGGGTTCTAGGTTATCTCCAGGTATGGTCCTTGGTTGGAGTATCAGTCTCAGAAAAGACCCCTGTGCCCAGATTTTTTTGGTTCTTTTGTTTTCCTTGTGGAGCTCCTATTCCCTCTAGGTCTTTCTGTCTCCCCCTCCTTTCATAAAGATTCCCTGTACTCTGTCCAAAGTTTGACTATGAATCTCAGCATATGTTTTGATATACTGCTGGGTAGAGACTTTCAAAGGCCCTCTGTGGTAGGCTCTTGTCCTGTTCCCTGTTTTTTCCCTTTTCTGATATCTGTCTCGTTTGCCTTTTTGAATGAAGATTGAGCATCTTACCCAGGGTCCTCCTTCTTGATTAGCTTCCATAGGTGTATAGATTTTAGTATGATTATCCTATATTATATGTCTAATATCCACTTATAAGTGAATATATACCATGTATGTCTTTCTGCTTCTGGATACCTCACTCAGGATGATTTTTCTAGATCCCACCATTTGCCTGAAAATTTCATGATCTCTTTGTTTTTAATTGTGAGTAGTATTGCATTTTGTAAATGTACACAATTTCTGTATCCATTCCTCTGTTGAGGGGCATCTGGGTTGTTTCCAGCTTCTGGCTATTACAAATAAAGCTGCTACAAACATGGTTGAGCAAATATCCTTGTTGTGTACTTGAGCATCTTTTAGATATGTGCCTAGGAGTGGTATAGCTGGATCTTGAGGTAGCACTATTCCTAATTGTCTGAGGAAGCACCAGATTGATTTCCAGAGTGGTTGTACAAATTTACATTCCCACCAGTAATGGAGTAGGGTTCCTCTTTCTCCACATCCTCTCCAGCATGTGTTGTCACTTGAATTATTGATCTTTGACGTTCTGATGGGTGTAAGGTGAAATCTCAGGGTCATTTTGATTTGCATTTTCCTGAAGACTAAGGATGTTGAGCATTTCTTTAAGTGTTTCTCTGCCATTTGATGTTCCTCTATTGAGAATTCTCTGTTCAGCTCTGTACCCCATTTTTTAATTGGGTTACTTGATTTGTTGCTGTTTAACTTTTTAAGATCTTTATATATACTGGATAATAGCCCTCTGTCAGATATAGGGTTGGTGAAGATCCTTTCCCAGTCTGTAGGCTGTAGTTTTTTTGTTTGTTTGTTTGTTTCCTGATGACAGTATCCTTTGCTGTAAAGAAGTTTTTCGGTTTCATGAGGTCTCATTTATTGATTGTTGATCTTAGAGCCTGTGCTGTTGGTGTTCTGTTCAGGAAGTTGTCTCTTGTGCCAATAAGTTCAAGGCTCTTCCCCACTGTTTCTTCTATCAAGTTTAGTGTGTCCGTTTTTATATTGAGGTCTTTGAGCCACTTGGATGGAAGGATGAGGGGAGAGGGAGAGAGGAGGCTATGATCAGGATATAAAATGAATATATAATTTAAAAAATTTAAAAATATCAAGTAAAAAAGAAATCATCTTGTGTTTACATAAGTCTGGTCAGCTGTAGCTCTTCCTAGGAAGCGCCAAACTAACAAAGACTTAATACTTTCAAGGTTACATAGGTCATGGCAGATCTCCCTAACATCCTTGTCTCGATTCCAAATGGTTCCACTGAATGCCAATGGCTCAAGAGAACCCCAAACCTTTCCTGTCACAAGGCAGATGCACCAAATAGTTCAAGAGAACTCCACATTTGCCCAGAAGAGCTCCAAATGGACAAGATCTGACCTATAGATTATATTATTACTAGATTATGAATTAAGACACTCTTTAAGACACTTTAAAAACACTCTAGGCAGTCAAGTCACATTCCCTCCTAGAGCTGGAGGGACCCCTTCTACATAGGGCACAGCAGGGAAAAGGCAAACCTGAGACAAAGAAGCCCTCTGACATGTATCCCTTTGTTAGCTCTCTGAGATACCTTCATAGCTGCTCTGTCTCTCAATTTTTTAGAATACTCCAATAATGTTCAATGGAGGAACCCTTAAAGACAAAGCCAGTTACCACACAGCAACTCTCCCAATGATTCAGAAGAAGTCCAGATTGCTCAAAAGGACCAAAGGGAAACAGGAGAGCCAAGGTGCTCAGGGAGAGACTCCTAAAAAGTCAGATTTTCTAGAAAATCTCAAAGTCCAAACTGGGTTTTTTGTTTCACCAAATAAAGGTCAAGAGCAGGTAATGCTGTTGAAGTGAGAAGAGAAATATGTCCTGGAGCAAATGACTCCAGCAGCTGCTGGGAAATTCTAGCTTTCCTCCACACCTGAGGTCAGGTCACTGTTTTTGGAAGATGCCCTCAGGGATGCCTTGATTTCTTCCATTCAGAATTGACACATTATTGGTGTACTGGTTTACCGCTTGTAAAGGTCAGGCCTCCAAGGTTAGTCAGGCCACCAGTTCTCAATAAGTCAATTAAAAAAAACAAATTAAAAATGTAAATCAGCAAGAGGGGATTTCTTTAAAATGGTCACATTGGGGAGAGGGAAAAGAAATATTGCAGACCCTCCATAAAAAATATCTTAGGATTTTATGATTTTTTAAATGTCTCTGAAGACTGAGCCAAGTGTAGACAGAGTGTGGTTTCCATTTCTCATGTGGATATTTCTCAGTATTGGAGACTACAGGGAGAGGGAAAAAGGACGCTTAAATTTTCCAAAATTCAGGTGATACGATGTTTTATCTCTTTGGCAAGGTTGGAAGATGCTGGAATACATAAAAATGGTTAAATCCTTAAAAATAGTTTTAAAGTATTTTTCAAGTAAGGTATTTCAGAAATATAAATAAAAATAAGTTGACATCTATAAACACAGATAAAGTAAAAACTAAATAGTGGTGATTTTATAAAGAAAAATAGCTTCTAGTACATGATGATGAACACTATTTTGAAATTCCATGACATTTTCTGTACAAAAGCTTTCTTTCAAACAGGCTTTGGGTAAAGTTCACCTCTTTGTGTTAGACATAATCAAATGGCACACGTGGCCTACGTGGGTGTTTTCTGGTTACCAAAAGTTCCCTGTCTGTCATTTCATTTTATTTTAACCATGCTGTAAAGTGTGACCATTTATCCAGCATGTAGTATGTATAGGTACTCAAGAGGGGCAAAAGATTCAGGTTCAAAGAGATCCTAGTTGTAGCCTCAAGAGACTCAGATTCCAGTTGCTCATAGATTGTAACAAGACTCTGTAGCCAGAAGAGGGACTGGAATTGGAGAAGCAGATGTACATGCATGGGCGCGTGGGCACGCTCGTGTGTGCATGCATGCGTGCATGCGTTACCATGCTTTACGTGACTCACTCATTCATTCATTCATTCACTTACTCAAAAAAACATCTCTTCATTGTTTTATATTTTCTGTTCTGTCCACTGGCTTTTGGATCAGAGATAAATAACAATTTATCTTTTTTTTTCTCAAGTAATTCTAATCATGACCACTTACATTCCATGGCAGTCCTCTACAACAGGAATTCATTTCTTAGTTTTGTTTCAATATGGTAATTTAAGGACAACAATGGTGAAGTCTTTTTAATCATAACATTTAGGGTTAAACTTTGGAAAATGGGAAATGAAGCCAGGATTCCAACCAGAGACTTCCGAGTGTGCCTTCTTTGATTGAGGTCAGCATATCTAAACTCATTGGTATGACAGTTACAAAGCAGGCTCATTGTCATCCTAGTTCTGATTTTTTTCTAAGATTCTTGCTGCAACAGTTAGAGCATGTCCCTCCCCACACATGAGGAGACTGAGGCCACAGGATGTTGTAAGCTCCATATTTTAAAGCCTAGTAAGAGGCAGAGCCAGAAGACAGCATGGGACAGTCCTGTGCTCCATGGGACTATTTCATATTCAATGGCTACTTCTACAATGTTAGAACTCCTTCCAGACTTAGGCCCCGTTGGGACTAGGAGGAGTGGCAGGCAGTTTTCTCCCCTCTCTGTATGCTCACTTTGGCCAAGTTGACTCCTGCTATTCACACAGGGCAAAGAGCCAGAAAAAACTAATTCCACCAGCAGCGGCACATGGGCCCAATCAGTACCAGTGGACCCTGGGGGGCCTCCTTGCATTGCCAGCCCACAAACAGATTGACGTTAACTTGGCTGGTGTGTCTTCTCCAAGGCCTCTGGGACAAGAGATGGGGCGTCATTCTCCTAAGTTCTTTTCCAGATGGTTGAATCAAAGGCAGGAAATGAAATGAGCCTGAAAATATGCTGTTTGGAAGAGCCCCAGGGTTCTGGAACATCAATGATGGCTGGGCAAGAACTGTTCTCTTCCATGGAGTCAGGCTCTTTGGAACAGCCAGTGAGAAGAACAAATCATGCGATGAGAATGAAATTGCTTCTGGACTCCGGAGCATCTCTGTGGCTTCAGTTTCCTGCAGCCAGCAGCACTGCAGCTTTATTCAAGCGGTACACTGTGCCATCTACCAGGAGAGTGCCAGAGGAATCGGCACTAGTGAACAGTGAACGAGCCCTGATGAGCCCACAGCTGCATTTGGCAAGAATGCATTAGCATGTGGGATTGGATAGAAAGAGAGCTTCAAAACAATAAAAGGCAAGAGTTCTGGTTTGCTGTAAAGTGAATGTGTTCTACTTATTTCACAGGTGAGAAAGATGTGAAGGCTAGCCATCCTATTCAGGATCACTTTATTATTTTAGAAAGAGTATTGTCATCAAATGAATACACACTCAGTTGCAAAAACATTAGTGTTAGGTTACCCTGACCTAAATCAGCAAATCTTTGGCTGAGGCAGAGAGGATTTCAGGCGGGGTCAGCATAATAGCAACTGTGGCCTTTTATTCAGTCATCTTCCTATACTGGCTCCTTCTTAAGATATTTTGGCTTCTTCTTTTCAATCAGTTTGAAGATTGAGTCACCTGAAATAGGTTTGGTGCAAAGGACAAAGCACACTTCAGGTACTCCACTTTCCCCAGCTCCAATAGATCTTCATACCAGAAGACTGTGCCCTGGGGCCATTGCTGCCATGCTCAAACAAAAACAAAACTAAAACACTTAATCCTCCTAAGATTCAAATGGGCTGGAATTTCCACAGAATAGTGTTCTTCCCAGCAACAGCTCTTAAGCTATGAAAAATGTGAGAGGGCATAGAAAGACCTCACACCCCATTCTGCATAGGGTTGGGATAACTCTGAGACTGGGTTTTAACTGTCCTCTACAATTTTCTTATGGCACTAGTCTGTAGCAGCTCACGTTAGCACTTGCCTTAAACACAATTCTTTCTGGCCGTGGATCCCTTCCTAAATCATGGCCCTTATGCCTTATCAACGTACCTTGCATTAGCAGTAGACAGTTTGTTCTTCATTACGTAAAGCAACACTCACCAAACTGTAATGCATGGACCAAATCCAATCTGCCTCTTGGTTTAAATTAGGTGTTGTTGTAATTTAGGTGCATTATTTATTTTTCTGGTGACTGGATAGAAACAGTTTAAGAGAGGAAGGATTCATTTGATCTCACAGTTCAGGAGCCACAGTTCTTCACAGCAGAGAGGGCATAGTAGTAAGGGCCCAAGCTAGAAATTGAGAAGGTATCACTTCACATCCTGGCTGATTGGGAAGCAGAAAGCATGGGATTTAGATCCAAAGCAGGACCTGAGCCATAGCCCTCCAAGGTCAACCCCTAAGGATCCACCTCTGCTGGCCAGACCCCACAGTCTTCCATAGGATCATCACCAGCTGGAAACAGGCAAAGATGTTCAAACACCAGAGCCTGTGGGAAGGATGCTACAGTCTCAACCATAACTGCAGCAGTGTCCTGGCTTAAAGTGTATATTGGAGGAGATGCAGATGAAATCTCCACAATCTCTAGTTCACAATGGTGATGGGGAATGCTTGAAAAAGTTTGAGAGTGGAGAGCTTTTATAGAGAAGTCTGACTTTAGAGGAAGAGCTGAAAGCTCTAGTTACTGGTGAAGGAGGCTCCTGAGAGTGTACATATAGTATAGTCTCACCTCCTTCCTGTTTACCTTTGATTACCTACTAATTATTCCCAAGAGCCCTGTTAAAATGGCATGTGATCCTTGCACTTCCATGGGCTTTTCCTACCCTCTAAGCCACTGTCTCCTTCTCCTGGTATGTTATGTTCCTTCTTTTTTTTATAGCCTGTTCCATCTAGCAGCCTGGGAGCTTCTTGAGGACCAAGCCCAGCCTACCCCCCATCCCGGGCCTCTCTGCTAACTCCGCATAGTTGACACAGTACTTTCAGATAGTAGCTCAACCAATGCTCTTTAAATCCAATGACGCTGCAATCTACCCATGTCTGCCAGCTTTCATCTTGGCAACCAATGCTGTATGTACACAGAGCCAATGAGGCTGGAGGAGATCCAGGTTCCCCACCACTCTCCCCTAGCTAGTTGGCTTGGATGTACATGAACTTGATCCTATGACCTCAGATTCATTATCTCTGTATGCCACCTCCCTGCGCTAGTCAGTTTGAGACAGATGGATCTTTGAAGCCAGTCACTGGGATTTATTAGCAACCATTGCATAGAGTTTAAGCTTTTTTCCAGACAATTCTGATTATCTCTTTCTTGGCCTGCCTGTAGTCCTAAGCACTTTTGAGAAAGACTTTCTCAGTTTCCAGAGGCCTAGCTGCTAGGCTTTTTCCAAACCTGGAGGATAATCCAAAGATGTAAGTACCTCCTTTCCAGAAGGGCAACTTTTCAAATTCATCAGGAAGTCCTCTGAAACGTGTTAAGTAATCATCCCATTCCTGCTGATGGATGAAATGCTGGTGTCGTTATCATAATGTAGTGCTGTATTTTTTTGGCTGAAAATTATATTGGGTTTTTGACAAGAGGAGCAAAGTGGCAAATTGCAATAAACCACAAGAGAAATTAGTTATAATTCACTAGATACAGGCAACCCCTTGAGAGACTAATAACAAGAACAGTAATATAGACAGCCCCCCACTAAGCTTCTCATCAGGTCATGGGACCCAGGGTGGATAATGTTCTGTTACACTGCTGGATTGGTAGATCGAATCTGGAATCCATTGATGAGTGAACATCAATCTTGCTGGCATCTCTGCTGAAGCCAAATCGCCTGTCAATTTGATGGTTGTTTTGAGAGATTTATCATTCCTCCAAGAACAGTCATGCATTCCAGCACCTCTACCCCAATGGCCAAGGGCTATCAACGGGCTTTGGACTCAGTTTTTTGTACCAGTGTCCCCACTCTGAGGTCTGTGGCATCGGCCATTTTCTCCAGAGGGCACTGGCAGCGATGCCTTGGAAATCACTCTCAGTGTTGCTTTGATACTTACACGCGTGAATCTGTGACAAGCAGTGTGCAATAAAAGAATTTAATTTGTGGATGGATGTCTTTTGAATATAAATATGAAATTTGCCTCATTTAGCTCAAATAGAAAGAGAAAGAAAAGTGAATTCCAATTTCCAAGGCTTTAGGTGTAGTCTCTAACATAAAAACCTATTGCTGGGAAAGAAAGAATCTTTATTGTGGTGTATGCACATATCTCTATCTACCTATATATCTATCTGTCTGTCTGTCTATCTATCATCTATCAATCTATCATCTATCTCTATCTATCTACCTATCTCTATCTACCTATTTGTGTTGTATGTGTGTATGTTTCTGTATATCTCATATGCATCTATAAATATATGTGTGTTTGTTTATATTTGTACTGCATGTTTTGTGTGAATGTCTATTTATGTACATATGTTGTATGTTTATTTGTATACATTATTGCATGTATTTGGCTTTAATGATGAGTTTAAGTGTGTTGACATATATGCACTTTTATTCTATCTTTTATTCTATCTTTTATTCTATGATTACCCTGGGTGCTTGCATGCACTCATGTACACATGGTAATATATACACTTCTACACATGTACCCATAATGGACAAATACACCCAGGGCACTTACATAATCTACTTAGTTATACATACAGTATATACATACACATGTTCATATGTCTTTACACAGTATATACATGATGCACATGTATACACATATACACTTGCACACAGTATACATGCATATATAAACAAGTATACACATGTACACACATACAGACATTATACAGATATAGGGGTCATACATAGGCATATGCACAAAATCATGCCTCTGGTACATGTAACACACCTCTCTTTTCTTACATACACTCACCCATCCGTCTGCACATGCATTCATATAAACATGTACAATATCCCCCCGAGTACTGTGCACACACACTCAATGCATGCGTCTGGACATGATTTTCCTGTGATTCTTATATTCTGCTCCCCCATGCACAACACTGTATTTTATTCCTCCAAACCCTCAGATAACTGCTTCCTTCCTCTGTGGTAAGGCTGTTCATGAGATCCTGTTTTCAATGGGTTTCTATTTTCCCCAGCTGGTTGGGCAATTTATTTCTCTTCAAAGGTCTTTCAGCCTCCCGATTCCCACTATCAGTTTACTGCACCCTTCAGCAGGTCTGGATTGGCTATGAGTATTTATTCTATCAGTAGCTTGCATGAACCTATTCCTAAGCATATCTGCTACCCTGGAGGGAGAGAGAAGTCAGTACACTCAACAGTTTGTTTTATATTTTCAGTTGCATTTGGTGCCAGCTCTCAGATGGTCTATTTCCATTTCCAAGCTTGTCAGAGCATTTCTAGCTCAATAAAAGGGGAAGAACATGGTTTTTAAAAATAAGGAAAAATTGAGTCTGGGCATGCCAACTCAGATTCCCAGGGGAATCTGTGTTGGCTTGTTTAAGGCCTCTGGCCTCCTCTTTTCTACTGATTAGCTTGCTTCCTACTCCCAACCAGTACATCCTTTCCTCCCAAGGCCTCAATTTCTGTATCTACAAAAACGATCATGTTCAATTGCTGAGAGTTCTCTGAGTTCTATCTAGTGATCTATGATTACCTGCATTAATGTAAAAAGTTAAGTTTTCAAAGAGCAGGTATGGGCTTGCAACATCTGTCTTTGCTGAAAACTGTGATGTAGTCCTGAAGGAGGGAAAGAATAAAGGTATTCTTTTGAGAACTTCCTATATGACCACTGCTCCTCCCTTATCTCCCAACTCCTCCCAGGTCCCTCCCACTCCCTCTTAAATTCATGACGTCTTTAGAGTTATCACGGTGTGTGGGTGTGTGTGTACATGTGCACACACACATGAGAGAAAGTTTATGTGTATAAAAACTTGTTTTCATTTTATATGTGTGTATATTTTGTCTACATGTGTGACAATGGCCGATGTGCATGTTTGGTGCCTACAGAGGCCAGAGGAAGGTAGCAGATCTCCTAGAAATGACAACTCATTGTAATCTGACATATGGTACTGAAAATTGAACCCGTGTCCTCAGGAAGAGTAACTAGTGCTCTTAACTGCTGATCTTTCTCTCCAGTCCCACTACACCATACAAATATTTTGATGCGGGGTGACCAGAGTTTGAGCTGTAGCTCTGCTACCTCTCAAGTGTGAAATCTTGGGTAAGCTACATAGCATTTCTGGGCTAGGGAAAATAAACACAGTTTTTCAGATTGAGCAAAGTGGGAATTCTTTGGGGTTCATTACAGCTCACTTCAGTATACAAACTGTCCTACACATGGGGACAGTAGCAATGTGTGTGTATGTGTGTGTGTGTGTGTGTGAGAGAGAGAGAGAGACAGAGAGACAGAGAGAGAGACAGAGAGAGAGAGAGACAGAGAGAGAGAGAGAGAGAGAGGAAGGGGGAGAGAGAGAGAGAGAGGAAGGGGAAGAGAGAGAGAGAGAATGTGAGAGAATGTGCATCTCTTGGCATCATCAAGAAATCTGTTTCTTCCTAATTTTCCTCAACAATTCATTATAAGCTTTATGTTTTCCCATTATCTAAAAATTGAAAAACGATATCTTTTGAGAATGTTCCAAGTCTTCTGATATTGTATGTTTGCTACATGTGGTGGTTAACAGCACCAGTTGCTCTTCTGGAGGATTGAGTTCAATTTTCAGCACCCACATGGTGGCTTATGTCTGGAACTCCAGTTTCAGGAAATCCAATGTCTTCTTCTGGCATTTGTGTGTACCCAGCATGGAAGTGGTGCACACACACACACACACAGGCAAAACACTCATACACATAAAATAAAAACAAATCTCCATCTTCTTCTGGTTTTTATTAAATTACTTTTGAATAAACTAACCCGTCACTTCTAATACGTCAGCACTTGGCTCTTAAGACTAAGGACATGACTTTATGTTGACACAGTATTATTGGAAAATTCTGGAACTGTAAGACTAACAAAATAATGTCTTTTCTGAGATCATTATTCATGCTTTGCTAATTGTAATGATAATGGCCTTTCCAATCTTGGTTCTAGTCTATGAGCTTGCTTGCACCTATGGCTGAGCCTTCTCCGTCCTCCTAAGACTGCTTCCTCAGGCTCCTCATTTGTTGCCCATGACAGTGTTAGATTGTATTGTTGCAGTCATTTTGTTGTTAGATTGGGTAGTGGAGTCCATCGTGGTGGGTGGGAAAGGTGCGTTGTTAGGTGTGACTGTCAACAGTGTTCAACAGTCTATCTTAGCTGCCAGCCACTGGCAAACATAAACTGTCACCACCTAAGTGAGCCACAGTGGGCAGTGCAGCCTGGACACCTTAAGGATGTTGACATCAGGCTGCAACTGCACGAGTGTCTTCAAGTACAGCCTGGATAAGCACATCTTGAAATTCTGATCCACAAAATTCTGATAAAATTAAAAGCCCCAATGATCTGGAAAAATGGCTAAGAGTAATAGTAAGTGGAATAAAATCAATTGATGATTTTTGCTAGAATCAATTATTCTGTCAGTTACTGCTAAAGGGCCATTTTTAAAATTCAATCCATCTTAATTTATTACATGGACATTGCAGGTTACTCTTACTAGCTAGCTACATCCCTCTTACTGCCAAATCCTCAAAATCGTTTTCTAATTACTTCTTCTTATCATACTATTTCCCCAAAGGGCCATGGGGAGAGAGAATCTGTTTCTTATTAATCTCTAACTAATAGTGTAGAGGCTACAGTATCAGCTTCTTATAAAGAAATGGCATTTTGTCTTTCATTTTGCTAAGCGCCTCTTGTAGATTCCATCAGTAAATACAGCGGATCCTAGAAGCTCCTGCTTTTCTTCTTTTCTTCTTTCTGATCACACCATCTTTGTGTTGTCACATCTAATTCATGTCATTTTCTCAATCAAGGGAGATTTCTTGGAAATGGCCTTTTCAAAGGGCAACAATCATAAACGGACAGTTAACCAGCTGCAGGTCCCCTTCCTCCCCCAGTTTGTCTGCTGACCAGGGATGCAGAGGCTGGCCTCCTGGTCTAAATGAATCATTTTCATAATGTGTATCTGGCTATCTTTTGACAGGGCTAGCACATCAAGGTGACCTCAGATTATGCTGCTTCTTTGTAAATTAGCAGGGAGGACATACGAAGGAAATAAAGGAGTCTGGGACTCACCAGATCTTTTAGGGATGTGCACAACAATAATAAATCTGGATCTTAAACTAGCTAGTGGGCCTGAATCGCTGAAGTGTCTCAAGGAGAAAATATTTATCAGTTGGAAGAGGAACTTGTGTATTATCTGGAACAAATAAATAGCGGCTTCCTTTCACAAGGCTCAATATAAAGGCCAGGCTTCTGCAGAGGTGTAAGCAAATGTAAGGACCTACCATATACTTGGCTTTGTGATAGGAGTTGGGAGGAGTGGTTTAAACTAGAAGATGTGGGGCTGTAAAGATGGCTTAAGGTTAAGAACACTTGTTGCTCTTGTAAAGGAATATGGTTCAATTTCCAGAACCCACACCATGACTCACTCCAGTTCCGGAGGATCCAATGCCCTCTTTTTCCCTATCTAAGTACCCAACATATGCACAGTCAAAACACTCACACATGACACTGAACAAACAAATCTTAATTGGTTTTGAAGAAATAAAGATTTTTTTTCTTGGCCTCGGTAAACAGTCCATCCCTGTGAAGATGCAAGACACACACCAACATGGGGCATGTCTTTGCATTTTCCTCTTTCTCCTCTCCTGTCTTAGATGTTCACCTCACAGCCCTAGCCCCAGCCCCAGCCCCAACCCCAGGGACTAAGAAGTCAAGTTCAAAGCTGGCTGACCTTAAGTGAATTATTCATCCTTGTATGCTTTTTCAAGTAGTCAAAAGGGATATTAAATGCATATCATTCCTGAAGCTGATTTGAAGACCTGTTAGACCTGTGACTATGCTATAAATAATAAAATCCTATAAAAGCTAGTTCTCCAACCAACTTGTCTTTTTTCCACCCTGCTTTTCCCTCTGTGAAGTTCCTAAGGCTGAGTGCCTGTGTTCAGTTCTGTCTCATCCATTCTGTAAGAGAGGCTATTGTTTATAAGTCAGCCACCTTCTTCCCAAGGGACTGATAAAAGTATTGATGTCATGGGCAGCTATGAGACTCAGTGACTTCATGTGTGTAAAATCACATTAACAGGGCCTGTGTCTCAGCATTTGATCACAGTATTCCATTCCCCTCATTCACATAAATAATAATTAGCATTCTTTGTTTATGTGCCTCATTTATATTACTCATTATTGTCATTATTACAAATAATAGGTTCTATGGGAGGAGGATGCATGAAGGAGTGGCTAGTTTTGTAGCTAGTTTTCTTCAGCTAGATTGCAGGCTGCTCACTGGATTTCTTGTTATAAGTGGGGGAGCAAGAGATATTCAAGAGGTAAGCCAGAATGGCGATGCTATCACTTTGTGTTCAGTTTGCTTAAATATCAGCAGATACTCACCCTAAAGGGTCTTCTAGGGAGAGGCAAGCTGCTGTGGAATTGGCTACCTCTGGACCAGTGAGAGCACAGTTCTTTAGGCCATCAGGGTCAACTTCTGCCTATGGTCCCACCTTTCCACACTGACACTTTCACCTAACCCAGGGGTGAAGACCGAGCCAGGGATGGCAACACTGAAGGAAGAAAGAGCAAAGGCTTACTTCTATTATCACCTGCGCAAGGGAAGCCACAGTGTCAGCCACTCTTGCAATCTTTTATTTCCAATATCCATATATTTTATTTTTTATTTTTTGGTGAGAAGAAACAGCAAAATTAAATTTCCTAACCCATTTTCAAACCCAGTATACAAAACATTATCAAATCAGCTTGTAATCAATATGAAAATTAGTGAGTCATTTTTATGGTCTTGATTTTGTATTGGGTTTTTGAAGTCTGTATGTGTTTCATACTTAAAGGAAATTTTAGTGGGAGTCCATCACTTTTCAGATGCTCAGAATGTAGATGTGGCTACTGTTCTGGACAGTGTAGCTTTGGAGGTAGTCAGAGCTGGAGGTTCAAACCACAATTCTAATTGGTAGCTGGGTGTCCCATGCCAGTGGCTTTTATTCTCTGAGCCTCAGTTTCTCCATTTTTACACTGAAAAGAATCCCATGCAAGTGCTGGGAAACATAGAAATAGTAAAGCACTGGGCGCAGAACCTGGCATGTGGCCAGTGACTAATATAATGCTCATCCCACACCCCTCTAGCTTTCCTCCGGGGGGGGGGTTATGCTTCACAAGAGCATCCTAGGGTACACAGTGTACAGAGGATGGTGCTTTTGTCCAGCGGCTCATCTTCTGTGCATATCTCTTTCCCTCATATTTATGCTGACAGGAGAAAGCAATGAAAGAAAGAAGCAGACACACAAACAAACAGAAAATAGCAGACGATGTGTGTGCATCTCTGACTCAGCATTGGGTGTTGGTGAAGGGTTGGGAGAACTGGGTCACAGGGACTTGGCCTTCAGGGCTGTATCTTGCCTTGGGTATTTCTCCTTTCAGTTTTCTGTGCACAATAAATGAACAATCCCTTTCACCGCATACTCAGACTGTCATAATATTCTCCTTCACAAACTTTGGGTGATGAACACTGTGTGTCCCTAAGGAATGAACACCTTGTATTTATGGTTGTAGGTTTCTTATCTGACAAGGACAGTGTTTCACATATACTTAAAATGCTCCAAGGATGAGCACTGAATGAAATTGCTCATACCTAGAGTTATTCTTACGAATGTATGTCACTAACCACTATGCTATAATTTCTAGAACCATAGACAAATTGTTCTATCTTCAGGTGCCCATTTCACACTTAGAATTATTAGGTCTGAACTGCGTCCATTATTGAGAGGTTCTTGAAAATAAATATTTCTTGTCTTGATGTCCTTGATAAAAATCAAACAGGTTTACGGGAAGACTAGAATCTTGTCTCCAAAGAATTTGCATAAATTGGAGGCATCCAGGATCTAGGCCCAGTTCTGGGACTCATGAGAGAAAGGTAGGAGTAAGGGAAGGGAAGACAAGGACTGCTAAAACGTGCTTCTCTCCATCTCTAATTTCGTCAAGAGCCAGCCTCCATATATATCCCTGTTAGCACTTCTGAATAGAAGCCTGTCTTCCAGATGGCTGCGGAAAGGCTTGTAAGGCAGCCACATATTAGTCTTGAAAAAAGAAAATCTCATTAAAAGTGAATGAAAGCATGAATTTTTAGCATGCCCATTTGAAACTATAAGAAGTTTTAAGGAAATTAGATGTATGTGACTCAAGGCGCACCTGAAGCTTTTTAAAGCTCTGAAAGTAACTTCCCAGCCACCTATACAGTGATGGTGTGGTCTCTCCCTTTGAGGGCACTGTCTTGGGCAGCATACAGGTCATGTCACATGAGATGGGGTCTCTATCCTCCAGGCACTTGTAACAGTGTCTACATACATGGACATTCTAGGGATAATCTTATTATGACTAAAAAGTGTATCACATTGTTGTTGTTGTCTGAATGATACTTTTAGGACTTGGCGCTCCAAAGGTCTAAGAGATTCCCTTGTCCTGCTTAGAGGCTCAGACTGATGCCTTAAGGAGCTGCTGAAGCAGCAAAGCCTAAAGCTCATAGTAAGGCTCATGGTAATGCAGAGATCGCATTATGTTTACCGTCCACACTGACTTCCTCTTGCTCTACCCATCCAGTTAGAACAATGTCCTCCTGGGCCGGTCTCTGATTTCTCACATTTTTGTCTACTCTTCCTTAATTCCCATCCTCACTCTGTTGTGTTTCACCTTGAAAGAACCTCTTAGTCCATCTTTCTATCTTATTGTACTCTAATTTGTTCTCTGCTCTGTTAGAAAACTAACTTTACAAAATGCATATCCAATTTTGAGAATTCATACGCATAAACAAATGACCACAGGTGAATCCCAATGACAACTAACTCAGTGACTTAAGCCAACACATATTTATTATCTCACAGTTTATGTGGGCTAGGCACATGGGCACATCTTGGCTGAGACCCCCTACACTGGGTCTCTCAAAGCTATAATTGGTTTGGAAGGGCTGGGATTGTGATTGAAAAGAATTTGTGTAACACCTAATCTTGAAGAAAAACCTGAAGAAGCTAGGAATGATTTCTTGGTATCTCTATACTACAAACCCAACATTTCATATCATTTTCTATCTAGCCTGCTCCATGCATGCTCCCCAGAGCTCCAGGCCCAGTGACTTACAGGATGTACTCCTAACATGATTCATCTTCATTTCATCTTTAGCAGCAGCTTGCCCTTCTCACTTGCTTTCCCCAATAAGAATTATTTTGTAATTCTTTTGCAATTATTGTATCATCTGTAACATTGTCTTTGAATCCTTTATTACCCCCTTGTATATCTGGGTGTCTGTATCCCATCAACATATGAACTGTAGCTCCTATAGGATCTTCCATCCTCCTTGTCAGTATGTATGTCTTTTTCTATTAGAACAGAGTCTATGTCTTTTTCTGTCTCAGTTGTCAATCAGAATAAATGACATCTATGAAGTGTTTAGTTTTGGGCTTCAGTAAAGAATAAATTATTGTAAAAACTATTTGGAATGTAGAACATAAGTGATATTGGTAGGGATGTGAATAAAACTGAAACCCAGAGAAATTAGAATTTATCCCACAGCTATGTGGTTAACCCACTCACAAACAAAGGCTGACCCTAAACTGCTGTTCCATTTAGAGACCATTGGGAGTCAGTACTGAGGTCTGATTTTATTTTTTTTTAATTTTTTGGTGAGAGAAAAATAAAAAGGACAAAAGAACTCTCAGACAACTCAAGGCCCATTGCTTGGTTGGTCACTGTGCTGCCTGCTTATTTGTATGACCTCATGCCATGAGAACCCCACATCTGAGAACCCCAACCATATGGAGGGGTTGAGGGGCAGACACTACTCAAACATGGCCATTAGTGTTTCCTCTAAATAGTCCAACTATTCCACAGCTCCTCTGTTGAGCGGAAACAAGTAATAAATAGGGATGAGAGGAAGGAAAAGGTTCTCCAGCTAGTCAGCCTGCTGTGTGGCCCATAGGAACAGGGCAGTGATTCATGAGTCTTCCTAACCATGTGTTAATAAGACTCTTTAATCAATTTAAGGAAGTAGCAATCTCATGAATGCTTAAGTTAAAGTAGCTTCATAGTTTTAGAGCACCGAGAAGCTCTTTTTTTCTGTGTTAAACATCATTGATTTTTGTTTCATTTTTAAAAATTTATTTGCCCCATTTTTATCTCTATAAAGTAGCATAGTGATTACATTACTAGAATGAATTATAAACAAACAAATGAGCATATTATATAAACCTTAGTGAATATAACTCTTTTATTACTTAATTCTACCCATTAGTCTTCATATTAATATGTATCCACCCTTATTCCACTCTGGTTCTTTCAATATTGGTACAATTCTATGCCAGACTCCTTCAGAACTTAGGACTTCCAGGGTTGGTTTGACAATAAACCCAGCATGACAATATATTCAGCCATACATTACAGTATATGGCAGGACTTTGTAATACTAACGAGGAAGCATGGCTCTCCTCTCTAGGATGGAGAAGGATGAGGAGAAGAGCTAGCATGAGTGGTAAACATGGTCATCAAAATTGCTGCCATTTGTTGAAGTACAGTGTGTGCTATATACCTTCTCTCCCAGCTTCTTTTCTTTGTTGTTATTGAAATACTCTGACCAAGAGTAACAGGGGTTGGGGGGGGGAGAGGGAAGGACTTATTTCAGCCTACAGGTTACCATTCATCATTGAGGGAAATCAAGGTGGGGACTCAAGCAGGAACTTGAAGCAGAAACCTTGGAGGAACATTGATTGTTGGCTTGCTCATAGGCTAAGGATTAGATACTTAAAACAAGCAAACAAACAAACAAAAAACAATACAGCCCAGGACCATCTGACCAGAGAATGGTGCTACTTACAGTGGGAGGGCACTTTTACATTAATTAACAACCAACACACCCACAGATGCATCCATAGACAAATCTGATCTCAACAGTCCCTGAATTGAGACTCCATTCTTAGACATGGTAACAGTTGAAGCTAACTAGAACATCTTCCATGCATTGTTTCAGTTGTTAACCATCACAACGGCTTATTAGACTATAACTAGTATTCCTGGGGTTAATGTAGATGAGGGAGACAGGCTTCATTAATGCTACCCTGGCTATTTGTTTAGTGTATGACAAGATCAGTACACAGAAGAGGTGGGTTTGACCAAAGGCCCAATTCTTCTCTAACACTCTGCCTTAGCTGTAGTCAGCATAGCTACTATATTTACACCGTAGTCACCGATCCACTCACAATGTTCAGTATTAAACGATTGATTATTGGCCTGTGCAGGTCATCCTCAAGGCAGGAAGGCCCCTTCTGTTTAAAACTGTCTTTCTGGTCACTTGTTAGGAGTATAACCACGGGATAACATTTGCTCTTTTCTGCATGCTCCACATGCACAAGGGCTATGGGGAGAAAGAGTGATATTTTGAGTATTGGAAAGTTGAAGGTTTCTGCAAGGCTAGGTATTCGGACACAATTTCTTCGTTTGGGGATTGGGGAGTGAGGTAAAGCCTTACTGTGTTGCCTGAATGGTTTGGGATTTAAAATAGTCCTGCCTCAGCTTCCCAAGTACTTAGATTACAAGTTTGTACTACTATACCTAATTCTGTTGCAGATGATTGACAGATACATAGCTAAATTCATAGATACATAGATAATGACCTAGCTTGGCAAAATAAAGACCAAATTGTGCTCAGGATACACATTCACAGTTAATGGCTGAGTAGCCATGTATTTGTACTCAAAGCCCTCTATATTCTTGTCTTTTAAACAGGAGTAATCTCAGACCAAATTTAATATATTAATGTGAAGACCGGGTTATATATTTAATAAAGAATACTGAAAACCATGAAGTCTACTTTCCCTCTGTTTCAATTTTGCTATACCATAGTTATAGAGATAAGTATTCATTATTTATTGCTTATGGATATTTTCACTATCTAATTATTGAATAGAGAAGTTGTAGCAGAGTCAAGATGACTCTATAAATTCCCAAGTATTTACTATTTGGTTCTTTATAAAATGTTGATCAGACTCAGTAATAAAAATATAGATTTCACCAACCAATTTCTGAAGTTTTCTAAAGACAAAAAAATAGAACTATATCTTTTGAGGAGTGTTTTGTCCTATTTGACTCTGGTCAGTTTGTTCAAGAGATCTGTAACTGAAGACCAAACCCCGGACTCTAACCATAGCACAGACCCTATTGGCTTTGTGGTCTAAGAGCAAAACAAGTGTGCTTTGGATACAGATCAAGACCTAATAAGGTCCCTTAACACCTGCAAATGACTTGCAGTTAGTTGCTCACCACTTTGAACTTTGTTTTGTTTACCTGGAAATAAAAACGAACCTAAATCATTGCCATGGACATTAGAGACATCAACTGGTGATGGTCGCTATTATGGTTATTCTCCTTCCCTGTGTTGGATGAATATTTTGGGAGGTCCCGTGAAAACATTTGGCCCTTGGAAAATATTTTAGGAGGTAAGAAACACACCATTGGAGAGGAGAAAGGAGATGGAGAACTGATTCCAGGGAGTGAAGTAGAAAGGACACTTTTTCTTTTCAACCCTTAGAAAAGTTGAATTGAACACCGTGGGAGTCTTCAGTGAGTTCTCTGGTCTATACAGGCTGCAAAGCAGAGAAAGTCTAGAGTAATAGCTATTATTCAGATCAAGTGTAGACAAAAGGAAAGAGAGGCAATTTTATGCATCCTATAGCTTTCATGAGGATTTTGCTTTTGTGGTCTGGAGTGGTTGAGCCAGGAGACTGCAACAAAATTGTTTGCTAAGAGGTCTGATTTTTCTCATTCATTCATTCATTCATTCATTCATTCATTCATTCATTCATTCATTCATTCAACATGCATGAAATATTTTCCACAGGGCAGACACTTTGTTAGCAACAATAGAGAACAAATAACAATGAGGAATGCATGATTTTTATGCAGATAGTTGTGTAGATGAAGCATGGATGAAAGAGGAATCTCAAGTGAGGTATGAATATGTGTATCAAGAGATATGGATCTTACTGGATCTTACTCAGGAATCCAAAGAAGACTGAATACCTTGAGGAGGGGGATGTTAAGGAAAGTTCAGAGTCCCAGCAAGAGATAGTGAGTGGGGAGAAGAAGCCTGGACAGTCTGCATGGCCTAAAGGAGACACACTAGACAGGGCTTTGAGAAGTGGAGAAAACCCCTCACCAAGAAAAAAGCAAAACATGAAAGCCTGTAAGTATGCAATCACAAACTAGATTTGGAGAGAGAGATAGGCTTTCAGTTGAAAGACATCATCTCCCCAGGCTGAAATGTTCCAGTTTGTCCAATTTACATAACAAGGCATATTATACAATGCATTGCAAAACATATATTAATTGAAAAGGTTAATGTCGAAATGGATTAATCTCTTCTTCCTTAGCAACACAGACCTAATTAAATCTTCCAGAAGCAGATGGACAATTTTACTTTCCAAATCGAGATATTTATGTAAATATCACTGAACTAATTGATACTCAGCTGAATCAAAGGAAGGTAAACAACACGTTTTCACGGTGTCAACAGTTGTGGGTTTGATTTACTGCATTAATGACTTCCTGCAACAGGCTATTATCCAGAGAAGAGTCTAGGATCTAATTTATTTCCCTGATTGTTAGAGCTGCTCTGAAAGTGAGTTTACAAAAAGTTGCAGCATGGAGATAGAGACCTGCACAAATTTTCTTTGGTCCATTGTAAGTAGAGCCCCCACGAAGGTGCTGTGACCCTGCATGGGTATCAATGACTGAGGGAAGATAAAGATTAAACCTTAGGAGCCATGTCCTTGCATGGTGTGTCCAGTGAGTCAAGGCAGCCTGAATATGCGGAAGTCGAGACTAGAATTGTATAGTCTAATCGCCCTGATTGATTTGGCTTCACTAGAAGCCATTTTGGTCACCTCAGTTTGTGTGGTCTAGGTATACAGTCAAGTTTCACGGGAGACCCTTTTGCTTCAGGATATTTAACCAAATGGCTGCCATGGAGTTGGTTGGGCTGAGGTCTCATGTGACTGAAGAACGATCAAATGCCAAATTCACTCAAATATTTTTCTGTGAATAGACATCACAGCACCTGCTTGGTTCATGTGGAGGAAATGTGATGAGAAATTTGACTGCATCATTTTCTGTTCCAGGTCATATCACCCCTTGAAAAATGGATGGCCTTTATATTTCTGTGATTTCTTCAGGTCTCCTGGAATTCTTCCATTCTCCTTTGGCTTCCTTATAACTGTATTCTATTTCACTTTTTGATCTTTATCTAATCAAAGCACCATGGAACATCAATCATTCTAGGCCCAAATACTCTCCATCAGTAGCACACTGGGTATTTCTTTGACCTGCATCAGGATCTATTTCCATTAGGCCTTAGATAAAACAAAAAGGAGCTCATTTCTTTGCTGTATTTAACTAACTGGGCACAGATGGTTTTATGTTAAACACTCTTGGCAGGGCAAATGGGAGTTGATCTCATGGCTCTTCTGAAACAAAACTCAGTGACAACATGTGGTGGCCTCTGTCACAGCCTACTCCCTCCTTCTTGGTTCCACATCCAGCATCTCGTTCTAAGTCTGTTTCTTCCAGGGGTCTGTGGAGGATGGCAGTTAAGAGCACACATTTGCAAGGAAAATACTTTAGGTTCAAATGTCTTAATTTCCTAGTGGATAGACTAGAAAATGCTAGACATGGGCCGAGAAGCTGGTTAGTAATACCCTCTGAATTTGATTCCCTCAAAGCTCCAACAAACACTAGGCATAGTGGAGTACGTTGTGATCCCAGCACTGGGAAGGTATAAACACGGCCATGACTGGTACTGGCAGACCAATCAGCCTAGCCTAATCTGGGAACCTGAAGCTTGGACCCTGTCTCAAAAGTGTGGATGGCCATCTTGAGGAACACCACACAAAGTTGTGTGCTGGCCTCCACATGTGCATCCATATGCACACACATGGACAAACATGTGCATTAAGAGAAAATTCCAGTCATATGATAAGCAACCAGCAATGCATGCCATTATTCCTGTGTGGAGAGAGTGCAGAGTGACCTGTCTCTCACGTGAATCCCTTTTGCTTCTGCACAGCCCTCTGCATTCATCTTCTTACTCTACAGCTCAGCCAGTTGCCTGTTGCTTCTTTACAACTGTCCCTGACAAAGGTCAGATCTGCGTACCCATTCTTGACTCCACTTTCCAGTAAAATCAGTGATCTCTCAAGGCAGTCAGGTGACTTGTTAAGCAGATCCAAGTTGTCTAGCCTCAAATTGAGATAAAATCACTGCATTCCCTGTGAATGTACTTTGCATCATCTGTTCTTTGCTAAGTGAACTTATACTTCAAATTTTCTGTCATCATTTTTGTGTTTCTAACCAACTCCCAGGCTATGGTTCTTTCCTTTCCTTTCCCCTAATTGACCTTGTCTGCCTCTCTCATTTTCTTGAAGATGCTTGTAATATCACAGGCAAGTTCTCTGTCCTTCTGCTGTCAGTGCCTGGAAGGCACTGGAGAGAATTCTGATAGCTTTATTCCCAGCTGGTGTCTCTGTGACCTTGCTTATATTACAGAAGCAACCTGAAATCGGTAGCCAGGAAGGGTAACCAGTAGATTGAAAGTCCATCTGCATTCTTACATTGCAGATAGGAGAGACCAAGTGTCAGGGGTAAAAGAAAGCAAGCTCCTAAGAAACTGAGCTGAGAACCAGAGAAGCACAAAGGTTACAGGAGCAGGTACAGGAGCAAGGACCACCTATGCATCCTGTGTGGAGGCACCAGGTATGTGCTGCATCTCAGGACTCTACCCCTCAAGATTCACTGTTCTATTTGTTAAATTCACCTTGAAAGACACCCTCTCTGGAGTGCTGGCATGGGGACTCCATGAAATGGTGCATGACATCTGATGAGGCATAGTTTTGGGTAGTGCCAGGCAATTGTACATCTAGCAACACTCTACTCCACCCCTTCCCAGGCAGCATCCTTGCTGGCTACCCTTTGTTTCCACCCTTCCTCAGGCATGTTTATATCAATCACACCTCCCTGTGCTTTGAAAAGGTCCTGTGTTTTGCTCAAGTCAGAATGGCTCTGTATATATTCTTCCAACCCCTTTCCTTCTCCCTTGATGTTAACATGATATTTACTTTACTCAATTTTCTGTCTGTCTTATCCACACATTATGGGTCTCTGTAGGGCACTGACTTGGTCATTTGTAAGCTGGGATGCTAACAGTGCACTTGTTATTTGACAGGCTGAATGGGAAGAAGGCTGTTTGTTTCTCTGATATGGGTTCAAGGATACCTGCATTCTCCCGCATGATCTTTACAGAGTAAGGGCATCATCTTGCATCTTTTACTTTCTCATTTTAACAACTCCCTAGAGCCTGCATAACAAATACCACAAACTGAGGGGCTTACTATGACAAAACTATTGTCTCGGATTTACAGAGGACAGGTTAATTTTGTCAGAACTGCATTCTTCTTGGAGCTTGGCCAAAACAATCTGTTCTATGTCTCTTTACTAATTTCTTCTGTTTCCTGTCAATTCTCAGAATTTCTCATGTTGTGGCAGCATCCTATTACACGGCATTCCCTGTAGTCTGCTTCTTATCCAAATTCCATCTTTTTTTTTAAGGATGGTGGTCATAGGATTAGAGCCCATTCACAACAATCATAGTCTCTGCAAAGACCCTATTTCTAAATAAGTGTGGGTACCAGGAACTGGAAATGGGATATATCATTTCATGAAACACAACATAACCCCAACAGTGAATAAGGAATAATCATTATGAGGTTTATTACTTATAATTATTTATGTATATTGTACCATTTCCCCATTTTGGTTGTACAATTGCTTCCCTTGAAGATGAGGAAACAAAGATTGAGGCAGGTGCAGGCACTTGTTAAAGGACACACGGACTGAAAGTGGAGATGTAAGCAGGCTACACATACACAGGCTGACAGAATGCCTATTTTTAAGGCTTAGAACATTGAGAAAGTAACATCTTGATTTAAAGTCGAATGCCCAGGAATGGAGCATTGACTCAGGATTTAAGAACACTTGTTGCTCTGCATGAGTACCCAGGGTCGAGTCCTAACATGCACTTAAGCTGCTCACAGCTCTGTAACTACAGGCCCAGGGAATCTGATGCCTTCTTCTGACCACCACGGGCACCAAGCACAAACACAGAGCACATACATACATATGTGCAGAGGAAATAACTCATTTCCATGAAATAACAAAAAGCAACAAATCTAATATTATTAAAAATGGGGCTAGGTGTGGTAACACATACCTTTAGTCCCAGCACACTGGAGGCAGAGACAGGTGGATCTCTGAGAGTTCTAGGCCAGCCTGGTGATCTACAGAGTGAGTTTTAGGACACCCAGGGCTGTTATGCAGAGAAACTCCGTATTGAAAAACCAATATAGTCTGATGTCTGACTTAGCAGATGATCAGAATTATGAGACTCCTAGACTGTGACATGCTTCTTGTTTCAGAGTCTTCACTTTTGTGTCTCTTCCCTTACATCTTTCTTAAGCTCTAATTGTACCCTGGATGCCCCTTCAAATGCCTGATATGCAACACAACAGTATCACACCTATAGATTTTGCTCTGCATGTCAGTTTAACACTCCGAAATTCTCCCTTTCTCAATAAATGGCATTGCCATCCACCAAGTGGCTCATGCTACAGATCTTTGTTTTGTCTTACAAAGACCCAATTCCCCTCTACTAAGATACCCTGTCCACTTCCCTGACTTAGTCCACACAGCAGCCCTGCCCAGGCTGCCCTACTTCTCATTGATAATTGCAATAGTTCTAACTGAACTCCTTGCTCTGAGCCTGGGTCCTGAGTAGCCACAGCTTTACCAGACAGTCTTCTCTATGACTTTATGACCTTCATAAATTTCTAGGTTTTTTTTTTAAATCTTCCTGTCCTTTATATGATAAGATCAGGCTATAACTGTTGTCAAGTCCTAGAGCTGTTACCCCAAACACCAACATTTTTCCCCACCCTACCTCTTGTCTTTCCTCAAGTATGGCAAAGTTATTTCTGTCTTGGAGCCCATGTGACAACTATTTTTCATGTTTAGATAGTTATTTTTCCAAATCTGGCCACCAGAGGCTAAAGACATACTGGTCTGAGACACACAGATTATGGTGTTGGTCTTAACGCTTTATCTCTGGGGTGTCCTTACAATCAGAGGTATTGGTTGATGTGTTAGCTTGCTCTGTATTGCTGCGCTGGAAATACTGACGAAACCCAGCTTGGGGTAAAGGGCTTATTTCATCTCATAACTTATAGTCTTGTCGTAAAGGGAAGTCAGGGCAGGAACTCAAGGCTGAGGCTTAAGCAGAGGGCCTGCAGGACTGCTTCTTTCTGGCTTTCTCAGTGTAATTTCTTATACAACTCAGGACTACCTGGCAGGGGGTGGCACCACAAATAGTGAGCTTGGTCCTCCCACAGCAATCATTAATCAAAATGTCTCACTGTCTTGCATACGGGCCATCTGATAGAGGCATTTTCTCAACCGAGTTTTCCTCTTCTCAGATAACCATAGCTTGTACTGATAGGAAAACAAAACAAAACAAAACAAAAAACCAACACACTTGGCCTCAGAATAGAAGAATGCAAATTTAGAGACTAACGCATTTTGAATTCTTAGGGAATGGTGCCTAGCTCATGGTAGGCTCATGTTAGCAAGGTTTAAAATACAGCAATAATGTGTTGGATGCGGCATTGCCAACTGGAAACTCAGCTAAGGAGATCACGATCCTTCTGAATTCTCCAGTCAGCATTTGTGGCAGAGCCTCTGTCTTCCAGAAGACAAATAGCTTCTCATTTTCTATCCTTTTACTTAAGGGTGGCATCTCTAATCCCTCGCTCCCTGCCTGTCAGGCAGTGTGTAGTATAAGCCAGCGTGGGGGACCTGGAAACAGGCTGTCCTGTGTTGAAGTTACCGCTTCGTTTGGCTCATGCCTCCATTTCTGGCCACATCTTGGTAATTCAACCCATGGCCAAACAGATGGACAATGGTACTGATGAAATAAAGATATTCATGTAAATATCACAGCACAAATTGATGCTCAGCTGAACCAAAAGGCGGCAAACAGGACAGCGTGCGGTCTTAACAGCTGGGAAGATAATTTACTGCATTAACGACTTTCTCCTGACAAGCTGCTGTCTGGAGGACAGAGATCCAGGATCAAATTCATTTTCTTGATGAGCGAAGCTGAATACAGAGGTGACACCTGGTACAAGGAGCCTGATGAATCATACAACTCGTAAATCACATGACCGTGATTAAAAAAACAAAACAAAACAGGGTGCTTATACTGGAAGCTGCTCTCTTGGAAGGCAGCTTTCCAGCAAAACCTAAATATCTTTGTTTACATTTATCACAGCTTGAGGGCCTAGCATGTGTCACCCTGTTGGTGCTGAGACTAGAGATGCAATGCAGTTTAAATGTAGTCTATTTAGGCAGCGGGGTCATAACAGATCACTGAAGAGACACTTGTTAGGAATGCCCACTGTGGGAAGTAGGTCCAAATGCTTATACCAGGTTAGGATATGTGTAGGATCCATAAGGAGGATGACATTGAACAAAAATTAGTCAGGTAGTCTAGGCAAGCAAAGTGCATGAGCATCTGAGTATCAGGATAACAAACAGGTTTAGGGATACAAAAGTGCTCGCCCTCAAAGGTGAGGCTGGGGCAGTAGCCAGAGATCTCCCACAGGTTTTGGAGAGACAGGTTTGTATACTTTTATTTGATTTCACATGGAGATAGGTTTAGAAACCAGCAGGAGAAGGAGGGCTTCAGGGTAGAAAGTTCATTAAGAAGGTTAACGGGCTACTGAGACGTGGGATCAGGACAATCACTGTGAAACTGAAGCGGAGATAACCCAGGCACAGCCCATTGAAGGAGAATGGTGGAAATACAAAAGGTGAATAGAAATGGCACTGGTCATGTGACACAAATGGATAGGGCTGCGAACTGAATTAAATGCATTTGTCATGGTTTAACTGAAGCCCAAGAACCCTCAGAATGAAGGAGAGCCAAGGGGAACTATCTGCTTATTGAATCACACAGCAAGTGATGCCGAAGAGTACAGGTTTCTCTTCTAAAGTCAAGCAGCTAGCTCCTCAGGATGTAGCTTGCCTGCGATGCCCGCCTCTCCAAGGTGCTGTGGGGCCCTCAGCCTGTCCCTGCTTTCTGCCTTCTTCACTTTTCTGCCAGGCGACTGCTCTTCAATACCCACAGTTATTCTTTTAAACACGGGAGAACATTCAAAGCTTTGGGTCCATCTTCTCTTCATCCTTTCTCCAAATCCGGTTTTTACCCCTTCTAAGTCTTATGGTTCCTATTTACTAATTACAGAGATTCTTCTCCATCCATCTACTCCGACATCCTTTCTGATTAATTTTTTTTTAGGACTACTGTAACAGAATACAATTAACTAGCGGCTTAAAACCACAAAAGTCCTTCATTTCTGGATGTTGATGTCTGATGCTAGTATGGCTCTAGGGCTTTGCTCCCTCAGAAGACTCCAGTTCTGCAGCTTCTGGTGGTGCTGGTGCCTTTGGTTACCCTTATCACATGAATGTCTCTCTTTGTGTCTGCGCATCCAACTTTCCCTTGTCCTAAGGCACTGGCTTAGAGGCCACTGTAACTTATGAACAGTTTTTAACTCGATTATATCTGTAAAGATGTTGTTTTTAAGTGAGTCTGAGAGCATACGTACTGCAGGTAAGGACTTGAACTTATCTTTTGCAGAGATGGAATTTGACCTATACTACACCATCATGGGTTCAACTTCACTGACTCCTGACTGGAAAAGCATATTGGCTTGCTGCATATTCTGCATCTCTCCAGAGTCACATTACCTTTGTGTAATTGGTGCTTTCTCATAAATGTGATAAGATACCAGAAAAAAAATGACTCAAAGAAGGAAGGGCTTGCAGTTTAAGAAGATACAGTACATATTGGCAAGGAATCATGTCATCAGGATGTAAGGCAGCTGGCCACACTGGACCCAGAGGAGAAGGCAGAGAGCAGACTGAAAGAGAGCCTGAGCTATGAAACCCAAGGTTCACCCTCAGAAACTTGCTTCTGAGAGCTAGACTTTATCCTGTGAATGTTCTATGCGCTCCAGAAAAATGCCAACACCTGGAGACCAAGGGTTGAAACACAGGAGCCTGCAGAGGACATTTCCCATTCAAACCACAACTTTCTTTTCTTCTGTGAGAGAGAACATTCCAAAATATGAATTACCTCCTTCTCCCCTGATGATTTTCACATCTGCATTATCCAGATGAGCACACTTCATGACAGAGTATATCATTGTCTGGTCCCTACTAATCTTTCTACATTCACTTCTCAAATTCTGTGCTTTAGAAAAGACAAAATATATCTCCATTGATACCTGCCTTTTAATGTCCTTGAGCTTTTGCATCTCTCATTTCCTCTGCTTGAAATGCTTATTTTACTGTATCTTCTCAGCAATCTTTAATCATACTACTCATCTTGGTCAGCTTGTCTTATTGTTGCAATACAAAAGTAATCAAGACAGGCTCTGGGACATATGTTTTTAATGATTTATTATTAATAATAATAACAATAACAAGATCATTTTAAACCAGTCCCCTTTTATTGAACATTAGCCCTCAGTCAGAATATTAAGATTCAGCCACCAGTTAAACGTGTCATGGAATGGAGCTGGGCAGCTGGTTTTGCTCAGGGGCGCAGTGCCCTCCATACTGTCCCCTTTTCAATGGTACTTGTATCACCAACCATGTTTGAATTGCTGTAAGAAATGTAGTAGCTGAAAAGCTGGGAGGCTGCCAGCACATGTTATGCCCCACAATGCTGCCTGCCCAGATGTTAATACACGTGTTGTAATACCAGTAGTAACCTCTCTGAAAGGCTCCCACAATGCCCATGGAGGTGAAATCCCACATCAATGTCCAGCTTTGCAGCTCTCTGAGCTTAACGTCCATGAGATTCTTCTCCTTCAATGGCACAAATGACACCATCTTGCAGTCCTGATATCTGCAATACCTTATTTTTATTATTTTGATTATGTGTGTATGACTGTGTGTGGGTATGTAAACTTGGATGCAGGTGCCTAAGGAGGCTAGAGGTCAAATTCCCTCAGAGTTGGGGATGCAGGTGCTTATGAGGCACCTAATATGGTTTATGGGAAATGAACTTAGGTCTTCTAGAAGAGCAGCATGTGCTCTTAACTAATGAGCCATCTTTCCAGCCCCAAGAAATGTACATTTTAAATACTAGTACTCTTTCCCAGTGTGCTCCTACTCATTTACTAAGAACTTCTAGTCTACACTACAAAAGTATTCTGAATGTTTGATGATCATAAGATTGTAGTGAGGTAGAGAATCTTGCTACTGGATTTAACAGGTATGGCTAAATAGGAGAGGAGCAAGAAAGGGCCATTCAGAGCCCAGCCTGTATCTTGCTCTGCCTTGTTCTTGTTCCCAAACAATACCATTTAACTCATTTTCTTACACTTATTCAGTGTGGTAAGATTTTGCTTTATAATTATTTCCATAAGCTATATAATTCTAATAGGAATCAGCCATGGGGCAGGGTGGCCTGACTCTCCTAGATTCCTCATCATCTATGCTTGGGGAATAGTACACTTCTCACTGAGGTAACAATTGACTGGAACAGGCTGTGAGGCTGCTTTTTTAACCTAACTGTAGGAAATTTTGTCTTCCCACTGAATAATTTAAAATTTATATGTCTTAAGCCTTGAATGAACATTACATTTTCTTCTTCAATACATAAGCATACAGCCCTTTCAGGTTTTTATCTAGTGGCTCACTTTCTAAAGAACCTTGAACTGTAATTAAAGTAAAGCATGGGGAAGATGGAATATACCTGGTTCTGGTCTTACTCACTTGATAACTAGTAGTGTGGGTTTGGAATAAATTTCTTTCTTTTCTTTTTAAAAAATTATTTAAAAGTATTTTCATATGATATATCTTGATCTTGTTTCTTCCTATTCCACAACTCCAGATCCACCCCATGTCTCTACCTACACAAATTTATGTTCTTTCTCGTTCCTAAAACCCACACATACAAACACACATGAAAATCAAAATAATAATTAAAAAGACCAATAAGACAAAGAAGCTTACAGAACAGAAAGTGCACACACACACACACACACACACACAAATTATAGAGTTTATTTTGTGTTGACCAACTACTCCTAGGAATAGGGCCTGTGTTGCAGTACTGTTAATTGACCCAGTGACATTCCATTGAAGAAAATAGACTTTTTTTCTTTGCCTGTAGGTATTTCTTGGCTTGGAGTGGGACCCTGTCCACATACCCCTTCTCAGTGCTCGGACTCTGTATTGCTTATACTTGTGCAGGTCACGTGTGTATTGTGCCACAGATGTGGTAAACTCATGTGAGCATCAATCATGTTATTTCTGGGGGACAGTTTCACAGGAGTCATCCACCACCTCTGGCTCTTACAGTTTTCCACCTCCTCTTCCATATAGATCCTTGGACCTTGAAGAGAGAGTTTTGATGAAGAGATCTCATTTAAAACTGAGTACAGTTTTGGATGAATTTCTCTATATACAGAGATACTGACTCAGTATTGTGACAGTTCTTATATAACAATGTGTGCAAACATGTGGCTCTGGGCCTGATACAAAGTAGGTAGTTGGCGAATGAGACTTCTCTTGCAAAGATGGACGCACTTCCTTTTAAAAAATTAAATTATTATTATTATATTTTACGTGTATGGGTGTTTTGCTTACATGTCTGCTCACAAAGGCTAGAAGAGGCTGTCAGATCCTCTGTTACTGGAGGTAGGGATGGTTGTGAGTTGAGCTCCTGTGGGTGCAGAGAATTGAATTTGGGTCCTCTGAAAGAAAAGCTAGTGTCCTTAACAGCCGAACCATTTCACCTGTCCCAATCTGCACTTTTTTTGTATGCATGTGTGTGAGTGTGTGTGTGTATGTGTGTATGTGTGTCCACATTTACATGTTAGTCTGTGTGCATGCAAATAGTACACATTCAGTTCATACATACATGTATACATATGAAAACCAAAAGTCAATGTATATATATATATGCACATATATATGTATCTGTACATATATGAATATGGACACATATATGTACATGTGTCCATATGTATATGGACACATATATGTACATATACATATATATGTATATGTGTTTATATATATACGTATATATTTCTAAATTGTCTCCACATTATTTCCTGAGACCGTGTCCTCCTGAACCTTGAGATCATTAATTCTGCTTTTGACTGGCCTGTGAGTTTCAGGGATCTTCTTGTCTCTGCCTCCTCAGCACCAGGATTATAGGAGTATGCCACTATGATTGTTTTGGGGGACATGAACTCTGGTCCATATGCTTGTATACCATGAATTTTATTGACTGAACTCTCTCCCCAGCTCCCAGAAGCATCTATATGTATCCAGCCCGCAGTCTTTTGATTCAGGAATAATATCATAGAAAGCATTTATTGGTGAAAATTACCTTCCATTTTGATGGGTCAGCAGTTCAGATGGTATTTAGAAATGTGAGCTGAATAACTTTTTTTTTAAACAAAGTCATTGAGGATCTTGTTAATTTTATTAAAATGTGGAGTCCTAAGCTGTGGTCTGGGCATCTGTATTTCTAAAAAGGCTCCAGATGTTTCCAGGGTTGCTAATCATGGCTCATATTGAGGACAATATCTCTTTTGAGGGGTCTTACAGGTATGATAGGCCTACCAGTGGACTAGGTGCCCCGCCATCTCCTCCTAGACAGCCTGACTACAACCTCTTTCTATATGGGCCACCTTTGTGGCTAGTTGCTATTGCATGAACTGTAGAAGGATGTGATGAATGCCTGCTTGTAGATATCCTGTGATTTTTCCTTAGTCCCCTTCTTCACTTGTCAGCAAATCACTTGTATCAAATCACTCAGCAGAGGAGCCTTAACGACACAGTCATAATCACACAGAAGGAACTATGATCCCTGAGCCACCACTTAGAACTCCATATTGCTTGGGGTACCTAGTTAGACAATGACGACATACAAAATCAGCCATATCTGTTTTAACCTGCTGAGGTTTGTTGGCTGGTACAGTAGATGGCCCAGTTCCATGACTGTTGTACAGTGATGTGCTAAACTTTTCTTTTAGTCCTTGTCCTAGGATGCTTAGGAACAGAACT
Organism: Pachyuromys duprasi; assembly: GCA_028658305.1. Taxonomy (NCBI): domain Eukaryota; kingdom Metazoa; phylum Chordata; class Mammalia; order Rodentia; family Muridae; genus Pachyuromys; species Pachyuromys duprasi. Next base: position 31,078,302 of record CM053752.1, read on the forward strand.
TCTGCTCTACTATTATCCATTTTCAAGCACCTTTTAATTCCATCATTTTAGACAAATATTAACATTTTTCAGATCCTGTCATTTTGAAACAACTGAGAAATGCTAAGAAGAACCAGCCTGAACTCAAGTCTTAGGAAGCACCAGCATTCCATTCTGGGCATTGCTGCTGTTCAGGATGTCACTTCCATCCATCTTCATTACCTTTCTTTGCACCAGTGTTTTCAAGCATCCTGGTTGCCAGGTAATGGGACTGTTTTATAAGCCTCACGGTAAAAAGCTTCAGTGATCTGGGGAGTAAACTGAGTATGGTTATTTGATGGGAGCAGAAAAAAATCAGAGGTAGATCCAGCACACTGGATGCAGAGGCTAAAGAGCAACCCATAGCATCATTGGCTAGATTTACAAATCAGAAATGGAATTCATGTTGAGAAATCAATTGGGTGTCATGGAATATTTATGGGTCCCTGCTCCTGGCAAGCACTTCATTCAGCTAATGTGCCCTCCTTTACGACCCTGCTGCCTGGGCTTTTGTGCTCTCTCTCTCTCTCCATCTTCTTATGTTTACAAGTGAGGTTGCTGGCTACTCTCTGATGGGATTTTTTTAAGTCTCCTTGAATGTCCTGGGATAATGGATATTTTTTTTCTTGATTCTCAGATACCCTAGCATCTAGCTCAGTTTTGATGCTGTCCTTGTGGGCAGAATCATTTAGGGAATGCGGAGTTCAGAGATGAAAACATATTTCATAAAAACTGTAGAATCATGCAATCTCATGGTAGAATGCCTTTATGCTTGACCTCTTCATTTTGTAGATCAGGTTACAGAAGGGAAAGTCCCATGTGCCACTAGGAGTAGGTAGTCTAACCCTGAATTACAGAATGTGATCATCATAATTTGACCTCTTCCTAAGGAAAACAATTTATCCCAATGGCAGGTAGATAATCAATGTGTCACTGTGTCTCTACTATGTTCCATTGCACCTTACCAAAGGGTGACTTAGTTCATGCTGCTGAAATGAAAATAATTTCTTCTTTTGGGTATATTACAACATCCCTCAGGTAGGTGTCATGAAATATTTAGAGAAATATAGAAAAATTGTGCTTTAAGGCAGTGACTCAAGAAAAAAAAACCACAATACTCTCTCATCCTTTTAGATCTAATTATTTTTAATATTAGCTTTTCTGCAAAACTTAGTCCTCAACATTGGGAAAAGAGCCAATCAATTTTGATGAATGAACTTGGTCTCATGGTTAGCAGCAAGTCTTCATGTATTCACACATCTCGTATTTGAAGATGAATCACATCTCAGTGATATATCTTAAGTCTCCATCAATGAGCATAGGAAGTGGCTCACAGTAGGTCCTCAACAAGTATAACAGAGTGTAGGAATGAAAAGTGCCTCCAACTTCTCTATAATGAGATATCAGGTATCAGATATCTATCAAAATATAGTAAACCTCATGGGGACAGAGAGGAGCGTTTCTGGATATCTCCTTTGTCTATACATAGACTGTCATTGCTTGGAGGTGATACAAACTCAAATGTTACTAGGAATCTAAGGGGGAAATTGACCCACTTCATACCATTGAGTTTCCCTGTCTGACTATTCATTATTTCTCCTGGCTTTAATAACAATCTCAGCTGGAAATGAGAAAGAATAATGAACCATTAATTTACATTCAAGACACTAATTAAAAAGGCACAGTTTTGTTTTTGTAAGTAGTGCTGATGACTTAATTATAGCAAGACTGTGAAAACAACTTCTCATTTTGAGGCTTGAAAGTGACTGCAACTTAAAAACATGTAGTACTCATCATAGAAAGACAGGAGTGTCGAGGATAAACAGAAAGAAAACAAGGTCCCTGGAGTGGAGGTCAGCTTCTAGTTCAAGGTCTCCATATCATTGATTGGACAATGCCCGACAAACAGCTTCATTTCTGGTCCTTTTTCCTCCTAATGGGATATAGACAAAACCTGCATCTTATGTGTTGTTAGAATCATATTTAACCTAAGTTGTGGCAATCATTAGAGTGTCTTAGCTTTCAAATCTTATCGTGTTGAATCTGGTCTACTTGGAGTTAGACCATTAATAACAGCACTGTAGTCCTGCCAAGTAGCCTTAGTATCTGACATTTTGAAGTGGAAGACAATTATTTTTTGTTAGACTATAAGTTTGAACCAAAGCAAATGGGAATGCATTAAGTGGGACTGACATTTATTGAACATCTCCCTTAAGCTGAAAACGTTTTAACCATCTCATTTAATCATTTCCTTGTGGCAGACATGTCTGCCTTATTTTATCAACAGAGACTCTCAGGTTCTGTGAGTGTAAGTGGTTTAACTAAAGGAATGTGCCCAGCCCATGCAGAATTGAGGTTAGAATCATGGTAGGGTGACTCCTAACAAGATTCCTTCCATTACGTAATAAAGCATTTTTTACTTAGCAGTATACTTGATGTGCTCAAATGGACCCATCAGCTCTCATTCCTTAAACCTTTGAGAGAACCATGTGAAAATTTCCCTCTCCATATCTGAGACTGGTTATACCTTCCACCAAGATTCAGGGAAGAAGGTTTTGAAACATCCATTCATTAGTTTGCTAATATATTTAATATTTATCATCTGGAAATTTCAGAATCTTTGTGTTTTTTTTAATGAGCTAGGAAGAATAATACCATAATCATCATTCTCAAGAAGCTGGCAAGGCCAGGACCTTCAAAAGGACCACAAATATCCTATTCAGCTATTATGTGTGGGCATTCTTACCTGCATCTAAGAATTCATTTACCAAATAAATCCCAGTAACACTCAGAGTTCTGCTTTTAATCCTTCAACCCTATGTAGGCACTATGGGAAAAAAAAGATAAAGGCATAGAAAAGAACTTATTAAAACCAAATTATAGAACTAACAGGTATTTATTTTTATGGTAGAAACTAGTATTTTCTTTTTAATTTTAATTTATTCATTTTTACATCCTAACCATATCTCCCCTCTCCCCTCCCTTCTCTACTCCCAGTTTCACCCTCCCTCCTTGTTTTTCCTATCCTATTTTGTCTCTTCTACTCCTCACAGAAAGGGAGCACTTCCCCCCTCCCCCATTACTCACCCTTCCCAGCATATAAAGTCACATCAAGACTGAGCACATACTCTTCCCCTGTGACCTGGCAAGATAGCCCCACCAGGGGAAAGTGATTAAAAAGCAGGCAACAAAGTCCATGTCAGAGTCAGCCTTTATTCCCCTTACTAGGAAGCCCATATGAGGACTGAGCTGCCCATTGGCTCGTTTGTGTAGGAGGCCTATGTCCAGTCCATGAATGGTCCTTGGTTGCTGCTTTAGCTAGTCATGACTCTTAGCAGAGAGCAGGGATACCAACCCACCCACAAATACTTCCACCAAAATTTTACCCTGCCTACAAAATTGGCATGGACAAAATAAAGCAGACATCAAGGGAATATCCAACCAATGTCTGGCCCAACCTGAAACTCACTCCAATCCGAGAGAGCCAACCCTTCACATTATTAATGATATTCTGCTTTGCTTGCAGACAGGAGCCTAGCACAGCTGTCCTCTAAGTGAACCCACCCAGTGCCTGATGATGAAAATAGATGCAGAGACCCACATGCAAACATTGGAGTCAGGAAGCAAGTGCAGAGAGTCTTGTGGAAGAGTGGAGGGGGGTGGGAGTGGGAAGGATAGAAGGACCCTGAAGGGACAGGAGCTCCGCAAGAAGACCAATGAATATATTTTCTAAGGAAAGCCAGGGGAAGAAATATCACTGTCATCATGAGATCAGAAAAGGAATGGCATGAATCAAGAGAAGATTTTGATGATGAAATAGATGAAGATGGTGTGATGGACAGGTGAAAAAGTTCTCCAAAGAACTTTTGTGGGGAAAAGTAGACTACATGCATATTTTACATCTTATGCCAGTGCCTATCATCTGCATGTAATAAAATATATGAACAAATGTATATGTGCATATATACACAAATATATTTTGTTTATGTAGTATATATAAATAGTCATGGTAATAGCATGATAGCAACAAACATATCTTAATACCCTTACCAGCCTAGGTATTGCTTTACATGCATTTGTCATTGGCTGTTCTGGGCTGGAACTCCATTCTCTCCCTATGCCATATTCTGTTTTTTGTTTGTTTGTTTGTTTGGTTGGTTGGTTGGTTTTTAATAACATTGAACAGAAGATATCCAATACAAGTGAAGTTCTAGGTTTGATGTCCTACTGAAAACAAAGTCTGTAACAATCTCATGCTCAAACATCAGAGAGTAATGAGATTCAAGATGCCCTTTATTGAAGTATATGAGCAAACCTTAGTGTAGAGAGTGATTCTTCAGAGAATCTCCCAGGTTCCATGTTCTAGAGCTTGCAATGCTGTCTTTGTTGGTTATGGCTAGATGGCAGAGGATATCCAGCATTCAAATCTGTACATCAAGATTGACAGCCAAAGGGAGTCAGTCTAGGGATGTTAATTACCTTGAGGGCAGAAAAGAGAGTCTTTGCATAGATCCCCATGTCACTTCTATCTTCCTTCTCATGTTTTCCCCTGTTATTTTTACAGTGTATATTAATTGTACAAAACAGTAGATTTCGTTGTGATATTTATATATATCATATGCTTTGATCATATCTTGCGCCTCCCCCACATTTCCTTCTATTCTTTCTCTCATTCCTTTCCTCTTCCCTAATAGTCTCCTTTCTACTTCTTCCTATTCTTATGCAGAAAGATGAAAATTGTTAAATAAGCATGACTTATAAATAAATAAGAATTCCCCTTGTGTTAAAATGTGTGTGGGCTAAAAATGATAGTACAAAGGCATGATAAATGTTAAGTGATAAATGATAAATGATAAATTGTGATAGTGTTCAAGCCAGCAATAGAACAAGTACTGTCTGCACTGAGACTCACATGTTTACCTCAAGTAAACAGCATCCTGGGTCTCAAAAGGAAAGAATGGGGAATGGAGGTCCAGCCCACCATGGCCAATGACAAATGCATGTAAAGCAATACCTAGAGTGGTAAGGGTATTAAGAGATGTTTGTTGTTATCATGTTATTACTATGACTATTTATCTTTGAGCATTGTACTGAGGATCAAAACTATAAATGTCCATGAACCTATACAACATCTGATAAAGTCGTACAGGCTCCTCTTATTTTCCTGAGCATCCTTTTAATTATTCTAAGACATCTGTATTCAGCTACAACTGAATTTTGAGAATAAACTACTTAATTTAGTTTATAAGTTAAAAATATTTTACTTGGACAACTGTAATCAGACAGCAGAGGACAAGAAAATCACTGAGTGTTCAAGACTATTGTGTCTAAATAGAGTTCAAGGCAGCTAGTCAGGGCTACATAGTAAAGCCCTGTGTCACAAAAATAAAAACTAGACATGGTGGCTCAAGCCTATAATTCTAGCATGTGGGAGGATAACACAAATCAATCGTTTATGAATTGGAGGCCCTTTTTGAGGCTATGTCATGAGTTCCAGACCAGCTTGCTCTACAGTGTTAGACTCCATCTCAAAAATTCAAACCATATTTAACTGTTGAGAAATATATCAGTGGTTAGGATCATTGGCTGCTCTTTCAGAGGACACAGTTGAATTTCCAGCACTTACATTGTGGTTGGCAACCATCTGTAAGTCCAGTCTCAGGGGATCCAAGGCCATCTTGTGTCCTCCACAGGCACCAGGCATTCACTCGATGCCCAGGCATTCACCCATTCCCCAAGTAAATAAAGCAAAAACACCCAAACCAAACTAAGAGACAAACAAACAAAAACAACAGCCAAAACATAGACTAGAGAATGCAAAAGGAAATTCTGCTGCAATGCACCCTGGTAGTTTGCTATGTTTGGAATCAACATCTGTGTTTTTATAAGACATGCTTTTAAAAACTATGATTATACTTCATTTGTTTTATGTAGAAAATATTCATTTGGTGGGGAAAAAAAAGATGGCTTCACCTGTTGATCATATTTGGATTGGCTCCAGGCCTCCATGTTAAGTATTTGGATATTTTCCAGTTGCTGGTACTAGATTACTTGGGTTGTTTCCAAGGTCTGCTCTTAGAAACAGTTCTTCCATGGACATTCTTATATGTATCTACTAATGAGCACACACACAATTCACCTAGGTCTCTTAATAGTCCTTTGAGGCTATCCATTAACAAAGTCCTCATGTACATAGCAAGTGTATTTGTGATCAAATTTGCAAGGTGTTTCAGGGACTTCTATATATGATATATTTCATTTCCTTTGGTGACACCAGAAGATCACTTTCCCAGCCTTCTTTGCCGTTGCACAGGATCATGCCAGTTGAAGAAATAGAGCCCACTGCATACCTGGCTATATAGCATTCCACCCAATCACTCAAACTGAAAGCTTTGTTCTCTGAACTGGCAGAGCTGATCGTGGATAAGACCTGGATCTTTTAGTTACCAGTTGGAAGATGGAACTTAGGGTGCACACACCAGACTACAGGCTTATCCAGGAGACCTTGACTATATTAAGCCACTGAGATTTACAGACTAAAGCCATAGTTGTTAGCATGGTCTATCTAACCAGTATGTTAATGCCAAATTGTTTCCTTAATTATGCTCTCACCTGCTGTTTATATGAATTTTGATGAATTACATCCTCAAAAACACTTATCTTAAGTATTCTTAATTTTTACCCATCAACTGCATAAAACGTCTTGTCTCATTCTGGTCTTGATCTGCACTGTCTGGATTATCCTTAAGGGTGTTTAATGGGCACTTATGTTTCTTCTTATCTGAAATATCTATTTGTAACTCTTGCCTTTAATTTTTTATTTAGTTCCTTATGTATTTGCATGGACTCCCTCCAATTACATATGCTAATAGTTTGTATGTACATGAATGGTAAAAAGTAAGAGAAGTAGCCTCAAAATTTGAACAGCAATTCCTCCTCCCCCTCCACCCTTCTCTCCTCTTTTCTATCTTTTCTCCCTTTACTTCCCCTCTTTCTTCTACTCTTCCTTCTCTCTAGTTTAGAAAAAAAATCAGGAAATACCATTATATTCCATATGCCACCCACGTGATTTTGAATGTATCTCACTATCCTAATAAATGAATAGTTTATCACTATTCTCTGGGGGGAAAAGCATCAGCCAAAAAGATATAAAAGCCATTGGTTTAAAGCTTAGGAACTAGCTGAATACTGATACTGGTCAGATAGATGCTGATGTGAGAGACATGAGGCTGGAGATAGAAGTTCAGCTCTTAAAGTTTGTAGGAAGGAGAAATAAGTTGGATTTAAGAAAACTAGGTCACATAATACAGTCTACTTCTTTAGTGCTTTACGTTGGAGGCTTGGGATAAAATCAAAGCTAATGGAAATGTTCTGCACTTTGCCAAGTGGATTCTATGTTTATGCCTTCCTTGGGGACCTTGTTAGGTCAACCTTGTAGGTTACAGAAATATGTCTTAACAGTATTGCAAATACTTGAAGTTGTGAAATTTACCATTTAATAGCACCTCTCATCTCAACTAGTACCAGTAGATTGGAGTGATGCAACCACAAGTCCAACTGCTTGCTCTGGCACTGAGCATAGAGGCTTCCGGATAAACACTCCTTTTATTCTAGGCCATTCTGCCTCTCAGTCTACAGAGTGATTATCAGTGGGTCTCAAACCTAGGACAGGTGGCTGAGGTGTCTGTTTAACATCAAAGTGGACCTGACTATCAGGTTCTTCCATCATTCTCCAGTCCCTACCTGTTACAGGGTATGGCTGGTATGCTCTACCCACTACCATCAACTTTTCCATCTCAGAAGCTGAGCTGCCCTCCCCCAGCTGCCTTTCTCTATACAATCTAACCATTTTGGTTCTGTCTATCTTTGACTCTCTTGGCCACTCTCTTGGCCCAGGCAACCCCTCTTAGTCAGTGACTCCTCAAACCTCTTCCCTCCCTCTCTCTCTCCTCAAATGGCCTGGCTCAGGGTCATGTTCACTCTGGACTCTCCCAAATATCTCTGCCTCTGTCTGTGATCTCCCTTTTTATCAACAATAAACCTTCTCCTCCACCATACCTAGGTCATGACATACTGAGTCATATTCTTTCTTTTTTGTTTTTTCATTATTATCTATACAATGAGCACCAAAATACCTACCCTGTTGGTTAATGTTGTTCTTTGGAGAGTTTATAGTTTATTGGTACTCTCCTTAGGAATTTGCTCCTGATGCTTCTTTTATTGCAGACCCAACAGAGATAATTTGAGATAATTTTAGGAAAGGCCTCTGCAGACTCCACATGTGGAAGACTGACTTCACATCACGTTTCTGATTTGGGAATAATTAAAACTATTGTTATTTAAACTAAGCCTTTTTGGTTGAATGCTAGAGAAGCAATACACCAATTTTAATAGTCAAGTCAAAAGCTCAGGTGCATTTTATTTCAATTTATTTCTGAAGTGTGTGATAACAGTTAGCGGCAGTATCTGGTAAAAAGCCAGAACAAAATATGTTCATTTTCAGTTAGGGTGAGTGATAGATGAAGTTATTGATAAGGATTTTCACAAATTATTCTTTATAGTTCATTTTATTACCTTATGTTGTTACCTAAAATGTTGCCTACACAAAAATGAACATTCACATTTCAAATGGGGAAGAACAACTCTGTAGTTTGGCAGTCAGATAGACCTTATAGCTCTGCAATAGGAAATGCAATGCAGAAAATCTATATGGCTGATAAAACAGACCCATCAGAATTCTGTTTCCCAAGAACTTTGCTTCTACATTTTTTGAAGATTTATTTATTTTATATATACGAGTGTTCTGTTTTAATGCATACCAGAAGAGGGAATCAGATCCCATTACAGATGGTTGTGATCCACCATGTGGTTGCTCAGGACCTTTGGAAGAGCAGCCAGTGCTCTTAACCATTGAACCATCTCTCTAGCCTGCTTCTACATTCTTAATGGGCAAATAACTTGGGGTTTTGTTTGTTTGTTTGTGTTTTAAGTTTCAGGGTCAAAATATCCAGCTATTATTTCTACATTTCTCACAAAGAGAAAGTAACCACCAACAGAATTTAAGTAAGCAGTGACATTTTAGCTTCAAGGAGCTCGCTTTTATTTTTAATTAAGGCTGTTGCATTTTACATGGCACATCTCATGTCTGATTATATCTTTTCTCTGCCTAGGGGATGTGAGTTAGCACCACCATCTCTGCCATTAGTGATAACAATCACTATCTGTATCCATTAACTGTTGCTACTTACCAGATTACCTACAAATTTAGTGGCTTAAAGCAATAATATGTGTTAACTATAGCCTATCATTTCTATGAGACATCACTTTGGAAAAGACTGAGAGAGGCAGTCCTGGTTTCATGGCCCTTTTAAAATTGGAATTAAGGTATAATTTGGGGCTACAATCTTTTAAGACTTGACTGAGACTGGAGGGCCCATTTCTACAGAGACTACGCAATAGCTGCAAGTTGGTATTGGCTGTCAGCATGAGTCCTCACTTCTCTGTCATATTGTCATCTCCATAAAGTTCCTGCTAGCTAGCTTGTCCCCTCCAGCAAGGAGAGAGCTCCTTGGAAGCTGCACACCATCATTTTCTTTGTATCTTTTCAGTTATGTGGATCAGCCCTGCTACATGTAGAGGAATCTACACCAGGGTGTGAAAACCAGGAGGTGTGACATACTGGTGGCCATTTTGGAGGCTGTGTGTCATACCATCACTATCTACTTCTGAGTGAATGAGTGACTTCGGCAATGAGAAATAAGCCAACATCCAGGCAAAGAGCTCTCTAGACAGACTTTCTTAGAAGGGAATATTGTCTATCCTTTTTACTCCTGACATGCCATTCTTTAGTTTTTAGTTGGAAGAAGGCAACAATTACTTCTATCTAAACTTAATGTCAATTAACATGGTAATTACAAGATAGTAGCTAGTCTTACATGATAATTGATGATAATTGCTTCCTGTTTTAATTGGGATATAAACAAGTCTATGCCATAGGAACTCAAACCTCTCCTCAAAGGAGAGGAAAAAAATAAAACAAGGAAATTTGTCAAAGTCACTTGTTAGCTGATAAGAAGTTAACAAATCCATCTTACACATCGACAAGTCACGAAAGCATCTGCTAGTGATGCTCAAAACTTCCTGTGAGCTGGCAAGGATTCCAGTGAGAATGAGAGCACCATGCTGCCTCTAAGTTGTTGCTGGGATGTGTGCTGCAGCTCAGCTTCTCCCAGAAGTTATGCCAGTGCTGAAGTCCACAGTAGTCTCATCAGTCACTAGCAGGTCTCTCTTCTGCTGCTGCTTGTATTCTTCAGAAAGAGGAGCTCCAAGCAAAATCAGGACTAGTACTATTTTTTTTTAAGTGAAATACTCTGGAAGTCTGTGTATTATAGGATCCTATTTTTGTTTCATCTTAAATCTCAGAAACTATGATTCACTGGTTTCTATGGTGTTTCACTGAAAGCCAACAGTAGTTTTAATCTTTGTTCATTTTTATATAGCTCACCTTTCAAAAAAAAAACGCACACATCTAAAAGGCACACATATTACCATAGTACATGGTAGGAACATTTATTCTCTCTCTTTCCCTGAGGACATGGGCATTAGGAACATCAGCAATACATTTAGTTAAGAAAAACTGAGGACAGAGGAAAAGTAGCCTTGGAAGTTGACATGATAGTTCTAAGCCATTCCAGTCAAGAAACACAGCTGATAGCCATTGAGATAGATGTAGAGGTGAAGAATACTTGCAGGATATAATGGAGGGGATGCCGCATCAGAATCTTTCTTGCTCTTGTTTACTAAAGTAGTGGTACCAGATATTTAAAAAGAAAAGGGACCTATGTCATATCTGGAGACTAGAGATGTCACCATTATAATTCATAATTTTACAATGTATTTATATTTATAATGAAATTTATAAATCATGTTATAATTTTACAAAATAGGCTAACGTCTCTCCAATACCATTGTGTAGTTCGAGGCTAATTAGGCATTGGTGATTCCCTGTCCTTCATTGATGAATGGTCTGTACTATTATTTAACAACACTCTGTCTGGAGGTCAGTCCCAGTTATTTTTGGTTTTCTAGACCATGAACATGATTGCCCAATTGTGTTTGGTTCATGGTCGCGAACCCTCGTCAGTCAGAACAATAACTTTGACAGGTTGAATTTAGGGAAGACACTCCACTCTATCAATTTTTTTTTTTACTTCTTCTCTCAGCTTTTGCTTTGGTTGTTTTTAGTGTTTTGTTCCATAGATATAAATCAGTTTTTGGAGAAAAGACTCTTTGAATTGGCAATTTACTTGTACATTACATTTCAAGTGATTAGGACCAGGTTAGTGAGTCCTGGGTTATGATAATCTTATTTGTTCTATCAGTTTAGACTCTTGAATGAATGAAGTTCAAAAAAGATTGTTTGCTGTGGTTCTAAATAATTAAATGCCGAACAAGTCCAGCTGGGATCCTTGAAGGATCCTTAGTAATAAAACAAGAACTGGAGGTGCTAAAGTTTACTCATGAATCCTTTTAAACTTTCTTTTGATTGTGCTAACTGCTAGTTGCTGTAATAAGTATACCCTGTGCTTTTCATATGAAATTCCATTTCTGTGCTGTCATTTAGGATAACAGAAGGATGGGGACTTAGGTGGCGTGGATTACTAGTCTTTAGAGACTTCCTCGGTGCTAATATTCAGGAGGGAGTGGGATGGCATAGAATGTAAGATCACGTCCAAGCTTTGTGAGCCTCATTTGGATGAGGCTGGGAACATATCACTTCTGCTTTTATCTCACTGGCAAGAATTTATACCCTCAACAATGCTCAGGTGGACAGCACATTTTTTTTTAGACTTTATTTTTTGAGTTCAATGGTTTTCTAAAAATATTAAATTGGGTCTGTTTTAAAATTCAACTTTAGGAAATTTATATGCAATGGATTTAAAGTTATCAAAATATCTCTCTGTCATTCTTGAATCTTATGACAGAATTTCTAATGAATTGTTTAGATAAAGAGGTGGGAAATGTTTAAATGTATATTTTCAACTTGAATATAAGCTCTTGGAGTCACATAATAAAGTTATTGTTCAAATTATTTCAGAACATTTTGAGGGCACAGTCCCAGTTCTAGTTGGAGGTAGGTTAAAACTAAACCAAACCTCAGTGCAGTAATAGAGACAGCCAGAGAGGTTAATGTACATTTGCTTTTTTCTCAATCTCTTTGCTTTAGAAAATGTCTTACTGTAGTAGGCTTCTAGGATCCTTATTGCCAGCATGTTGAGTTTGAAAGACCTTGGCCTCTTCTCAATTTGAGACTCAATTATGAACAAAACTCATTATAACTTGGATTTTGTGAGTATATACAAACAATCAGCCAGCTGTATTTTGGAATTAAGGCAGCTTCAATTCAGAAAGCCTAGCTCAGGTGTTCAATTCAACAATGTCATTCTGCTTAATTTCCTTTGTCAATGGTTCTGGCATTATTTCTGTCTGTCTGACACCATCTGAACACATGCTGCCTGATTACAACCAAGGCATTATATTCTAATCTGACAAACTAAAATTATGGATTAGGATGGGATCCTGAGTCTTCTGTGTATTTGTATAGTGTAGGGAAAAGTTTTTTGACTTTGAGTCTCAGTATTATGTTCATTAAGTAGGGGTAATAATTAAACTTCTACAGTATTGTCACAAGTATGTGATATGATAATCACCATATAATAATTCATGCAATAAATGACATGTGATACCCTCTCAATAATTACAACTTTTGTTGCCACAACCAACTTTACCAAGAACATGTGTATTGTGTTTCCCTTTTGTGCAGGTACTAGACATCAATCAGCATTTACCTTTTCTTTTGTTGATTAGTGGAAATGTTTTTATTGTTTCACAGTGTTGCTCAGATTAAGTGATGCATAACTTACAAATAACATAAGTCTGTTTCTCATGCCACTGGAGATTTAGTTATATAAGATCAAGGAATTGTCGGGTGAGATGCCTGATAGAAGTCTGTTACTAATAGATGACACCATTTAGTTGTTGGATGAAGACCAGAAGAATTAACAAAGGATTAATATAAGGCCCTTACATGATGAATGAGCAGAAAATAAGAGGACCAAAGGCCCTAATACAATCATGAGGTAGAGTTCTCTTGACTTAATTTTTTTCCTAAGTTTCTACCTCTTAATGTCACCACAGTAGGGATTATATTTCAACACTAATTTTAGAAGGCTTGAGGCTATAGTGTATAAAACTGCCAGTGACTATATGTTATATAACACTATCACTGGGAAGATGTGGAAAAACTACTTATCCCAGATAAGGAGCCAACAAGAAAAAGTAAGAATACCATAACATTCCAATTTAATGAACTAGAATGTTTTAATAAGGTTACTTATAGGAGTGTGGGTGAGCTGTTATTTATAAAAAATATAATACAGCTCCAAAACAGCTGCATTACCAAAGCCCACTCTAGCATTGGTGACCTCTCACAAAACCTTGAAGCCTGGAGTTCAGTGCATGATTTGCAGGAAGCTCAATGATTGCACAGTAACTCCTTCAGGCACTTCAACTTTACTAAGAGTGTCTCTCAGCAGCCTTACAGCTTATGCTTTGAGAATAAAAGGTCCCCTGAATTTGTTCGGTTTCAGGGACTTCCTGAGACCATTGAACTATTCACTTTCTGAGCTTAGTGAGCTTCCTTACTGGAGAGAAATTTTCACCTCCATCTTAGAACATCTTGTGGTTTTACCTTCCCTTTCAATATCCTGTGTCTTATTGAGTGTCACTCCAAGATGGAAGGTTTTAGTCTTGTAGGAAATTGCTACAAAATACTGTTATCTGCACATACTGGAAAATAAAAAATCAATGACAAAGTGAGGACATTCAGAATTAGATATATTTGTGCAGAGCAATTTTTCTACTATATTCACAACAGTTCCATGAAAACAAGTGTGCTCATACCCCCTGTCCCCATACACCAGTTATTTCAATTTTACTATCTCACTTCAGTTTTTCTTATTTATGTTTTTTTTCTGTCATGATCAAGTCTGCTTTCATGGAGGAAGAAATCTGTCTTATAGTTTTTGAGCAATGAATACTGGAAAATAGCTCTCAAGAGATAACAGAATCCTAGTTAGTGTCATTTCAGCTGTGACAGGAAAATCTTTCACATTTCCCTAACTATAATATAACTGAAAGGCATTCAGTCTTTGCTTCCTACCAAACATACTTGAGGAATAGTATCATCCTCTATCAGTGTCTCATGCTTATTGTGGGTACCAGTACCTCTGTAAAGAGATGAATGTAAAAAAGTCTTCATGTGGAGACCCAGAGGAAAGATTAATTGGTGATGATTTGAGGCAAAATATCACTAATGACTTAAAGTTACATTCCCATGACAAGCTGAGAATTTTGTGTTTTATGGTGTACATGTGTGACACATGCCATTTCCCCATGTTTGTACATGTGGAGGCCAGAGAAGTGTGTTCAGTGTGTATCTTCTATTGTCATCACATTATTGAATCAAGAGAGGGTTCTGAATAAACTGGAAACTTGCTGTTTTAGACAGGCGTGCTGTATGGTGAGCTCTCAGTAGCCATGTTGCTCTACCCGATCTTGCTGAGGTTTCAGGCATATGTGGCTTTGCATAGCTTTCTGTGCAGGTGCGATGGATTGAAACTCAGGTCTAAATGCTGAAGACAGATGAAGGCTGAAGGCTGAGTGTGGGGATAAATTGAAGGAAATGCCATAAATTGGTCATTGGCCAGGAAGGCTATTTCACAAGCTACCTTTGGCCTCCTCCTTGGCATTCTCCAACAATCTGAGTGTGAGCATTTTCTGTATTATTCTCCAACTTTTATTTTATCTACAAAACTACTTATTCAGTCAGTATCTATGTAAAAGAGCTAACCTCATGAATTAATTAAAACTCTGAGGCTTCTATCAAATAATCTTTTTCTGTTAGATTATATTAGGTAGTGTGGTGAAAATTTTTGAGTAAGATGCAGATTCTTCCTTCCATTCATTCACAAGGTTCATGTAGAGGCCAAGCATGAGCATATAAACACCTGTTGGGCTCCTATATGTCAGATAGCCACATGGAAGGTCTGGAAAATAATTGGAAAAAATGATTTCCCTGTCATGGAATAAAGATAGTCAACCATACAATACAGCTCTGAAGGGTAGATAGTGGGTCAGTGCTAGACACCTTCATTCAGATTTCAAACACAAAGAAGGTATAACCTGTAAAACTGGTGATTGAAATGAAAATAAGAGAATGTCTTGATTAAAAGAGCTGTTAAAATATTTGATACATTGGTAAAGTTATAGATAAAGTCCTTATGTTGGAAGAGAACCTGGCTCCATCAAATACCTAGAGAAAAGAAATTGAGAGTATTTGGGATGGAATGAACTTACAGATTTAGATAAGGGATGATTGGTGTACATTCATTTTGCTAAGGGTTTTGATTTTTATCTTAAGGGAAATAAGCATTTAGAATGGAGGATATAGTACATGCGGAAAAATTACATTTGTGGTTTATTATATTCACTGTAGCTATACTATAAAATTGGATTGGAAGGCTGAGAGTAAGGATGTTAGTAGAACATTTGAGCTGTTTTACAGGTGACCTTAGTAAGTTATCATTTGTAGATCTCATGATTACATGGAAAACACAATAAGATCTACGGAAAACAATACAAACTGATAAGTTTTCATTAAGAACAAACTAAAATAAAGAAATCAATATTTTTCACGCATAGAAAATATCCAGTTAGCTGGCTGACTATAAGAGACAATGTGATTTATCAAGATAATATAGAAGATAAGTGGCAGGACACACAGAAAAAAATTGAAAGGTCTGTATAAATAAAGGTAAAAGTAGTTGTATAGTAATAGGAGTGAGTACTCATAAATTAGGAAGACATGTTTAGTCCTGAGTCTTCAGTTGAAAAAGATTAATCTCTCTCTTTTTCACACACACACACACACACACACACCCTTTGAAAACACTACTTATTTAATGTTTTCAGATGGCACACTATTTTCTATTGGCTTCAGACTTGCTGATTCTCATGGTTTGGGTATAGCCCAGAGATAGAGAACTTTAATGGGTTTCATGGGGTTCTGAATCAATCTCTACTACCTCGAAACAAAACAAAATGAAAGATTTGGTCTTGGACCACATGCAGAAAAATATACATATATGGACAACAAGGAAAACTGTGAAAAAGAACACTAAGGATAACTTTTCTTTATCCAAAAGTAAACATGTCAATTAAAATCTTCCCACTGCTATCATGATATGATACTATCATATGAAATAACATACAATTCTAACGATTTAATAAAACCTATACAAACGGATTTGAATACAATCAGAGATTTGGAGTCCGATATAAGGTAAACTCCAAATGGTAAGCATTCTTTTCTATTTTCTTTCATTGCAGGATTCCCAGTAGTGCTGAAATAATTGTTGAATGAACCAGTAAGTGAAGAATTGGATTATTTATTTAATACTGGTGGAACAGCTGCATGACTATGAATTTAAGTTGATTAATATATTGTATTTCACAGCACCATTGTTTAAAATAGATTAAAGGTTTAACATACAACTTCAAAGCTGAATAGAAAACTATTACAATATTTTTTGTGGGTCCAGAAGACCACTGTGACCCACCCAACTCTACAGAGCAGGAGACAATTATACCAACTCTATTGGCCATTTACTTTTTCATTTCCTCTTTTCTTTTTCCCTCCTTCTCCATCTTTGTTTCACTCTTCTTCCATCCCTGTTTCTCTCCTTTATATAACCCTTTCCTTTTCTTCTTTTAAACATGTATCAAGAGCTTAAAAATACTTGGGAAATAATAAAAATGTGGATTTTTGTCAATGTGTGTGTGTAGGGTGCATATATGTGTTTTCATGTTGGTACATATGTATGCAAGTAAATGAGAGAGTGTGTATGCAGGAGAATGATGTTGAGTTTATTCCTCAATTGCTTTTCACCTTATATATTAAAGCAGTTTCTGTTGTTGTTGTTTTGGTTTTTTGTTTGTTTGTTTATTTGTTTTATAGCTGAGCTCGGAGCTTAGAATTTGAGCTAGGCTAGGCTAGCCAGCTTGCTCTGGGTAGCCTGTAGTGTTAAAGCCTCTTGCCTTTAACACTAGGATTATAGGCTGCTCATAGCAACAACGGGGTGGGTTCTGGAGGTCAGAACTGCAGTCTTCACGCTTGCATATCAAGTGCTTTTACTGCTGATACCCACGCCAGTTTTTCAGTTCTTTTATGTTTCAAAAATCTTCCCTCAGAGTCTGTGCGGGGACACTCATATTATTATTAATGTTGGGTGGCCTTCCATTAGTTTTCCAAGAATTCCATTATTATGCTGACTGGTACCATCTCATTAAAATGAGTATGTTGCAAGGGCAAAGATCTCATCCATAATTTACTGGCACCTCAGTGCTTAAAACTGAGTTTATGATATAGTTGTTCAGTAGTTATTTAACTAATTAATGAGTTAGGGGGTGGGACAAGGGTGGAAGAAACATAATAAATTTAGGCAAGTATTTACTGAAGAGAACTTGAGATTTTCTCATGAAGGAGGAATACTTTAGTATTCTTCTATTTACTATTATCATAGTAAAATGGTATTTATCAAATGCGATGGTATTCGAGTATCCAGGAATGATGGAAGAGGAACAGATGGCAAAAACTAGGAACAAGTGGGGATTAGGTTATTAGTGTCCTTATCCAAGCTTTGATGCTAGCTGGCTATTTGTGCCTGCACTGGGAGCTAAAACTCTTTCTGCCTACACACTAATCTAAAGTCCTAGCTTTCCTGGGTAGCAAATGTATTTGCTGAGTCAGCATTTCTGCTGCCTATTGCCAGCCTATGCCTAATGATTGTGTCTTTTATGCCAGTGGTGGAAGGAAAAGCCAGAACCAAGTGTGGTGGTCCATGTTCGTAATCCTAGCACTTGAGTAGCTGAGACAAGATTTCTGTGTTTCAGTTCATCCTGGGCTATATCATGAGTTCAAGGTCAGTCTGAGCAATAGAGTAAGACACTGTCTCAATCCAAACTGACCTGAACCAAACCAAACATAACATAACATGACACAAACATCATAATATGGCATATCAAAAAGCTCAGAACCATGTGCCACGTAAAATTTTTGACCAACTTAGAATTTAGAAGGACAAAAAAAATGGAGTGAACCAGAAGCCCTAAGAACAACTGAAGGCATATACTGATGCTGGAAAGAAAGTATGGAAAGATGAGGGATAGATCCTTTGCTAGATAATGAGTGGCATCAGTTTTCTTTACTTCAGTTATGCTGGTCCTAGTAACATATATGGCCAACAGAGATTATGGCATTCTGAGGCCAGATTTGAAGAAGGCTGGCAACTTTACAGCCAGGCCTTGTGGAAACATTCACTCTGTTTGAAAAGAACATGGTTCTGATGCAACCTGATGTGCTGAGACAGGTTGTTGATGGTGGTGGGGTTCTCCTTTTCTGAGGAGAAGAGGAGAGAGGAAAGGGAGAAGGTGGGAGGGTGGAACTGGGAAGAGATGAGGGAGGGGCTGTGCTAAGGATGTAAAGGGAATAAAAGAAAATTAAAGAGAAAAGGAAACATGGTATCAGAAGTTTGGCTATGGAGAACATGTTGTGAAGAAGCCCAGGGACCATTATGAAATGTGTAGAAATACAGAAGCCCTGTCTTCTCTGAGATAATCCACTCATCCTACTCATGGCTCCAGACTTACGAGTAAATAGTAAATATCAGGTCTTCCAAAAACAATCTAGACCAGGCCCCATCATCACAGAGAAGGGATGAACCTTCTACAAGAAACCCTGACCTACAAAGGTGTGAGCACATACGGATGGCGATTGCTTTATGAATTTTGAGATGGCTCATTATGTAGAATTGAACACTCCTTCAAGAGAGTCTTGCCTCATTTTCTTGAAGACATTTGCTGAGAACCTATTGCTCTTTGGCATTTTGACAATATGCTATCTTTGAAATTTCCACATATTCTGAGGCATTCTTATGTTCATCTGATATGCAAAGAAACCGACACTCAGTGAGTTGAGGAAACTTGCCTATTACTACACCACTCATCAGAGCTGGACCACTCATCAGAGCTCAGGTCCTGCTATAAGAAATCAGAGAGCTTGGCAAGTTGCTTGCCTTAGAAACAGGTTGAATTTACAATCGATCTGGAAAGAAAAGTGCCTGAGATGGCAGCTCTTGCAGAATTCCCCTGTGACTCTGCGTGGAGCAGATGAATTCTGAGTGGGATGCTGATACCAAAAAGGAGTCAGAAGCAGATTGCATGCAGATGCCATCACAGAGGGTTCTTTGGTGAGATTTGCTTTTTGGCTGAGCAAGGCGCAGGAAATAA
Organism: Pachyuromys duprasi; assembly: GCA_028658305.1. Lineage (NCBI taxonomy): Eukaryota > Metazoa > Chordata > Mammalia > Rodentia > Muridae > Pachyuromys > Pachyuromys duprasi. The sequence goes on from CM053752.1 coordinate 31,097,727, forward strand.
AGTGGAAAATGACTTTTCACAGAGAATGTTTGTAGTGATTATCTCTGCAGAAAAACATCTACTCCGTTCAAAATCCACTATCCCCAATCTGGTTCTTGTTCTATGCATAGAGAATCCATGATGAGGGGGTGCCTGGTGAACTTAGCAGTTGGGGCGTGAGAAACAGTTGGTGTTTCTCCTCCATGGTACGATTTTAGATGCCCAAGGTGTCAAATTTCCTCATGATTGTCAATGCAAGCGATGACTATTTCACAGTTTATTAAAAACTGAAGATAAAGATACTTGAGATTAAAGCAGAAAGAAGACCTAACATGAAGGAAGAGGTTGTCCTCCTTTCCCCCCAAGGAGTCCTCCAGGGTTCTTCTAACTTTGTACTTAGAGATAGTCATGCCAGCTTCCCACTGGGCTGTATATATGAGACCCAGGAAAAGATGAAGCTTGGCCTCATACGTGGTTTTGGCTTTCTCCAGTGTTCTGTTTGCTATCATCACAGAGAGGCTCACGAGGATTTGTTCAATGTAGTTGACAGTTGTGTTGTCCTTTATGAGCTTGGCTCTTTGGTTGATTACAAATTAACTCTCTGTAAGGATAATTAAAATTTTCTTCTTTATATTGGATGAGCTTCATTAGTTTGTAGTTTTGACTTGTTTATAATACTCTGTTCTGTGGTTGTCTGTAGGGTCAGTAGTAACATTTCTTATTTTATGCCTGATATTGGTATATTGTATCTTCTTCATGCTTTGTCAACCTTCATAGAAGTATTTTTCATCTTACCCATCTTTTTAAAGAGGTGTCTTTTATTTTTCTTTCATTGATTTTCTTATTTTCCCCGTTCTCATTTTCATTTATTTTTGCTTTTGTATTCATTATTTTCTTACTTGTGTATTTTGAGGTTTTTTTTTTTTCTTTAGAGGCTTCACAATTCTCTTTCTCTAATATCAGTGTTTGGTGACATACACTTCCCACCAGCATAATTCTAAGACACATGTGCTTTAAACATTGTGTTCATATTCCTATTCATATTACTTATTCCCTTGAGACTTCTTTTTGGTCAATGAATAATTCAGAAGTGTGTTACTTAGATTTTAAGTGTTTGTCTGGATATGATAGCTCAGGCGTGTAATCCCGGAAATTCGAAGAAGCAGGATGACAGCTGCAAGTTGGAGGCCAGCCTGGTTTACACAGAAAGTTCCAGGCCAACAAGAGCCACATAATCAGATCTTGTCTTTGAAACAGAATTTGAGTGTTTGAATTTTGTTGTTGCTGGTATTTTTCATTTGATGATGTTTTGTTGAAGATTCTAGACATGACTTTAACCCTTTTTACATTTGATTTTGAGTTACATTTTGTGGCTCGTGTTGTGCCTAGAGATGGCTTGTTCCCCAGAGGTCCATGTGTCAGAAGTTTGGTCCTCAGTATGCTAATGTTAAAAAGTAGTCACAATTTTTAAGAGGTGGGGTCTAATGGGAAATAATTGTCTTCTTTGGCCCATTGAGGACACCACACTTTAGCAGAATTAATCTACCTCTCTTGGAGCTCTGAGCTATTCTTGTGATAACAAATTGTTATAAGAGAGTGGCTTGACCCCCCCCTCAGTCACTCTCTGGCTTCCTGTCCTACCATGTGACTAATTTTGCCATAATGTCATCTACCATGATGAGGCGACACAGCAAAGGAAACCCCCACAGGCTGGTCTTTTGTTGCTTAAACTTCACACCCCCAAAATCATTAGCTATAGAAAGCACCAGCCTCAAGTGTAATGGAATGGAGACCAGTATTCTGGTATGCTGTGTTTGTTGTCACACATTTTGTAAGTATGTGAGGATACTGTGCATTCTATTCTTTTCTTTTAAAAATTATTAATTAATTCAATTTACATCTCAGTCATAGGCCCCTCCCTGCTCTCCTCTCAGTTCCACTGTCTCTTCTATATCTCCTCTCCCTCTTCCCCCCTTTCCCCTCCCCTAGTTCTCAGAAAGTATGAGCCCTCTTCTACCGGCTGACCCCAGCCTATCAAGTCTCATCAGGACTGGCTGCATCCTCTTTCTCTGTGGCTTGGCAAGGCAACCCTGCTAGGGAGAATTGATTGAGGGGCAGGCAGCAGAGTCAATGTCTGAGACAGACCCTGGAACCCTTACTAGAGACCCACACAGAGACTGAGCTGCCTATTGGCTACATCTGAGCAGGTGGCCTAGGTACTCCCTATGCACGCTCCTTAGTTGGTGCATCACACTCCGGAGGCCGCCAACCCCTCGCCCAGATTTGTTGGTCTTCTTGTGGCTCCCCTGTCACCTCTGGCTCCTTCTATTCCTCCTCCTCTCTCCCACATTCTTCAGTAAGACTCCCTGTGCTCTGCCTTAGCATCTGCCTGGATCCCCTGGTAGGTGTAGTCTTTCAGAGGATGTCTATGATAGGCTTCTATTCTGTTCCTGCTCTTCAACCACTTCCAGGGCATATTCTATTTGCCCTTCTGAATGAGAATTAAGCATTCTCCCTAGGGTTCTCCTTTATACTTATATGTTTTAGGTCTGTGGATTGTAGTATTGTTATCCTGTATTACATGGCTAATATTCACTTATAAGTAGGTATATAACATGATTGTCTTTATGGGTCTGTGTTACCTCACTCAGGATGATCTTTTCCAGATCCACCATTTGCCTGCAAATTTCATGATGTCCTTGTTTTTAATAGATGTATAGTGTTCCATTGTGTAGATGTACCACGGTTTCCTTATCTATTCTTTGGTTGAGGGTCATCTGGGTTGTTTTCAGTTTCTGATGAAAAAAGCTGCTATGAACATAGTTGAGCAAGCGTACTTGTATGGTGGACCTCTTTATTAAACTTCATCTTCCATATATTTAAAACTTTTTGTGGTACATACATATTTAAGTTTGTTGTATCTTTTTTTTTTATCCCATTAATGTTCCTTTTGTTTCTGGTCATTTCTCTCACCTGGTCTACTTCATGTCATATTAATATAGTCATTTAAACAATTTTAAATGATGTTCTTCCTTCTGTTATATCATTTTCGACCTATAGGTACCATTGTGTTTGTAGTGGTTTCTTGTAAACAAAATGTAGTTAGTTCATATTCCTCTCTTCTTTCTCTCTCCCTGTATCTACCTGTCATGTTCAGAAGATAGCAATTCACATTCTTCTCTGACCTCTGGCTCATACATTTTTCTCTGCCTGCCTCATATTTGGGCTGGAAATGTGTGTGAAAAAGATATCTACTTAGGACTCAGCATTCACAGTCACGCATTCTTAGCACTTTCACCAGGTATGAGTCTCTGCCTTGACTACTAATCACTGTAAAAGATTCTCTGACAAAGATATACCATAAGTATTTAGAAGATAGTTTGACAAACATACCATTTTCACAGAATAAAAACAGTAGGTTCTATCTTAGGGCCTATAACCTTCCTGTTCATTGGGTTTTGACCAGGCATGAAATCTGTCCTGTGAATCAAGTCCTGAATCCAATCAGTATGTAGTTGGTTACCCCATAACAATCATGCCACATGGTGAAGATTTATCTATAGTGTTTACAGACCTCTATTTTGGTATGTGTACTAGCTATTGCACTACATATACATACTTTTTTTTTTCAAATCTGCTAGCATAAATGCTTGCCTCTTTTTATTCTGCTTGTCCTCATTTGCAATTGTTCTAGATTCTCCTCCACATATGCTGGGGAGTATTCTAATTTTGGCTTAACTAAATGAAATTTAAAGAACAGAAAAGAAGCTTACTGCAATTTCTAATTGTTTTTATCTTTCTATGGGCTGCTTCATTTTATTTTTTCTGATCTACCAAAACCCCCTTTTTTTATCACCACCTTACTGCTTAGTGACCTTTCTTTAGTCATTTTCATTTTTCAGTTCCAAAATTTCTGCTTAGTTCCTCTTCCAAGCTTTCTGAAGCTTTAATTTCAGTTCTTTTTCAAATGTGCTTACTTAATAATCAAACATTTTGTTGTGGTTGCTTTACACTTCTGTTTTAATTTTTTTTATCAGCTTAGTAATGGTATCTATTGATTAGATGCTTTAACCATCTTAGGGCCTCTCATCTTCTTTATCATATGGTAAATTAGTTTTTGAAATGAAAACAGAGACAGTTTAGATCTTGTCGGGTGATCTTATAAGGATGCTATCCATTCCTTCTCTACCAGCAGGCACCTGAGCAAACCTAGTCTGGTGGGTGACACATGGAACCATCAGCTCCACTCATTCTCTGCTGGCTTTAGTGGGGGAGGGAAGCTCTTCTTTTAAAATCGTATTATGTTTATTTATTTACTCTTTTGTGAGGGGGCATGTGAGAGGGTGCCACATCCCTTATATGAAGGTCAGAGGGTAGTTTGTAGTTGTTGCTTATTTGTGGGTCTTGTGGATCAAACTAAGGTTCTCAGACTTGGCAGCATGAGCTAGCCTGTTTACCCAGTGAGCCATCTTGCTGGCCCTGATGAGAAAAGCTCTTTGCTACTTCAGGGTGAATGGTAGAATTCTGGGTCCGGCTTTATTTTTGTTCCTATTTGACATCCCCTGACTATGTGAGTGGAAAGCCTACTCATTAATAATTTTGTTCACAGGGTCTTCCCTGATACCACCACAGGGTTGTCTGGTGACAATAGAAGCCCAGCTTCCTCATGTGGTCCCCTCTGAAAGTCAGAGGTGAAAAGAGAAGAAATGAGCAGCCTCTGTATTACTGAACAGTGGTGAAATCTGGCTCCCCAGTAAGCCATTTCTGAGTGCAATTCAATAAAGGAGTTAGGGAACCTCATTGTAGCCTGGAAGGTATGAACTTTTTTCCCCACTTAACCTTTATAAGTGGGGCTACTTTTTTGGATCATTTGACTACAAAGAAAAGGTTTTTCTTGGTTCTTTAGACTGTGTTCTGAGTGTTGTTTTATCTAGTATCATCTGAAATATATGTAAGAAAGAAAGATAAAAGCTACCAACTACCATATAAACAAACAAAAATAAGAAACATAGCATGGTGCTGTTCTTATATCCCAAGTATCATGGTTTCTGTTTCCCTCTCCATCTTTCAGAACCATTATCTCCTCCCCTCTTTCTCTCTTCTCCCTCTCCTACCCCACACTTTGTCATATCCATGGATTTTGGTTGTATTCCGAAAAGACTAGAATAGAGCCTGTGTACTTTATCTTCCTAGAAGAAGAATTTCTTGATCATTACTGGTTATTTGAAATGGCTCTATATTAAAACTTCAATCTGAAATTTTAAACTTTTGTGTTGAGTGAGCTGAACAAGGTGAGACTATGATTTCACACTTTCATTCTTTCATCACTCACAGTTATGTGAAGAACATAGGTGTATGTGAACTCAAGGTAGGAGATGAGAATCTTCCCTTTCCTGAAATGAGAAAAGTGCTTGCTGTTTTGTCCTCATCCCCCTTGTGCCTCTCTGGGGTGGAGGAAGCCTGAGTTCCATTTTGCTACTGACCATACATTAGCAGTAGGGAAACAATTCTTGCCATTTTCTTTCTTGATACTGTTGGTCTTTTTGTCATGAGCCTGAGATGTCAGCCTCTGAGTAATATGTGAGATGTACTGCGTATGCGACACTCAGCTTCAGCTTCCTAAATTGAAAGCGACAGAGTCCACTATTATAAAAAATAAAGTTTCTCTGTTGGTAATAAGGTTTACATAGTTAGCAAATAAAAACACATAGAAACAGGCAATCGGGAATTTCATTGAAACAACTTTTTTTATTTTAGCATAAATCCCCATGCAATATTTTGAATATTTTGAACACATTTAAGTTATTTATGATTGTCTCAAATAAAAGGCAAGTTACTTTTTTTTCTCCTCTGTTTACATCATGGAAAGGAAATTGGTGTGCCTAAGGCTGTTTTAGGTCAGTTACATATCCCTCCTAGCAAGTTCTGGGAGAGTCCAGGCCTAATTGTTTACAGTCCTTTTTAAAATGTGGGGTAATTAGGGCTTTCTTGTTCTCCACTCTGAGTCTTAGTTCTCAGGAAACAAGAAAACTCATATTCAGCATGCCATTACAGAAGGCAGGATTAGACACCCTGTAATCAAATGCTAAACTAAATGCAATCTTCTTTCGAAATGTATAATTCAGGTAATGAGTGTTATGGACGCTGAGAAGCAAAAACATCGGGGAGGCTTGGGTTTGGCTCCTGTGCTGATTTCTGTGTCAGTGTTTACTCATTAGAAGACGAAATGATTGAACCAGGAGACATCTGGGTGATACATGATATTAACTGTATAAATTTCCTGCTGCTTTGGAGTTCTAGCTAAGGACTAACAGCTGTGGGCAATAATAAAAAATAGCTAATATTTATAATTACGGATAAGAAAACACTGTTGGAGTTTTCATATATTTATTTACTCACTTATTCTATACAATACTCCCTAGGACAGAGACTGTTATTGCCATGTCCATTTTATGTATCAACAAAGAAACCAAGAGACAGAGAGGTGAAGAAAATTGTTTCTGATAACCATGGATGACAAGTGCCTTCACACAGGAAGTTTCATTACACCATGCAACCCAGCCTGGCAGAAAAAGGAGAACCTTTGAAGGACAGCTTTGAAGGCAATTCTGAGAAATAAAAGGCTTGTCAGTTGCTTCCCCTCTTAGAGGGAGGCGGGAGGCACAGTGGCACACAATGTAGTCATAAGGTACTATAAGAAGAGTTGAGTCTATTGGTGGAAAACATGGGGGTGTCTTCTGTGATAAGAGGCAAGGATGTTCAGAACTCTACCAAGTCGTCCAATGAGAAAGAGCACTGGCAAATTTGCCTTAACAGGGCACTTAACAGTAAGAGAAGGGCTCAAATAAAGAAGATCTTCTATTATGTCTGAATGTTGGAACATCCCATGGGAACAGATGGAGTTGAGAAAGAAAAAAAAAAGGCAAGTTCGTCTTTGCTGCACCCCTGCTTCCTGCTGTAGAGGAGTCATGAAAGAAGGCTGATATTGAGGGTTGCTTCAATGGCATTAGATTTCCTGACACTTGGAAAAGAAGCTGTTTTTATGGCAATGCTAAAGTAACACAAATACTAAACACAATGAACCTCATGCATTACTTGGTGAGCTAGTGAACAGGCAGATCGATATCTTGATGTCTTCATTTTTAAAATGTTTGCATTTGGTAATTCCTACATTTCCTATACAATTGGAACTTAATAAGAATTAAACCAATTCAGTGTTGAACCCCAAATTTCTGCCTTCCACTGGCTTAACACCTTCTGGGAACATTCTTCCCATTAAGATTTAAATATAAATTCCTAAGTTCATGTGGCTTTTTCCTTCCCCAGATTTCTGAGAACCATGGAGTTGGCGTGTCCAGGGGCTGCAACCACCACCCCCTTCTCTCACTTCCTGCGTGCTTGGGACGCACAGTAAGCATTGCCTTCTAGCCCACGTTGCATAAGTCTCCACTACTGCTGTACTCCTTTCTGCCCCTTTCTCCATTTGTCCCCCACTCGCAAACCACTTTCCTGACATTCCATAAGTTAACTCCAGAAGATGTTGTTTATTTCAAAACAGGCACAAATGACACCATTTCTTTTCTGGAGAGTTGCATTGTTTTGAACCCGTGTTTTGAACATGGGTAAGGCAGCTATCAACTTCTTACTAGCCTAGATTTTATGTACTAATGTATATAACTATGTCAGTGTATGTTAGTGTATGTGTCTAAAATGCTTGTATGTGGTTGTGTGGATGTCACAGCACGTGTGTGGAGGCCAGAGGACAGCTTTGTGGAGCCGGTTCCTTCTTTCCACATCAGTATCTCTTAATAAGCTGAGCAGAGTAGACCCTAACACACATTCTCAGTGACAGTGTCAAGTACAAACCTTGGTTCTAAGAACAGGGAACAGATGTCTGCAGAAATTGTGGGTTTGGATAAAGAGTTAATTGCATATGCTTAAGCCTGCCTTTTTGTTGTTGTTCTTTTGCCAGGTTTTCTCCCTTTATCCTAGAAGACCATTAGAAGTTTTGATTATGTGGCCTATAAGTTATAGGTCCATTTTGGGAGCTTGAGTTACTGTTTTCAAAATACACACACACACAATCATTATATATCAAATAATAATAAATAATAATAGTCTTGAATAGCTAAGACACAGTTCTGTGGTATAGAATGTAACTTGCAAAAGAATAACAAAGGAGAGGACATTTGCTAAGGCCTTAGAGAAGGAACACATAATATATTAATTATCTTAGATAAGAACACTTGCTACAAGAAATTTTGGCAAACCTATTTGCTGCAGAGTATTTGTAAAACATTCCTCTGTTTTCTTGTGATGTTCCATGTGACAGAACCAAAATGCTTATACAAACCCAACAATTTACACTGTGGACAGATGGTTGTACTGTTTACCAGGTGCCAACATTGGACCAAGTGAATTTCATATGGTTTCTTAATATGCACAGTTATTAATGGCATTTTAATGGTTAAGAAACTTAAAGAAGAGGCCATTACGTGGTTCGTAGAAGTGAGATATCCATTAACAATTGAAAATAGCAAACAGTCATTGAGCATGTAATATGTTCCAGACACTTTACATCTTTATTACCTCAGCACTCATTGCCAGGATTACAGAAGGAAGGGCCCTATATTATTGGGATGTGAGGTGAAATGAGTAATAGAAACCTGCAAGCCAGATGTACGTAAAAAGATCAGCTAAGATATCAGTGAAAAGTAAAGTGGTGAGCAGGGTTTAGGTGTTTACTGTAGTTCCTAGTGTTCTTACACACCTGTTAGATCTGGGAAAAGCATACTCAGTAGATATTCAGCTCTGCAAAATTGACATATACATAATGATGCCTTTTCATTCACCCCGGTAAGGTCAAAAGCAAAAATGAATGACAATTTTTATGTTGTCAGTTTTACCACTCAGTTAGCTCACTCTAGTTCTAGTGGGGAAAAGGGGTGGAACAAGGGGACTGGGGAGTTAGCCACCATCCTCTTTCCTAAATACCAAAGGCAAAGAGCAAGGCATCTTCAGAACTCTCAGTTGAGAGAAGGAAAGGTGAGGGAAACCACCCCAAATCTCATAACTGTTCTATGGTACACCCAATGAGGCTGACCCTGGAGTTAATGTCCCAACCAAACTAGGCTGTGGTATTCACAACCCAATCTGTCTGGTTGGGGTTCTTCCTTTGCTGTGTATTAGCTGGCTTGAAAAGCTAAGACAATGGAAGGAAAGCATGTTCAACTACCAACTCTTTCAAAGGATCTTGAAACAACTGTGTCCAGAGAAGTAGAAACAGCTGAACCTCAATGCATAACTGTTTATGCTGCTTAAGTCCAGCTGCTGGCTATTATTAAGGATTTACTTCAGACATTACTGCTCATGTCTTCACTATTCCTACTCGGAGCATTTCCAAACTTCATGTGCCCTTCAAGGTCCACTGGAGCCCAACCTGGAGACTACATCCAAATAATATAAATCCAAGTTCTGATTCAAATTTAATGCAGCAGCTTTCTCCATGTCTGAACACTGTAACACCAATGACAGTTTAGGAAGTAGTAATGGGATGAATACTTTGCAGATTCCTTAGAAACAATAACGGTATGCTCCTGTGTGTAGAAACAATAGCTTTATGATCCTGCCGGTAGAAACAATAGTGCCATGCTCCTATGGAAATGATATTTCTCTGTACTGGGATATTTTAATACGTTAAGTAGGATGTTTCTCTTCTTCTGTCTTTGTTACATGGAGAGACATTCTCCTTCCTATCAGGAGCCCTTGCTTATCTGTGACTGAAGAGAAAGAAGGTATGGCTCAGGAGGAAAAAAAGACACTGAATGAACCAATGTGTATCTTCATGAGAGTCTGAATGATTCCTCACAAGTTATGAAGATTATAGGGAAAGCACAAAAAGCACAAAGGCTCTCTGGAAACACAGCCTTTCATCTCCTCCTCTTTATAGGCCAATCAAGAGGAATTATATCAGAGATAACCCTGTCTGCTGGTGCAAGTCTCTCCAGGTGCAGAGACTGGCTTTTCCCAGGTGCGTTTGGGAAAAATAAAAATACTCCAATGAAGAGGGGCTCCAGATCCAAGATGGCTGCCACGAGAGGAAACTGTGTCTCAGGAGTAGGACAGCAGTAACAACACGGCGACCAGGAGACTGAACTCTGGGACCTAAAACACCAGCATTTGTGATTGCCAGCTGAGCGGAACTCCTACCGTGAAGAAATCAAGTTGCAAAATCCTAGGGGCACCCAGTTATTCCCCGGAAAAAAACTCTGGGTGAGTGGTGGCACACAGCCCTGATCTGAACAAGCAGCTGCACTGGGCACCAACAGCCGCCATACCAGTCTGGGTCACACAGTCTCTGGGCCAGACTGAGAAGGCCCTGGGTCCCATTTCAACCGGCCTGCATGCAGCTGGTGCACACTGATCAGCTCCGCCACCAACCACCTCAGTCCCTGTGTGTGTCCACGGGCCAGACTGAGAAGGCCGTGGCTACCATTTCAGAGCAGCCTGCATACAGCAGGTGCATACTGCTCGGCAACGCCTGCAACCACTCCAGACCCACTGTGTGTGCCCCCAAATACCATCTCAGACCGTGGTGCACAGCCCCTGGCCCAGAAGGAGCCGCCAAGTATCCAGTCCAGAGGAGAGCCCTTAGCAAGCCCAGGTCAAAGTGCAGAGCCTCCTGACCAGAACGGTGCCCCCAGCTGACATCTCAAACTGGGACACTCAGCCTCTGGCACAGAGTGAGGAGCCAAGCCTCCAGACCAGGGGGGTGACCAGCCTACAGTGCTCACAGCTTCTAGCACAGAGCACGAAGCCGGGCACACAGAGACCACAACAGAGTTCAACTGAGGCAACAACACACACAATCAAACCACTGGAACTCCCTGATCCTCTTGAAGAATACTCCTGACACAAGAGATTGACAGTTCCAGTCTGAAATTCAGCCTTAAAGCACAAACAGCTCCTTGATTATATATAAACAAATGCCCAGAAATCGGTGAAAGAACTCACCCAACAAAAATCAGGACACCATGGCCCCACCAGAAACACCCATAAGCAATGGAAATTTCAATTCAGTGGAG
>CM053752.1:31109289-31137702 GCA_028658305.1 Pachyuromys duprasi
ATCCTGCATCTCCCCAGTGGCAAGTGAGGGTGTCTGTCTTTTAAAGTCCTTATTTACCATCTGTATATCCTCTTCAGTGAAATAGCTGTCTGTGCCTATTGTCCATTTTATGTTTGGATTTAATTGAATATAAAATGTTGAATTGTAAGAGATTTGTTGTTTAGTTGTTTTTTATGGCTCTATTTTTCACATTCTAAATGTGATACTTTGTTGAATACAGGGTTTGGAAATTGGGAAATATTTTTCTCCCGGTCTGTAGCAAGTCTGTTCCTTCTGCTAATAGAACCTTTGCAAAATAAAAGTTTTTAATTCAGAGAAGGTGGGATTTATAAGTAAAACCTTTTATAAACCAGGCTTTTTAATTTAAGTTCAAAATCCCTTTGCCAAGTCATTAAAACTAGAGATTGTTTCTTATAGTTGTGATGATGGGCATATTCACATGTATGTACGTGTGCCCGAAAGTATACTCACCTGTGCATATAAATAAAGAGTCAGTGGATCAACACCAGATGTCTTTCTCTACCATTCTCTACTTATTTTTTTTGAGACAAGGTCTCTCATTGAACCTGGAGCTGTTCAGCACTGACCTACCTCATCAGTGCTGTTCCCCCTCAGCATTGAGGTCTCAGATATGCAAGCCACACTTGGCTTTTCCGTAGGTCCTGGGGATCCAAATTCAGATCCTCACACTTGTTCAGCAAGCATTTCAGCCGCTCAGCCACCTCCCAGTTCTCTCCTCCAGTGTTCCAAATATTCCATAGTTTACATTTTAGTATGTGATCTGCTTTTTTGAACAAATTTTGATGAAAACTCAATCAAAGCAATGGACTTTTAAAAAAAAGAGAGATTTAAAAAAATGGACTTAAAAAATGCTAGCTTGCCATTCATTTCTTCACTCATTCAACTACTCAGCCAGTCAGTCATGGCCCTATATAGCAGAGCATAGGTTTCCCCTGACCAGGATCATTTAGAGGTTTTCTTTTTTTTCTTTTTAATTAGAGGACGCAGCAGTTCCCTCTGTATGTTACCCCCAAAACAGCAATAGTAAAACTCATCTATAGATGCCAGCAGCAATAAGCGGTCATTTCTGAACCACTGATTTCTGAAAGCCTCTCATTTCCACAGAGTCACAGATTCCAATTAGGCAATGGTAATATTCACATATGTGGTTCAAACAAAGCAAGGCTTCATAGAAAACAATGCTAAATAAAGTGATCTCAGTGAACAATCCCTGAAAAGAATTCCGCTTTACCTCTCCAAAGCTTAGCACCAGGAATGGTACCCATCTGCCTCAAACCTGGGGTGGCTTTATCATACCCACTTGGAGGAGGCTAGGATTAGAGCAAGGAGAATATTGACATCTTGAAAGTAAACAGAGGCACAGAAAAAATGGATAATTAGTCAAAAGACATATAATGTAGAATGAGATAATTCTTTAGACACTTTTCTTAGCACTGGATATGTGGCTCATCCTTTTGTCACTGGCTGGTATATCCCAAAATCCTACCCAATTATTTTCCATGCATAATTAATAACAAATAAGTGCATATTAAAGAGCTAGGGTGACTCTTACTAATTTTTAAGGATTTATTTTAGGTCTCATCCCTACTGGAAACCCTTTACTCATTACAGAACACATCTTCTTTCTGACCCTAGAGACTGATTTGTGTGAATCTCGGTGTCTACTTGCTGTCTCCACTAGCTGAGACATGTGTATCTTTGTAGTCATGCATTTAGCACACTGCCTGTCTCACAAGAGCTGGCCTACAAATAAGCATCAGAGTGAAAGAGAACTAACCAGACTTTCTGTCTCTGCTGTACAAGGGCTGCTCTCTCTGGAGCCACTGAAGACAGACAGAGACACTTGAAGGCAGACTCAAGGGCTTGAATAGCTGAGGCTGATTCTGGCTTCTAGGGCCAGCTTGATTTATCCATTGCTGTATGAATCTCTGCACTGCTCTCTGTCACTTCCAGACAGCAAGGGAACAAGAGGAAGAAAAGAGTAAGATTTAAGGACTTCTTTCTTTTCTTCAGAGCTAAAGGATGAAGCAGAGGAAATGGATACCAGCGGATTGCTTTTCTCCTTCCTCTCAGGACATAGAATATATGTAAAAAAAGAAAAGTGAATAAAAGAGCTCTTACCACACATATATTAACTACCCCAAGTGTCTGAGTTCTCGCTGGCCATGTAAATGGAACATGGGCAAGAGCCTAAATGGCGGAAACAGCACCAAGGACAGTGGATCCCCAAAAGAAGGCTGACTTGGCTTTTACAGCAATCAGAGAAACAAGAACACAGGTGAAGTACAGTGGCTTAGATCACTGGTAGGAGGCCAAAAGTGGTCTCTGTCTGTTGCAAGGAACTTGGAGCTGTAAGAGAAGACTGCTTTGCCTGACTAATAATATAATCAGAACTTTCCCGAAGGGATTGAGACTTAGAACTGAGACTTCTTACATTAAAATGTTGCAGGGAAGCCTGACAGCAGGGACACTCACCTTTAATCCCAGCACTCAGGAGGTTCTCTGTGAGTTTGAGGCCAGCCCAGAAAGAGCTCCAGGACAACAAAGGCTACACAGAAACTCTGTCTCAAAGAGAAAAATGCTGCACTGACTTTCAGGTAAATACTGTGACTATGTTAGTAGAGACAGCCTCCTAAACGCATGCCTCTTTCCTACTTGGGATTTAAATTTGAACTTCATTTATCTAGTTTTGAAGTCTAGAAGACAAAAACTAGGAGATTAAGGAAAGCAGACTGGACTAACCACAGACTTGAGAATCCACGTAACAGTGCAGACCTTGTTGAGGTAGCTGCCTCCAACACGAACTGTCAAAGAGTCTCGACAGTAGTTTCTCAGAAGATGTTCTTGCAATCCCAAACCACAAAACATTCAATGAAGGCTGTCACCATGTGTATCAACAAATATTTATGTCAACTTGACACAAGCTAGAGGAAACCTCAATTGAGAAAGTGCCTCCATAAGATTAGGACATAGAGCCGGGTGGTGGTGGTGCACACCTTTAGTCCCAGCACTCAGCAGGCAGAGGCAGGTGCCTCTGAGTTGGAGGTGAACATAGTGAGTTCCATTAGAGCCTGGGCTAAGCTGAGAAACCTTGTCTCAGAAAAAAATAAAAACCAAACATATAAAAAGATTAGGACACAGGTAGGCAAGTCTTTGGGCATTTTCTTAATTAAAGATTGATTAGAAAAGACCAAGCCCATTGTAGGTAGGGACGCCTTGGGGCCAGTGGTCCTGGGTTTTATAAGAAAGCAGCTGAGCAAGCATTGAGAAGCAAGCTAGTAAGCAGCAGTCCTCCATGACCTCTGTATTCTCCCCTGCCTTCAGATTCCTGTGTGGTTTGATTTCCTGTCCTGATTGCCTTTAATGATGGACTGTGATGTGGACCTATAATCAAACTAAAGCTTTTCATCACTAAGATGATTTTGGTCATGGTGTTTCATTAGAGCACTGGAAACCCTAGGATATCACGCTTGTGAGTCAGTAGAAGATAACCTCAAGGTGGAGCTATCCTTGTACACGTGACATTCTTGTATCTTTAATATGATCAATGAAATGAAAAATTAGAAGCAGGAAAAAAGTAACATATGACCAACAGCATTTCACACATGTGATCTCAACAAAAGGAGCAATGACAGAGGAAAGAAGAAATATGAAATGTAAGGAAAGGAATAAGAGAAAGAAAGGAGTAGATGAGACCATATAACCCCATCTAATTGTTTCATAAACAAAAGGTATGGAGGGAGAAGTGTTCTTCAAAAAGAATTGGTGATGAAATTCTCAAATCAGATTTAAGGAGTCAGCTTACAGAAAAGAAACCCAAACTTCAGGCTTTGTAGTTAAACTGCTATACATCAAAGACAAAGATAAAAGTCTCAGAGGCAACCCAAGAGAAATGTCAGATTGCTAAAACCAAGGATGGCGGTTTGGCCCCCTATTCTCTCTGTGGAGGCCAGAGAGCAAATCCCTTCAAAGGTGAAGAGAAAATAATGACTCTGCAAGGTTTCCTTGCCAGGAATACAATGATCCAAGAATGAAGGTGAATTGTAGACATTTTATTTTTTCTTTTCTTTTTTATTGATTTATTATTTATTACAATTTATTCATTTTGTATCCTGGCTGTAGCCCCCTCCTTCATCTCCTCCCAGTCCCACCTTCTCTCCTTCTTTTCTCCCTATGCCTTTCCCCTGGTCCACTGATTGGGGAGGTCCTCCTCCTGGACTATCTGACCATAGCCTATCAGGTCTCATCAGGACTGGCTGCATCCTCTTCCTCTGTGGCCAGGCAAGGCTGCCCTCCCCTTAGGGGGAGGTGATCAAAAAGCAGGCCTTTGAGTCCATATCAGAGACAGCCCCTGTTCCCCTTACTAGGGTACCCACATAGAGTCTGAGCTGCCTATGGTCTACATCCGAGCAGTGGTGTAAGTCCTCTCCATGCATGGTCCTTTATTGATTCAGTCTCTGCAGGATCCCCTGGGCCCAGATTTTTTTTTATCTCTGTCTGTCTCCTTGTGGAGCTCCTTTATCCTCCAGGTCTTTCTATCTCCCCCTTCTTCCATAAGATTCACTCTACTCTGCCTAAAGTCTCTGCTCTGCGTCTCAGCATCTGCTTTGATACCCTGCTAGGTAGATTCTTTCAGAGGCCTTCCATGGTAGGTTCCTGTCCTATTCTCTGTCTTCTTCTGCTTCTGATGTCTATGCTGTTTGCCCTTTTGAATGAGGATTAAGTGTATACCCTAAGGTCCTCCTTTCTGTTTAGACTCTTTAGGACTATAGATTTTAGTATGTTTATCCTATATTATATGGCTAATATTCACTTATAAGTGAGTATATACCAAGAAAGAACAAAGTCCTGTCACCAAAAACCCATGCTGAAAGAGCAGCGGAGGAATGACTCACAGAGAGGAAAACTGACCCCAGGGAGAAAGCCTTGAGACACCCTGAAGAACAGTGATGAAAGAGAGCTTAAGTGTGGGCGAACCCATGCCAACACTGGTTAGACAAATAATAACAAAAGCAGTTAGTACCAGCAAGAAACTAGAAAGTAGACTTAAAATGCTCAAACTTTTACAAAACAGTGTAAAAGGATGGACTGACCTTTGTATTATATTAATAAAGATGTGAATAAATGATTTTTCTTACATCTTTTGAGAGGAAATTTTAAAGTATGGCAAAAAGGTGCTATAGAGTGTAAATTTTAGAACAGTGAAAATAAAAATGAAAAATAACATTATTTTATCAAAAATAGGAAGAAAGAAATTTAGAGAACATAAGCCAACTTCAAGCCAATAAAATAGAAAAAACTAGTTTAAGTATATATATTGGACTGTAATAAATAAGATGAAATTTAAATATAACTTTAATTATAAAAATAATTCATTATTCACTCTATATTCATTTCACAAACTTTTTCTTGAAGGCTTGCTATGCTATTTGTCCACTCTAATAATGGACAAAATTACCAATTATGAAATAGTTCTAAACAAAGTTGTTATTCAGCTTTGAATTACTGTTTCAAAAGTCCTGAGATAGAGCTAGAGAGATGGCCCAACCATTAAGAGAAGTTCTTGCTCTTGCAGAGGCCCAGGGTTTGGTTTCCAGCACCAGTGTGGTAGCTTGCCGTCACCCATAAAAGAAGATTACTGTTTCAGAGTTTTCAGTGAATGGCTACCAGGTCTAGTTGGTTTTCAGCCTGGGGTGAAGTAGTATACCATGGCAAATACATGGGGCAGAGGAAAGCTACTCATCTCATGGTGGTCAGGAGGCAAAGAATTAGGAAGAAGGGGCTGGCATCCTAATATATCCTTTCAGGTCTCTGTCCCAGTGATATGTCCTTCTATAAAGGACTCCTGATGTCCCACAACAGCAAGACCTTGTTAGCATATCTGCTTTGGGGTGAGACATTTACAATTCAAATCATAGAAATGGTAAGTTAATTTAGCAAAATATGAGAGGGACATATCTATAAGAATAGAGGAAAATTCTTTGTACATCAGTAACTTTCTGATGGTCTAAGCATGATTTGACTGTGTCAAGTAACTCAATAAATTAGTGGGCAAAAAAGAAGTTTGAGCTCGTGGAACTTTCAATTTTATGGATGAAAATGGGCAGTTATGCTAGAAAGATACTCTTTGAGGATGTTTCTTCAGGACACATCTTGGTCTCCAAAGCTTGCATGATCTTCCTTAATCTGCATATGTACAGCTTTGTTGCATTTGTTTAAAGTACTTGCTGAGGCTGTCTAAGGTGCCCCCAACTACAAAGACCCTCCCAGAGTCATCCCTCACCCCAGTAGAAGGCCTTCACTTCACTAAATTAGATATTTCCATTTGATAATCATTTCTTTGCTGCTGGAAATTATATGGAAGTAGCACGTACCATGCCATTCCAATCCGACAAGAACCCGTGTGTGGTTCTAAGATTAAGATTGGATTTTTTACCATAGTTCACTTTACTAGAGGCAGCACCTACTTTAGGCATGGGACCTGGAATGGAAAGGCATGGAACACAGTTGCCTCCTACCCTCATAAATGTAGCCATGGACATGACCTTTGTTGATTGACGTGCTAGGGTTTGTGGTCATGTTAATGCAGCCTAGCCCATTTGAGAAGCTGATAGGAACAATATACACAAATCAAGCCCAGCTATGTCACTATGGTATGTTTTAGGTGATGTCCATTTTATCTACTTCAAAAACTGTAGTCATTCTTTACAGAGCCATCAAGTGTGGTAAACTCAGAGGCTGCATTTAAAAAAATTATTTCTGCAGCTTCACACATGATTTCAGACAGAGCAGAATTATTTGAAGTCTCTATGGCAGGAACAGTGCTGTCAATTTCTTCTGTTTGTAGTATTATTTTAGATGTGTGTGTGCCTGTGTGCTCTATATGTGTGTATGTGTGTGTGTGTTTGTACTGTGTGCACATCTCCATGAGTACATAGGAGGCCAAAGAAGGCCACTGTGTGTCCTGATCTATCATTCTTTGCATTATTTCTTTGAGACATGGAGGGATTCTCACTGAACCTAGAGCTAGGCTGATTTTTCAGACAGCTCCAGCTGCCTTCTTGTTTCTGTTCCAACTAGTGCGAGAATCACAGATGCAGACTAAGCCCTGTCTAGTGTTTTAAGTGGGTGCTGGCTGGGCATTCACACTCAGGTCCCCATGTTTTCATAGCAAGCACTCAGCCTCTGAGTTTTCTTTCCATATGCTATTTGAGATTCTTGACATGTAAACACACATTTGTACCCACTTGCATACACATGTACACATGTGAGCGTGAGGGAGGGGAGGGAGAGACTGACTTTTCCATCTTCAGTTTTGTTGATATCTGATGATGGCCTATGTCTTCTACATTAATCTTCTTAGCAAAGCAGGGTGCTTATGGCTGGATAAGCGAGAGCTCCCCAAAAGAAAAGGCAGAGTTTTCTGAACAACCTTCCAGATGCTGCAGAATTCCTATGCACACCCATGAGTCATGCTGCTAGCTGAAGCTAGGGGATTACTGATTTCTGATTGGGATAATGTAGTTTACTTGGACTTACTTCAAGCATGGATAGAAGGCAGAAGCTGGGCCAAGACACTCAATAATTCATCAGTATTTCTCATGAAGGATTTGGAAAAAGCACAGAGAATTACTGACCTATTCTCTCTAATCAGAAACCATAAGTTACTGCAGACACCCTAATGCATTATGGGGAAATTTTTCACCTAAGAATAGAAGGTTTGCCTTTGCTTTAGATGTGAGTTATAGTTAAGGTCCCAGGATTACTTTGTTTTAAGTGACCAAAAATTAACTTGACATTTTTGATGTCTGATTTACTAGTGTCTAGAAGAAAGACATGAAATGCCACTTTCCTGCTAATCTTTGTGTACGTGTGTGAAGGTAGTAGCAATGATGGTATGTTTGTTGGTGAAAGTGACCATAATGCTGATGGTGGTGGTGGTCTTGTTTGATAATGTAAGTGTCGGTGGTGGTGGCGGTAGAAGCCTACATATAATAAACTTTCCTATGCTATCCGTTGTGTAAATTTGGTTTTCATAGCACTTTGTTCAGTCCCCTGGGAGGAAGGCCTCCCCCTGCCAAAGCAAGAGCCCTCACCTCAGTCCTCAGCGGTATAGTTTAGCCCACTCAAGGGCATTTTACAAACAGCGTCCATTTACTAGGAGACTTTCTGTATCCTTAGTATATCTAGGGATAATAATGAAAAATACTCAGTATGTTTATCATTACTTCTCTGGTCTATCTGTGAACTCTGAACTATTGTGGAAGTAAGAGCTTCAGATAAGCCCAGTAAAGGGCTCTTGAGCAGTATTGTTGACAGTCCCCTGGTTCTGCTGAATCTTGAATTCAACTTTATTTCCTCAGCACCAGTCACTGGTCAGTCAAAACAATGGTAGGGGGGTGGCAATGGTGGTTGTGGTGATGTTAGTTGTGGTGGTGATGGCTGTGGTAGTCATGGTGGTGGTATGTGTGTAGCTCTAGAGATGATTGATGATGGTAATGGTAGTGATTGTAGGGTACTGTTGTAGGAAGAGATGATCCTACCATGACAAATATTATTTAAAAAAAAATAAATCTTAAACAACATTTATCTTTTTCTTTCTTTCTATCTTTTTTCCATTTTTCTCCTCACAGGAGTAGTGGGGGACTCAACCCTGACTCCCTAAACCTGCATCATGTATTAGTATACAGCTACCAGGGGGATGTTAGAAGAGCAGCTGGACAGATTTTAATGTTATCCAAATAAATGTGAAAATTGCTTGTGTTCATAGAAAAAGCACATGTTCACTGAAAACTTTGCCTCCACAAATTTTTCCTGGCATATGGGATAAGGAAGAGGTGCTACATGGACTCAGGCGGGTCTTTGAATATACATCCTTCATGCAGAGGAAGCACCTCCTGCAGCAACTGTCCCCTTGCCCTTATGCTACTGTGGAAGAGAATTAGTTCCTTTGGCACAAAGCCACCTTATACCTCCATTCTTTCCTATGTTAACAAATGTAGATTTTGCAAACTTATTTCTGCCATTGTGCCAAGATCCATCCTTCTCTAAGTCTCTCAAGTGTTTTCTGTCTTTTAAGAACTCTCTTCTCCCTTAAGGTTTCATCCAATGCTTAGTGGAAGTTTATCCTTTTGGTTGAACATGATACAAGATAGTCATTTCTAAGCTTTGTTGAGTGTTGGCAGCATCTAGCAAAAATACCCTAGAGAACTTTCCAAATAGATACATATTTATTTACTTAAAATTATATACAGCAATTACAATATAGATATTGAGCAATATTAAATTGCTAATGTCCAACCTTCTGATACATGAAAAGGACCCATCACCAAGTAGTTATGCTCACATGTTCTCATAATCTTCAAAATTGTAAAGGAAAAAATCATATAAAGATGAAATTGATGACATATTTTAAATTATGCCATTTTGTTTTATTTTTCCTAACACAGAGAACCATTCCCTTCACTGAAGCACATCATTATGAATAAAGTTCCACTAACTTACATGTTAAACCTTCCTCTAATTGTAATGGCTTCCCAGTCTTGTTAGTTAGTATCTCAAGCCTCTTATTGCACTGGAAGCACAATTAATCATTAAGAAGAGCGTCTCATAAAACTTGTTCCAAAACATATGCTGTTTTCTTCTTGTTCCTTTTCTGGGGTTGCGATTGCTATCATGAATTGTGGGATTTTTTTCTCTTTATTTTATTTATTTATTCACTTTACATACCATTACAGCCCCCTCTTTCCTCTCCTCCCAGTCCCACCCTTCCACCTTCTTTCCCCATTATTCCCTTTTCTTCTTCTCAGAGAAAGGACCCTCTCCCCTCCACCATCCAGCTGCATCACTTCATGTTACATCAGGACTAAGTGCATGCTCTTCCACTGAGGCCAGACAAGGCTTCCCAGCTGGGAGAAAGTGATCCAACAGCCCTTGCTCCAGTTACTAAAAGACCCACATGAAGACCGAGCTGTCACCTCCATAAGTGTAGGGGACCTATGTCCAGTCCATGCATACACTTAGGTTGTTGGTTCAGTCTCTGTGAGCCTCCATGGCCTACATTAGTTGATTCTGTTGGTCTTCTTGTAGAGTCCTTGTTCCCTTTGGGTCATTGTATCCTTCCTTTACCTCTTACAGATCTACATTTAGTGTTTGGCTGTGGGTCTCAGCATCTGTTTCGACCCACTGCTGGGTCGAGCCTTTCAGAGGGCAGTTAGCTTGCTTGACTTATGTCCAATGTATCATTTGGGTCTGGTTTTAATGGTTCTTTTAGGACTAGCTAGCTATGTTGTGGTGAAACGGTAAAAACTACTAATATTCTGTGAATTCTCTTTAATTAGGAACACTTTCACAGTGAATATCTTGGAGAAATTTTTTCAACCCAGAGCTTCTTGTTCTTAAAGCTGTTTTTTTTTTCCTCTACTCACTCAGGGTATGAAAGCTCTTTGCGCTGCATAAACATTCTTCCCTGACCAGAAATTTGTAAGGGATGTGGTCCCTGCTTTACACTAAGTCAATTCTGTTCTCTGTTCATGGGATATAGAACTGGGGCACTGAATTTATAGACTATGTGGTTGAGTGTGGTACCTAACTGTGAGACAGAGCTTTTCCATGCCTGAGCTAAAATTTAGTTTACTTGCTGTGTGCACAGTGGAATAGAAAAAGTGGGTTTGAAAAGTGAGATCAATGAAGCAGATACCCAGAGCAATGCAGGGGTGACTTAACAGTTGAATGAGCTTCCTAAGCCAGCTTGAAGGACGCTTTTGTGGCTCTCCTACCAAAACTCTCTCGCCTTCTTAGCTTTTTAAGGGAAGATGATAATTTCCCTAAATGGACTCTGTAGATAAGTGTCAGAAATGAACATCCCAAAAGCTTTCATAGAAAGAGGCAGAAGAGACAAAACGGTAGTTTGGCTTTGTTCAAACCTCAGCACAAGGTACTTCCACTGCAAGACTGTAATTACAGCAGGGTTTACTCTAAATTGCAGTGAATCATAAAAAAGGCAATTATTGCCAGCATACCATGTTCTCTGGCTGTGAATTGAATGAGAAATTTAATAATATTATGAGAAAAAATTTTCCCACCAAACTAATTCTCAGAAATGATATAAATTGGATGTGTGTTTATTTTTTTAAGACAAGCTTATCTTAATTGAGTTTTTCATAATTGTATTATATAGGTTCTTGTAAAATGAAAAAGGAAGAAAGATGTATACGGAATTTGAATATACAGAGATATATATATTCTCTATACATTTTTTCAGTCCTTTTGGACATCATTTTGAGATGTGTTTTATCTCTTAGGACTGAGCATTATATAAAGAGGTTGAATAGAATCTGTTACTGATTAATATAAGAGAAATATAAAATTCTGAATAAATATCAAAACACTGTGGAAATTAATGCTTCCAACTCAATGTGAACAATCCTATAGATGAGAGAACATTTATAAGATCTGAAAAGTGAGTGAGCATCTCAATGAGAGATCATCATTTGTTGTGATACTTACATAGCCTTACTTATAGTTTCATTAACTCTTGAATCATTCATAGTGCCACACTAGTTTCAAAGAAAAGAAAAACCAAGAGGTTAATTAAGCTCTTCAAAGCAATACCATCAGTAGGAGCTCAGACTGGACCTGCTATAATGAAGTTCCAGTGCCTTGCACTTTAATTTAGTTAAATGGTCTTTACTGAGTGAATCACCTGATCAAATTTTCCTATTTTTGAAGTTAATAAATGTTTGATTGGAAGACTGTTAATAATAACATATAAAGTCTTCCTTTTATAGGGATTCCTTCTTAATTAACAGTATCCATTGAATCATTAATTTAGTATGAACTTTTCTAACAGTTGACAGGAGTTTAGCATAACTGTCTTCTGAGAGACTTTGTACCACAGTTAATGGAAACAGATGCAAAGATTCAAGTCCAAGTAATGGGCTGAGCTCAGGATGTGCTGTCGAAGAAAGGGTGGAAGGACAGAGGAAGCCAGAGGGGTCAAGGACACTACAAGAAGACCTACAGAGAAATCTAACCTGGGCCAAAAGTGGATCACTGAGACTGAACCACCAACCAAAGAGCTTGCACGGACTGAACCTTGGTCTTTGTGTGGGTACCCTAACAATAGGAATAGGGACTGTCTCTGAATCTTTTACATGCCACTGGGTCACTTTCCCTTAGCTGGGCTGCCTTGTCTCTCCCTAGTGAGAGAGGATGTGTTTAGTCTTCCTGTGACTTGAGATACTGGCATGGATTGGATCAGGATGTAAAGTGATTAAATAAATAAATAAATAAATGGAGAGAAAAAAAGAAAAAAATCTCTATTACATCATACTAATGTTTAATGCCACTATGCGAATGATAAGGAGTCTTTCAGAACTCCTTTATGTTGAAGGGGGTGGATCCATTTTTTAGTCATCTTAATGCAAAGGAGAACTGACATGGACTTGGTTCAAGCAATAATAGAGTGATCCCAAACTTTCAGTAAAGCAGAGAGTTCTTGGGGACCCGGGTTCCCACGAAACACATGAAAGATGTGTATTGGGCTGACTATGAGTCCTCTCTCTTGTTTATGCCTTCCCTTTAAAGGAGCAAAATGGCTATGGAGTAGCTCAGAGATTTATTCTTTTTAAAAAAATTAATGTACTTTAAACATAACAAAGTAAAACAAAACCCACCACATCAAAGTTGGACAAGGCAAACCAACAGGAGAAAAATAACATGCTGAAAGGTCAGAGCTAACTCCTGTAAGTTGTCCTCTGACCTCTACATACACACACAAACACATGCAAGTAAATAAATGTGAAAAAGAAAGTCCTAAATAAAGACACAGACTAACCTTGAAATAACTCCTAGGAACAGAACAATTTGAGAGTCCTAGGCTTAGATTTACTCAAATATTTGGTAGTCAAAGGAGTTAACTTCTAGTCACAAGACAAAAATAAATTTGCATACTATATACAAATTAGTTTTTAAATTTATATTGAGCCTTACTTATGCATGTAATTCTGAACATTCCCATGCAATAAAATGAAGATTCCTTGTATATATACACAATTACTGCTACCAAACCATACTATATCCAGATGTTTCTTTAAAAATGTTTATTGTATATATA
This sequence comes from Pachyuromys duprasi, assembly GCA_028658305.1. Classification (NCBI taxonomy): domain Eukaryota; kingdom Metazoa; phylum Chordata; class Mammalia; order Rodentia; family Muridae; genus Pachyuromys; species Pachyuromys duprasi. The sequence continues at coordinate 31,122,428 of CM053752.1, forward strand.
TGGGTGTTTCGCCTGCATGTATGTCTGTTCACCATGTGTGTGCCTGGTACCCACAAAGGCCAGAAGTTAGTGTTTCATTCCCTGGGACTGGAGGGAATGGTTTGAGCTGGCATTTGTGTTCTGGGAATTGAAAAGCATTAAGAGTTATCTACTGAGCTATCTCTCTGGTCTCAGATGTTAATTTTTATCTTCAAATGTAGAATTATTTAATACCATGTTTTTTCTCTGTTTCTGAGATCTACAGTGGACTGGGAAGATGCTTCAAATTTTAGTTTCAGTGTTAAATGTAACTGATTTTATAATAAATAGCTTTGAAAGTATTAGTAAATATAAATATCAAATATCGTATGAAGTGAGAGATAACAGACACATTGGTACAATCCACATATATAGTACTTCAATGGTGATGAATAGTACTATGAGTCCCTCTGTTGTCTATGCCAAAAACAAAACAAACAACTGAACTCCCTTGGCTGCTCAACCCTCTGGGCCATTCCTGAGAGGAACAGCACAATGAGGACAATCCTCATGCTCTGACTGAGCCTGGTGTACTGAAATAAACCATAGGATTTGTCTTTGGGAATGCAAAATCCAGACTGCTTTTTATGATGTTTAGTGCTTCCTTAGCCATAAATATTCTTTAAAATCCAAGCTGGCTCTCTGACAGTTTCATTTTCTGCAGACTGCCAGACAGAGGCCATACACCATGTTTGATCATTATCTTTGAATCAAGATCCTGCCCTTTTGATGGCTTATCAATAGCCCTGGCATTCTGACCATGCTCTTTGGCCCCAGATTAATGGCTCCAGCCCTGAATATTGCCTCAAAGCAGAGTGAAGAATAGGGAAGGATGATGAGGCAACAACAAGCCTATTTCTTCTCCACATTTTATCCCAGCTGCCCAAACCATAGGAAATACTCAACTCATTCCATATTTCTCACTATTCTGTCTTTGCTCATGCTAACTTTATTATTTATTTATAGAGCTTTGCAGTTCTATTGAATATCAGCATCACTGTCTGACCTTTACAGTTTGACATTGCTGAAGTCACCTACATGAGGTTTTGTGTGCAAAAAAGGAACACACAGCTTCTTTTTGCTTTCAGATGGATCAATTTGTCCCCTTCTTGTAGAAGTGTACTAAAGACTAAGTTACAGGGCCCACAATCCAACATATCTAAAACAAAACAAAACAAAACAAAACAAAACAAAATAAATGTTCTGGAGTTTTGAACATAAGGTTTAAGTTTAAAGGAACCCCTAGAAAACTGAAACAGGATACTATGCTATCTTGCAATAAAATGGTTTCAAAACCATAGATGAGGATGGCAGCTGTATTTGTGTGAGGAGAGAAGAGTGGTGGTGATAAAGAGGTCCCTATCTCCCAGCACTCGGGAGGAAGATACAGGTGGATCTTTGTGAGTTCGAGGCCATCCTGGTCTACATAGTGAGTTTTAGGATAGCCAGAGTAGCATAGCAACACTATCTCTAAAAAATAAAGAATTCCTTCTTTTCTTCACAAAGCCACCTTCACATTTCAGTTCCCCAAACTTTCATTTCCACTTTTGGTGCCAATTATTACTATCTCTCAGGATTCTTTGTATTTGAAATGACTAAATTTCAATGTGAGTCTGGGAGGGTGGTTCACAGCTGTAATCCTACAGCTCAGGATGCTGGGGCAAGAAAAGGGCAAGGTAAAGGCTAGTCTAGACTGCATGGTGAGTTCCAGCCCAGCCTGCACTGCATAGCAAGACCCTATCTCAAAATATATATTTTTGGTCAAATAAAAAACACATCTCTACGTAACTTAAGCACACAAATACTCTTATTTTGAGAATATTTATTAGAAAATCCAAGTGTATTAGGGCAGTGTATTTCATGTCATGGGATACCTAAGGCAGGGACATAAGATATGATGTCATGGGATAGCTTTCTGGTTTTCTCTCATCACTATTTTTCTTTACAGGGCAGACTTATAAATCTATTCTTATGACTGCAAATATATGATTAGTTGGAGCCATATTTTTCTAACCTATTACATGGAGGGAAATAATCATTTGTTTTTAGTTCCAGACCTGGAAAGGACAGGAATTCTACAAGGATAGCAACAGAACCAAAAAATCTGGGCACAGGAGTCTTTTCTGAGACTGATACTCCAACCAAGGACCATTCATGGAGATACCCTAGAACCCCTGCTCAGATGTAGCCCATGACAGCTCAGTACCCAAGTTGGTACCCTAGTAAGGGGAACAGGGACTGTCTCTGACATGAACTCAGTGGCTAGCTCTTTGACCACCTCCCCTGAATGGCGGAGCAGCCTTGCCAGGCCATAGAGGACAATGGAGCCAGTTCTGATGAGACCTGATAAGCTAGAGTCAAATGAAAGGGGAGAAGGACCTCCCCTATCCTTGGACTTGGAGAAGGGCATAGGAGGAGATGAGGGAGGGAGAGTAAGATTGGGAGGGGAGGAGGAAGGGGGCTATAGCTGGGATACAAAGTAAATAAACTGTAACTTATATTAAAAATTTTTAATAAAAAATATTCTCAGAAAAGGGGTCTACGTTGTACACTTTGGATTATGAGATATTTACAAGACAGTTTTGTCAACTACGGTATGATCTTCTGTAACTGACTCTCGTCACCCACCCCAGATACATCCTCAGCATCAAGATGGTGAGATCTAGACACAAAAGAGGTAGGCGGTGGCTACAGGAGAACAAGGAAAGCAGTGGAGATCACGACAATGAGCTGCACTGCGTGTGACCACACATCTGTGTAGATGCTGCCACAGCGATGCAGGGCAAGGATTCAGGGAACTTAGTCTTCAGCTGCTTAACTAGACTGTGATATGTCTGAGGTCAGAGACTGGGTCATATCTGCTTCTATGCCCATAGCTTAAAGCAGAAAATATGGTTTGTATTTAAATTTTTAATGAACATGGAAAGCGAGCAGGAAAGAGGCAAGCATGTGATAAATTTCTATACTTTTCCTTGGAAGCCTTATTCTGGGGCAAGGGAGAAATGGACACACCAGCATGGTGGCAAGCAGACTGCAAGAGGAAAAGGAGCAGAGAGCAAACATTCCAATCCAGGCACAGAATTTCAGCACTGCCTCTTACTGGCAGGCATGCTGGTGACTGCTTTTCAGCTACCAGTCAGACTGTGGCATGTGCACCCGTAAGATCTGCCAAGCCCATTGTTTTTACCTTTGCTGCAGTGTCAGAACAATTTAAAAATTAAACAAGGACCCAGTAGCCATTTCTACCTCCACTGAGTGGTTCTAGTGCCATAATTTACAATTTCTTCAAAATTTAAAGCATGCGGATAGAGCAGATGCTGGAAAAAATAAGATAATTACAGTTCCATGCCCTACAGTAAGTGACGACAAGTACTGTGTCTCAGTGGTCTCTGTAGGAGGACTTCACACAAATTTCTCATATTCCCAAACACTGCTTTTCCACCCTGCCCAGTCACTGCTGGTGAGTGAAATAATTAGATGGTAAGTACAATAGGTGTACTGACAATTTTGGAATTTTGGAGTCTTTAAAAAAATACACAAAGCAATGCTGTAGGAATAAGTTTTGTTTTAATCCCAGGTGTAAGGATATGAGGCTGCTCTGCAGCAGCCGACTATGACTTGCCTCGCGATCTATTTGCCAGCTGCAGATGGTTTCTGCGATTGTGTGGCGTTTGGAATTCTGAGGACTTTTCAAAGAGTGTGTACAAGCTAGAGCCCCAGTAGGTTGGGGCGGGAGCTGTTGGTCATTCGGGGGGGGGGGGTTGTTGTTGGTTGTTGTTTGCTGTGTGTTGCAGTTTTGAAATAGTTGTGCAAAGAGGGAATTAGATATCCTGAAGGCAAAGATCAAACTTGCCCCAAAGAACTTGACGCCCCTAATCAGCAGGATGTACTCTCATAACAATGTCGCGCCCTTTCCAACCCCTGATTTTATTCAGGGATCGCTTTTCTTTCCTCTCTATTCTTTTCCCCCCCTCTGTTATCTAGTGCTAGTGAGTGTTGAAAGGGTGGAAGAAAGAACCCACAAAGTAGCGAACACCAGCTGCACAATAGGTTCAAATATATTAGAGAGCAGATGATCATTGAAATCAGGCATGTGTGCACATTGTCTTTTTTACAATTCCTGTCCAAATACGGTGAGTAGATCATGAAAGGCTCTGGTCCCTAACGACAGGATAGGTGTATTTATTCTTCCCTCATCCTGGTTCCACATAATCATATGATAATTGAGACTAAGCGTCAGTTTAAGTTTAATAATCTCTCTTTTCTCACAAACAAGCCAACATTCAGAGTAAGGATTGCTGGGTGGGTACAGTAAGAAGTTCTGTCATTGCTTTGAGCCTGAGTGGCGTGCTCCACGCAGCATTTAGGGAGAAACTGTTAAATTAAGTTTATATCCCTTAAAACAAAATCAATTTGACTTCTATTCGTTGTCATATCTTGAAGATGGAAAGGAAAGGGTCTGAATGAAGGACAGTGTGGAATCTGTAGCTTGTGGGCCTCTATCTGTCATACAATCACTGCTAGAGTCACTATACCCACATGTCAACAGCTCTATCAGGCTTCTCTCAACAACCCATTCAGAATTCCTTCCCTCCAACAGCCCTCCCAGCAGGCTTTGCTCTGTCTCCAGGGCAGCCTGCTTGCTATTCTCAGGTGTTGCAGTGATTTGTGCACACAGGGCTCTCCTCCCATAGTTGAAATTCTCCAGAGAATTTCTATTCTCTATACATCTTCCTCTGCTCCCAGAGCTGTAGCTAGATAATAATAAGCTCTCGATAAAAGTGGCAAAGGAACATTAATTTAACATCACTTGAATGCAACTTGCATTTATTCCTGGTGGGGGAATACACACCTGCCATATCCAGGAGTTTATCTTTCTAGAGAAAGAAAGTAAAAAAAGCCCAGCTAAAGCTTATCAGAATTATTGATCTAACTTTAAAAACCCTCAAACTATTGCAGCATTTCTTTTCCATCTTCTCTGAGAACCTTTCATAACATCTGTGTACTTTATTCTGCTTTTAAAGGTTATGTGCTGCTTACAGCCCTGCTTATCTTTCAAGGAGTTACACAGTGTCACAGTAGATTTGTGGAGAGAAAATTCTCCCATCTGAATACCTGGCCTGGCAAACACTTTTCAAAGCATGCACACCTAGAGTGCCCACTGAGCTTAGCAAAAAGGCAATCAGGGGTGGTGCTCTTGGATTGCCCAAGACCCGTAGCTGAGGCACTGATTAAGGACATTTCCTTTACCCCTACTATCCCAAATGACCCAGATCATTGTCAATGAAATCAATCTGGTATCTAATTGTGTTGACTGGTGTCAGTGATATTCCACAAACTTTCTATGCAATTAAAACAGCCAGAGGTTGAGATATTGGCTCTGTAGGTAAGGCACAGAGCTCACAAGCTTGAGAACTATAGTTCAACCCCCAGAGCCACATGATGGGAAGATAGGCAGATATAGGAGCACCCCGGGAGCTCACAAACCAGTTGGTCCAGCATCCAGCATGCACTACAGCAAGCAAGAGAGCCTGTCTAAGGTGAAAGGCTGTGCTTGAACCTCCGAACTCACGCCATGGCATTCATGCACATGCATTTGTATATTCAAATACCACAAATGAACAAATAATTAACCACCCTGTGAGGCGATACTATCAATAAGTGGATGATAAGGATACTGAAGCACTGGTCCCTTAAAAACTCAGCCAAGGTCACAACTGTGGGTAGCAGTCCTGGGGTCTGCTCCGTGGACTCACGGGTCTCAATTAGGATTGGACAAAATGGCACACCACGAACAACCTTAGGAGTTATTCAAATCTCAAATGTAACTAATTTGGGAAGACTAGAAAGTAGCCTTATTTTAAGACTTCTAAAGTTTAAAGTTGGAATGTAATTCTACTCGATGAACTATGCTTACCTTTGCTTTGCAGTTTGATAAGTCTTGAACAGCACAAAGAACTATACAGTGTGTGTCCATCTCAAGATACAGTCCATGCTGATCATAGCTAGAAAGTTCTCTGAACTCCTTTCAAGTCAGGAATTTATTTTGTTTTACCATAGATTAATTATTTGTTTTGTGTTCTTGCTTTTAACTCAAACCAATTATTTCAAATTCTCACACCTTGAATGGTGAGAAAATTCATCTCAATCAATGGAGGCTTTTCTGACTTGACTTCTCTGGGTCTTGAATTGTTTGTTGCATTTCAAATAGTTAATATGAACCATGTGTATGCATGTCCCTGATGTGCTCATGTGTACATATAGACTCCATCACAATTAAAAAAAAAGACTCTGTAGAAGACAAGGTGATAATGCTGCGAAAATAAGATTCAGACACATTTTCAACCAATGAACATGTGTGCTGATCAGACACCACAATTAACTGTTTAATTAGCACATCCTACCTGAGCAATGTGCCTGCCTAAGCAGTGGTGGTTGGTGGTAAACACAAGGAAGCAAGCATCTCCCTGAAAGAAATGTGCAGCGCAACGCCATTTTCCACTTAGGATCCAGAGCTATGCCTCATAGATGCTAACAATCACCTAAAATTTTATGAGAAATTCTATTGTTTTAAGTAATCATTATTTTAGCAATAAAAATTTTACAGATACAGTGTGATCCTTTGACATGTGTTAAGTGCATATAATGACCAAATCTAAACAATCAATGTTTCCATAGCCATGTTTTAAGTTTTAGTTTTTGAGTAATATAAAACTTGTGCTTACTGTGGGTATGATGTTTAAATGTATAAATAGAATGCTTAAATCAGAGTACTTTACTGCTCCATCTCCTTAGCATTACTTTTTAAAAGAGAGATTTTATAATTTTAATTTATTTTTGAGTGAACTTAATTGCCAAATAAAATTCTCATATCTAACTTATTTATCAATTTGTAGTATACAGATAATGATACTGTCAATTTACCTGAGGATAAGAAAAATACATTCTGACAAAATACACCATGAAACTAATAATTCTTATTTATAAACCATGTTATAATTTTGTTAGGAACTGTCAAATTCCTCTCTTCTAATTATTCATAAAACATAGATTGTTATTATAGATAGTCCCCTACATCTAACAGGATGTTAGAATTTATCCTCCTTGTTATACAACTTAACAGTATCACTTTTTTCTCCCCACTGATCTCAGTTTCTATTAATCACTATTACACATCCTGATTATTTTTTTGTTTTTTAAAAATTGAAAATAGACTGTTTTTCATACAGTATATTCTGTTAATAGTTTCTGCTCACCCAACTCCTCCCAGATCTTTCACATCACCTTCCTACCCAAATTCTCTCTCTCTCCATCTCTTTCTCTCTATCATTAGAAAGCAACAGGAATATCAATAATAATTATAAAATAAAATAAAATAAACAAACTGGAATAGAACAAAACAAACAGAAGAAAAAGAGCCAAAGAAGAAGCACAGGAAACATAGACAAGAGACTCACACATTCACACAAACAGAAATCTATAAAGACATGAAAATGGAAACTACTATACACACACACACATACACAAAGGACCTATAAAGTTTTAAAAAAAGAAAAGACAGAAATAAAAGAAAAACAAACAAACAGAAAAACAAAAAGCCCCAACGAAGCATTATGTGACATAGAACCTCCAAAAATGACGGAGTTTGCCTTGTGTTGGCCATCTACTGCTGGGCATAGGGGCTGCCCTTAAGAGTGGTTTGTCTACCCAGTGACTCTCCCTTGGAGAAAGCAAATTTTTCCTTTGTAAACAATTGTCAATTGGAGATAACTTCTGGATTAGGGATGAAAGACATATGACTACTTCCCCTCTCCGTGCTGGGAGTCCATCTGGCTTAAACCTATGCAGATCCTGTACATGCTGCCACATGTACATGCTGCCACAGTCTCTGTGGGTTTATGTGGGCATTGGTCCCACTGTGCTTAGAAGGTCCTGCTTTCTGAGTGTCCTCTATACCCTCTGGCTCTCACAGTCTTTTTACCACACTTTCCACAGGTTTTCCTGAGCCCTGCAGGGAGGGATTTGATGGAGACCTCCAGTTAGGACTAAGTGTTTCAAGATCTCTCATTCTGTACATTGTTCATTTGTTGGTCTCTATATTTGTACCTGTATGTTGCAAGAGGAAATGTCTCTAATGTTGGCTAAGCAAGACACTGTTCTATAGATATAGAAGAATGTTATTAAGAATCATTTAAATGTTATACTCTTTAAGCAGAACAGTAGTATTTGGTTTTCCTCCAATCTAATCTCAGGTTCTTGGTTACCCAATCAGTGTGAGGTACTGCTTCCATCTCATGGTGTGGGTTTTAAATCAAATCAGATATTTATTGGTGTACTTAAAAAAACCTCTTATTTATATTTCTTATATCTTTTTCTCCCTACTTCACCCCAATACTTTCCAACACCCCACACTAGGTAGGAGAGAGAAAGGGTTAGTGGGAGAGAGGACACAGTTCTCCTAAGCTGCTTCTTGCTGGTTAGGGTCATCAGGTTCTTTGGAACCAGTCCAATCCTTGTTTCAGCAAGGGGGAAGCAGGAGCAGCCTTATTCTTTCTCTGATCCTTCACACTCTCTGGGCTCTGGCATTTATTCTCTCTCTAGAGTCCTCAGATTCAAATTTATCTGCAGCTGGCAAAGAGCTTCTCTCCGAGCCCGCAAGAAAAAATAGACTGCTGCTGTGGACCGTCTGAACCAGTCCCACACCCTACACCTGGGACCAAAACAAAAACATGTTTGTATCCACAACAGATGATATTGGTTGCTTTCTTCCATAAGCTTTGTGCCACTGGTGCACCAGAGTATCCTGCAGGCTGATCACCATTGTAGATCGAAAGCTTTGTAGCTGGGTTGGTGTTTACCTTTCTCCCTTTAGCAACATGCAGATTACCATCCATCACCATCAACACTAGTCTGTAGGGTGAACCTTCTAATGAGGCACCAGCTCAACTTCTCCGTGTCTAATGAGTTGTGTAGCTGTTGTCATAAGCAGTAGGACCTTACCATCAGTTTGTGGAGAACAATCAAGAGCCTTGGAAATAGTTTGGGTTGTTTGGGGGGTGTATATAGGATTTCTTTAGCTAATAACTACAGTCAGCATAACTCCTGGAGATTTTCATTTGGTGATGAGAGATGTCAAGTTGAGGCTTTGTATTCCCTGGTATTTCATGATTCCATTTAGATCTCTTTGTGTGTGTATATATTTTAAGAATATTCTTTATTAGGTTTCCATATGAACCCCCAAATGACTCTTGGTTTTTGCTGTCCCTCCCTATATTCTCTCCTTTCATTCTTTTTTCCTCCCCCTGCCTACTTGATCCTTCCATTCCAGTAATCCCCACCCCTGTCTAACCATAACTACCTGTATTGTTTCCCTTCTCTGCCACCTAGTTCCTTACTTGGTGGTTTAAATGAGGTTGGCCAACATAGGTTCATATATTTGCATGTTTAGCTCCCAGTTGATGAGCTTTCAGGGAGGGATTAGGAAGTGTGGCCCTGTTGACAATAGGTGTGGAGAAGGTATGTCACTTTGAGTGGGCTTTGCAGTTTTAAAAGTCCACAGCAGACCCAGTTTCTTCACCACCATCACCCTCAGCTTCCTGCCTGAGGATCAGGAATTAAATCCTTTAAATACTTGTCCAGCACCCTGACTGTCTTCTTCCATCATGATGATAATGGACTAGGCCTCTGAATACAAGTAAGCCACCAATTAATTGTTCCCCTTTATAAGAACTACATGGATCATGGTTTCTCTTCAAAATAATAGTGCATTAACACTTTATCTAACATCTATAGGTATATGTATTGTACCCTGCTTTCTGAAAACTTTACAGGTAATATCAACATATAAGTGAATACATACAATATTTGTCTTTTGAGGTCTGGGTTACCTCATACAGGATGATTTTTTTTTAGTTCCATTCATTTACCTGCAAATATTCCACTGTGTAAGTGCACAACCTTTTCTTTATCTATTCTTTGGTTGACAGTCATTTCGGTATTTCTAATGTCTGGCTCTGGATAGAGTGTCCGTGAACGTGGTTGAGCAATTGTCTCAGTAGAAGAATTTAGAGTCTTTGGGTACATGCTCAAGGGTGATATAGCTGGATCTTGTGGTAGATCAACTCCTGAAGTCTTGAGTAACTGCCACACTGGTTTCCACAGTGGCTATCAGTGTTCTGCCCAGAAAGCCTTTTTTATGTGCTAATGAATTGAACTAAAGACTATTATTCACTTTTTCTTCTATCACATTCAGTATATCCGGCCTTGAATTGAGGAGTTGAGCTTTGAACAGAATGCTAAGTATGGATATGTTTGAATTGTTCTACATGTAGCCATCCAGTTTGGCCAGCACCATTTGTTGAAGATGTTTTCTTTTCTTCCAGTATGTACTCCTGGCCTGCTGTTTGTGTGTGTGTGTGTGTGTGTGTGTGTGTGCGTGTGTCCATAGATGTGTAGACTTATGTCAGGCTCTATAATGTAAGTCCAGTGATCAGCATGTTGATATTGGGTCCCAAATCATGATGTTGTTGTGACTATTGCTCTGTTGTACAATTTGAGACAAGGGGTGGTGATACCTTCAGCAGGTCTTCTATTATTCAGGACTGTTTTGCTATCCTAGGTTTTCTGTGTTTCCATATGAAGCTGAAAATTTTCTTTTTAGATCTGTGAAAAAATTGTGTTATAATTTTGATGGGGATTGAAATGAATCTGTAGATGACTTTTGGTAGGATGGCCATTTTTACTATATTAATTCTACCAATCCATGGATAGGTAAATCCTTTCCATTTTCTAAAATCTTATTCAAATTTTGTTCTTTGAAGTCCTAAAATTTTTATTGGGCAAGTCTTTCACTTGCTTAATTAAAGTTACCCAATTTATTTTTTGAGGTTATTGTGAAGGGTATGCTTTCCTGGTTTATTTTTCAATCCATTTGCCCTTTGTATATAAGAAAGCTACCATTTTTTGTGAGTTAAATATGTATTCCACTCTTTTAAAAGTTTTATCAGCTGTAGGAATTTCCTGATAAAATTTTTAGGGTTACATATATAAAATTATATCATCTGCAAATAAAAATATTTTGACTTCTTTTCTTCCTATTTGAATACCCTTGATCTCCTTCAATTCTCTTATTGTTCTGGCTAAGACTTCAAAAACTGTATTGAATAGGTATAGAGAAAGTGGACAACCTTACCTTGTTCCTTATTTTAATAGAATTGCTTTGAGCTTCTCTCCATTTAATTTGAGGTAGGTTATGGGCTTGCTGTAAATGGCCTTTATTATGTGGAGGCATGTATCTTGTATCCCTAATCTCTCCAAGCCCTTTATCATGAAAGGATGTTAGATTTTTGGCAAAGGCCTTTTTGATATCTAATGAGGTGATTATGTGGTTTTTATCTTTCAGTTTGTTTATATGTTGGATTATATTTATTGATTTATATTGAGCCATTTCTGCACCTCTGAGATGAAATCTACTTGGTCATGATGGATGACCTTTCTGATTGGTGTGTTCTTGTAATCAATTTGCAAGTATTTTATTGAGAATTTTTACATCTATGATCATAAGGGAAATCGTTCTGTAATTCTTTCTTTGTTGAGTCTTTATGTGGTTTAGGTATCAGAGTAACTATGGTCTCATAAAAATAATTGGACAAAGTTTCTTCTGTTTCTATTTTGTGAAATAATTTGTGGAGTATTGACAGTAATTCTTCATTGAAAGTCTGGTAGAATCTTCACTAAAACCATCTGATCTTTTTTGTTGGTGTTCTTAATTACTGCTTCTATTTCACTAGGGATTATAGGTCTGTTTTAAATTGCTTATCTGATTTTGATTTAACATTCGTAGGCAGTATAAATAAAGAAAATTATACATTTCCTTTAGATTTTTCCAATGCAGTGGAGTTCAGATTTTTTAAAAAGTATGTCCTTATGTTTCTTGGGATATTCTCAGTGTCTGTTACTATAAGCCCCTTTTGAGTTCTAATTTTGTTAATCCGGATCCTCTCTCTCAGCCTTTTAGTTAAATTAGCTAAAGATTTGCCAAGCTTATTGATTTTTTTCAAGAAATAACTCTTTTTATTGATTCTTTTGTTTGTTTTTTTCTATTCTATTGTTGCTAGCACTGACTTTGATTATTTCTTGATAATTTCTTCCTTCTACTCCTTTTGAGTATTAGTTTTTTGTTCTAGTGTTTTCAAGTATTCTTTAAAGTTACTATGATAAGAGTGTTCATGCACTTAGTGCTATGAACTTGCCTCTTCATTGTGTCTCATAAGTTTGGGCATTGTGTTTTCATTTGTATTCAATTCTAAAAAGTTTTTCTTATTCTCAAGTTCTATCATGATCCATTTTTGATTCAGTAGTAAGTTGTTCAACTTTCATGGGCTTTTAAGAATAAATCTATCAAGGGAATGCTGAAATGAAATTTTCCTTTATGTCTTTGGCTTATTTCACTTAATATAATGTCCTCTAGTTCATATTTTGCCAAAAGTAAAAATAGACAATATTTTATATAGTTTAATAATATACCGTGTTGTGTTTATCCACTCATTCCCTTGATGAAATTTTCCATATCTTAGCTATCATTACACTGCAAAAACAAACATGAGCATGTGCATATTTTTGGCATGTGATCATTTCCTGTGGATTCTTAAGATGTATTGTGTGTGTGTGTGTGTGTGTGTGTATGTGTGCATGTGTGTAATTCACTGTATACCCCATAAGGGGGCTCATTCTTGGAGAAGACTTACTATTGCTCTATTAGCAACTATTAATTCCTTATAGCTCTTTATCTTCCCTGACCCATGGTCTCAAGAATCTTTCTGCCCCTCCCCTCCATGATACTTCTGAGCCTTGTATAAGGTTGTGTTATGAAGAGGCCAACTGGGGCTGGGCTCCCTACAGTCAATTGTTCTCTGACTTTTGACCAGTTGTCATTTTCTGTAATGGTATCTGTCTGTTGCAAAAGAAACTTCTTTAAGGAGTAAGAGTTATGTGTCCTCTGTCTACAAATTGTAAATTTTGCTGTCAGTGATTTTAAGTTCCTTATAGACTTTAGATCTATATTCTTTTCTCAACACTTTGTACTTTTTCCCTTATTTTGGTAGAGATTGTCATTTCACTATCGATTGCTTTATTTCTGTGCCAAAGCATCTTCACTTCATAGAACTTCATTTGTCCGGTTTTGATTTGTTTTCTGCATAGGCAGTCTTCCCATGACACTGTTCCACTGTGTTCTCTTCTACTGTCTCACAGTTCAGACCTTAAACTTGTCATTTTAAACACACACACAAACACACACTCCAAATGGATCTTGAAAGTTTTACATGACAGTTAGAGGTGAAGATTGAAATAATTACCCTATGTTCTATTCAATGGTGAAAAGTCCTCTCTATGACCATCTGTTCATATTAGGCTTAGATTTTCCAAACACCTACATTATTTAAAAATTTTAAAGACCTCCCTTCCCACAACCAGACCTCAGGTAGGAGATTAGTAGAGAAAGGGGCAGTAGACCTTTTTTAGCTTCTTCCTACTGATAAGGGTTGATAGGTTCTTTGGGAATTACCAAACTCAGTCATCAGGATACCAGCAATCTACCCAAACAGCAAAGCAGCAGCAACAGCAACACTCATCAGCAGCAGCAGAATAATTCAGTAGAAGTGGTAACACTTGATCAAAGCAGCTCAAGAAATTCTCTGAAGTGTTTCTCTCTGCAAAGTCCTACAAAGGATGTGAATCATTGCAAAGAGTAGCAATGTGAAAGTGTAGAGATGCAGAAAATGTTGTCTCATTGTCTGTGGACTTCTATTTATCCCTTCTCAGAGTCCACAAAAGGATATTTTTTTAGCTCACAAAAACCACACTTCATGCAGAAGATATTTTTCAGATGACCAACATCATGAGCTTCTTTCACAGGGACTGTTTTCCAAGAGGGCTATTTTCCCAGGAAAATACATTTCCACAGCTCACACTTGGGACCATAACAAAAACCATATTCAAACACATGACACAAACAAGTTTTCAAAGAAACCGGAAAATTTCACTTCAGTTTACATCGGTTTGTTGCAAAACAGACCTTGTCGCAGACCCCCCAGAACTCAAGCCTCTTAGGCTTGGAGCATTATTGAGCTCTCTTAGAACTCTTGTGAGGTCAGAGAAACAGTTGCCGGTCCTATATCTATCACCTGACCTGTACATACTAAATGACAGTTTGTTAAATTGTTCACAAGTCTCTATGCCTACATACGTTGCACACCATGGAGCCCCTCTTCTTTTTTATGTAATTTATTTATTTTTATATCAATCACAGGTTAGGTACTTTGCATCTCAGGCATAGCCCCCTCCCTCATTTCCTCCCACTCTCCCCATCCCTCCCTCATCTCCTTCCCGCCCCCTCCAAGTCAACAAACTAAGGAGGACATCCTCCCCTTCCATCCCACCCCAGATCATCTTGTCTCCTCAGGGCTGGCTGCAATGTCCTCCCCTGGGATCTAGCCAGGCTGTTATTCCCAGGCGTGTATGGGGGAGGATCAAATATCCAGCAATCGTGTTCATTACTGAAACAGTCCCTGTTTCCCTTACTGGGTCTTTAGTTGGACACCGAGCTACATCTGAGCTGGGGTTCTAGCCCATCTGTCACTCCGCGGCTTGTATGGGGGAGGGTCAAAGAGTCAGCCATCAAGATCATGACTGAAACATTCCCTGTTTCCCTCACTAGGGTCTTCAGTCCGACAATGAGCTATCATGGGCCCCATCTGAGCGGGGGCTCCAGGCCATATCCACACATGGTCCTTGATTGTAGAAACCGTCTCATACAAGACCCCTATGCCCTGCTCAGTTTGGTCTTTGTGGAGCTCTTGTTCTCCCCAAGTCTCACCAACCTCCCACAGATCTATCATTACTTCTCGCCCTCTGCCAAAGTCTTGATCGCGAGTCTTAATATCTGCTCTGATACTTCGCTACATTGACCACCCCAGAGGTCCTACTTTGCATTCTCCTGTCCTGTTGCTTGTTTTCTCCTCCACTCAATGTCCATCCCATTTGTTCATCCAAACAAGCATTGATCATACCAACCTGGGTCCTCCTTCCTGTATATCCTCTCTAGGTATGTAGATTTCAGCTTGACCTTCCTATCATATAGGTCTATATAAGTGAGTATATACCATATGTTTCTTTCTGCTTTTGGGATACCTCACTCACGATGATAGTTTCAAGGTCCCACCATTTGCCTGCGAACTTCATGATTTTCTCCTTTTTAA
>CM053752.1:31138202-31156808 GCA_028658305.1 Pachyuromys duprasi
TATAGGTCTATATAAGTGAGTATATACCATATGTTTCTTTCTGCTTTTGGGATACCTCACTTAGGATGATCGTTTCCAGGTCCCACCATTTGCCTGCGAATTTCATGATTTCCTCCTTTTTAATTGCTGAGTAGTATTCCATTGTGTAAAAGTACCACAATTTCTGTATCCATTCCTCAAGTGAGGGACATCTGGGTTGTTTCCAGGTTCTGGCTATTACAAATAAAGTAGCTACGAACATGTCCTTGTTGTGTACTTGAGCATCTTTTGGATATATGCCTAAGAGTGGTATAGCTGGGTCTTGAGGAATCACTATTCCTAATTGTCTAAGAAAGCACCAAATTGATTCCCAGAGTGGTTGTTCAAGTTTGCATTCCCACCAGCAATGGAGGAGGGTTCCTCTTTCTCCACAACCTCTCCAGCATGTGTTGTCACTAGAGTTTTTGATCTTAGCCATTCTGGTGGAGAAGGAGGACTCAGGTTGGTATGATCAATGCTCGTTTAGATGAACAAATGGGATGGACATTGAATGGAGGAGAAAACAAGCAACAGGACAGGAGCATACCAAAGAAGGCCTCTGAAAGAATCACTATAGCAATGTATCAAAGCAGATATTAAGACTTACAACCAAGCCTTCGGCAGAGGGCGGGAAATAATAATAAAAATAGGGGAAGTTAGTAAGACTTGGGGAGAACAAGAGCTCCACAAACTGAGCAGGGCACAGGGGTCTTATACCAGACAGTTTCTCCAACCAAGGACCATGTATGGATATGGCCTAGAACTCCCCCTCAGATGTGGCCCATTGTAGCTCGGTGTCCAACTGAAGACCCTAGTAAGCGGAACAGGGACTGTTTCAGTCTTGAACTTGATGGCTGGCTCTTTGACCCTCCCCCATACACACCAGGGAGTAACAGCCTGGCTAGATCCCAGGGGAGGACATTTCAGCCAGCCCTGAGGAGACAGGATGAGCTGGGGTAGGATGGAAGGGGAGGATGTCCTCCCCCGTTGGTGGACTTGGAGGGGGCAGGGAGGAGATGAGGGAGAGATGGGGAGAGTGGGAGGGAATGAGGGAGGGGCTTTGCCTGGGATGCAAAGTACCTAACCTGTGATTGATATAAAAATAAATAAATTACATTTAAAAAAAAGAAGAGAGAGGGGGAGACAGAAAGAGAGGGAGAGAGAGAGAAAGAGAGAGAGAGAGAGAAAGAGAGAGAGAGAGAGAGAGAGCAGGTAGTTCTTCTCATCTCAAACCTAGTAAAGACAGAAGGAAATGAACTCAGGTCTGAATGACCCAAAGCTATTCTTAATTTGCAGGAAGAATTTTTCAAAATTTTTCTGTGTTAGCAGAAGAAGAGACCTGAGATTTTAGTGGTATTTCACATCTAATTGCATTCATTTGCCCTTCTACTCTAAAGTCAGTCTGTGTGACCACCCATTCACTAGCTTTTTTATATCCATAGCCTCAGAGGGCCATTCTTGCTTCGGCTCAGGAAACCTCAGAACTCAGAATGATGACTGGTTGTTTTGTTTTTTTAATCATCTTCCCTCTGATGGCTGAATTGGAATCTATTTAGGACACAGCCCAGACATCAAAACTCAAACAAGGAAAAACTCAGTTCAAACAATGAAAACCTTGCCTTAGCTCATCACTGAAAAGCTTGCTACAGTTACGTTTGTTTAGGGCACTGAGGCTTCCTCAAAGAATCAAGAGCAGGTGTTACTTCTGAGATTTGCCTGAGAAAAGCCAGTTCCACCACTGGAGCCAATTTGAAGCAAGCTTTTAATTAATTACTAACCAGAATGGACTTTTTTTCAGGACCACTCTCTGGAATTCCCAGCTGAGGGGCCTGAGATATGTTTTACAAGGGCTTAAATGGACAAAGCTATATGGCCACCATATTTTCCCATGAGGCCTCGTTATTTTCCAAGAACTACAGCTCACAGCATTCCAGACAGTTACCCCATCCTTGGGCTGGTGGGGTTCTCAGGTTAAAGGTAGATCAAGGCCAGAAGCATTTGGATAGGACCATGGTCTTTAGCAGACCTTCATGTCCAACAGTTAACTGGTGATTTTGAAATGTGCCTAATGTAAAGGCTCTTGGAGAATGGGTGATTGAAAATAAAAGTCACATGACCATGTGATTGCTTTCTGTGCTCTTACCTAGAGCACTAACCAAAATGGTCAATACCTCTGAAATCAGTAAACATTAGGAAGATCAAATATGTCTTCCAGTGTCATTGAAATGCCATGCTTCTGAGCTATGTTGAGGCAGAAGCCTTTGAAATCCTTAAGCCAGAGGGTGCTGGGTGGTTTAGTCACATCCCTTACTGCTTTGGAGCTAATCCTATAATTGGGTAGGGAAGAGGTCAACCACAGTGAGGCTAACTCTGTTGCCAGGTCCATTTTAATATGTGATCTGAGATGCAGAGACTCCTTGTGTAAACCATGAGTTGAGCTTCCAGGTTTTGTTATCATTTGGCTATTTACAACTTGATGTACCATAAGAGCCATAGTATTGGGAATGGCATCAAGTGCATATCCAAGGATGCAATGAGTATGAGAGCGAAAGAGGCACAGACCAGCCTGTAAGCAAGATGTTTAACTTTTTCAGACTCTATACATTAGACAGTAAGTATGGATTATATTTATATTTAGTTTTAGTTTTTAAAAGTTAAGAATTAATAATGACATATATGAGACCAAATAAAGTTCTCTGTATGAAATGTCATGTGTTTTTACAAAAGAACCGAGTAGAAATTTCAGAAGTTACAAATGTTCTTGGAAATAAAGTCTCAGTGGACATATTAAATATGTACACAATTAGAAAGCTGGAAGACTAAACACATTTACCCAGAATGCAGCATAGAAAAAATATAAAACAGAGAACAGGAGATAATTTAAATAAAAACGAACCGCCCAACTTAAGTCTAAAAAGGGGTAGGGTAGGAGAGACTGGAAAGGATGAGGGGGAGGAAGTATGCAAGCAGCCCTACGTCGTTCAAGTTGGTAAATCATGGCAGCGTTACCCAAAAAGCACAACCAAGTCTCAAGCGAGCACTTTGAACTCAGTTAAGTGTGTATATACAGATTTGCTTTATAAAATGTGTAAACGCAAGACCAAGCAGAGAATATATATTCTTCAATAGTACACCTGGAATCAAATAACTTCTATGGGTCTATAGGTGAATAGCACAAGGAATGAATGCCATGCACATCATTCTCTCTGATTTCAATGTAAACAACTGAAAAATAAGTTCAACAACATAACTTAATTACTAATATTGTGAGAATGTCAGTAGTACTAATGTTTTAGCACCAAGATTCTCACTGATAGATCATGAATAACTCTAAGTATATGATGTATTTCTGTCACTCAGGCTTAGTGTCTGCCTCTTAAAGATTTGGGGCGAGAGTGGGGTTCCCTTTTTCTTCCCAGGTAATTTCTGTTCGTTGCTGTATTAGTTCAGAAGATGTTTATATTATACCCGAACTAAATAAATTAGTGTGTGTATAAAGTATCTCTTCCTAGTAAATATTGGGTAAACTAATTTGATCCTCTGTACCAATTTTCTCATTTATAAAATGAGGACAGTAATAATGCCTGATCATAGTATCATAAATCATGAATTTAGTAACATATGTTAAATTCTCATAATATTGTTTGTTGCTGTCTCAGTCTGCTTATTGTTTTATAACACACATACCCAAGACTGGGCAGCTTGTGGAGAATAAGAATTAATTTTGACTCACAATTCCAGAGCCTGAGAAGATTCCAGGATTCTTCTCTGTGTAGGTCCTGCAACGGCTTGGTGCATGGTGATGAACTATTGTATCATATTCTGACAGAGGGTGTTGCATGCTGGGACATTAAACTTACTAGATGGAGTTGCTACTCTCTGTCTTATATAACCTCTGATGCCACTGTGGGGCCAACTATAATGATCTCCTCTCATCCCAGTGGCTTCTCAAAGGCCTCACCTCCAAATATCAATACAGAGTCTGTCAGTGATTCAACGTCACACTAAGTGATCAACCCTGGCCTACAATTAGAGAATCTGGTAATAATGGTCTATAGGACCTAGAGAAGAGAAGTGGTGAGAGGTATAGGAAGCCTTGAGGCTTCAGGTTTATTTTATATGAGATAAAATTTTGAAAAATTTTGAATGGTTTTACGAGAGAACTATGTCAGAAGCATACCTGGACATACTTAGATTTTACCACAATATCATAGTTCAGTGAATAATAATAAGTTTACAAGATGTATTGATTTTATTGGTTTTGATTCACCAATTGCAGCAGATTTTATTTTGTAGGTATGGCTGAGGGCTGTAATAAGTTCTTTTATTTCAATATTAATTACTAATATTAGCCTTCAGTTTACATGTTATGCTTCACATAATAATGAATACATACACTCATATGCATTATATATGCACATATGTGTTGCAGAATTGCTAATTGTAAAAGCAACTTTTATTCTCCTGATGTAATTGTCATCTTTCTAGTTCTTTCTGAACTCTTCCTGACTTGTTCAAATCAGTTGTTCTGGCTCAAAACTCCTCTGCAAGCTGACTGATTCAAAGTTGCTTCTCTTGGCCTCTCCTGAATTGCTCTGTTTCTGAACTCCATGAACTAAACTGCAGTGAACTCCTTGAAATCAACTGCACTCAACCAAACCGCACTGAGCTGCCTGTATGGTACTATCCTGTAACAAACTCAACTCTATTGTAATGTCTTCTCTACTGAACTCATTACTCAACTCAACTCCTTTCTCTAGTGGACTGTCTTCTCTACTGAACTCTCTGTACTCTACAATATTGTTTTCTGTACTCCCTCTCTCTACTGTACCCTTCTCTCCCTTACTCTCTATCTGTGTTGTTCTTAAATAGCTTCTTTTTCTCTGTTCTCATGAGAGTTGGGTGTATCCTATCTCTGACTTAATCTGTCAAATCTTTTTCTGATTCATCACTTTGTTCGTCTCTCAATTAGACATCATTGTTTGGGATAAAAAGGAGTACACTAAAGGTGTGTCTATATTCCAGTTAGAGGGATTAAAGGTATACACTATAAGGGCATGTCTGTATTCTAGCTGGATCACATAGACCTAGATCTTTGAATGTAATCCCTTGCCAAAGTAGCCATGTTGTTAGATGAAAATTCCTCTACAGCTAAGAAAGGGCTAAAGCAGCTTTCGAGTTCAGGGGTCCATACTGAAGTTAGAGGGAGAAAACTAAAGTAGATGCAAGGAAATTTCTATAGAGGACCAGATAAGTTTTGGAAATTGTAGGCACATATTTGTTTATGGCATAGTGGCATAGTGTTGTCAAATGCATGTCTGGGTAGCACACATTCTTAGTGTCATATAGAGTCCGTCTTTCCCAGGTGGGAGAAACTATATTTGAGCTATGTCCCTTGCCCTAGGGACAAAGAGTTCCTTCCTAGATGAGGCTCATAATGAGTGATTGGGTGACAGGTCAGTATGCCTGCTATGCCTCACTTTTAAGGTGCTGCTCTTTCTATAATACCACAAGACTGTTTACCACTCACCAGCTTGATGTTCAATACCTTCAAGAATCTAGGTTATCTGATATGATTTATATACCCACATGGGTCTGTGTATTATTGAGGTAATTTGAGAAGTTAATAGGTAGTCATATATTATTTTCTGTATTCCTGGGATTATGTTGAACAGATGGTCACTGATCACTGACTGATACAGAGATGTATAGTCATTCTGCCTCAGCACATGCATGCAACATGAAACTAACTGCTGACTCAAGGCAAGACACAACTGGAAAGGAGGGTGTGACAGTTTAAATAGGTATGGCTCTATAGACTCATGTGTGGCCATGTGGGAGGAAGTGTGTCACTGTGGGGGTAGGCTTTGAGGTCTCAGATGCTTAAGCTAGACTTACTGTGGCATTCATTTCTGCTGCCTGAAGATCAAGATGTTGAAATCTCAAGTTCCTTCTCCAGTACCATGTCTGCTTGCATATTGCCATGCTTCTGCCCCAATGATTGTTAGGGTATGGAATACATGGAAAGAACAACCCCAGACTCTAGTAGCATGCAAGCAACAAAGGGCCTTTATTCTGTAGATGTCCAGCATGCTGGGGTCACCACCTTCACAGGAATTCCTGCTGTGGCTATGTGACCTCCAGTGGATTTGGCTCGTGCTCATGGAGGCTACGTGACTCTGGTCAAGACTTAGGTGCTTTTCAAACTGGTAGTTAAGCAACTTTATCTTCCCCAGCCAGATGTCTTGGCTGTCTCTGATTGGTTGCTCTCTCTCTCTCTCTCTCTCTCTCTCTCTCTCTCTCTCTCTCTCTCTCTCTCTCTCTGTGTGTGTGTGTGTGTGTGTGTGTGTGTGTGTGTGTGTTTTCCTTGTAACTCTTAGGCCTGTTCTTCTTAGCAAGAAAATGAAACCTGTCAAGGAGATGGTCAGTCTTATTTAGCCAGGTTCTCTCAATGATAATGGACTAAACCACTGAGACTGTAAGCCAGCCACAATTAAATGTTTTCCTTCATAAGAGTTTCTGTGGCCATGTTGTCTCTTCACAACAATAGAAACCCTAACTAAGACAGAAATTGGTGCCAAGGATTGGGGTACTGCTATGCTAGGTCTGATGATGCTTTTGTTTAGAGAAATGTGGACTTTGTATTAGAAAAGCATCTGAATGCTTTATGGGGATTTAATGAGCCATACTGTTAGAACCATGGAAGACAGTGGTGTTGAGAGTGGTATGAACTGTGGGGACCTGGCTCAAGAGGTGATGAAAGTGAAAAATTTTAGTATGTGGCCTGGAGACTGTTGTGATATTTAGGCAAAAACTGTGGCTGTGTTTTGCTTTTGTTCGAAAAGTCTGCCTGAGGCTAAATTGAAGAGTTTTGAGTTGCAGAGGAAATTTCAAAATAACCTAGTATCAACTCTGTCCTGGAGTTATTAGTGTTCAGTCCTATGAAAATTTATAAGGAAAAGGAGCAAGCTGAGTAAAGAAAAATTCCAAATGTACAGATTGAGGAGCAAAGGGGCACCAAGAAGCAGAATTGAGGTAAATCCTGGGTTTAAGAAAATAAACAAATTAAAGAAAATCCTGTTGTTAAATGGAATAACAAGAGTGACCTCAGGGCAAGACCCTGCCCAGCTAAACTTCTAACTTGTGAAAAAGGAATTAAAGAAAAAGATGGATTTGAATTAAAGTTATATGTATAGCTTTACATACGGGGGAAGCAGAAGAAGGCAGATCTCTGAATTTGAGGCCTGCCTGGTCTACAGATCAAGGTTCAGGACAGCTAAGCTTAGGCAATGATAGAAACCATGGAGAACAGAAAACTGGGGAATATACAGTTGAATAAGAGGGCCATGTTCCTGCCCCAGTAAGCAGTAGGACTTGACAGTTTCAGCCTCATAGTTCTGGCTTTAGAGTCAAGAATAGAAGAAAGAGGATGTGAAATCCCCCTGACAACTAATGAAAGTCACTGAAGCCAGGCATATGTCATGGGTGTCTCTGCATAGGGGGCCTAAACAGTATTGTGTGAAGTTGTGAAGGTGAAGCCTGGATTGTCTTTGAGACCCCCAAGTTTTTGGAGATGTCAGAGCTGTGGGATACCTGCCCAGGAAAGCTGCGAATGGGGAGTGGAAACTGCCCCAAAGAAAAAAAGTGTGTTGCAATCTACAAAGATGAAAAGAATTGAAGATCTGAAGGGCATTTCAATATCAGACATGGAGATGCAGTTTTAAGTTTGCCCAGCTGGTTTTCGGTCTTGTTTTAGTCCAGTATTTCCTCACTATACTCCAATTCCTCCCTTTTAGAATGGTAATATATACTCTGTGCCATTGTATGTTGGAAGTATATGATCTGCCTTTTCAGTTTAATTCTACAGGGGATTAAAGTTAAGAGACTGTATGAGTCTCAGAAGAGACTTTGGACTTTTAAACAAGCTTGAGACTGTTACAAACTATGGAAGTCTGGGGGACTGCTATAGGGACTTTTGAAGTTGGACTTGAATTCATTTCAGCATTATGTTATACCCAGAAGCCTATGGGGGCCAGGAAGTGGAATGTGGTGTCTTGAATAGGAATGACCTCCATAGGTCCATAGGGTGGCACTATTAGGAGGTGTGGCCTTTTTGGAGCAGATATGGCCTTATTAGAGGAAGTGTGTCACTGGGGGATGGTATGCTTTGAGTTCTCAGATGCTTAAGAGAACTCTCTCTTCCAGCTAACTGGGGATCAGCTCCTTCTTCAGCACCATGTCTGCCTGCCTGTTGCCATGCTTCTGCCATGAATGGTAATGGACTAAACTTCTGACAGTGTAAACCAGTTAAATGATTTTCTTTATAAGAATTGCTGTGGTCATAGCATCTCTTCAAGGCAATAGAAACCCTAGCTAAGACACTGCTGATCTATGTAGATAGAGTAACCCAAAAGAGGCCACAGACTGATCCTATGTGGGTACTTTACAATAGTACGCAAGAACATTATTAGAGAAAGTGCAATGATGGGATATAGGATGGATGGTTGGTAGGCTAGGCTGTTTGCTTTCATCACTGGACTTTCCAGAAAAATGAAGCCAGCAAACATTTCCCAGGAGTGCCTAAGCAATGGAGTGATCCATAGACCTGTGATTCAGAGATGGGAGACCTAGCCTGTTGAAGCGCTGAAAGGATTAGGTCACAAGGACAGCACGTTCTTCAGAGAATTGAGATGGGAAACAAACTAACATTCACCAGCTCTAGAAGAAAGCCAATATGGGAGAATAAGAGAGAAATATTAGTCTCCATGAGGCTTCATTTTTACAGCTTGTGCAATGTTAAGTCACCACTCACATAAACAATTGGCAAGACTGTTTTATTTTGAGAAAACTTGCATGCAAGGGTCAAATTATTTTACCAAATGGTGACCCTAGTAAAAGGCTCACAGACCTTTTTTATAAAAAACTAGAGGAATTCTAGCAAGGGTTAGATAATATAAAACCTCATTGGTAGGTGCTGGGGGAAGATACAAGGGTGGATTCCTAATTGTCTTCTGTCCAGGTGGTCAGTGGGTTGTATTCCTGTGCCATGAATGTTTGACTACAGGATGAGATAAGGCTGCCCAGCATAGATGCCCCATCGTGAGACAAGATATTTTCCCATTCTTGTGGTTATCTCCAGGTTGTGCCTTGGGTAGGGGATTTTATAGTCTTGTTCCTGGAAATGATGACCTATGGCCTAATTCCTGGGACTGATGACTTTTCTTTTAAAGTCAGGCCTGGTCCTAAAATGGAGACAAAATGGAGTTTATGTCATCTTCTCATGCCCCATTAAAATAATGGTGATTCAATACATTAATGAGTTAATGCTTAAGCATTAAAATTTTACCTGCTCTACTAAATGAGGTACTAAAGAAGTGGATCATGACAAAAACAACAGAACCTCCCCGATGTCAGTTCTCTCATCTGTACAGTGGTTAATGAAATATATCCAGTGGAGTTATCATGAAGAATGCATGAGATAACATGTGAAATACACCCTGAACAGAGAAATCCATAGTAAATTTTGGTAAATGCAATTAACTACAATTCATTCACATATTATTTTGGGGACTATGTTTTTAGCTACTCAGTGAGGTGTTTTCTGTGCATTGTCATTTGTGTGTACATTTATGCTCTTATTGCTCGTATAAATTTAGGCAGATTATATGTATTTGTGGTGTCTTCTGCTTCAATTTTAAATCTGCCTAGGAACTTCTTTTTGAGTACATCCCCCAAGTCTCAGCTTGTCTCCTGTACTTCCCTCTGGGCTTCCTTCCTATTGTTTTGCTTTCACGGAACATGAGTTTCTTGGAAGAAAAAAATTTGTGTGCTAATGGACTACTTGTTCTCAGAGCCAAGCAGCCCAAGGTTCTGTCCTGGGGACCCTTCTGCATTGAGAGATTTACTTCATGAATAGCCTTGTCACCACTTACGTTTTTCTGCTAGCTGTGTTTATCTTTCTTTGAGAAGAGAATGCATATTACTCCTAATTGACTGGCATCCTTCACATCACAATGAAGGGTATAATGGGAACAGTTTATGACATACTAGTTAGTAAGTTCTCATGCAGTACTTTAATTGTCTGATTTCACATCATTTCTTCAGAAGGATCTATTATGCCCAAGACTTGCAGAACCCAAAGACCACCAAGGAGCCGATTCCGATGCAAGTGCAGTCGGATCTTTATTACAAGCTTGAGCTTGGGCCCACACTGTCACCAACACAGTGGTTCTTGAGTGTAGAGCCCTGAGCTCTGGGGCTTGAGCAAGAACCAAGGAAGTCCAGCTTGGCAGTTCTATGATTGATTGACATTTAACAAATATCGGGTGATAAAACCCGACTGATTGTGTCTGGAGGGCCAAACCCTAATTGTTTTATTGAACCTAATAAATAGAACACCTGGGTAAATTCCAGGTGTTCACTGATTAACCATTGCTAGGGGTGATGGTTAAATATTACCAGAGGTGAGTGATCAAAGCACATTTTTGTGGACTATCTCCAGACTATTCCTTGGATAGGAGATTTTATTGTCTTGTTCTTGGAATTGGTGACCTATGGCCTAGCTTCTGGGACTGATGACTTTTGAAGGATTTGAAAGTCCTGGTCTTTTCAGACCTGTAAGACTGAAGCTAAAAAACATACAGTGCCTGAAGTCTTAGCACCTCTGCTCAAGTCTCCTTTTCCTCTTTTGGCATTTTTTTAAAACTAAAATCAGAGAACTTCTAAGCTAGGAGGGCCTAAAACCATAGCAACATGGAAACCAAGGATTTAATTATATGAGGATGGTACATTCAAATGAGTTCCTTAAATATACAACTAGCATTCCTACAGAGCTTCAAATCCAATGCTACCCTTACATTTAAAACATATTTTACTCTGCTAAGGTAATCTTGTCTAACTGAGAGGTTTAAAAATTTAGAGTTAATTCTTGGGACTGGGGCAAAGTCACCATAGCACAGTTCTTTCAGAGCAAGGGTCCAGCAATCCCCCACCAAATTAACCTTGGGATGTGACTAGGGTCATGTAGCCCCTAAGAAAGCCTATGGAATGTGTTAACTCCCTCCCCCTTGCTACAACCTAACCTGCACGTAACAGGGCAGGTATCCCCAGATGGCCAGATCTGATCATTTGCAGTTTTGGCACCTGAAAACCAACCAATCATTTTAAGGTCAACTCCCTTAGGGACCTTTTCACCCAATCCTATAGTGTCAAGACTTACACTTCCCTACTTTCGTTTTCGCTCCCTTAAAAACCCTGTTTCCCCAGAGTTGGGGTCACTTGCCTCTTTGTTCTTGCAAAAGGCAGTCACCCAGCTCGAGTTTGTAATAAAGGCCCTCGTGTGTTTTCCATTGGACTCAAAGCCTGTTCATCATTTGGGGACTCGCGATTTGGGTATTTCACTAACATGAAAATTGAAGGCGTTTAGCCACTTGTGACCCGTGTGTCATTTTATTTTCTTAAGTCTCAGTCTCACTTGGAAAATTTATAAACATAGTAAGTTACATAATTAATGTGAAGACTAAAGGTGATGCTACAGCTTAGTTTTTAACAATTTATTCTTCAAAATAGGCTGAGTGTTGTATTTATGTTTGAAAAATATTTGTATATCGTCCTATTAAATAATCCCCAGTCAGTCTACATTCATCACAAAATTTTCCCATTTTCTTGGCTTTCTCACAGAATATTATCACCGAGAGATAACATTATTAATATCCACAAAACAATGGAGCATTCTTCTGAAACCTTAACCTAGTGCAGTGTTAAATTTTAGCCACAGCCAAAGGCCATAGACTCTGCCTGGGTAGTCTGAAGATCAAAAATTCGACATTTCTACCCCTGAGCCTCTATCCTACAGGCTACCTTAGGGTAAGATGGTAGTCTTCCCTTGAGCCTTGCTCTGGGGGACTGCTGTGCTCACTTCAGCTTCCGAAAAGTATAAACTGGCAATCATAAGTCAATGGGTTATTAATTATTTTTCATGGCTGTGATAAAAATGCATCAAAAAACTATTTGTAGAAGAAAGACTCTATTTTGGCTTATGGTTCCAGAGGAATGTGAGCTCCCATCACGGCAGAGAGGCATGACAACAAGGAACAGAGATGGATGCAGGAGCTGGGGACTGAAAGCTCACATCCCAACCATAAACATGAAGCAGAGACAGTAAACTAGAATTAGCGTGGGGTTATAAACTTTCAGAGCCCACCTCCAATGATGTACTTCCTTCAACAAGGGAAACCCTAGGGATCGACTGTTTAAATACCAAAGCCTGTGGGAGATATTTCTTATTTGAATCATTACAGTAGCCAAGAGGAATAATAAATTAATGCATTTTCTGAAGTTCTCATTACCTCTGCTGAGAGAGAATAGTCTTGGCATTGAAAGCAGGAATGATGGAACTCATGAATCCTTAGGAGTCACTAGTGAGCAAAGCCTCCTGGAGGCCTGCCTGTTTCCAGGTGTAGCTGTTCTCAAATCTAAGAGCCTGGGATTCTGGAGTAGGTTCTGACACATTGCCACCCAGGAGTCCTTAGAAGATGGATGGCATTCTGCAGGTCCTTGTCTATGACTCTAATTAATCAATTTACTTAGGAAGAAGCACTGACAGGAGAGTCAGTGAGATGCCACAGTGGAGTCTGAACTTTGGAGGAGGACCTGCAGGTACAATACTGACCCTAGAGTCCACTGTCTGCAGCCTCATGCAGCTTTAGTTTCCTCCTTGATGATCATGAAATCGGCTCTCACAGCACATTGTAAAGACACTCATGCAGGAAGAAGAATTTTAGAAGTGGTCAAAGCGAGGTCCACCATACAGCACCAACAAAACAAGAGGCATCTCTATTGGCCAGAAATTACTCTGGAAACTTTCTGAGGCATAGAAGGAAAAACAACATGCAGGAGGCAGTGTGGTGAACAGCTTGGTAAGCTGACCAAGTCTGCTACTGTGGATTCTTGGGTTCATCTCCATATCTGTAGATGTTATTGCTGAAGAAGTTTCCTTTTGGAGTTCCTTCTCTCTTGTAGAACTGATGACTGCCAAAGACTGTCCCAACCCACTAGAATGTGTGATGACTTTTCAATTAAGGAATCAATGGTCAAAACCATTTGCTCCATATCTTTCCTTTCAATCTTTTTGTATTTTATTACAGAAGGTTTAAAACACTATTAAAATAGAACATTGGATATAAAGATCCTCCATGTATCCATCTCCCAGTTTCAATAGACTGGATTGTGGTAAATCTTCTTTCATCTATTACAGGGCATGTGCTGTTGTTTGTAAACCTTTGCTCAATTTAGTGGTGGCCAGCCAACTCTCAATATCCCTACAAAGTTGTTTGATGCCTCTGTTGAGTTTGAACCACACTTGGAACTCTTTTTGCCCAACCCAGCATTTCTCACAGCCTTTGATCCCCAGAGCAAAGTCTCTAACCCTCTGCTTTCTTATTGCATCTACATCCTAGATACTTTGCTCAGAGATATCATTCTCCAGAGAGCATTATATGCCAAGTATCTGGGTCAGTAAGAACTTTAACCTGAACAACTTCATTCAAATCTCTCAGGAAACTTGTTGTGAATTATATTTCAAAGAGGGGCCCCAAGCCATGTGCTATGTCCTGTTGATAAATTAATAGCTGCAATAACACAGCAATGTGCTGTAGGATCTTTGCAGGTTATGCAAATCTGTATGATAAGATTACTTTATCTCAGGGAGGCAGACTGGACAGCCAGAATAGGAACTGCTATCACTGTTGGGGACTTCTCCAATATTTCCCTATATTAGCACCCCACAAAAATCTATACTCTTCATTCCCAGCTTTTTTTTTTTCAATTTTTTTTTACCTTAGAACCCAACCCCAAATTCTGACTTTATCTCATGAATTCTTTTGGATTTTTTCACTGGACTGTAAGCTCATATTAATAATAAATATGTTTGCACTACTTATACTATGTATCCTATCATTTTATTAGATATGAATTTCCCTTGTTTGTTACATAGTCATTTCACAGTTTTCTGCCCTCCCATCTCTCATCAAACATGAGCTTCATGAGAACAGAAGGCTTTTTCTATTAGGTTCACAGTTTCTATCTTCAGAGCTAGCATACAGCAAAGTTAAGCAGGTTTTAGAAGAGTAGATAAATACTGAATGGAGAATTTGCCAGAAAAGCCAGTTTTCACATCTTGCATAGTTGAATAAAGAATTTAGCTCTAAATTTATTTATAAGAAAGAGACAAGAAATGTAATATTTCCAGTTGTCTTGTAAGCTTTTCTTTTATTAAAAAAATTGTCTGAATCCATTTGAAATTTTTGAATGTGAGAAAGAATTTGTGACTCTGATTAAGTCTCTAGTTTTGACCATGACTGTTGGAAATCTAGCTTTTTATTTAGCATTCTACTAATTAGAGTTGAGGACTTGGAGTCTTATTGCTTTAATCCCATAGTTATTCTGGAGACTTGCATTGCCACATTTCAAGGGAAGCGATTTAAGGTGATGTGTAAGGTCCTTGCTGTGCTTTACTTACAGGATAAGTGACAATGTTTTTGTATTGAGAGAGAGAGAGAAAGAAAAAATTTCAATCTCCTCTGGCACCTATTTCTCAGCAGGGCAGAGAAAGCATTCTGGATATAGCATTTCCTTGAGGATATAATGGTGGAGTTTATCTCACCTCACAGACTCTGCAGTGGTAGGCAGCTTTTGTAAGATTTATCTGGACACAGGAAGCCATCTAAGCGATTAGGAATGGACAGACTCTCCAGTGATGCTGCCTCCAGAGCTGACAAGGACAAAGCATGGGCTTCGCCTTTTACTTCTTGGAAAGGATAAGGTTTATATGACAGTTCATCAGCTGTCTTCTTTTCCCAAAATGATGGAAGCTTCTGAAATATATCTATAGCCTTTACAGTTCCAGAGTCTTCCGACCAATTGGAAATGAGCATATGGTGTCTTCATAGACAATAGTGCATTCGAGAGAAGGCAAGCACTTCCTGAGTCAGGAGAGGGAAGAGTAGAAAAAGGAACTGAGGTATTCATCAAAGAGCAAGTGATCCTGAAGAAACAAGCTCTGAGCTGATGCTGGTAGCAAACAAAAAGATGTGTTTTATTTCAAGGCACCTGAAATCTTCCCTCGAAGGAACATAATTAAAGAATGACTGACTGACTGGATTGCAGAAGTATGTAAATTGCAGATTAATGTAGACTACTCTTGATTGGAGCAGAATGGGAAATAATTCAAGGAAACAATATAAAAGGAGAAACTGCAAGTGATCATGATTATTTGCAACTGTCAAAGTTGTGAGAGAATAATTAGACCTTCAAAAGAAGTTCACTCTCCTGCCTTGTGATTGAGATTATTAAACATGGGCTTCTCCTTTCAATTTTATGCCTTTTCCTACACTCCTCTTTCAACATGCCTGTACTGAGCCATCTCCACTTACAGGCATTGTTATTAGGAGTTATCATTCATTCACACAAGTGGGAGTAGAAAGCCAGTGATCTTCAGGAGGCAAGTTTGCAGTAATGAAGAATGGGGTAACTGAATGATTACCCAGTAGTGAGAGGAATACTTCCCCTCTTGGTCTAATGATGAACACATATGTGATCAGACAAAGAACGCTAAAAAGAGAATATTTTAATATAAAAATTTCTCCAAGGAAAACGCATAATACATAGAATACTACTCACTATGGTTTGAATATGAAATGCCCCCAATAGGGTCATGTTTGAGGACTTGGTCCGAAGCTAATGGTGCTGTTTGGGTAAGGCTCTGGGCCTTTTAGGAAGTAGAGTTGGGGTGAAGGTGAGTCTGTGCCTTGATAGCCCAGCTCTACTTCTTTAAGCTCTGCTTCCTGGTTGCAGGTGCATCAGAAACAAGGCATTTTATTTCTGCCTATGGGCCTTTCCTACCTGCCTTTCTTACTGTGCTGGACCATGTCCTTGAAGAACTATAGGCTACATCAATCCTTTTTCCTTTAAATCACTTTGACAGGACATTCTATTACAACAATACAAAGTAACTAAGACAACAAACACTTCACCTAGAAGATGACCCTCCAGAGAGTTGTATTAAACACTGAGTATTGACTTACCTATTATCTTGGGAATTTCATATAAATAAAAGGGTCTCTGCCTTTCAGTGGGAGTCATGGAAGCCAAAGAGTCTACCTCAAATGAAAGGACATACATAACATAGTAGATGGTAAAGTGGTTGCCATTACAGAATAGGAGACTGAGAGTTAGAGCTGTAGGATCAAGCAGGTAACATATAGGCATAGCAGATGTAATAGTCTCTGGGGCTTTAACATAACAGAAATGTATGCATGTGTTCCCTCGGAAATATAAAGAATGAATCATGAAGCCATCTCCTATGTTGGGGATTTGACTCTTCCCAGTAAACTTTCTATTTTGTTGTCCATATCAGCTCTTGCATAGTGCTTCATGGAAGTATATTTTCCTTTGAAAAAAATCACACGACTCTTTTTTATTTTATTTATTTAGGGGCTGTTCTAATATTTTCATTTTGGATGTTCATTATACATGTTAGTCTTTTATACAGTCATTTTCATAAAACATATGTGTATTGCGAATATTCTCTCCCAACCCCCCTAGTCCCCTTTTCAACACCCCTCTCCCTTCCCATTAGCCTCCTTAGATACCCTAGACATTTTAATTTTCACAGGTGAGATGCATATATAATTTTATGTACCCATACAAAAATCTATAGAGGTATTTATAAACACATGTATAAACAAATGATACATTTAAATAGACAAAACACACACTATTTAGCTTGCTTAATTTACCTAACTATTGCTTCTATTTTTCTGTAAACAACATGACTTATTGTTTCCTCCTGCCAGCTGAAGAAATTTTGTTGGGTATATATACACCAAATTTTTCTTGTCCGTTCATCTGTGTTTGAACATGCAGTTTGGTTAAACAGCTTGGCTATTGTGGATGGTGTGCCAATTAACAATAACATGTGTGTCTCTGTGATCAGTTCATTTGGAGTTCTATGGATAAATTCTCAGAAGTGGTATTCATGAATTTAAAAATGACACATGTCACCATCTAACATATGTCCTATGATCAGGGGCAATTATCAAAGAAAATTGAATCTCCAGAAAATCCCTTTTTTAATAAAATACAACTTCCGATGAGTTTTAAAAATTGTTTACCACAGTCAACAAAGTCTATATTCTATAACTTCATCCTTTTCCTGGTGGCCTTGAACCTCTTAGATTTAATGTCTCAAAGTATTTAGCACATTTATGTTCCAAAATTCTTGAAGACACACCTGGACCTTTCCTAAACCTAGAATCTTGTTAAATAAATGTAACAAGAACTCATCGTTTATTCTGGATCACTCTTGATATATGACGAGCTTCCTAATCCTGCAACATCCCTTGGACGTTTTCTGACCAGCTTGTCCTGCATTAGTGACACTATAGATAGTCGAGCCTAGCCAGAATTCTCCTTAATCCTGATGTCTCCCTTACTACTTTTCTAATACAGGGACCTAGCTCCTTGTTAGTGAATTTTCATTTGCCTGTGTCTATTCGGAATTGATCCCAGTCGTTCATTCCCTGCAAAACCCATCATTATGATCGCAATGTACACACACATACACACACACACAAACAGAAATCATAACAATCCTAGAAGACAACATGAGAGAAGTGACATCCTTCATATCAGATTTAATGCTGATTTTATTTCCCACAAGTACTAGAAACAAAATCAAAAGTAAACAAGTGGTTTCACTTCTACTGACAAAGTTTCAGTATATCAAAATGATCCAAAAATAGAAAAAAATGAATGGTAAAACATATTTCTGAAAACAAACACACAGAGCAAAATTATTATTCAGAAGATGAGATCCTGTCATTTTTAACAACACAAATAAACATAGATGACATTGTTCTAAGTGTAATAAGCCATATATAAAAGATAAATACTCACTTATGCAAACAAGAAAAATAAGTAGTTGAATTTGTGGAGAGGGTAGAATGATGCTGACTACACTAAACATAAGAAGATGGGTAAGAGAAATGGAGGGACTTAGGCCAATGTGTAAAATGATGTAGTTTTGTAGAATGAAGAAGTCTGGTGATCTAGTGTTGAATGTATTAATAATATTGTCTTGTATCCAGGAGATTTAATAAGAAAGAACATTTTAGGTATTCCTTTTTTTAAAATAAATTTGTTTATTTTTATATCAATCACAGGTTAGGTATTTTGCATCCCATGCGTAGCCCCCTCCCTCATTCCCTCCCACCCTCCCCAACCCTCCCTCATCTCCTCCCCGCCCCCTCCAAGTCCATCAACGGGGAGGATCTCTTCCCCTTCCATCTGGTCATCTTGTCTCCTCAGGGCTGGCTGCAATGTCCTCCCCTGGGATCAAGCCAGGCTGTTACTCCCTGGCATGTATGGGGGAGGGTCGAAGAGTCAGCCATCAAGTTCAAGGCTGAAACAGCCCCTGTTTACCTTACTAGGGTCTTCAGTTCGACAATGAGTTATCATGGGCCACATCTGAGCAGGGGTTCTAGGCCATATCCATATATGGTACTTGGTAGGAGAAACTGTCTCATATAA
>CM053752.1:31157308-31211746 GCA_028658305.1 Pachyuromys duprasi
TTGGGATACCTCACTCAGTATGATTGTTTCCAGGTCCCACCATTTGCCTGCGAATTTCATGATTTCCTCCTTTTTAATTGCTGAATAGTATTCCATTGTGTAAAAGTACCACAATTTCTGTATCCATTCCTCAACTGAGGGACATCTGGGTTGTTTCCAGGTTCTGGCTATTACAAATAAAGCAGCCACGAACATGGTTTTTGTTGGGTGAGTTCTTTCGCCAATTTCTGGGCATTTGGTTATATATAATCAAGGAGCTGTTTGTGATTTAAGGCTGAACTTCAGACTGGAACTGTCAATCTCTTGTGTCAGGAGTATTCTTCATAAAGATCAGGGAGTTCTGGTGTTTTGTTAGTGTGTGTGTTGTTGTCTCATTTGAACTCTTTTGTGGTCTCTGTGTGCCCGGCTTCGTGCTCTGTGCTAGAAGCTGTGAGCACTGCAGGCTGGTCACCCTTCTGGTCTGGAGTCTTTGCTCCTCACTCTGTGCTAGACACTGAGTGTCCCGTTTTGAGATGTCAGCTGGGTTCTCTGTGCTCTGCCCTGGGCTTGCTGCTAAGGGCTCTCCCCTGGACTGGAGACTTGGCGCCCTCTTCTGGGCCTGGGGCTATGCACCATGGTCTGAGATGATATTTGGGGCACACACAGTGGGTCTGGATTAGTTGCAGGCGCAGGCAGGCTGGTTAAAACTATCTCCTAGGCCCTCTCAGTCTGAGGTGTTTCCGGTGGACGTGATTGGTGTGTGCCTGCTGTATGCCTGCTGGGTCTTTCTCTGACTGGCCCGTGGAATCACACACGGACTGAGGTGGTTATTGGCGACCTGCAGTGTGCAGGTCAGTCAAAATGGTATCCGGTTCCTCCTCTGTCTGGTCCAGAGGCTGTGAGACCCAGTCTGGTATTGTGTCTGTGGGAGCCCAGCAGGGCTGCTAGCTTTGCACTGCTGGTCACCCGGAGATTTTTCCGGGGAATAACTGGGTGTCCCTAGGATTTTACCACTTGATTTCCTCGCCGTAGGAGTTCTGCTCACCTGGCAATCACAAATGCTGGTGTTTTAGGTCCCAGAGTTCAGTCTCCTGGTCGCTGCGTTGTTTCTGCTGTCTTACTCCTCAGACACAGTGTCCTCTCCTGGCAGCCATCTTGGATCTCCTCGCCATTTTAGGTATTCCTAACACAGAAAAATAATCATGTTACATGATCTGTCTGATAATATACATGAATATAATAACCACTTCACATCCAACCATCTATCTATCTATCTATCTATCTATCTATCTATCTATCTATCTATCTATCTATCTATCATCTATCTATATCTACATATCTGTATATACCTTTATTATTTATATCTATCCTCTCTCTCATCATGTATACCCTAAGTATCTGAAAACATTTACTATCATATACTCCAACTTTCACCTCCATTTATTTTAAGTAATATTTGCTGTATTCCTTCTCAGGTTATTTTCCTGATCACCTTCTGAGGCAGCCACCACAGTGTGACCCAGGCCTCTTTCGCCCACTCCACTCACAGCACCTCCCTAGTATGTGGACTGTGTATTTTCCTCAGTCCCTACCTGTATACAGTTAGGATTTCTTTCGCGTATCCTTGTAGCACCCTGGGAACCATGTGGTTAGTTGAATATTTGCTAAAGTCAGGCTCAGCTGTGCTCATAAGGTTTAGAGCCATGACCCACAGCTCAAGTATATCAACAGCCTTTAGCAAACAGGCAGTTACTGTGTAGTTGACACAAGATTCTAACTTTTTTCTGGTGCTTTCATTATTTTCTTCATCACATCAACTAGTCAAATCAAGCATTTGCCAGTTGACCAACAGCCAGCATAGGATGAAACATTGCAAGATCTTTTGTGAAGGTTCTATGGATAAATTTGCTAATTATATATTAAGTATTATGGCTTAATACTTAAGTATTAATACTTAAGCATTAGATAACCACATTTTTTCACATTGCTAACAGATCACACCAAAAGAATTAGGAAAATAAGAGCAAGTTAAATGGAAAAAAGTAGAAATGAGAAAACAGACAAATGAAAATTACTGAAATGAAATACCAATAAAATTGAAAGCTTTAGGGAAATTAATAAATTCGATAAGGTGCTGGCCAAAATGATACAGGAAAAATATTAGAAGCACATTAACAGCATCATCACATATAGAGGGGTATTAATTTGACTTCCAGGACATTTCTTCACAGGAAGAAAGCATTATGAATATAGCAACAAATACAACAAACAGACTAGTCAAAATAAATAAATTCCTTGAAAAGTAAAAATTGATCCAAATGACAAAAAACTATTTTAAAAATGGAAGCTCTAGGCCATGATCATTTATGAATATCAATGTAAAAATTCTAAACTATCCCATTTGCCTTTCTGAATGAGGATTAAGCATCTTACCCAGGGTACTCCTTTTTGCTTAGCTTCTTTAGGTATACAGATTTTGGTATGTTTATCCTACATTATATGTCTAATATCCATTTATAAGTGAGTATATACCATGTGTGTCTTTCTGGGATACCTCACTCAGGATGATCTTTTCTAGATCCTACCATTTGCCTGCAAATTTCCTGATTTCCTTGTTTTTAATTGCTCAGTAGTATTCCGTTGTGTAAATGTACCACAATTTCTGTATCCATTCCTCAGTTGAAGGACATCTGTGTTGTTTCCAGCTTTTGGCTATTACAAATAAAGCTGCTATGAATATGGATGAGCAAATATCCTTGTTGTATACTTGAGTATACTTTGGATACACTAGGAGTGGTGTCACCATTAAGTGAGATTTTGTGGCCAGCTCCTGCTTCTGTGATGGGATTTGTTCTGACTTGTGATACATGTTATCACAACTGCTTTGAGTTCCTATGTATGGCTACCCTGATGTGTCTGGAAGATAATGTTTCCTAGTAATCATCCACTAAACTTCTTAAGCAGTAGAAAATAATCAAAACCTCTAACGAAAATGAGTTTTTCAAAGTTGTGAAATACAAAGTCAACAAAAAATTCTCTTTGAATGATAACCAGTTGGGTGATGAATGTACATTAAAGTGGGCAGTTTTATATAACCCATCTAGCCCTAAATAGTCAAGACAGATATGTTAGTTTTATTTAACATTTTCTATACTGTAACTGAACAATATTAATCCTTTTTAGTCTTGTATGCTAATCTAAGTACCTCCCAGCCAAAATCACTGAGATGCTTCTATTTTATGACTTTCTCTGCTCAAGCAATTTCTCATCATCTCTCTTGGACTTCTCATTACTGAATGTTTGGCCCTCCCCTTTACCTGTAAATGGAAGTCCAGCCATATTCTCTCTTCTGCTCAGTTATTGCCTGGTTAGCTTTATTGACAAATCAGAAAATAAATGGGAAGCAATGTTTACAAAAACTTGAGACAGGAGATTCTTAGGATAAGAATTATAATGCCATGTCCAGATTGCAACCTGATACGGGAGCAGAGAAATAAGCACTTGAATAATACAAGGACAGTCTTTACAGTGTACAATACCATTATGCTATCAATGGGAACATGAGATAAAATAAATAACAAAAATGTTAAATGTAAAATTTTTAATGTTATATCTGCTATGACCTTATACTGACAATTCATTGCTCAGATAAGCTAAGGAGGTGCAATTAAAATGAAATTTATTAATTTTATGGATAAAAAGTGTGACTGTTATGATGTCAGTTCCTTATATAGCACAAGGCATTTTGGAATTCTTAGTGGTCTTGATGTGGAAAGATTTCCAAGTGGGGATTCAATATGACCACCTGGTTGTTAAACGAGGGATAGATTAGGAACCAGGCAAAAAGAAGCAATAATAGAAATAAAGAATAAAGTAATATTCTTAAAGTCGTAGGAAGGGAAACAAGTGAAGAAACACAGGCAGCTACGTAAAGCAGAAGGCAAGAAAATAGACTCCCCTCTTGAGAACTCCAGAGGAAACTAGCCTGCTGGTAACCTGG
The DNA here is from genome assembly GCA_028658305.1 of Pachyuromys duprasi. Classification (NCBI taxonomy): domain Eukaryota; kingdom Metazoa; phylum Chordata; class Mammalia; order Rodentia; family Muridae; genus Pachyuromys; species Pachyuromys duprasi. Next base: position 31,161,288 of record CM053752.1, read on the forward strand.
CATTGTACCAGTGAAACTGATTTCTAACTTCTGTGCTCTAAAGTAAATCTATTTAATTCAAGTTGCTAAATTCGTGGTTCTCTGGTAAAGTAACAAGGAGAATTGACACCTCATATCTAAGTCGAAAGGAAAAGAAGATTCTAATTACTACAGCATCCACATTCACATTTCACAGGTTGCAATGGTTGAAAATTCCTTACATTGTTTGTATCTCATGTCGCCATGATTTTCACTGTATAGAGAGTCAAGGGGAGTCTACAAATGAGCAGCAGAATGATTCTTGTCATGTTCGTGTTTATAATGCATCCATTCCATGCTATTCTGGCATTACTACTTCCTTACACAAATTGGAACACCACTATCAACTTTCATTTACTCATATTTCTAATGGTTCTGAAAATGTCCATTTTTCTTCATTTCCACCAATTGTCTGTTATTCATAAAACTTCTCACAATTACTGTATTTAAATTTTTTCTTTGTTTTTCAACAAAAATATCCTTAAAAATAGTTTCTCCCCCTCCACCAATCAACCATGCTGAGAACTGCATACTTTCCTGTCATAGTTTTATGTTCTTCAAAGAATAACTTGGGCCCAATATGGGAGCTGGATTATTACTGATGGAAAGTGGCCACAGAAATGGTGAGGAGGATCTAAAATGGGATTTTTTTGTGTGTGGCAGTTATTCACTGTAGGGAATGTCAGGTCAAAAATCATTGTGCAGCCTTACCAGGCCACAGAGGAAGACAATGCAGCCAGTCCTGATGAGACCTGATAGGCTAGGGTCTGAGGGAAGGGGAGGAGAACCTCCCCTATCAGTGGACTAGAGGAGGGGCATGGGTAGAGAAGAGGGAGGGTGGGTGGGGCTGGGAGGGGATAAGGGAGGGGGCTGCATTTGGGATACAAAGTGAATAAATGATAATAAAATAAACTAATTAAAAAAGAAAAAAGTAATTGGGATTGTCCCACCCAAGGAAGGTTTGGTATCAAAATGCCAGTGTCCACTAGTCCATACCTGGAAGATGCTAGTGTCCCTATGATTTCTGACAACTGAGCAGCAGCAAGGTTGGTTGTAATAGCTATGAGACTCTTGAAGGCAAGGAAATAAAGATACTTCCAGCTTGATATCAAGCCAGTGATCACTGATGTTCACTACCAACAACCATAGTGCCCACCAGGCAGAGTCTCCAAGAGAACATAGAAGAGAATGGGGAGTGAAACCAAGAAAAGCCATGAAGTCTTAATTGCTGGATCAGTGTATTAACAAAACCTATGTAAACATTTTCAAAATATTAATTAAAGAACTGTATATAAGTTGCAGCTAGGTTGGAGAAGTAAGCTTTGGGGTTCAATGGCACAGTCACAGTGCAGTGTCTGCAGGTAACAGTGAGCTCTGTATGAGGACAAAAGAGAAGTTTTAGCAACTTCTTATCATGCAGACAGGGTAAGAATTTGAGGAGCTAGCTCTGTTCAGTCTGATCTGAATGCTACACAACATGGACATGCATTGGAACATCATGTAGTGTTTTATAAATATGTAAAATTTTTATGCATCAACTTAATTAATTGCACTTAAAATGCACAGAGGAATACTTCAGCTGTATGCGGTACAGTGTTTCTGGCTGGGATTTTCCTCCTGGGAGAGCATATGCAGTTCATTGCTAGTCCCCACAGGGCACGTGGAAACAATATCGGCTCCATGTCACTGCCAGTGTGTTCTCATATTACTTCTGTTTCACAAGCTGACAGTTTAGCTTGGTTTGCACTGTAAGAGAGCAGACCTTTCCAGGTTTTGCTCTGAACTTGTGCTATTTCCATTGCTTTTAATTTTATTTTTCTCTTTCTTGTGCCTACAGGGGAGAAAAGCATTTCATCAGAGGTAGGGGTAAGGTCAGGATCGAATGTGGCAAGAAAATTTGAGCTTTTCTTGTAAAGGTTCAAGAAAGCTTCCCCCTTCTCACCTTTGTGCCTTCAGGACCTAGTTTTGAAGCATTTTGTAACTTGTCTCTGAAATATTCCAAAGCAAGGTTAAGGGCCAAGATTTGTTCTTATTTCTTGATCTGCCAGATAATGAACTTGAAGCCGCTTTATCAGGTATCACACTGGGTAGAAGTGGCTGGTCATCAATGTGAGACAGACATCTTATTGGCGATGTTTGTAAATGGTAATGGGTCAATGGCTTGGAAGAAAAGTAATTCACAAAGGAAAGGAGTGAGCATAATTTGAGAAAAGAAAGCCTTAATAGAATGACTTTAAGAATGGTACTGTAGAGGTCATCATATTTTTCCCATCTGTGTATGGGGCCCTTTGAGCAGCAATTCTCAACCTGTTGGTTATGACCCCTTTGGCAAACTCCTAGATCCAAAAAATATTTACATTATGATTCATAACAGTAGCAAAATTATAGTTATAAAGTAACAATGAAAATGATTTTAGGATTTGGGTAACCACAACATGAAGAATTGTATCAAATAATGGTTTAGAATCACTGCCTTAGAGGGATTCTGATAAAAATATCCAAGACCCATAGCCCTGAATAAGCACAAAGTTTCAAGCATCAGTATTTAGGAAGTGGGTAGTTAGTGGACAGGTGTTTATATACAGAATGTGCCATGATAAAATTTGAGAGTAGGATTCTGAGTTCTCAATCCAAGAAGGCTGTTCATGTGTGGATGTGAGAACAGAGGTGGGAGATGACAGGTCTGGAGCAGTGGATGAACATGACAGCCACAGACTTTAAATATTTGGGTCATGCTTTCTGTATATTTTTCTGTCAGGCTTGGTTTCATTGACAACCAAGCTCTGTTGACTTCTTACTCCACAGTGAAGCATTTGCACAGGTTTTCCTGTTTTGACCTATGTGCCACTCACTAAACTGCAAGATGGGCACTGTTTTCATTCTTGTTCTTCAAAACAGAAGATTTAGCTGTGATGATGATTGAAATCTTCCTGGAGGCTACTCAGTGAGTGACTGGGCTGGGACAAACAAGGAGTGGAAGATAGACCCTTTAGACTGAAGTGTGTCATGAACTTCTTCCTGTGGGAGGAGGAAGGTTAAGAAGGAAAGAGGGATGTGACACTGTCTGGACATATTGGAAAGGGAACAAGCTATCTTAACTTTCAAAAAGAGAAGAAAAGAAGAACTACATGGCAAGATGAAAAGAGCTGATGAAGCAACTCAGTGAAGATCATAGCAGGTCCCCTTTCTCCACATCTCTCCAGCATGTGTTGTCACTTGAGTTTTTGATCTTAGCCATTCTGATTGGTGTAAGATGGAAACGCAGAGTCGTTTCGATTTGCATTTCCCTGATGACTAGGGATGTTGAACGTTTCTTTACGTGTTTATCTGCCATTTCGATAGTCCTCTGTTGAGAATTCTCTGCTGAGCTCCGATGCAGTCTTGCCAGGCCACAGAGGAAGAGGATCCAGGCAGTCCCGATGAGACTTGATAAGCTATGGCAGAAGGCAGAAGAGAAGAATTCCCACTTTCAGTGGACTACTGGAATGGGATAGCAGGGGAAGAGGGAGATAGGGTGGGACTGGGAGGAGTTGAGTTGAGGGAGGGGGCTTCAATTGGATATATTGTAAAAAAAAAAAAGGAGACATAGAACTACGAGAAGAGAAGGTATGGAGAGATAGATCCTATGACGTTCGACACTGCTTTTTTCCTTTCTGAGATGGAGATGGGCTTAAGAATGTATCAGTGTTAGTACACAATCTAGTACCCTGTGTTGGCTGAGAAGTTGCACATCACTTTAGAATTTTTCAAGGTACCTACCTGAGTATTAGTTAAGTTGTAAGAGGTGGATAAACTGGGGGGGAAGTTTCACCTACTACAGTATGTTTCTTAGGCACCAGACACCATAACTAGCTCTGCCCAGAGCCAATCCTTTTTGTCTAATCTTAACAGCAAAACAATGAGGGAGCTATTACAAACACTTGTTGGTTCAACTACAGATATTAATATGCAGGGAGGTTCAAGAGCTGGTTATACAACTTGCAAGTGCTAGCAATAGTTGAATGGTCACTGTAGCCCACATCATGGAAAGCCAAAATGAACCCTTTGGGCTCATTTGCTGCAATGACTCACATACCAGAAAATGCATTCTACACCCATCTGCTCACCATGATTCCAAATGTTCTGAATTCTACCCAAAATCAGCGCTGAGCCCTGAGGATTTGAAGATGAAAGAGGTCCAATTTCTTTTATGAGTGATTTCATATCATGGGTCATCCCAGCATTCAAAGTGGGGATGAGAGAAGTCCCATGAGGATTAACAGAAAATGAGTAGTCAGGAAGCCTAGAGGAAAACATGATAATCCTGCTGACAGCTCCTTCTAGCATTTCAAGTCATTAAAAGACAGTGCAAAAGAAAATAAAAACAAGATTAGAGGGGTTTGTCCTAAGTTTCTTTATATCTTTCAGCTTTCACTTAGAAAAGCACAACTAACAAACCAGTTGGCCCTCAGCTCTCATTTTGTACTTAGAATCAAAATTTCAATGTGACTGTGAAAACCTAAAGGGATTTCTTTTGACATCATCCCCATTAATTTGAGGTTTATTTGCCTCAGGCCTATGACAGATATAGCTCTATCAACTGGGTTCTGTGGTTTTATGAGGGAGTTCTGGTGAGGAATGCTATTCTAAGCACCCATTTAGGCTTTGCTCAGATTGTTTTTATGGGGAAAGTTATGAGTCTTGGTAATTGCTAGAGTTTACTCTCAGTGCCTCTTCTTTAGACATGAACGTAGGCGTCTTTGCCTCCTGAAATTCTTATCATGGTCGCTGTTGCATGGCATCGTCCCTCAGTTGCTAGGTTGATGTTATTTATGAGCTAATGACAGAGCAATAAATACTCTAGTAAATAGTTGTGGGGTGACATTTGCTGAGCCAAAGTTACAGGCAGCTGGAGATTGTTTCCATGCGAAATTGCTTTCACAGTTCATCCCATTATAATGATCTATAGCCTAGATAAAAAATACCTCTGCACCCCACCCCAAATGTATCACTATTTCCTTCTAAGATCAATAGACCTTTCAGTAGGAACCTGTCCATGCATACCATGCTGTTGGAAGCTTTTGACAACTTCTGTGTGAAACTCAGGGAGAACCTTCACCTATCTTGAATGAGTACATTTCCAAGGTTTTGTTCAGATGCAATTAGCTGCACTGATTAATTCAGATCTCTGTGAGACATTTAGTTAGCTTCTGTTATGCCAGAGTGATACAGTAACTCTGTTTAAAGAGCTTCTCTTCTATCCAAAGCTGCTTATCCAACTCAAGTAAACACAGTTAGCAGGCTTTGCTGGGATCATTTCCCAACTTGCCTCAGGGAAAGAAATGTCTTCCCCTATGAGGATGTATAATGTCACTGATTAGGGCTTGTACTGCATACAAGTGGATGTGAAGTTAAAGAAATTCAACACAAGGTGCTAAGAAGAAAGCTGAGATGAGTGAAGAGCCTGGCTGTCAGTTGTAGACCTCTCTTCTGGTGGGGGCAGCTGAACTGGTAAGATGCTCAAAGACTGCAAAGTGTTTCTTGTCATTTGGACATTGTCGAAAGCAAGAAGGCTTTCAGGAGACTTCAGGGACAACTCATTGGTTCCACACTTCTTACATTATTAGTATCTGTTAAAAAAAGGGACACTCTAATGCAAGTGAGCCTTTACTAACAGGTGGCGTGATGGAACCCATCATCTCTCCAGCTTGTCTGTCTCATTTCAAGAACCATACCCTGAGAGAGATTTACTAGTTAAATCTCAACATCTCCAGCATTTAAACCATTCACTGCGTCCAATGCAGAAACAGCAGCAAATGAGAAGTCTCCTTAAATGTCTCTATATCAAGTCATTCAATTGAAAGAACATTAGACCACAATCATTATTTCATTTTATTTTTTGCTGCATTGAGTGACTTTGTCTCTTAAATGTTCAGCAACCCGTGTTTTACTCCTCTTAAGATTTTGTATCCACATTCCAACTCCTTTTCCTCTGTAGTATCTCCTTTCCTCCTTTCTCTTGAGCTACTCCCAGGTGTTTATAATGTGAAGTGTGAAGTTCACAGTTCTTAAAGAAGAGAAAAATGACTAGCATCCTGTTCTCCAATAATTACCCCTGTCTTCTCCATTTCAAAAGCTGTATTTCTTGAAGTAGTTACAAATAGTTAAAAGTTTCAAACCAGAACAATGATAAATAGACATATTAAACTGAGTTGTTTATTTAGAAGATGGAATGAAACAACAGCCTCCTCTTGGGTTCTTGGAGATCAAGAGGATATCAGAAACCATGTCTGAGAAGTCTAATAGTTTGGAAAAATTTCTTACCTACTACACATTTTATGCTATAGAATGTGATCACAGGAAGAAAAGAAACAAGAGCTAGCTGAGAAATCCAAGTTTTAAAAGAAGACATTTTAGACACTTGTCTTGGCAAGAATTTGCATCTCATTAACATTGAGCTGATAAGAGGTCTTATTTTCACATTTATTATAGAAAGAATTATCTCTCTTAAATGCCACTTGAATCCAAGTTTATATACATAGCAAATGAAATTCAAATGAAAATTTAAGTTCCTCATACCATAAACTTGATGTGAATAAATGAGATGGTAACAATTGTGCATCATTTTTGAAGCCATAGACTAATAAAATGTCATTGAATCTATGTGGCCTTTCAAAATAGTCCTGGCAGAATTAATTACTTTTTCTTCTGGTTTAAAAAAATTTTGAACATATTACTATGTCATAGGGTAGACTATAACGGAAGGAGCACACAGCCATACACTGAAGTGCCACTGCACCTTTCCTTACAGATATAAAATGGTTGTATTATAGAAATAACCACATATATATAGGTGAGGAAATGTGTAAGGACTAGGGAGTTGGCTCAGTAGTTAAGAGTACTCGCTCCTCTTGGAGGGGACCTAGGTTCAAGTCCTGACAAGCATATGGTAGCTCACAACCATCTTTATCTGCAGTTCCAGGGAATCTGATACCCTCTTGTGATCTCCACAAGCAGCAGGCACACACATGGTTTCACACATATACATGCAATTAAAACACTCATGCACACAAATTAAACCTCAAATAATTTAAAAAGAAGACTGTAAAGGACAAATATAAGGAGATTATCAAAATCCTTGGCATTAAACAAATGCTTATTAATTTTTCAATGAGAGAAGTCTTTCCTTTTATCCACATAAGAGAGTAAGCTGTCCTTTTCCTGCCCATAGAGATGACATTTCAAGATTGCTACAGTTGGAATGGCAGGGCTCTGTTTTGAACTTTTTCAAAGAAAATAGAAAGAAAGATAAGGAATAAGCCCCATTATCTTTTGAAAAGCTGATCTTCCACAGATGACCACATTTTTTTAAAAACTCAATTTCACAGTTAACTACCAAAATAGACAGAGGGCATAAATATTAAAAACATAATAAGAGACAACATCTGTAGCAGCTGTTTCTTTGAGCCTTTATTTCATGTGGTCATGAAACTCATGTTCTCTGTGTATTGGGTTTAAGACCTTTAGTGTGACATCATCACCAATGGTGCCAAAATACAGTGGTGTGCTCAGAACTGATTGCAGATGGAGCATGAAAGTGGTTATTGTAGATATTGATGTAGTGGGCATGGCTGTTTGCCCATAAACTAAATACTTCTCTGATTATTTTGAGGTTTGTGCCTTCCCTTTATAGCCTGTTTTCATAAATATTATAGCAGCTGTCAGTTTGCTACAGTCTACTTGCTTTAACCAATAATAAATTCATTATTAGTATCTTAAGGCAAGAGTAAATAGGATCTAAATGAGGCCTAGAAGAATTAATTTATCATTCCAAAAAAAAAGCAGAATACAAGCATTTTTTCATGATATTTTGGCTTCATTTACCACTTCCTCTTTGAATAATTGATGTTGACTAAGAAAACACTTAATAAGGTGTGTTTATGTGTTTATAATCAATCTACCATGTGCAGTATTTAGAATGATATAAAGCAGCTAAAGCGGGGAGAGAGAGAGACAGAGAGAGAGAGATGCCATTATGGAATCACTCTAGCATGTGCATAGAAGAATGAGAATTCAGGCATGCAGTGCATCCAATTTTATGACACACACACGTGGCTCAAACACATCCCTTTGTATTCTATCTTCTGCAGTTAGCATCTCAGCACCTGGGAATTCACAGACCAGCAGTAAACACATTCCAAGTTTCATTTCCGTAAAGCAATGGAAGATGGGTCCCCTGAGCGAACACTGCTTTCCACCCTTCATTTGAGGAGTTTAAACTGGCAGAGTTGATAATAAATGTTAGGGGTGAACAATTAACATACAAAGTGGCAGCTGGAAAGGGCACAGCAGACATGCATCTTGCTGGAGTCACTTCTGTGCCCCAGAGACATTAAACAGCTAATAAATGCTGTCCTGTATTTATGTGTTACCTGTGAGACCCTCTACTTGAGTATTTCCTTGGTAAGGAGTTCATTTGATCTCATGAACTCAACCCCCAAAGATGGAAAGGCCACTCACTGTCTCTAGATTGCTTTAGATTGGCAGTTAGACCAAATGTCAAGCTAAGAAATTATGTGAATTTCCCGAAGAAGAAAGGAAGACTAGGCATGATCCTTTTATGGCAGGCATAGGTGAGTGTGTACTCATTCTTTCAGCTGATATAATCCACTTCAAATGTTGACCAACAGTTCCTACCATCCAATTAACTGTGGAACAACCATTATCATTTTCATTCTCATCATATGTCATGGCTCACCATTTTGTTGGTTGCCTGGGATTCAGCTGCCAAATTTTAGGAGAATTTCTTTTTATTGAAAGATTCATTTTTTGGTGGTTGCTTGAAGACTCTGAAGGCTAGGGAAACTCTAAAGACTCAGGTTGGAAAGTTACCAGATCCTTGGGACTTAACAGTGAGAGCTCAGTGACAATGAATGCTTGATCCTCTTAAAGAAAGCTGGAGTTTGGTTTCTAGCACCTAGGTCAGATGGCTCAAGGTCACCCGTACTTATTCTGGTCTTTCTGGGCACCTGTGTTTATGTGGCATGCATACACATAGATACAGATATACAGATAAATAATATATATATTATTTTATGTATTATATATTATTATATATTTTAATATATATATTAAAAAAAACTAAAGTTACAAGATTCTCAAGGTTCCTCCCCATGTCACACAGGAAATTCTAGGGCTGCAGCTCTGTATGTCACCTATGCTGGGGTGGACATTTTGGTGATACAGATGTCTTTGAAACAAAGTTGTGCGTCATCCTGTAGGTAAACTCACCGGTTGAATCAAGCTATACTTGGGAGGAATCGTTTCCTTGATCTGCCAGTGATGCTTATTTGGAGAGTAAAGACCATTTTCCACATCTTCCCAGGAAGAGTCCCACAACACAAATATTAAATACAAACGGAAGTATTCTAAAACATCTCTGTTTATTCCAAATATATGTATATACAAACTAATAAGTGTGACATGTCTATAGGAAGGTAATAGGCAGGTAATCATGAAGATTAAGTATACAAATGGTACTTATATATATATATATATATACTGCAGCAGCAGAGCAAGTAATAAGGGCTTCGAAGAGGAGATAACACAACCCAAGGAGCCATTCACTTGGCAAGCAAGAGACATAAAAACAACCATTGACAAGGTTAAAGGCAACACAACAGAGGAAACTGGATTGTTGTTATGAGCCTAGGACTGACTCTTTTTTATTAATTTATTCATTTATATCCCAATTGTAGCCCCCTCCCTCAGCTCCTCCTGGCCCTACCCACCCTCCCTCTTCCCCTCTTTCATTGTCCTGTAGTCCTCAGAAAGGGGCAGCCCTCATCCCTTACAAACTGACTGCAGGGACTTACTCTTGAATCTGATGTGAAGAGGTGAGATAAGGCCAGGCAGATGTGACCAGAGGCCATAAGGGAAAATTTAATACTAAGATATTCGAGCTGTGAACCAGGGGATCAATTTGTCACTTGCAAGAGGACTATGTCACAAGGTCACTAAAGGTAACAGAACCTTAAGTTTTCAAAATAGATTTTTATTGGTCTCTTCACAAATGAAGTTATGATTAGAAGGAGTCACATGACGGAAACGAAATAATTCTGAAACTTTGGAGGGAGTCACTGTATTTTGTGTTAGCCACAACAGTCTGAGAACGGGAGGGAGTACATCTTCATTTAGCATTTGTGGTGTGTGCATGCAGAGTCAGGATAATCAGAGTGCTGATGAAGACATAGTACAGCATTCGTTTAAACTCACAATTGTTCTGGGTGTTGTTATTTTGCTAAGTCAGACTCAATGACTGGACTCTGGTGTATAGCTGCCTTTCTAAAATAGTATTACTTATTACTTATATCTGTTCCAGAGATCCATAAACCACAACATTGGGTAAAATCTGGCTTTCTGCTTTATAAATAAAGTTTTATTGGGACATGCCTATGCCTGATCATTAGTACATTGCCTAAGGCTACAATTATGTTATATAAGAAAATTTGAATAGTTGCAATGAGGACTCTGTAGTACACAAAGCTCACACTGTTTTTCATCTAACCTTTAAAAAATGTTTGCTGATCATTGGTACATTTTTGTACTAAATAAATCAATGTGAAGCTGGTCTTACGTAGCCTAGATAACATTACATTGACCTGAAGCTATCCAGATCATGCTGGCTCCTATGTTCTTATCAGAGTCCAGTTCACTGGAATTTTAATTATTTGATGTTCCATAGAGCATCTGTCTGGTTCATGCACACATTTGGTCTTTTGTTAACAGGACCAGATGATCACAAATTGTCTTAGGAAGATAAATACCACTTCACCTCTATTGCATGTAGAATCTTAAAATGTCAAAATCATAGAAGCAAAAAACCAAACAGGGGTTACCAGAGTCTCATGAGGGATGAGAAAATGTTTGTCATCCATTACAAACTTTAAGGTAAACTAGAAGTAAAGTTCAAAACACCATTTTGCCATACACTGACTGTGGTCAATAATAATGATTATACATCATTGCTAATATTTTCAAAGTTTTTTATCACAACAGTGTTAAGCATATGAGTAATAGATATGTCAATAGCTTGATTTAGGAAATCAAGCTGGATATCCTATATCCTAAACATTATATGTATCAAAGTATCATTTGTGCATCAATTAATAGATTGGGTAATAAATTTAAAAAGCACAAAGCAGTTTAAGTATCTTGATATATAAGACATAGTGCTAAAGGTGGATGACTTGAGTGCTTTATTCATTAGCTCTCAGACTTTCAGATGTAAGTGCATCTCAGCAATGATTATTCCACGAAGACAGGCTGCAACTTAAGATTCCATTGTATGGCCTACCAGAGTCCATGGTGTACAACATGGCAGTGACTGCTAGGATATATATGAAACTTCTTGCAAACACCAAATAGGAGAATTAATAGTGTTTTCTAAAACTTTGAAACAAAGACAGACCCTTTTCTGTTGACAAAGATCTTTTAGCTTGTTATCAGACCCTGGTTAGAAATATGAGCCACCAAACTGCAAACTTGCAAGAATGGTTAATTCTTTGTGCTTTCCTTCATCCTTCTGCTTGGAGAGCAGATAAAGTTAAAGGTCACATGCCTGGGTTGGTAAAAGGGGAGCTGAAGGTGCTTTGTAACCATGAGGACTTTGAAGCAGAAGAGACTCACAAGGCTTTGCACTGCTGTATCTTAAGCATCTACCCTATGAAGATTCTGATGCTCTTTGGATTAACCTGAGACAGCAAGGCATGAAATTACTGCTTCAATCTACAAAGGAGCAGAGGAGTAATATGTGATATTTATACAATAAAGGAAAATCTAAAGGGAATTTAAATAAGAGATACAAAGAGATGAAAACAAGCCTTGGAGTTAAATAGACTAACTTTCAATACACTGTGTATGACTTTCCAACTGTGTGGTCTACAGGAACACAACTTCTTTTTTAGCATCCATGTCCTCACAGGATTACAATTACAAAAGATTTATGAGACTGAAGTGGTATCCTGTATAAAAGCACACCAGAGACTCACACTTAGTAATAAATGAGACCTGTAGTCTAGCTCTGCTCTATCAACCTTCCTTCACTAAAATAACAACCAACAAAGCAACCATGCCAACAACTGCTATGGAGGAGGTATTATAGTTCAATGATCTCTCTGCGTTATACAAGAGAAGGCTAGTCATACCTACCAGACTGTCAAATGAAAACAATGGGTGGAAACAAAGCTGATTGGCATAGAAGTTGAAGCTTATATGAGATCATGTAATCTAACACAATTTAAAGATTATTTTTGATAAGACAGAGATATGTAAACAGGATGCTGTAAGTTTCATGATTTCATAAGCATAGAGAACATGTAACTAAGTTACATGTTTTATTTCTTTATTATAAAAGCTAGTTCATAATACTTTTCTAACTTTTAAAGTAATGAAAAAGATCAAATGAGACAATATTAAATAAATGGAGGATACGAAATTCTATAGCAGGATTTGAGATTTAAGTTGTGCTGTCTAAATATGTTGCTATCATAAACAACATGACAAAAATGCAACTTGGGACAAAAAGGGTGTGTTTTAGCTTACTACAACTATAGTTCATCATGAAGGGTAGTTGGAGCAGGATCTCAAGGCAGGAACTTGAAGGATGAGCTGAAGAAGAGGCCACAGGGGAACATGCTTACTGGATTGCTCAGGCTGCTTTCTCACACCTCCCAGGACTGCTTCCCAGGGATTGCACAGCTCATAGTGGGCTACCATCCTCATCAATCAGACAAGAAAATACAGTATGGACTTGCATAGAGCCTAATGTGATGGAGGGATTTCCTCAAATGAACTTTCCTTTGACCAGATGATTGTAGCTTGTGTCAAGTTGACAAAATCTAGCCAGCACAAGTTCATATTTAAAATAAAAAGTGACAGCAGACAAGGACACATAATGAAGGAACCATGAGGCTTCTTTTGCTTGTTTTATACAAATATGGAAAGAGGTTAGTAAATATACTTGAGTTGTTACTGGGGTCAGCGGTGTGAAAGAAGAGGTTGAGAAAGAAAAAGCAGGAGGCATAACTCTTATGGCAAGTTCATTTTTCGGTAACCCACTCCCGTGATAACTCTAACAGATTCAGATGGGCTCTGCCATAGTGACCTCATCATCTCATAGAGGTCCTGCTTCTTGATGCCATTTATGAATTTGGGAACCTGTTTCTGATATCTGGGAGGACACTTTGAAATAGCAGCACCATCTATCTCACTCCAATGCATAAGGAGGACCTGCAATAGTGAATGTAAATATTTTTAGCACAGAAACTGACTGGGAATTAATATCCAAGATGAGGCATCATCTGCATTGGTTCAGAGCATGGATTTTGGCATTGTAATGGACTGCCTCTTAGTGTTGGTTCTTCTATTTATTTCTTCTTCTTTCTGCTATCTCATTACTTGAAAAATTCTCTTAGATGACAGGGGCTTACACAGGAGATTATTGTGATCTAATTTAAAAAGCAGTCAATAAATGGATTTTCTGTTATTATTATTAAATGGTTAGTAATGTCTAACACTGGATATTTGTGTGAAAACATGGTTTCAGAGACCATCTTGTTCATCTCACTCAGAAAGCAAATGCAATAGTGAACATTATTCCTAGCTGAACAGTAAGGAAACCAAGACAGAGTAATTCAGGAACTTGCCCAAGCCTCACAAAGAATATTTTCGGAGCTGGAATTAAAAGAAAGAAAGAAAGAAAGAAAGAAAGAAAGAAAGAAAGAAAGAAAGAAAGAAAGAAAGAAAGAAAGAAAGAAAGAAAGAGCAGCTTAAACCTAAAGTGAGCAAAGTAAATAATTAAACAAACAAACAAAATCAGCCCAGAAAACAAAGCAACCTAAAATTGAATGAACAGTAAGAAACAAACAAAAAACAACAAAACAAGGCCAAAAATTAAGTACGGTACCATTGCAAAACACTTAAGAAGATTGGTAAGGAAACACAGGATATTGCTATTAAGAGTTTAAAACTGATGTCACTGCAAGTTTTATGCATTTGAAGAGACAGTCAAAGTACTATTGTATAGATTTCTTCTGAATTGTGACACTCTGTCTTGAAAAGAAGATGTTAAGACTCAAAAACGAAATGAAATTTGCTAGGCTGAGGAAGTGAACAAAATTCTCAAGTCCTGGGAAAGTCCTGAAACTTAGAAGATGGGTAAGCAGCCCCTTCAAGGTTGTTTCTGAGGCAGAGACTTTTGGACCAGCTGAGCTGCCTGAAGCCATGCAGAGAGCTATCGGGAGGCAGCTCATACTAATTATCACCTATACTAGGACAAGGATGGGGAGGTTAGTGCAGCAGCTGCCTTTGAGTCTTCCTCTTACCCATACTCCAGTAAGGGACCCCCAAAATTCAATGATTCGCTAGGCTAGACTTGAACAGAATTTTTAAAATTTTATCTGTAGATAGAATGATCTGGGGTAAATGGATGTTTGTTCATCTTTCCCCAGGAAAACTCACAAAATTGTGAACAACTTTGTGCCAATAAATTTGACATATCACATAAAAAAAAAAACCAGAACCACAACTTATTTAACAGAATAATAGATTTCAAATAAGAACAAATGTCCTTTAAAGAGACTTAATTTTAATTAAAATATTTCCCTCCATAAAGAACATGCCAGATCTATATCTCTTCACTGGTTAACTCTATAGCTATTAAAAACCAATTCCAAATTCATCGTGGCTCTTTTATAGCTTTATGTATGGAATAAGCGTGACTCTGTTATCTAAACTGCAACATGACATTAAAAGAAAACTGAAGATTAATATCCCCCGGGAACAGCAGCACAGAATTTCTAAACAGAGAATTAGCAGACAAAAGCAGAAGTCTAGAAAAGAAAGCTTTAGTGTAGCCATGTAGGGATACATGTCTTGCAAGTACAAGGGTGATGTAGCCTACGGAAATCAATACTTAGAGTTCACAAAACCTACAACCAAAGGCCCACCTATGTGACTTCATTAACTATGGAAACTATCCAATAACACTTTTATGACACTGTCCACAGACTAGTCGTAGGAGTATGTTTCCGTAATCCAAAGGCATTTGAGTATTTTCTACTCCCAGGTTCATGCTCAAGTACAGAACACCAATAGGTCAGCAACAAAACGAGATTTTCTGCTCTTACCATTTATAGTTAACATTGTCTAGCAACATTTCTTTCTATTACAATAAGGTATAAAATTAAATGAATCACAGTTGGGCCACGACTGGTGACAATGGCTTGTGTGCTGTTGGAGGGTGAAAGACAGCAGAAATAAACTTATACTCTTACAATAGGGCTAGCAGGAAATATGGGAGAAGAAGCAAGTCTTTCCAGTCAGTGGCTCAAAGAAATTTAAATCCTCATCTCACACCACATGAAGAAAGAAAATTGAAATGGAGTATCAATCTAAATATTGATGCCAAAACTAGATTTTTTTAAGGAGAAGACACAAGGTAAAAATTTTGTAGCATTAGAGTAGGCCTCTATTTTTAGCAAAGTGTAGAAAACACTCAGTGTTAAAATGACACACTAAACTTTATGAACTAAAATAAAGTCTCAGAAAGAAGTCATCCTCTGGGAGGAAGAATTTGCAACACACACATCTGGGGCAAAGTACTTTTATATAGGATACATAAAGAAAATTTACAACTTAATAATAAGATGGCAACCCAATTAAAATTAAAGCTGCAAGAGAACACGCATGCAGTGTGACTCATTTGCCTCCTTTATATAGTAACTGGCTTCCCCATCATCACTTTGCCTCTATCTACCCGCAGTATTCGAGGCTCTATCCATAACACAGGACAGCATATATTTGGTTCCTTATCATTTCCTTGTACAACACTTCAAGGCAAGAGGGTCTTTTTCACTGTGTTGCTACCAAGATCTTCTGATTCTCTCAAGTTTTGGTTTGGTTCCTATGCTATGGTTTAGGTAATTTATAAAAGACTTAGTCTACGGTACAATCTAGAAATTCTTTCTTCAGTTGCCACTAACTGGGTTTAACCTACCCACTCCACAAAGGTGTCTCACCTATGGAATATTTTTCTTATTCTTAAAGGATTTCATAGATCTATACAAATATAATAGGATTATAAGTATTCCCTGTTTCCCCTGACACCTCCTCAGACTTCCCCAACACATCTTCCCAACCCCTATCTTTTTATTTTCCTTTTATTTCCCTTCCTCTCTATATTCCTTTCTTTAATTCTTTCTTTCCGATAACCCACTTGTCTGATTAGTGATGGGTGTATATGTGTGAGTGTGGGGCTGTTCACTGGCATGTGGACAACCTCAGTCACCACAACACCCCAAAGAATGATTCTCCTGCCCCCAGCAGCCACTAACTGTTGGTACTAGCTCCATCAGAGGTGCGACCTTGGGAACTCCTTTCTGACCCTACTGGAATTTTGGCTATCTTGCACTATGGTGGTCGTTTGCAGGTGTTGTGAGTCTATGAGTACAGTAGCTCTGTCATTACCAAAATACAGCACCTCAAAGCACTTGTCCCCATCCAATGGCTCTTACGCTCTTTTTTCCTCCCTAACTGTAGTGTTCACTCAACCTTGGCAGAAGGCTGTGGTAGTGACAGAGGTGACCTTTTGGGGTTGGCACTTCCAGTCACTTGTTCTCACAACTCTGATCAGTTATAAGTCTTTCCATTAACTTTCACCCACTGCAAAAAGAGGGAACAGCTCTGGTCTATAGGTATAAACACAGATCTTTAGAATGTAGTCTGTCCACACGACCACTCAGCAAAATCACAATGGTGGGTTGTTGTAGAACCTTGACTGTTTGTTTCCTTTGTTAGATCCAATTGTTATTTACGTACTGTCTTTTCAGTTGCTTTTTTTTCCATGTTGGCATTTTTTTTCTTTTTATGATTCTAGCCATATGCTTAATGTGTCTGTTTTCTGACAGCTCTCTCTGCCTCCAGAGAAACTAATATTGCTTTGTCCACAGACTCCTGTAGAGTGACAATTTTCAATTTTGTAGCTATTGTTTATTTTTAATATGGACTTGATATAGTAGAAAATCCTTATGCTGAGCTTTTTTTTCTTCTGAAAATCTCTCCTGTTGTGTGGTAGAAGTATTTTCCACAAGAGATTACTGAACACCAGTGGTAGTCTTCAGCCCAAGGCCAATTATTTTATTTATGTGCAATTTCTAGAACCATATAGATCATGTCACATGGAGCCCCAGGTCCACAGGCCAGTTTTGAATTTTCTGTTTCCCAGGGAAATTCTAGTTTTCCTGCCAGGTCCCTGGGAGAATGTTATTGTTTTTCTTTCCTCAAAACTTGTTTTTGTTCCATCCCATGGAACCTTTGAATTATAAGAGCCCTTTTCTTTATTTCATCTTCAGCTGGAAAAAAAAGTGTAGCCAAGGCAGAATCTAAATGAAACTCATTTAACAGTTAATAAAGAAGCTGTGAAAATACAGAGTTTGTTGACTCAGATACTTTGAGAAGACTGACTCTGAGCCTGCCAATATATCTTCCCAGATAAAAAGAAAAATATTCTCAAATATGAGCATGCCTGTTAGCATTAAAATAAAGCTAAATCTGCATTCTATATCTTGTCATCATGGTCCTAAGTTTTTAACTGACTTGGTCAAGTAGGCTGTGACCATTAATAGTTATATTGAAGTGTTGCAACTGCTCTGTAATGTTACCAGACTCTAGGAGATTTAGTGTATCTGGTTTTATGTTGAGGTCTTTGAGCCACTTGGACTTGAGTTTTGTGCAGGGTGGTAAATATGGATCTATTTGTATTTTTTCTACTTGTAGAGATCCAAATAAACCAGCATCATTTGATGAAGATGCTATCTTTTTTCCATTCTATGGCTTTGGCTCCTTTGCCAAAATCAGGTGTGCATAGTTGTGTGGGTTCATTTCTAGGTCTTTGATTTTATTCCATTGGTCTGCCTATTTCTATGCCAATAGTATGCAGTTTTTTGTTTGTTCTTTATTACTATTGCTCTGTAGAATACCCTGAGGTCAGATATGGAGGATATCTCCAGAAGTTCTACTATTATACGGGATTGTTTTAGCTGTTCTGTTTTTTGTTTGTTTTGTTTTTGTTTTTCCGTATGAAGTTTAGAATTGCTCTTTCAAGGTCTGTGAAAATTTTGTTGGTATTTTGATGGGGATTGCATTGAATCTGTAGTTTGCTTTTGGTAAGATGGTCATTTTTACTGTTTTAATTCAACGATCCATTAGCATGGGAATTCTTTCCATCTTTTGATATCTTCTTCAGTTTCTTACTTCAGAGACATGAAGTTCTTGTCACACAGGTCTTTGGCTTCCTACATAATTTATATTGTTTGTGGCTATTGTGGAGGGTGTTGTTTCCATAATTTCTTCGTCAGTCCTTTGGTCATTTGTGTACAGGAGGGCTACTGATGTTTTTTAATTAATCTTGTATCCAGACACTTTGCTGAAGGAGTTTGTCAGCTGCAGGAGTTCTCTGGCAGAATTTTTGGGGTCACTTATGTATGCTATCATGTCATCTGCGAATAATTATACCTTAACTTATTTTCTGATTTTTATTCCTTTGACCTCCTTTACTTGTCTTATTGCTCTAGCTATAAAGAGATATGGAGAGAGTGGGCAACCTTGTCTTGTCTCTGATTTTAGTGGGATTGCCTTTAGTTTCTCTCCATTTAGTTTGATGTTGACTATCAGCTTCAGGTAGCTCAGTTGATGAAGTGCCAGACTTTAAGTCTAGAGGTCTGGGGTTCAAACCCAAGCACAGCCAGTGCTCTTAACCATTGAGCCATTTCTCTATTCCTTCTTTGCTGCTTTTTTTTTTTTTTTTGACACTTGCAGGCAGTTTTTCCTGCTCTGTAGTCCATACGCCACGCAGAAACAAGGCCTGCTTCATTTTCACATAGGAATCGAACTCATGCATTGAAAGAGATACGTATTAAGATCATCTAGCTAGTGGTTTGTAAGTATTTTATTATAGCTAATGGAATGGACCCATCATTAAACAGTGATGCCAGTGGGTCATTGCATCACATAAAATAGCTACAGTTGCTTCAATTAGTTTTTCTGAGCACACCATTTGGAAGAAAGTGTCCTTTTCTGTGCCAAGACTGAACTTACTTAAAGGGAATTATGAGCATGAAGGCTTCAGTCTCTATGAAAGCTGAAATATCTACATGTCAATGTAAATACTGTGGTCTGGACACTTATTAGCTAATCATAAATATCATTAGCTACTGGAATTATCACATAATATATTTGTGGTGGTTTGAATGATATGTTCCCCATAAAGCCTTTGCATCTGAACACTTGGTCCCAGTTTCTGACTGTTTGGTGAGGATTAGGAGATGGGATCTTGTTAGAGGAAGCCTGCCCCTGTGGGTAATAGACTGGAGCTATTTCAAGTTATCACTTTCAGCTTCCTGTTTGTGGGTCAAGCTGCTGTTCCAGCTGTCTGCTGCCTGTCACTTCCATGTTCATCATCACAGACCTGATCCCTGTGTAACCATAAGCCCAAAGTAAACTCTTTCTTCTATAAGTTGGCCGTTCTATTATATCACAGCAACAGAAAAATTAAGTGAGCCAATATTTCATCGCAATACAAGGAATAAACCAGTCTTGAAAAGTTCCCAGACACAAATACAGACTTTTTTTCTCTCTAGCTTTTCACTCCTTGTGTGAATAGGGGTGAAAATGAAGAATTCATCAAAACCCTATTGGATAATTACATACAAACTGTGGGGCAGATCTCCCCTCTCACTTAGCAAATGATACAAACAAAGCTCAGCTGGGAAAAGGGACCGGGTATCTATAACGAAATATTTTTGCTGCTATGCCCATTTCCTTATGTGAGCTCTTATGTTGGAAAGCTAAGGTTTTGTTGTTATAGTGGGGTTTTGTTGTTGCTTAGCATCTATATCATACTCTTCTTCTCCAGGCCAATGGAGCTCTTCACCCTGTGTTCAAATCGCCCCTCCCCCCCCCGCCAATGTGTAATGCATGATATCAAAGTAAAATTACAGGGGAAAAAGACTTCCAAGAGGGTGTCAAAACACGTGGCTTTGTGATGGTTCTTTCAGTTTGGGGATAATATCAGCCCTCACATTATCCTTTTTATAATCTAACTTTGTCTAGAGTTCATGTTCATTCCCTATGCAATCTAAGTTTAAGTAACTAGATTATAAGTAATAGATATTATTAGCGCAGGACTCAACATTTTAGGTCTAGCCCTGCCACCTGCAAATTCACTAAGTTGACATCTTATCACTTGAATGACTTTGTTTACTTAGTTGCACATCTGCATAAGCAGAAATGACTGGCTTAAAAGTCAAGAGTTGTATCACATGGTGAGTAAAGATACCAGTCCTATAGGTGTAGCGCAAACATTGTTGATATCAATATCACAGATGTTGATTAATCCTAAACCTGTCATCTTCAAAACCCATTCATTCTCTCTTCTTATTAATTTATAAAACTGATATTAGCAGGATATTTTCCTTCTATAATCTTGCCTCTTGATAACTGTGTAGATTTCTCACAAAAGCAAAGCTATTTTTACCTGTGGGTTCATCACTCTCCTTCTCTCTTTTGGTATGTGTGTGTCTGTATCTTTCTCTGTCTCTCTGTATGACTCTATGTGTTGGTCTGTCTCTCTATGTTTCTTTCCTCTTATTTCTGTCTCTCTTACACAGAGAGAGAAAGAGAGACAGAGACAGATAGAGAGAGATTGGGGAGACAACTAAATACGCTCATATTATTCCAATAAAGATACTACAAGTACTGTAAGAGAGAAAGAGAAATAATTGTGTCTGCTTCTGTCAGAGGTGATGAGAACATTCCAATAAAGAAAAGACCAGACAAAATCTTCGAAGCTGACATTCCAACCATGTTGGTATACTGTTCTTATGGAATGTATACAATTTATCCTTGTTCATTCAAATGCTGATTTCTCTACTCCACTGTCTGCTTTCAATCCAGACATTGCGTTGTGACGCTTATTCTAAGTATCACCTGTCTCAAGTTTGTGTAAACCTGCCACCATTTGTTCTATGCAATTGAACAACCAGCCAGTGTTGTGCAATGGAGAGAATAGGGTGGGACATCCTTGTCCAGAGGGGAGGAGAAGGAAGTGAATGGGAGGGCAGAGATCGGCAGGACAGGACGTCAAACCAAGATGAGATGAACCGGACCTAAGATGTAACTAAAAGCAAGGATAATGGGTGAAATCTGAATGGTAGGAAACTATGTGGGCTTGAAAGTTTAGAATGGAATCACTATTGCCCAGCATTTTGCTCTAAGTTAATCAAATAAATCCTAGTCTCTGTGTGGTGATTTGGGTATATAACTGGTTTAGGAAAAAACACTGTTTAAAAGTTAAATCAATAATAAATATTAATAACCCACAATACAACCACTTAATGAAAAAAGAGAAATATTGCTAGACATAAATTGGACCTAGAGAAGCAGTTTTCAAGGTAGTTCAAACTACAATTGAGTCCTGAAGGAATACACATTTCTACCCACTGTCTAGCTCCTCCAGACAGAGTGATCCTCCCTGAGCATTCTGTCTCTATAGCTCTTCTTCCCTCAGAACACCACCCTAAAACAAGTAGCTTTCATCAGGACCAACAATCTGATGGATCTGTTTGGGGATGGTTCTATCCTGTGGAGATGGCACACATTGAGCCATTCTCCAATAAGCTAATGACCCTGTATAATTAATGCTGGCTCAGCACAGAGTTAACAATGAAAGATACTGAAAGGAAGGTGAAATGTGTTGTCTTCAAGAGAAAATTAAAGAACTTTGTGATGGCAATTATTTGTCCTAGGTGGCTCAGGAAAAAGACACTATCAGCTTTGTGCCCTCTTTCTGCTCCAAGAAGTAGAGCCGGTCACATATCTTTATGAGAGTCAAAAATGAGAAGTGGGAAGTGAGTGAATCTCTACTAATTAGCATTTATCAAGATACAAGAAGGGTCAGAGGGTGGGTGATTTCTTATATGTTCTGTAGAGCATGACCAGGGAGGTTTCCCTGGAAGATGAACATGCTGGAAAAATGATGAATGAAAGGACTTCATTTTCTCATACTATTACACCAAACCACAGAGCCCAGTGGAGGTGAGCTGGGTGTGGGACCTAAGCTCCATTGTCCCTCATCCTGAGGAGGCCTGTATGGCACTGGACATGCTTTCTGATTTAATATCTTTCCACCCGTTCCCCATCTTCCTGACTCATCTGGGTCACAGACACAAGCATAGCAGAGACAGCAAACTCAGTGGAGGAGAGCTGGGAGTGGGATCCAAATGCCATTGTCCTCCATCCAGAGGATGCTTGTGTGGCACCAGACCTACATTTGGCATGGCAATCTTTCTGCCTGCTCCCTAGCTGCCTGGCCCACCTGGGTCACAGACACAGAACCCAGCAGAGGTGAACTGGGAACAGGATCCAAGTCCCATTGTCCTCCATCCCAAGGAGGGCTGTGTGGCATTGGACCAGATGCTAACACCAGACTCGAGCAAATGGCTAGAGAACAGCATAGGAACACAATCAACAAAACTCAGAGCCATATAGCACCACTGGACACCAGAGGTCCTACCACGGCAAGCCTGGTTGATACTATCACACCTGAAGCAAAAGAAAAAGATTTTAAATCTGAGGTTATGAAAATGATAGAGGCCTTGTAGGAGGAAAAATAAAGCTCTCAAAGTAGTACAGGTAAGTGCAATCAAACAAGGGAAAGAACTGAACAAATCCCTTAAAGAAATTTTTAAAAGTACAGGAAACTATGATCAAACAGGAGAAGCAAATGAATAAAACTGTTCAAGACCTAAAAATGGCACTAGAAGCAATAAAGAGAACACAATCTGAGGCAATCTTGGAGATTAGAAGTGAAGAAAGGGGAACACTCTCCATTGCTGGTGGGAGTGTAAACTTGTACTTTGTAAATCAATCTGGTGCTTTCTCAGACAACTGGGAATAGCCATACCTCAAGATCCAGCTCTACCACTCCTGAGCATACACCAAAAGATGCTCCTCCATACAGCAAGGACATTTGTTCAAGCATGTTCATAGCACCTTTATTCATAATAACCAGAAACTGGAAATAGCCTAGATGTCCTTCAACTAAAGAATGGATAAAGAAACTGTGATATATTTATACAATGGAATACTACTCAGCCATTACAAACAAGGGAATCAAGAAATTTGCAGGCTAATGGATGAAACTATAAAAGTCCATCCTGAGTGAGGTAACACAGACCCAGAAAGACACACATGGTATATACTCACCTATAAGTGGATTTTAGTCCTACAGTACAGGATAGACATAATACAATGCACAGACCCCAAGAAGATAAGTCCGATGGGCATCTTAGGCTTCATGTTGACCTATTACTTAGGGGACTGGGGGATATCTCTGACATGGACTATGTTGCCTGCTTTGTGGTCACTTCTTTCTGATGGGACTTCCCTACCAAGCCACAGGGGAGGAAGAAGGACTCATGTGAATAAATGAGAATAGATATTCTCAGGAATAGGGGAGAAGGGATTTGGGAGGGAGGGTAGGACTGAAAGGAGAAAAAGGAGGGACCTATGAGTGAGATGTAAATTGAATGAATTAATAAAAGAAGTTAAGAAAAAGTTTCAACAAGGCTTTCCCACAAGCAAAATTAAAAAAAAAAAAAAAAAAAAAAAGAGCACTGGTGGTTCCTCCAGATGACCCTGGCTCAATTCCCAGGACCCACATGGTGTCTCATAACTGTCTGCAATTGCAGTTCCACACAGACATGCATTGAGGCAAAACACCAAAGTACATGAAATAAAAATAAATAATAATTTATAAATAATTTTAAGAAGTATCAAGGGATTAAAAAATATGAAGCTGAGGCTGTGTAAGCGGTAACGAGATGGTATTATGGCAACGTGGGGTAGAAACCTTTGATAGTGATCACAATAGGAAGTGGGGATATGGTGGATTTGGCTCATCATCTTGAGACAAGACTAGCAGGTGACGCCAAGAAAACAGAACTTCACAACAGCAATGGTCAACTCCTTTCTCTGAAAGCAAGTGACAAGGAGGAATCATGAACAGTATTCCTTCCCAGATGTCTGTTTCTAAAAAGTGACATAAAATAGTTGGAAGACATCAGAAGGCCTTGGTTCCAATCTCAGTGTCACTGTGTGGCCTTACTCAAGTCAATGCTGAGCCTTCATAACAGCATTCCTATTGCTCCTCAGACAGGGACTTGATCAAGGTAAATGGGATTTGCCTTTCTCCAGCAGGTAAAGTGGGCCTTGTAAGCCAACAGCTATATTAAGAAACAAAAGGGCCCCATGAATCACTTAGTTATTCTTCTGTAAAACTTTCCATTTTCTCTCCAAACAGTAAAATAGAATGCCATTATTTAGCATAAAGCATCCATGAATAAGGCTAAAGTACTATGTACTAGACAGAGACATATACATATAATTACAATCATTTTGCAGCACTAGGGATTAAACCTGGAGCCTTTCATATGCTAATGAAGCACTTTATACTGAGCTTACATGCTCAGCCCTACAATTGCCCATCCTCACCCACTTAATTCACATACCGTTATTTGCCCGTGTGTTTCTTCATAGTATAGATATATTCATATATATATTGTACATATATTACATAAATGTTAATGACATAATCAATGTGTATAGTCTTATATATTTCTACATACAAAGACAATGAGAGAATGAAGGTCTGTGGGTATTTATTTATTTATTTATTTATTATTTTTTTGGATATGTGAGTTTTATCTTTCTATATGTGGACTACAAACATACTTCTGCATATTTATGCCTGGTATTCTCTGAGGCCAGAGAAAAGCACCAGCCCACTCAATCCCCTAGAACTGGAGTTACACACAGTTGTGATCCACAAGGGGGGGGGTGCTGGGAATTGAATTTATATCTTAAACTCTGGGCCATCTCTCTAGCCCCATGTCTGTTTTTTGGCAGGTAAATTTCTATTTTAAAAATCATATGAAAATTCTGCTCCTGTTGTGACAACTAGAATTTAGACTTATTCAATACCTTCCTCTGGTGGAGGCAGACTGTTAATGTGGTCATGTTACCCACAAGTACACACTTCAAATCAAGAGTCTTCCTTAATTAAGTCAATGAAATACAACAACTAGATCACGAATCTTAGAAGCTCTGCTCTTCCCCATTTTCTTTAGAATTATTCCAGAGAACCATGGTGAAGTTCTTATAAACTAACCCTTCCCATCACAGTGAGAGAGCTACCAGAGGTATGGAAAATGGGCACAAAAAAGGGATGTATGCTAGCTGGAAGTCAGGTGTTGTTCACAGGCCCAAGGTTCGCTTCTGTTCCATTTACTTAGCATGGGGCTGAGACCATGACCCTGTGAGTGGTCTTGTTTACCCTGAATATATTTACAACCTCACATTCTTAACACTTTTAATATTTTGTTCTTGTCAGAAATCTAAAAGGATAATTCTGAGATAAATGTTACAGGGGCAATAAAGGGAAACCTTCAGAATTCCATCTTTTCAGAGGTCTTCTTGCTCACCACAAGCAAATGTTCTTTAAAAAAAATAGAGGGGGCACAAGGACACACCTATCTGCATGCAAGTATGCCCTTTGCGTTTCCCTCATCTCATTAGTTTGTACGTTCATAGGAGGCCAGGCCAGGCCAAAGAGGAACCAGCAAAAGCGCAGCTGAGAGAGGCTTGAGAGATATTAAAGGAGAAGTGGGCAGGAAGTGTGGCACACTCCTGTCCAGTGAGGTGGATGAAGGGCAATCTTTGCGGAGAATGACGGTCTTCTGAGAGTGTGAAGGTGATGGGGGAGAGGAGTCAGTGTCTAGTGACCTTGTGAAACTTTGCACTCTGCTGCGTCTGATGTGGGTTGATTAACAGGATACCTCTAAATAGGACATAGACTAAAGGAAGGGGGTTACATGTCTCACAGGTGTACACACCTAAGAGAGACATTTTACTTTTGTGTAAAAGGAGAGATCCTGGTTAACATTTAGAATGCAACCACATGAAGAAAGCAATCATTGAACTTCCTAAGTCCTAGGAGTACATTGTCATAGGCATCCTTGATACAGAAAAGGTAAAATTCTGCTTTTTTAAAGTTTCAGGAAGAACTGAATTATTTACACAAAATGATTTTACCTCTTTGTGGGGTGGGGATTTGGAGACATCTCTGTTCAGTAGTGAACATTTGAATTGAGCTCTGACAGTAGAGTAAGAATTCCAGGTGAAGGAGGCAACACTAACATAAAATCTAAGGCTGAAGAGACTCTTGTTTGCTCACAATCAAATCTCCTGAATCTGAAAGTATCCTTGATACACAGTAAGTACTCAATAAATATTTCATAACTGTACAAATAGCATGAGGTAGACCATACAAGGGTTGTGGTGGTTTTAGTAAGAATGGACTCCATAGGCTCATATATTTGAATGCTTAGTCACCACAGAGTAGAATTTTTTGTAGGATTAGAATGATTAGGAGGTATGGCCTTCTTGGAAGAAGTGTGTCACTAGGAATGGGCTTTGAGGCATCAAAAGCCCATGTAAGGCCCAGACTCCTTCAGCCTGAAAATAAGGATGTAGCTCCCTGCTACTACTCAAGTGCCATTCTGCCTACCATGATTACAGTGGTCTAAGCCTCTTGTCTTAGGGTTTTATTGCTGGGAAGAGACACCAAGACCTTGGTAGCTCTTATAAAGGGAAACATTTAATTGGGGCTAGCTTACGTTTTCAGAGGTTTAGTCTGTTATCAGCATGGAAGGAGGCATGAGGGGCCACAGGCAGACATGGTGCTGCAGTTGCCCAGAGTTCTGCACCTGGATCCACAGGCAGCAGAAGGGGACTGTCTTCCACACTGGGATGAGCTTGACCATATATAGCCTCAGCTGCCCCCACAGTGACACACTTCTTTGTTACTGAAATAAAATGGTGTCAGGCTATTTATTGTTTGTTATTAGCCATATAATTGTTATGGCAGTATTGTCTAACCTCCTATAACAGTCAATAAGATACAGATACCTGTTAGATCTTGTAATTGCCTTATTTACTTTGGGCTGGGCAGATATTTTACCTATGCTATTTCAATAACCTTCCCGTCCACCTTTCAGCCCCCATCCAATGCCATCCACCTTAACCATTTCTATCTGGGCTACCTTCCATCCATAACCTTGTAAATAATTGCTTATAGATAATATTTTTCATCTTAGTGTTTCTCTTCATGCCATGTTTAAAGTCCTTTCTCCCAGCCCATGTGGTTCCTTCTCCATGCTAATCCATCAGAGTCATCCTCCTCTCTTCCCATTTGCCTGTCTCCTTCCTGTGATTCCCTGTCCTCAAAAACCTGGGAACCTTAGCCATGCCTATTTCCTTCCACCCTGCCCTGATACAGGCCTTTTTAAATAACCAGTCAGCTTTGACCCTCCCCCATACAAGCCAGGGAGTGACAGACTGGCTAGATCCCAGGGGAGGACATTGCAGCCAGCCCTGAGGAGACAGGATAAGCTGGGGTTGGATGGAAGGGAAGGAGGTCCTTCCCTGTTGGTGGACTTGGAGGGGGCGGGGAGGAGGGAGGTGAGGAAGGGAGTGGGAGGGTAGGAGGGACTGAGGGAGGGGGCTACGCCTGGGATTCAAAGTACCTAACCTGTGATTGAGATAAAAATAAATAAATTTATATTAAAAATAAATAAATAAATAACCAGTCAGTAATAATGTCTTAGGCTGGTTTACACCACAAGGATAGATGCATCCTGGCAGCAATCAGATCTTGAGGGCCGGTGATTAGCATCAAAATACAAGCATCAGACCAAAGCACTTCCTCTAAAAAGGTCACACCCGATCCAGGAAGACCATAACCCCCAATAGTGCCACTCCCTATGGCCAAGCCTTCAAACACGGAGGACCATGCTTAGTCAAATCACCACACCTCTGAAACTGCAAGCAAAGCCCCAATCATAAACGCTTTATTTTATAAGAGTTGCCTTGGTCAGGGTATCTCTTCACAACAATAGAACAAACTAAGTCAAGGGTACGTGATATCCTGGTGAAGCGGTTGTGATGGATAGTTTTGATTGCCAAACTGATTGATAGGGAGAAGAACTTGTGAGACTGGAAAGTCTCACTTCTAGGTGTATCTGTGAGGGTTAACTAAGAGGGAAGACCCACTGTGAATGCAAATGTCACTATCCTGCACCTGGGAATGTGGAGGAAAAGAAGGCTCTTTAGTGAAGGGAATTTTCTATGATCCCTGCCTACCTCCCAGTGAGTAGCATCTGTCATGTGCCCTGCCTCATCACACAGCTAGAATCAATAAAATCAAGGCCTTGGGACTGAAAGGTGAACATCTGGGTGAGCTGAAGCAAGCCCTTCTTCCTCCTAAGGTTTTTATCAGGCACACTGAAAGAGTGACAAAACAAAACTGATAAACAAACACTGTGACTCACACATTGGAAAAAGGAGCCCCTGGGAGTTGTAGCTAAGGCAGAGAATTAGTGACAAGGCATTGCAAAAGAACTGAAACAATGGAAAAGGAGCTGGAGAGGTCGGGAGAGGCTGCGCTTATGTGGGGAGCACTCCTGCAAGTGCCCCAGAGAAAGACTGCCTGACAGAATGACGGGGCAGGAGACCTCCACAAACCATCCAGGTGCCCAGGCAAGTTGCCCAACTTTCCCTCAGGCTATAAGAGACATAAAAATGGGCTGGAGAGATGGCTCAGTGGTTAAGAGCACCATCTGTTCTTCCGGAGGACCTGGGTTCAATTCCCAGCACCCACATGGCAGCTCATAGCTGTCTGTAACATCCAGTTCAATGGCTCTGACACCCTCACACAATGCACTCAAAATAAAATTAAATTAATTATTAAAAAAATAATGGCTTTTGCTATCTAGTGCTGAAAACCTGTGAATTTGTCACCTGACATGAGAGAAGCTTTTGCAGGCATAAGTAATAAGTAAACTTTGAAAAAGAAGATGACCTCAGATTAATCCAGACTGATCCACAGAGAATTTGCTCAGAATAGTACAGGGCAGATGCAGCCAAAGAGGAAGTGAGAAAGGATGAACCACAGGAGGGTTTTGATGTGAAGATGGGGTAAAAGCAGGCAGGGCCTGCAGTGTCCAAGAGGTCCATAGAAGTGTGGAGAGACTATGACATCCCTGAGAGTACAGACAACCCTAGCTGGCAGTCTCCTGGACCCTCTTTCGCTCCTCTGTACCTTGCTTTGTTTCCTAAAGGCACTCAAACCCCACTAATGTGTTTTCTTTCCAGCCAGCAACTCACTTTGCGAGTCCCCTCCTCACCCCTGCTGCTTGCCTAGCATCCAAGCCTTACATAGGCAGGTTATGTATTTTTATGGCTCTTTCTCACTCTTCAAGAGAGGTGTGGCTACTGCCTAGTTAATGTTTAAGTGAGGAAATTATAGCATGTGCCCTCCCCAGGTAGTAGGCAATCCCTTCGTTCTCATACTGGAGGGCTGAAGGCATTAGAAGCCTGGCTTTTCTTATCCAAAGTGCCCCTATCTCTTTCCAGTGCTAGAGGCAAGGTCAAAGGCTTCACATGTTTTCTTCCTGACTAATACAGGCCTGCTACTAGAGAATGGTGTTATCCTCCCAATATACAGAGACCCCGAGCTGTATGGATTGCAACTACAAGCTTCCGTTCATCTCCATGCAGAAACCCCCTCCTTTTTCGATTGTTTCATTTCCTTCCTGGTGAAGGGAGTCAGTTTATTTCATGCCAGAATAAGCTTCAGCCTTGAATCACAACAGCGGACGCTATCTGACATCAATTGCCACAGCTTAAAGAAGTTTAGGCTTGACAGACTGCAAAGTCGTTTGCAGGAGCTGAGGCTGAGTGACAAAATGCCCGTCATGAGGTGTAAACCTGTCAGCTGCAATTACCCAGGAGGGATCCCAGAGAAGCACAAGGACTAAACCTTGCAAATCCAAAAGGCCTCATTGGAATGATGTATTTATTGGGCATCATTTCCTGAGGGTTCTGAAATGGACTTGAGATTTGCATAGCACATATCCACACATGAAAAGGGGTGTGTGTGTGTGTGTGTGTGTGTGTGTGTGTGTGTGTAAAAAGGTATTGTGAACTGGGGCCAGAGTTGATCAGAAGCTGTAGAACCTAAAACTATTCACTGGGTCCATCAAGAACCATCCATGTCTATGTCACATATCCTATCAACAAAGGGCATCAGGAAGCTTCTGGACCAAACCTGAGACTCGGACAAAATGGTCAGCAAACACTGCATTATTTTTAACATGGGAAGTGGAAGTGGGAGAAAGTTAGGTAATGATTGAAGACCATATTCTCTTCCTGTCTGCAGCCTGCATTTCTCTGTCTCACTGGCAATGAGGATTGTCACGTGTGGATGTGTCACAGACAGTGAGAGTCTGAGTGACACTCATGTCTGCCTTTCACAGTTCTTATTTCTTTCTCTCACGCTCACTCCAGTGTTGGTGGGTGAATGTGCAGAATCTCAACCAAGAAGCTCCCAGCCAGCTGATAGAGCTGTTAGACAAAAAAAAGAAAAGCTCCTGATGACTCCTGAAATGGACTTTCCTGCCGACCTGTGCTGCCCCTTCTCTGGCATACAGTGTGCATTAAGCAGTTGGTAACTGCGTACAAGAAAGGCTTCACTGTGCTTGGAAGTGTACAGGCAGCATTTCAGCAGAGGGAATGATGGATGAGGTGCCTGTGCCTGATGAAAAAAGGTACTAGGTGGTAGAAAATGTATGTTTCTTAAAAATTAGCAAAGCGACAAAGCATGGAGTATCTGTTTTCTCATCTGGGTGTCTCCCAGACACTTCAATAACACTACATATCAAAGAAATTTCTTGATTCAAAAATCTCATTCCTCTCTTGTCCCCAAAGACATATTCCATTTCATAGGTCAAAGTTCATGGACCTGATCTTGACCTCTTTGCATTTCACACACGGTCTAGCAGAAAACCCTATTAATACATTAATAAATGATGGTTAAGCTCAACCATCTTTTCATCCCCAATGATAGTGGCATTCTAACTGAAACTATCATTTTTCACCTTCATAGATTCTGAACCCTCCAATTTAGTTATAGCTTTGGTTTTTCCTTTTCTTTACTATTATAATGGGCTACCGTTCACCTGGCAAAGAGATCATTAAAAATGTGAAGGCAGACCATGTTCCCCCTTTTCTTCCTAAATAGTCTCTAAACTCTCCTACCAATGAAGAGCTACCCTCCCATCACTTATTAAACCTTGTTTCCTACTCCTTTGCCTCTTGCTGTCCCCTTTCCAGCCATCCTAGGTTCATAGTCAACTTATTAAATGAAGCACTTTGCCATCCCAGAACCATTGCACTCACTATGATTCTTCTGATAAGACTTGCACTTCAACTGTCCTAAGAAATGTGACCTTAACTACCTGTTTGAATATTCATTCCCACCACCAACTGTCTGCATGTGCTTTTTGACATGTTTCTGCATAGATCATATGATGCAGGTCAGATATTTTTGCTTATTATTTAGCTTGAATAACTGGGGCATGAGCAAAACTTAACAGGACTTAGAACAGAATGCATGGCTATAATCTTTCTTTGTTTATTTCCTGCCCCTCCCATAGCCTTAAATCATAGACTTCTACACACATTGTTTACAAATAGAAAAGGCTTTCTAAGTCTGGAGCTCTTAGGTGACACCTTGAAGAATGAGGACCATTTCTGCCAGATGAACTATCGAAGGTACAATGAACTGCACACTGTTAAAGTGCTGGAGGCATGAGTGTGTGTGTGTGTGTGTGTGTGTGTGTGTGTGTGTGTGTGTTTAGAGGGAGAGACAGAGACAGAGATAGAGAGACAGAGACACAGAGTCAGAGAAACACACAGACAAAGAGAGATTGCGTGTTTCTCTCACACTGTATCTCAGCATTTAGGACAGTAAAGAGAAACAGTAAACTTTCTCTGCCATCTGCAATCCATCCCCCAGGAACCTACAAGTCCTAAAGCCTGACTTTAAGACTCTCTCATGAAATGCATACTGACTTCCTTAGATTCAGATAACATAAATTACAGAATATTCTAGACAAGCCAGGGTCAGGCGTCCAGTATTCGAGGAACAGTTATTATATGGTGACAGTAGTGTGGGAGTGTGTTCCCTCGGTAAACAGTAATTCTCCACTGTTCTTTAAACTGAGTTAAATCAGATGGTCGTAGCAAGAGGTACAGTCTGAAATCACCCATTTTCTTGAGAGTTTTCTTTAAGAAGATGCTACACTTCTTGGGAATGCGGCAATTTATCCAAGCCGACGTTTTCTCCAAACTTGCCAAGCTTGGAGAGATATTGCCACTTTTGCTTTTTGCTCAGCTCATCAAAAACCAAGTTTCTTTTTAAAGCCTGGTCCCTGTGATGGCAGCACAGGGTCCCTTGCCCTAGAAGCTGCACTTGTGGTTTGTCTTAGAAATCACTACAGTTTCTTCTTGCAAGGGGTTATTTGCTACACTGGACAATGACCTTACCCTGCAGCAATCTCCAGCTCCTCAGTGAGATCACAGGCCATTTCATTCTATCATAGGGTTCTTTTATTACTCCCCCAAGCATGCAAATCAAATGACATTTGGGACTCAAATCATTGCTCAGCAAAGAAAATTGGCAGAAGGTGCCAAGTTGAGAAAGGCTTTGCCACCAATGGCTGAATTTGCTAATGCAATTTTCTTTGCCTTTCATGTCCATGCCACATCCTTCTTTGCCTTCTGCCCCCAGAGTAAACAGTCTTAATGTCGATTTGCCTTAAGGATAGGAAAAAGGGTATTTTGAGGGCCAGGAAAACAGTTCAGGATTTATTGAGTACTTACCATGTGACATGCACCATGAAAGTGTTATTTCACTTCCTACTCCCAGTGGCCCTCTGGAGGTAAATCTTAACCCCATATTTAAAGATGCAGAAACCCAAACTCAGTGAAATGAGGTTTCTTGCTCAAGGGCACACAGTTAGTAAACGCCAAGCGGGAATTTTATGCCACTCGGCACTTCTAAGAACATCATCGGGAGACAGGAAGAATACAAAATCTAAGGTGAAGAAGAAAGATCTCCTTTAAACAAAAGCTGGTGCCCAAATGCAGGGAAGGGTGGGGGCGGGCACAGAGAGGGCTGGGAGAACAGCCCTGCCTGCAGAGTTCTGGAAGCAAAAGGCAGCTAAATATTAAGCTGTGGAAAAGAACACCCTTCCCTTCCTCTCATTCTCTTCTTCCTTCTTTATTCTCCTTTCCCCTTCTCTCCAAGATCTGTTTCCCTTTTCCTCTTCTCCATTCCCTCCCTTCCTCCCTTTAATATATTCTTCCTTCGTTTCTTTCTTCCTTCACCTAGCCTCTCTTTCTCCATTTTTTCTTTATAATTTTTTTCTTTTTTCTTCTTCTTAAGCAGATCACTGAAATTAATTTACAACAAATACTACTTTCAGCAAAGAATTTAAGCCCTGGGGTCTGTCTTTACACTAAACTGGTATGGAGCCCAGGATTCCAGAAATATTTCTTATTAGGCAGACGTGGATGAAGGTCAGAGTGTGGTGGTAGAGGCCATGGGAAGAAGTACCTGTTAGAATTACAAGACCAAAACGTCTGGGAAGCATGTGGCTTCCAGTGTAACAAGTCAGACACTTGGTGATTTGGGCTCAATCTGCAGAAATGTTCAACTGGATCCATGGAGAGGCTGATATCAGCAATAACAGTGTGACCTTCAGCTTCCGAAGTGAAGTTCCATTCAGCTCTTCAGGCACTACTGTTTCACCCGCTGTGATATCTGGCTTGCTCCTCCTCCCCCCCCCCCCATTTATCTAAGTAGGCTTATTGAATTTCTACAATGTGACAAACATTGCATTAGCAGTGGAGATATGATGCTGAAGAAAATGAAAACTGCCTTTGTGCCTATAGAATGAACACAGTTGAAGGAGTCACTAAATAAGCAAATCCACAAACAAATGAAATCAGTAACCAATGCTTGCAATTGCACCCAGCAAGAAAAGAAACAGACACATGGATGTGGTCAAGGACCACAACAGACAAGCTGCCCTTGGCAGTCTAGCGTCACGTGATTAATTTCACTTTGTATGGACTGGAGCAACTATCCACTCTTATCCCATTTACATTGTTTTTGCTCATAGAAAACTGATCTTTACTCTAAAAGTTTCTTCTGTAAACATTTCAGAGGCCTTGTCCTCCCCTCCACTGATGCTCAATTCTGGGTTTGAACTTTCTCAACAGCAGACAGTAGAAGCCAAGAAAGGAATCCTTTCAGAAAAACCTTAAAGATTAACATTTCCTGGCTGGTTTT
Source organism: Pachyuromys duprasi (assembly GCA_028658305.1). Taxonomy (NCBI): domain Eukaryota; kingdom Metazoa; phylum Chordata; class Mammalia; order Rodentia; family Muridae; genus Pachyuromys; species Pachyuromys duprasi. Next base: position 31,195,657 of record CM053752.1, read on the forward strand.
AGTTTACTGTCTTAGGGACTCACTAAATGTGTAGTTTTATGAAAAACTTTGAGTACCTACTGTTCACCACATAAGAAAAGACTTGTGTGTTTCAAAATAGTTCGTATAAAATATTAGCTGTTTTCCTAGCTAAATCAAAAGAAAAACAATTTTTTTTCCCAAAAGTTTGGGTTTACTGCTGGTCTACAATGTAACCCATGTATGAAATACAACTGCCATAATAACCACACTTTATATGATTAAAATGCAAAACCCTAAACCCAGATGCAGACAGTTGCATTTGCACCAATGCATGAGCTTGCTGGCATATTAGAGCCAGAGGACTGAGTTGAAATCATATTTTCTCTACCTATGAGCTAGGCAGGAGTTGTTGCTGTTGGGACATCACCTAGCCTAGTATACTTTATCTATAAAATAGAGTCAGTAGAATTGAAACTCATTGCTGGAAAAAAAAAACAAAAAACAAAACCAAAAACCTGGGCATTGCTTAAACAAAGCATGTGAACAAGGACCTTGAAAAGCAGCTAAACTCTTAACACAACACTATTTGTGTTGAAGAATCTACTTGAAGCAATGAAGTATTTTTAAGATACTTTATGCAAAAACCAAGTAAGCAAAGAATGAAGCTGAACTAAAAATTCTTTGCTTAAAACCAGACAGCCTGTCAGGGACTCCCAGTCTGAAGTCACTATTCCCATGTGTTCCAAAGCTTTGGGATTTGACATGGAAGATGTATGACACCAGGATGAACCCAGATAAGAAACTCTCTGCCCTGATACCCTAGAGCAGCTCAGTGCTTTGATACTGTTTTAAAGTCTTTACTATGAAGAACAGAGTGGGTTCAATAGCCTCAAGGCAAACAAGCAGCTATATATATATCTCCAGAACATCATGGTCCATGGCTAAGAAGGACATAGACATGACACAGGCAGCAGGCCTCCTCGGTGTGTTTTATCTCTATGGGACTGGCTTTTTAAACTTGTATATTCAAATGGACTGGCTAGGTTTCATTAGTCTGCCTTTGATTCTGAGGAACTTTACTTACCATGATCAACTTATTCCCCACTGCCTCATTTCCCCATTAAAAACCCATTTTAAAGGTTTAGCTCAATTATCTGGGTTGAATGGCTGAGAGGGAACTGTTTCAAATAATAGACGCAGGCAGATAATTGGAATGATTTTTTTTATGGCTGAGATAAGGAGTGGAATAAGGAGTCCTTCTAAGCATGAGGTGGAATCTTTCTCATAATTTTTATTTGAAAAGATCTTCCTGTTGAGTACAAAGAAACAACTGACACCCAAAGTCATCAAGCCTGCTCTGGCTTGCCCAAGAAAGTAGAAATTTAGACAGAAAATGGATCTGAACTGCATAGAGAAGTGCAGCATAGGGAATGAAATTTAATTACATACTTCCTCCTCCCATTAGCTTAACTGAAGAAGCAACCATTGCTGAGCAAAAGCAAAACAATTTCTAAAATTTTGTGTGGGTTTGCACCGAATCTCTTCTTAGCTCTCCTACCTAGACCTCAACCACTTGTCTAGCTATGAGAATTCTCCAGAATCCTTGAATTTGCACTTGCTCTCAGCCACCATCTTTCTGAGCATGCTTTTTCAAGCTTTGTCTAAATAATCCTTTCCCTAAATTTCCTAATTTCCCTAAGTTAGCCACTTAGTAATCATTGACAAATGCTTCTCCAAGACATCTTTCCTTGGGTCCTACAGCTCAGACCTGATTTACCCATGCTCTTGGGAGTAGCAGCCACTGGGTATCTTTTTCTTGTCAATATGATTAATATGTTCATCTCCATTTTCATGGCTGAAGAAACTGAAGCTCAGAGAGGCAAAGGGCATTCCTCAAGGACGTACAGGTGGTGCTTTGTGAATCTATGGTAAGAGCTCATTTCCAGTGCCAACCTATGAACATACCTTGTTTTTTTTCTGAGAGCTCGAATTTTCAAGCCAAGAAAACCATTGACACTCAAGAAGAACTTGATGGAAGCTTATGAAGGACATGTGTGTGTCTTCCCACTGGCTTAACCACATATTCACTATTTATAAATGTGCAACATGGTACCTTTGCTGGGATGACACCCCCTCAAGATTCCTTGCCCATGCCATAACTCAGGTGTTGACGTAGAAAGCCTTGCTTGAGTCACACCTGGTCACTGTCATTCACTCTAGTTTCTCAATAATACAGTGATCTGCTTTGATCACCTTCCCTAGAACTACAGGTGCATTATTTAACCTTCATCCTGAGTTCCACACAATAAAAACATGAACAGATCTCCGTTATCCATTTCTCAATAATACTTTTCTCATTGCTCACCCGCCAAACAGTAAGCAGGTCAGTAACACATTTAATTTTTGCCTTTTTAAAGAAGCACACTCGCTCCCTTTTACATGTCAGTTTCTGTTTCAACTAAAGTAGGAAAGACACTGCTATAACACATTGCTCAGAGACATCTATCTGCAGAGGCCAGCACATGTCTACTGCTTGTTCAAACTACATGCAAAGAGCAGATTGGTAGGGGAGCTTTTGAATTACTGTCAGTGATGCAGATTGCATGTCCAGATGAGTCTTCATAAATACGGACTATCATGATGTATACCTGGCACCTCTTTACTCAGGGGGTGATGGCAGGAGAATTGTATGTTTGAGGTTGTCCTAGGCTCCTAGGTTCAAATTCTGACTCGAAAATACCCACGACAAAATAAAACATATGGGCTTCCACTATCCCACAATAAAGACGAGAAGGTGAAATAACTGCCCTTTAGTTCTTAAGGCTTCTTTTGAGAAATGTCATGTTGGCTTCCCTTCTGGCCAAAGTTATTCAAATATCCACATCAATTCACTCCATGGGCAAGAACGAAAGTTCTAGAATATCCACAGGCAGTCTTATTTCCATCTGTTGCTTACTTATTAACAAGCTGTAGAATACCTTGAGTGACATAGATGCATTATCTGCAAAGTTTTTAAGGGATTTGCTTTTTTGAGGACAGTACTTGTCATAATACAAGATGCAATGCATGACCTATAGTGGTAAGATACATAGAACTTACCTGAAAGGCCTGGCTCTCCAGTAAAGAAATAAAGCTCAAGACAATTTATGGGTCTCTAAGTAACATTAAAGATGACAGTCAGTAAAACCCTATTGCATATGTTTAGAACTCATTCACTTTGCCATATATGTCAATCACAGTTGCAAACACCAAGTAAGAGTACAGAAATTCTAAGTTTATTTTTCCTGCCCTTTCTTTTCCTGTGGTTAGTTAGTGCCCTTAAGGAAGAACATCAAGTATTTATTGATTGCTAAGTGGAAGGTGGTCCTAGTTTTACCAAGTTCATCTGACAGCACTATCAGTAGGATTAAATAAAATCACAGGTGAGAAATTCGTAATCAAGATCAATGGAAGATTTTTCAGCAAGGATGTAATAGTATTAGATTGTCAAGAAAACCTTTTGAAGAAAAACCCTATCTTATTGACATAGTGATTATATGCGATTATGTTAAATAATTTGTTGATAATGTGTATAAAACTGTTCTTTTTGGGCTGGTAGGAATCTGAGAAACATTTTTTTTGTAACTAAAGAGGAAGAGGAAAAGCCAAAAAGATAGAAAAGTCCTAGGTCACATGGACCCTGACATGTCACAGTAAATAGTTTGAATATTAAGTTAGTTGGCTATCTTAGAAGCTTGGTGTTTAATTTCCATCTAGTTTAGAAATTAGGAAAGTGGACCCCAGAGACCTGTTCAGAGACCATGCTAATAACTGGGAAACCATGATAAGTCTCACTTCTACTTGATTGAAAAAAAAGATTATATTGTCAATGATGTACAAACTCATATTCCAGAGATAAAGGAAATGAAATGGCTGCTTAATAGAAGGTGGAATTAAGACGGGAATATGGAACCTGGAACATTCCAGGAGACTGTAATCAGTCTAGCAAAGTCACAGAATATATAGTATCCTCAGAAGATTCAGGGATTTACAATAGAATCATTTTAATTGCAGTTAATTCAATGTACATATCTTATCATGGTATAGGTCCAACTACCAGGATACTGTCCCAAGAACTGGATTGAAGCCAATGGGGAGCAGAGATGAGAAAGCAGTGTTTAATAGCATGGTCATGACATGACATGACACAATCAAGGCAAGAAGAGAAATCACTCTAGGAAGGGGTGTGGATAAATTCATTAAATATTGAAGACAAACGCAGGAAATTGTTGGGAAAGATGTCACTGTTACATTGGCTATAAAATTCCCATTGACATCAGATGTAAGACTTGTCCAGCTAAACCAAGTCTGAAGTTTTGATTCCTAAAATGGCCTAAAAAATGTTTGTTATGTTGAGACTCTGACTTTAGGAGGTAGTTGTTACATAACCAAAACAACCGTTACAAATGCTACATGGGTTAGACAAGTTCAATATGTCCAGTGGGTCATAAGTAGAAGAAAATGGTGGCAAAGCAGAGAATCCTTCTTTAAATTAGTCTGCTGCAGATTGTCTTTTTCATATCAAAATCTGGGCCTTATGTTGCTATATCTCCCCAGTTTTCATTTTTTACATATTTATGCGAGATCTTTAGATGTTCATATGTTTGCACAAATGTAAAAAGTACTCAAACTATGTGAAAATTAATTGTCCTGTGGTCTCTGGTACTGATCCCAGACTCTGTCCATGTATAATAAGACTCTTCACTAATCCAACTGTATCTTGCCTTCTCTCTTCCTTCTTCAACTTATCTCACTTTTGCCTGCGTGAAGGTAGGACCAAGACCTGAATACATTACTGATTTCATGTGTAGTCCTTTCTACTGGAACATCTTGCAATAAGTTGCCAGGACAAGAATTGTGCATTTTATATCTCCTGTTGTTCATCTATGTCCAACTGCAGATTTACTTTCTGATGTGTGCTCAGTAAATATTCATTGTAGGATTAAAAGGGCATCAAAATTTGCAGCACACTAGAACTTCTTGCTTCCCAAAGGAGGTCCTTTGGAACTGAAGCCATAAATCTAAGTGGCACATACAGTGATTAGAACTGATAGATATATCAAATTGGGGAGCATTCTGCCTAATCCCTGGGTGATACTGGCTCTACTGCAAACCAAGGCAAGTATCAAAAGCAATATTGAAAAGATGCCCTAGAATATGAAAATAGATTCCAGCCCTCAGAGACTTAATAATGCAGAACCTTGTACATGAGCTTCCCCCAACATGTAAAACATGTCAAAGGATTATTCATATTTTAGAACTTGGCTTATGAATATTTATTTCTTATATGAAGCATTCCCTGATATAATTGCCATTTCTTCTCATCCAGTGTATATACACATGGAGTCTATGTTCTAGTAGCACTCTCTTTATGTTTCTTTATATAGCATTTCCTGCTCTCAGCCATCTCTTCCTTTTCCCCTTCAGATGGCAAAGTTGTTCCATGCAATATTTACTGGTGTTGTCCGTGGTGCCTAGGAAGCTGAGAAGTCCACTCAGCTTCACTTTTGTCCAGACCGCCAAAGGTGAGTGTAGGAAGGCTGGGGGCCTCTCTACCTTGATGTAAACTCAAGATAGAGTCTTGATGGTCTCTTTGGTATTTACATATTTTTATGGTGTCTCCTGGCTCCAAGAGTCTTCTGAAAATGAGGATAAGAATTGGAAAAATATTGCTTCTGCCATATAATGCTGATCAAAGTACATGGACCAGTCCAGCTTAGAGAGAAGAGACAGACCTGTGCTTCATTTCACTGGGACAGTGCCCAGAAGTGTTCTGTTATCTCTGATTTATTGCCACATAGACATTTTCCATCTTCTATATCATGTTATAGACAATTAGTAGCCAATAGGAAGTGATAAGCAGGTGAGTGATATAACAGATCCTGTACCAATAAGGTACACAACAGATAGTAGGCTCATATGACTACAATCTGGAGGACCTTGGAGGGGACACATTCAGTGCTAAGGACCAGCAGTGCTGGGAATTGTAATTAAGAGTAAATGTAATGCTGAAACAGATTCCACTGGTGCTAAGGAAGCAGAATCAATAGCGTGTGGGATACACAGATCAAGTATAGTCAAGGGAAAGTTCCAGGTGACAAATGTTGAGATCACTGATTTGGGGGGAGGAGGGTTTAAAGACCAAAGATCAGGCTCTTTATGCTAACAGTAAGTGCTGAGTATGCATCAGCCACCAAGGCAAAGACTGAGACACTACTCTTTGGTCCTCTCCAAAATTCAGCCTCAAGCAGTGGCTTCTAGCAAAAAAAAAAAAACTAAAACAACAACAACAACAAAAAAAAACTGTATGCAAATTCATACACACAAATGTGTGTGAGTGTACTTGGTCAATATAAATGAAACAGAGATGAAATATTAGCACTTGGGATTCAGTTCTGCTTGAAATCAAATTCTGTTTCTTATCTATTTAGTTAGAAAAGAGAGAATTGGAGAAACAAATGGGATGATTTATAATTCCATCTCAAAGAGCCCATTTGTGATAGAAGGGTGTATATATTTTCTAGCTTTAGAGTGGCAGTTGGGACTTATATTTTAATGTTCTTAAAGCTGCTGCAGGTGAAAGCCAGTGTGTTATATGGTGATAATCATTCTGGTGTGACTGGAATGACATTTTCAGTGTCGAAGTCTGAGGGAGTGAGCTGAACCACTTTCAATAAACTAAATGAGAAGTACACGGACTCAACAATGTTCTATCTTCCTGTCCTTTCAAGCACATGGATGAAATGGTGGAAAGAGTCTAGTTGTTTTCCATCATTGTTGCCTCTTTAAGTCTCATGCATCAGATGGATTTGATAACCAAAAGTAGAAGCTCCAAGGCCAACTGGTTGAAATTTAAGATGTAGTTAATACCAAAAAGACGATAGTTTGGTGACTGGAGAGATGGCTCAGCAGTTAAGGGCACACACTGTTCTTATAAAGAACCCAAATTTGGTTCCCAGCAACCACATCAGGTGGTTCACAACCACCTATAACTCTAGCTCCATAGTATTCGATGTTTTATTCTGGTCTTCATAGGCACCTGTAATGATGAGTGTGAATACGATTGACGACATACACATTTTCTAATATATTTTTATTAACTTAGAAAATTTAAAACACATGTACAATGTATTATGATCATGTTCATCCCCCCAATTTTCTCCGTAACTCCTCTCAGACTCATCCTCATCTTTGTATTCCCAAACTTTATGAGTTCTTTTAATTTTTAAACTCCATAGTATTTAATTTGTGCTGCATATCAGCTCCTGGTATGGAGGCATGCACTGGAGTGTGGTCGGTGCCCCAGGGGCCACACTCTTAAAGAAAACTGACTCTCCCTTTCCTAGATGCCATCACCTGTCAACTAGCAATACTCCTCAGTTAGGTGTCTCATGAGCTCCACCCTACTTCACGATGAAACACGACACATAAATTTCATAGTGTTCATATCAAACCAAATGTGAGATATAAGTCTCAAAATTTTCTAAATCCAGAATGCCTTCTGTCCAATCTTGGGAAATCTTGGGGTGGCTTAACAGCCATTATGAGCTTTGGGTATAAAATAAGGATATCTTTAAAAGTGAGAGATATGGAAGTGAATTGGAACACGAGTTTCCTTTGTGTGCTACTAGTGGTAAACATAGTAACAAGAGTGCAACTAGTGTTGTAAGTAACTTGCCTGTTCCATAAATGCCCACTAATGTCTACTCAGTTCCTACTGAGTTAGACATGGTACTTGGCACAGGTCATGATGTGAAAATAATCCTGCTTTCAAGGAAGTCACTGCAGCTTGCTTGTTCATCCACTCCCTTGGGCTCATTCAGAGCACAGGCTTGCAACATCTAAGATGCCTTCTGAAAGCATCCCTCTCAGCATGGAAGAGTTTACGAAACCTCCACCCACAAGGGACTGGCATTAGTTTAACCTATGTACAATCAGTGCTTTTTGCTATTGGAGGCTCTCTACTAGGAAACATGATGTTTTAGAGAATTGAATGGTTTATTTCAGAGACTCTTTGCTAATAAATGTGATATTCTAAAGGTCTTCTGGAATATTTTACTTAATAAGCCTTATTTTACCACTGGAAACAGCCACTACCTAACTAAAGTGGAGTTGTATGCAAACTCTCCCCTATTTCCCTCATCTGTTATCAATATTGGTTCCTCTCTCGGTACCTTGCAAATCTTATGAACAGGTGACATAACTCTCTGCATAAGGGAACCACACAAGGGTGATATTTAATGCCATAAGCTACAGATTCAGGATCCGGAGACCAGGTATCAACACAGTACCTCTTAATGCTGTAGACTTAGTCTGTGACTGTAGGATCACAACAAGGATAAAAGTAGTCATAAAATTTACAGGGAACATTTTAGAAGCAAAAAGGGCTGAATTCAAGCTTGCCTGAATTATGTCCTACATATTAGGCTTGGATAAATTAATTCATTTATCAGAGTCTTGGTTTCAGCATAAATCAAATGGAGATGATAATCAGAGTTATATCATAGAGTTGCTGGCAAAGATTAAATTATATAACTGCATAGATATTGCTTCTTGCCCTCTCTGGCACATATCACATGTAATCAGTAGCTAATCATATTATTATTTCTGCTATGTGGTTCCACTGGTGTTGAAATAACAAAGAGATAATTATACTCCCCACAGGTTATAAAAACAGTTTAAAAACCAAGACTATAATGGACACACAAACGAGTATAGTTCACACAGTCCCCAAATGCACTATATCTGAGCAAATAGAGATGAACTAAAAATGGTTCAACTGTAATGCACATGGAAATGTATGCTGTGGAATAACAATGTAAATAGAAATGAAAAAAAGGCCATCAGTCCATCCGGTGTAGCATAGTAGACACAGGGTACCCAACCTACTGATGCCCTCTTCCTCAACCAGCATAAATTTCTATTCAGTCTACTCATTTCAAAGTCCAATCTGATTGTATATTAAAAATTAAAAATCATTTTATGTTCCAATGCCTAAAGAGTCTTTTGATTTTAAAAACACTGCTGATTCAGGAGACACATGGAAAGGCAAGGTTTTATAACATGCTGTTAAAATATTAATAAGAACTGAGTTATTTTTAATTACTCAAATTCTACGTGCTCTAGTAAATGATAATGAAAATTTCAGTTTCTCCAGGAAACTGTCCGCATTTCAAAGGAAGCACACCCACACCTCTGTTGGTGTAAATGTGAAGGAAGCCTGTTTCTGCCCTCAGCACTGCTGTGAAGGTCAGGGGATCATCAGAAATGTTCCCATGAGATCTGTGGCTTTGGTAAACCTACAGCAGTCTAGAGGACAGACCTCTTCATTATTATTTTCTCAAACTGCTCTGTTTGTGTTATGGCATATATATAAACTTGGAATACTAATGCAGGTTAATTTCTTTATATTTCTGTTGGAAGACCCTGCTGTTTGAGGTCACATGTTCCATCCTGTTCTGATAGCTTTCCAGAGCTGGGCACTAAATGGAGGATTTCCTTGCTCAGCAGGGAGCTTTCTCTGCCTGAATTCATCTGGAGAGTGTCTGTAAGCACAACTCCTACCTCTGAGGGAAGTCACTGTAGCCAAAATACAGGTTCAATTTCCTTTCTCATAAAGACCTACCCTACAACTACCTGGAGTTCCTGGTATGTAAATAGAGCATTCCTGGCACCCCCATCCCTATCCAATACCCCTTGTTTACATATGAATAAAATTGAGCAGTTTTGCTGAAGGTGGTCCAGGGAAGTTATTCATAATTAGGACTGTTAGAACCCGTCTCCTGCTCCACTTTCCCTTGTGGACCAGTAGCCAGAGATCCCCTGGGAAGGGAGGGACCCACATATTTCCAGTGCTGTTCCCCTACCACACAGGCAGAATGGCAGCTCTGTAAACTCACAACATTCGTGAGTGACAGCTATGTGCCTTGGAGGACACACAGCGAAAATTTTGTTGTTTAATTCCTAATGAGGGTTCATGAAATTTGTAGCAAAAGGTGGTGGCTGGAAACCAATCTGGTTTAGAGAATGACCATAGCTGTGTTTGTTCAGGGGTTGTTTTATTTTTAACTGGACAAAAATCCCACACTTCTTCAAAACAGTCTAAGTGCTTCTCTTTTGGCCTTGTACATCTGAGCAGACACCTGGTGCTGCTGGAGAGAAGGGTGACATCAAGGTGTCTTCACATCTCTGGCATGTGATGATGATGATGATGATTATTATTATTATTATTATTATTATTATTTTCTCCTTAGGAGCTTGTGGGATTTTCTCTGCAAGGATCTAAAATTACACCTTTCCAAAACAAACCATGTTTTCCTTAAACTAAGAAAATTAAAGGTGGCTTTGGGTGATCATATGGCTTAGCAAGCAGCAGTTTGGGATTAACAGTGAGGTTTATCTCTGATTCCTTCCTCCATATCAGAAGCTAGCATATGTTTTCTATAATGAGCCAGAGAATAAATATTTGAGAGTTTTCTGTGTCTTACCACCTCTGCTAAACTCTTGTTGGTCATGCAAAGTCATCACAGACACTGTGTAGATAATGGAAATGTCTGTGTTTCACTAAAGATTTTATTATAGACAAGTGTCTGAACATAAAATGTTTGTATGTCAAAATATTCATTTATTTTAACCATATAAAATATAAAAATGACTCTTTGTTGCCAAATCATTGTAGTGGTGATAATTGAATATAGTGGGTCAGCCTTCTTGGAAGCCTGATTCTGAAAGAAACACCAGGTTGTGGTTATAGTCCACTGTTTGGGAAAATTAGGGATAAAAAATGAGTAACAAGCTGAGCATTGGTAGTGCCTGCCTTTAATCCCAGCACTCAAGGAGGCAGAGGCAGGCGGATCTCTGTGAGTTTGAGGCCGGCCTGTTCTACAATCCAGTCCAGGGCAGCTGAGGCTACACAGAGAAACCCTGTCTCAAAATAAAACAAAACAAACACACCCCCCGAGTAATAAATACATTTAAATGAGAGTAATATGGTCTTAACTACTTTAGCATTTTCCTAAGATGTAGAGTTTGTTTTGTTTTGTTTTGGAGGTGGGGAGTGTTTTGTTCTTATCTCAGAATCTTATTTCTTTTTTTTTTTTCAATTGCCTTCATACAAATGAAAGTAAAGTGTTGGGGAGTTATTTCTGTAAAGTCACAAAAGTAGTGAAGACAAGGATCTGTTAATGCCCAAGTCTCAGGGACCCCCAAGACCACCAAGGAGCCTATTCCTATGCAAATGCAGTAGGGTCTTTTATTACAAGCTCAAGCTAGCTCAGGGCATGCTGTCACCAATGCAGCAGTGGAGAGCACAGAGACCCAAGCTCAGGGGAAAGAGGGTTTTTGTTGGTTTACAGTGAAGTTTGGGAAAATACAGTTTAGCAATTACATAATTTGGTGACATTCAGCAAGTGCAAGCTTGTTAGAAGGTGAGTGTGGCTAACAAAAAATTGAGCAAGCTATTTATAGCCTCAGGAATATTAGGTATTTCTGTGCCAAGAAAGTTCTACTACCAGGTAGGTAGGCTGCCCAGCTCAGACACCCGACTCTGAGATAAGATATCTTCCTATTCTTGTGATTACCTCCATGCTATTCCTTGGGTAGGGAATTTTATTATCTCCTTCCTGTAATTGGTGACCTATGGTCTAGTTCCTGGTGACTTTGGAGGTGGGGGGTCACTATTTCCTTGTGACTTTTGAGGGGCTCAGACCTAGTTCTCTCAGAACCAAATGTGAAGCTGTTTTTGAACTCAATGTTCCTGACTGAAACCAGTGTATTCCTTGTCCTATAAGGCCATATGAAAAGAAGGAAACAAACATTCTATAATCCTCATTACAGTCTCTAAAACAGCTTATGACAAAAATAGCCACAAATTTCATCTTAAAGTCAGTTCTTGAGGGGAAAAATACCTGCTGGGATATTTTTTACTTTTTATTTTTAAAGCAAGTTTCTGTATCAAATGCTTGGAGAGCCACCTAAAATTGTCTGCACTTCATATCTGGGGACATGGCTGAATGCTACTGTCTGCTTTGAAGATATAAGGACAAAGTCATCTTCAGATAAACAAAATATTACCCTAGTTGCAGAAGGAAATGAAACACAGCAAATGTCAGCCTGTTTTCTTTTTTTTAAATTAATTTGTTTTTATTAATTACAATTTATTTATTTTGTATCCCAGCTGTAGCCTCCTCCTGATTCCACCCTCCCTCCCTCTTCTCCTCCCATGCCCCTTCCCCAGTCCAATGATAAAGGCAGTCCTCCTCCCCTTCCATCTGACCCTAGCCTATCAGGTCTCATCAGGACTGGCTAGTCTCTGTTTTCTTAAACTCTTTTCTATAGCATAGAAAGAGATAGAGGAAAGACTCCAGTCTTTCTGATGTCACGGATGCAGAGCTCAAAAAAGCCTGTAATTTGAAAGTCAATTCTCAATCCACAATAGGTCTTAAAATAAGCTTTATAACAACATACCGCAGAATTAGACCCTTATTACCTCCTCTCCATGATGTGAAGTGCTGCAAGGATACAATGTAAACTGTTACGCTGTGCAATCATAGAAACTTCAGGTGTCAGTAGGGAAAGCTCAACACTGGAAATCCAATCCAAGTCCAGACCCATGATTCCATGCTCAGGGTTCTTTCTAAAGCCAAGAAAGAATTATTAAAATACTAACCACAGCTCCCTGGGTGGCAGAGAGGACAGCAAATACTTATTTCTAGCTGCAACTTCTTTTCAGAAACTACATGTGAGCTGTGTTTGGAATAGAATTGTGGATATTATTAACTGAAGCTTCTAAAACAGAAAAAATAAGCTCTAACTCCTTGTCTGTTCCCCTTTTATCAAGAGTACATAGCTCCATGTTGGTGAAATAGCTCGCCTCATATTTCCCTGTTTCTCCCTCCCAAGAAAAGGATGTTTATCTGAATGAACAGACTTCAGAATACCAAGTACCCAAGTTTGGAAGCAAGGGGATATAAAGTTACATACTAGTTACTTTTCTCATTGCTCTAACCAAAGGCTTGACAGGAATTAACTTAAGGGGAGGGGAATTTATTTTGTCCCATTATTTATTTATTTGTTTGTTGCTTACATGTTCTGACAGTATACAGCTGGCATCTCAATCCTTCCCTTAGCTTATGGTGTCCTGCATCTTCTAGTTTGTTTATTTAGTTGTTTGTCTATTTATTTAGTCACTCATTCATCTGTTCGTTAATTCATCTATGTATCTATGTATCTATCTATATATGTATGTATCTATCCATCTACCTATCTATTTTTCTATCTATCTACTTATGTATCTGAGAAATGCTAGCCTGGGGCTAGCTATATAACAGAAGATGACCTTGACTTCTGATCCTCCTGCTTCTGCATTCTGAGTGCTGGAATGACAGGTGTGTGCCACTACAGTTGGATTTGTGTCCTGATAATTCAGATAATTCTAGTCTATTGTGGTGGGAAAGGTATTGTAGAGTTCATGGGAGCAGAAGCATTGGCTGGATGATCTCACAACTGGCCAGTCAGGAAACAGAGGAACTCTATAGCACACCTCAACTTCTCCTTTTTATTAAATAGAGAACACTATGCCATGGGTGGTAAAACCTACATTCAGGAAAAATCTTCCCCTCTCAGTTAAAAGTCTCTGGAAACACCTTAGCAGATAAGCCTAGAGGTCTGTCTTCCAAGTGGTCCCAAATCCACACAAACTGACCATCACAGTCCACAGGTAAGGATATTTGCTTCCTCCTATCCCTCAAAAGGAAACAGTAAGCTGTTTTCCTTAGTGCAGGATTCCGTCACCTTCTGTGTACTCTCTATCTATGCCTCAGAAGTGGCACAGACAGGGATGACTCTTCCACCATCTTTAGTGTACCTCCATTTCATGTTTGCTTGCTTACTTCTCAGCATCTACAGGAGGGAACAAGCACTTATGCCAGTCTCTATCTCTCTAAATACCTGCTTTATCACTATCCAATCATTTCTCTATCCAAAGTACACTCAGGAGGATGGTCAAATCCCAAGAATTAAAAATCAACAAGAGAAATATCAACCTATTAGACCTTGAACAAGACCTTGAACAAGGCAATATACTTTGGGCCAGCCTTACAGGATTCTAATGAAATAACACCTTTTGTGTCCTGTCTATTGGTTTCCTGTGTGTATAACTCCTTACAGAATTCACAGGTAAATTAAATGCAGTATATAGTTGAGTTTTAGGATTCCAACAATTTCCCAGAATTCTCTGTATTATAATTCTAAAATAATAACTAACTTTACCAATGTTCTTGAGCTGGTCCTCTAAGAAACAAATTCAGAGTAACCAGATAGGGGTTGCATTGATAAGTCAGGCTGTGGCCTTTCAGAGTTTCTATTCCTCCTAGTATCTTTCTGGAATCTAATCAAGCTCAAATTTCATTTCTTGCTTGTCCACCAAAGCAAGAAAAGCCTCTGGAATATTTTTAATTAAATCTGGGTTTCAGAGTCACACTGTTTTAAAGTCAGCCTTGCTTTTTGCCTCATTGGTAAACTTGAATTTTAAAAGCCTGTCTAACCAAGCTTACAAAATTATTGTGGGAATAAAATGCACATGGAGGTTGGCAAGCACTTGGGAAATAATAGGACATATAAAACAATAAAAATACACCATTTAGCAGAACATGTCTACTGAATAAGAATTGTAGTATAAAAGAAAATATAACAACTAATTCTATTTCCTTGAGCGCCAGTATTTCTAGCTCCCTATTAATCTTCTCTTCAGCCCCATGTCTGGACTTTTCCAATCTAATTTACTTTTGCATTTAGGGAGTTGTTAAATTATTTGGAACAGAGCTCTTTAACCACACACTCAGCACCAATGACTCCAAATTGCTTTATTCTTGTCTTGATAAACCTTGTTTCCCACCCCTGAAACAGAGGAGGGTGAGATGTGAACAAATGTAAAAAAAATCACAGGCTTTAAAAAGGGTTCTAGCATGCAGAGAGTGGCTTCGGCTTTGAGAAAAAACGTTTCTCCAAAAGCCAGAGAAAGGAATATCACTCATCTGAGGGCCAGTTGGGTATGTGACCTTTACAGTTCAATGCATTAACCTTCATCCAAACCGCAAGACACTGTGCGAGCTGCGTAGCAGCAGGTTTGGGGAGCATTCTAGAAGGGTGGGGAGTCTAGCCTCTTGCATCACAGATTACCTTGTATAGCTAAGATACTTACTGTGACATGCCAAGCTGGGATGTGGCAGTGACTATCAGAAGCACAATAAATAAATGATGTTGCCTTTCTGCATTCAAGCTCACAGAGCATGAGGGAATTACTGATGTATTGATTCCATTTCACTGAATTTCTGGGTCATTTTTCCCATGTTTTCTACTATCTTGAAGCCCCCACCCATGCTTAGGCTTAATCCACCCTGCTCATCCATCTCATAAGAACTTTTTCTTTCTGCCTCTGTGTATACCCGACCCTTTTCCTTTTGAAAAAAATTAATTGATTTATTCACTTTATATCCTGACCATAGGCCCCCTATTCTCCCCTCCCCCCGTATATTTCTCAGATAGGGGAGCCCCTTACCCACCTACCACAGCTCTTTAAGTCACATCGGAACTGAGCCTGTCCTCTTCCCCTGTGGCATGGCGAGGCAGCCCCCTCAGGGAGGGAGTGATCAGAAAGTAGGCAATAGAGTCCACATCTTGGAAAGTCAGTCTATATCATACTTTTACTTAATCATAACTTCCTCTAGAGGACTTCCTGTCACTGAATCTTGCCTTGTAAACTTAAAAAAAAAAACTTACTTTGAAATTGTAATAAAAATGTCAAGAATTCTTAGAGGGCCTGGTCAATTCATTGTTATATAGCAATAAAATAATTTCAGGTGTATTAGTTTAACTGAGATTCCTGACTGATTTTCTGCATTTGTCTGCCCCTCATTCTTTCGCTCAGTGAAACTGATTTTTTTTTATTTTTATATCAATCACATGTTAGGTACTTTGCATCCCAGGCGTAGCCCCCTCCTTCATTCCCTCCCACCCTCCCACTCCCTCCCTCTTCTCCCTCCTCCCCGCCCCCTCCACGTCCACCAACAGGGGAGGACCTCCTCCCCTTCCA
>CM053752.1:31212246-31285538 GCA_028658305.1 Pachyuromys duprasi
TAAAAGTACCACAATTTCTGTATCCATTCCTCAACTGAGGGACATCTGGGTTGTTTCCAGGTTCTGGCTATTATAAATAAAGCAGCCACGAACATAGTTGAGCAAATGTCCTTGTTGTGTACTTGAGCATCTTTTGGATATATGCCTAAGAGTGGTATAGCTGGGTCTTGAGGAATCACTATTCCTAATTGTCTAAGAAAGCGCCAAATTGATTTCCAGAGTGGTTGTACAAGTTTGCATTCCCACCAGCAATGGAGGATGGTTCCTCTTTCTCCACAACCTCTCCAGCATGCGTTGTCACTAGAGTTTTTGATCTTAGCTATTCTGGAGGGTGTAAGGTGAAATCTCATCAGGGAGATGCAAATCAAAACGACTCTGAGATTTTTTTTAAACCACAGTGCACATTCTGAAACTCTGCCTCAGCTCTCTATGGTGTCAAGTCTTCATGATCTGGCTATTATTTACTTTCCAGCCTTGATCTTTTCTCTTTGTAATGTTGAACTAGAGGGAGACAATAAAGTGGTAAAAATAAATTTTGTTCAGAAAGAATTTCAATAGACGGAAGGAGAAATGAGCTCAATTCAGAATCCAGCAAGGAAAGGGGGTTCCTATCACAGTAATGGAAGGAGGCAGGTGGTAGACAACGGAAAGTCACCAGGAGGACACATCAAAATGAGGAAAACCTTTTTACAGGTCAATAAGATTCTTGCTGAAGACAGGCTAGGATAATCTCATATCAGAGGTACCAGAGTGGCGGGATGAGGCATTTCTTCAGTTACTAAATTTGACCAAATACTAAAGGTCTGAGGTTGGACTTTTTCAGAAAGAGATTTCCATGCTACAGAGAGGGCAATTATTACCAGTAACTTAGGACTGGGGGTGGGGGTGGGGCAGGAAGGCAGCAGCCTTACTAGACAATTCAGGGAAAATTAATTCAATTTATTACTTGGTAACTCCTGTGAGCACATTAGGAAGATCCCGTCCTTCCTAGGGCCTGACATGTGGGAAACTGTGTATCAGAGAAGAGAGAATAACCAAACCTCCCATGAATTGTTGGACATAGACTCTGATGGAAATGAATAAATGAACTCTAAAGGATTCAAACTGCCACTCACTCAACAATCAGAGAATAAGGTATGTAAATGGAGGCAAGAAAGAGATTTAGGCCCAGTCTCTCCAATAGGCACATTGGTTCCCAAACCCACCTTGTTCCCCAGTTACACAATGCAAAGTCAGGCTAGTTATACATGGCACTTGACAGAATTCCATCTCTGTTCTGTAAAGTTACTCATCCCTATTGTCGTGGACATTTTTCTCCGTATAGAAGATGGCTATTCGAAGCAATACAAAACTGACCCTGATTCAGGAGTCTTCTCAATGAAGTTTACACTTGAAGATTGATAGTAAAGGAAGAATCAAATATCTGTATGTGATTATGTAATCACTCAGAGTTCCATGACCAGCAGGGAGAAAGTTGAGTTTGGAGCATAAATACTAACTAGAATAGGAGACATATTCCGCTTTGACAAGAATCTGGGATGAATGAGGACGGTGGCCTTCCTTCCAATCTAGATCAAAGCTCACAGAGAAAGAGCTGGGCTCGTCTATGGCATACCCACTGACCAAGGACACAAAAAAGGGCAGCATTTTATGACTCAGGAAAACAGGTGGAATAGGAACAAGCAACTAATAAGCTTAGTCTATAGCATCAGTAGAGCACATAACTGCATGGGGATGTGTACCAGGTGTGCATTTATGTGTGCTAAACTCGGAGGGGTCACATCAAATATAAGCATGTGTTAATACAGCAGACAGGGCTGTGAGGTTTCTGGTCCAGCCCTCATTTACAGATTCCTTCTGTCACACTCCTGACAGGATGTGGTCATCTCTACTGGTGGAGAGCTTGCTACCCCCAGTGGCATATTATCCCATGAGTAGACTGAGTCCTTCCACTAGCACTATCAGGAGGTGGCTCCCTATCACTCCTTAATTGTTAAGATTTCCGTTTTCATTCGGACACTTTGAAATGCAACAATCTGGTCCACCAAGCGGCTGAGAAGAAATTCTGTTAAAAGTAAAGAATCTCATATCACACTCCAAATAACTGTAACTGGTCCCTGGCCTAACTCTATGCACACTGAAGTTTGCACATTAATCTAGTCTAAGTCCGTTCAGGCTGGTACTATAAACTACCACAAATGGGTTTTCTTAATCAATAAATATCTGTTTCTCACAGTTTTGGAAGCTGGAAAGGTCAGGATCAAGGTGTCCGCAGATCTGGTGTTCAGCAAGGGCCTGCTTCCTGCTTCCTAACCGTTTTCCTATTGTGTCCTCACATGGTAGAAGTGAGAGAGACCCATGTGAGATCTCCATAAGAGATGCATCTCCTGACTTACCTATCCTCTGCACCCTCCAGGGCTATCACTCTGGTGGGGAGGGGGTGTCACATTCTCGTGATACATTTTGCGGATATGTAAGCATTTCTTTGACTATTATATGCAGATACAAAACGTATTCAGATATGAATGCACAGATTACTCTCTGGGCATTCTACAGGGGTCTCATGTCTACATCAAAAGGTATCAAGATCAGGCTGAGGAGATGGCTCACTGAGTAAAGCTCTTGTTGTGCTGGTGTGAGGCCAGGAGTCCACTTAAAGCTCAATATAGTAGTGAACATCTCCACTCCTCGAATACTGTGTTTACATGGGAGGCAGAGACAGTAGAGTACCTGGCATTCATAAGCCAGCCAACTTGGCACATACAATGCAAATAATGAAGAGATTCCATCTTCAACAATGTGGAAGATGAGGACTGACCCTTCAAGTTATCTTCTGACTCTTGAATGCATGCCCCCATACTCACACACGTGAATGTGCACACACACAAACACATGCACACTTACATACATTACATATACTCCTACAGACACAAACAAATACATATGTACATCACACACTTTTTTAAAAAATACATCAGGATCAGCAAAAGAAAAGAGATTAAGTCACATTTTTATAATCTACTTTAACAAAAATAACTGTTGGACTGCTTATTATACTGTTCTCCACAAATTAGACCAACAAGCTTGGGTAGGTAAAAATCAATTCGGTTTCACTTTAATGCAGCTGCTTATGAATTGTAAGCTAAATTTGCCTCATAAAATTATCTCTCATGTAAAAGTAAGTTAAAATGAGCATGAGCTTGCTCATTTAAAATAAATTGGCCAACTATTGCTCAATTTTAAGCCTGCTGAGTCCTGCTTCTTGGGATGGTGATAATGAGATAACGCATATTCTGTGGCAGCCCTTGGTCAGGTCCGCAAGCAAAGGATGGTCTATTCCAAACTCGGGCCTGACAACAAAGGCAAGCTGTAAAGGGTGTTCTTGTTCACTGAGGCTAAGAGATAAAGAAATAAATTAAACCAATTTGAAGGGACCTACAAAATCAGAGACAGAGGGTGTCTAGACACTATCACAAAAATGAAATGTAAGGCACAGTGAAAACTGCCCATGGCAGTGTCTGAGACAGGATGTGCTTCTAAATGACAAACATTGTTCTTTGAATAGGAAAAAAAAAAACAGAAAAAAAAAGCCAGGAGAGATGGCTGAGAGGCTAACCAGTTTGCCACAGGAACATGAGGACCTGAGTTGGAACCCCTAGAACCCACACGAAAGCCCAGAAGTACAATATGCATCAGACACATCAGTGCTGAGTGATGGAGTGGGGTGAGGGAAGCAGATACAGATACTCAGAGCTCTCTGGCAAGCCGGTTTAGCTGAATCAGCAAGTTTCAGGGTCAGTGTGAAAGCTTGTCTCAAAAAATAAGATGGAGAGCAATAGAGGGGAACACTTAACACTAACCTCTGGTCTGTGTGCATGCAGGCATATGCGCGCACACACACACACAAACATAAAGTTTCTAAGTTATTTTCTCTATGACAAGTGTACTCTATGTATTTATAGTGCCAACAAAATGTAATTAACATATGACCCAGCCAATATATGTAATTCATGTCAGTATATATTACACATATATGTTTATATTATGTAATTATATATTAAAATACATTGTATATGTTTATATGTAATGCATATATAATGCATACAATATATTTTAACATATAATTAAACATAATTGAATAATATATTATTAAACATATTAAATATATTAATATATATAATATGACATTTGATAATATTATATTACTTATTATTCTATTTAATAGTAATATTTTTTGTTTGTTTGGAGTTAATTTATATATATATATATATATATATATATATATTTAATTTTTATCACAGGTCATTCACTTGTATCCCATCCGTAACCCCTTCCCTCTTTTCCTCCCAATCCCACCCTCCCTCATCTCCTCCCTGCCCCTTTCCAAGTCCACTGATAGGGGAGGTCCTCCTTCCCTTCCATCTAATTCTGGCTTATCAGGTCTCTTCAGGACTGGCTGCAATGTCCATATCTGTGGCCTAGCAAGACTGCTCCTCCCTCGGGGGTGGGGGGTAAGCTCAGCTATTCATTGAGTTGATGTCAGAAATAATTCTTGTCTCCCTTACTAGGGAACCCACTTGGATACTGAGCTACCTTGGGCTATGTCCAAACAGGGGTTATAGGTTATATCCATGCATGGCCCTTAGTTGGAGAAACAGTCTCATAGAAGACCCCTGTGCCCTGATATATTTGGTCTTTGTGGGGCTCCTGTCCCTTCTAGGTCATACTAACTCCCCCTTCTTTCATATGATTCTCTGCATTCTACTGAAGGTTTGGTTATGAGTCTCAGCATCTGCTTTGATACACTGCTAGGTAGAATCTTTCAGAGGCCCTCTGTGGTAGGCTCCTGTCCTGTTACTTGTTTTCTCCCACATCCAATGCCTTCCCATTTGTCTTTCTAAGTGAGGATTGATCATCTTACCCCTGGTCCTCTTTCTTGTTTATCTTCTTTAGGTGTACAGATTTAGCACGTTTATCCTATCTTATAGGTCTAGTACCCACTTATAAGTGAGTATATACAGTGTGTGTCTTTCTGCTCCTGGGATATCTCACTCAGGATGATTTTTTTCTAGATCCCACCATTTGCTGCAAAATTCATGATTTCCTTGTTTTTAATTGCTGAGTAGTATTCCACTGTGTAAAAGTACCACAATTTCTGTATACATTCCTCTGTTGATGGATATCTGGTTTCTATATATAATGCATAGAATATATCTTAACATATAATTGAATAATATATTATTAAATATATATTTAACATGACATATTTGAAAATATTGCTTATTCTATTTAATAGCAATATTTTATATAAACATATACAATACCATTTAATAAATAATTATATTATATTTACAATTTATTAATAATTTTATACTTTTATTTATTATGATTCTATTATTGTAATTATTAAAATATTTGTCAATTTCTCACAAGCATTCACAATCCAGTATTGGAACATTTTCAAATTTCTGAGATTTTTCTTAACTTTTATATGTCAAAATGGCCCACATCTTCACCCTAGTTAAGCACTGGTCTGTCTGTATAAAACTTGGCAGATCATAGACATTTCAAATATATAGAAGTATATGCTTTCAGAAAGTCTGGCTTCTTTCAGTTAGAATACAATTTTAAAGTTTAAGCATTTTACAGCATTTATACTTATTTATAATTTTTATTAATGATTAATAGCCCATAACACATTGAATATCACACAGTTATCCATTCAACTACTGATATTACTTTAGGCCATTTGCAGTTTTAGTTATTATGAACAAAGTCACTGTGAGCATTCTGTGTGTACTTTGTTGTATGTGTACATGCATATTAGAGTGTATGTAAGTTTAGATGTGTGCATATATGTATGTACAAGTCAGTGTACACTCTTGAGGCCAGAGGAGAGCATCAGGTGTCCTCCTCCATAACTGTGTCTTAATCTTCAAGGATCAGTCTCTAGCTGATTCTTGAACTCATATTTTTAGATAGACTGCCAACCAGCAACCCACAGAAATCACGTTGGTTCAGCCCCCTCAGTGCTAGAGTTACAGGGCACAAGATGGTACCTAGCTTTTAGATGGGTGCTGATATCTGAACTTCAATCCTTGTGCTGTACAGCAAGAACTCTTAACCACTGATCCATCTCTCTTGACCACTTACATGTGTTTCTATACACATATATCTTTATTTCTCTTGAGTAGATTCCAAACAATTCATTTTTTCCATTAAAAATAATTTATTTACTTTACATCCAAATTATAGCTCCTCCCTCATCTCCTCCGGGTCTCACACTCCTATACTCATCCCCCTATCCCCAATCTCCTACTCCTCAGAAAAGGGAAGCTCCCCCACCAACCCACCCCAGCGCTTCAAATGGCATAAGGATGAAGAGAGGGAACAGGGTAGGAGAGGGAGTACTGACGGAAATGAGGATGGGGATCAGATGTGCGGGGAGCAGGGATGGGAGGACAGAGGACTTGGAGAGAGAAGAGAAATGGAGGGGACAAAGGCATCTCTGAGACAAGCTGGAAACCATGGCAGAGACAGTGTAGGTTCATAGGAGGATATGGTGGTGACTCTAGTGAGGCTTCTGGTAGTAGTGTTTATGAATACTGAAGAGGCCACCCTCTAACCAGACAGGACTTCTAGTAGAGGGAGGGGAACACCGACCAACCCACGAAAACTTTGACCCAAAATTCACCCTGCCTGTAAGATGTACAAGGATAGAGATTGAGCAGAGATTGAGGGTATGTCCATATAATTCCTGACCCAACCTGAGACGCGCCCCATGGAAAAAGCCAACCTTGACACTATTAACAATATTCTGCTATGCCCACGGACAGGAGCCTAGAATAGCTGTCCTGTGAGAGGCTCCACTCAACGGTGGATTCAATCAGATGCTGAGACTCACAGCCAAACACTGGGCTGAGCACAAGCAGCCTTGTGAAAAACTAAAGGGGATGATAGAAGGACCCAAGGGGCAGGAGCTCCACAAAAAGACCAACAGAGTCAACTAACCTGGACCCAGGGTGGAGGGCTTGTGGAGACTGAAACACCAACCAAGGACCATGCATGGAATGGAACAAGGCCCCTTATATGTATGTGACCCAGAAAGAATTCAATTTTTATGAGACAGATTTCTCATAAAACAGTTGTAACATGTTAGAAGTTTTATTCTCCAGAAAGAACATGATTAATGGAGTTTTTAACTATTGTGATCTGGTTCTTGTTTTTACCTACTTTCTAGATAACATACATATATGAGTATATATTTAATTAATTTCTGAAGTGGTTGTGCCACTTTATACTAAGGTTCAGGGCATTACATCCTCATCAAAACCTGGTGTTTCATATTATTCTAGATCCAACATGTTGCTCCCTAAATTTATATGTTAAAGCTAAGACTCCAATGTGATGAGGCACAGAGAGGTTTTGGGGAAGTAAATGAATTTAGGTAAGGTCCTATTGATGGGGATCATGGGGATCATGTGGTAGCATTTGTGTCCTTGTAGAAACAGGAAGAGAGATGAAAACTTCCCCCTACCCCCACACCCCAGCATGTGAGGTCCTAAAGAACAGGGTATGATCTCAAACGCAAAACAAACTCTTACCAGAAACTGCTTCAACTAAAAACCTGATCTTTCTGATCTTTGGATGTCCCATTATTGAAAACTGTAGATAATAAATTATCTTTTTTAAAGCAATTCAGTCTGTGACATTTTGTTGGAAAATCATGACCAGACTAAGATGTTTAGTTTTCTGACATAACACCATGAAACAAGAGTAATCAAGCTTAAGATAACTAATTGGAAAACATAAAACAAGAACACATTTAATTAAGGAAATTTAATATAATTGAGAACAAAATGCCATTTTATTGAAATATACGAAAGAGTTGAGGATAAATGTCAGGCACGATGGAAGAAATTGAAACCACACAAAGGCAACATGACAAATATCTTAATAACGTTTAAATGTATTAACAAAGGGAGACCATTACAGACAACCACAACTGGTAGCAAAGCAGCAATGAACTAGAACAGGGTATCCAGCCCCAGCAGATACATCAACAACACAACTCTTGTACATAACCCCCAGGGAACATTGTAGAAGAGAAGTAGAAAGACTGTTAAGAGTCAGAGGCCTAGGAAGTCTGTGAGATTGTATCTCCTAGAAATGACAGGGAAGCTTTACCTAGGATACTTCAACAATATGGCTGCCTAAACAGAACCTGAACAACAGTAATACCAACAGGCATTCTAACTCAGAAGGAGGAAATATCACAGTATTCCATCTAGACCCATCCCCCACACACACATCCAGAGAGAGAGAGAGAGAGAGAGAGAGAGAGAGAGAGAGAGAAGTAACTTCTCCAGGTCCCAGGGATAAGCCCTGTAACTGATTGTCTAATACAAAGTACTCAGCCCTAAAATTATATACATAGGCCACACTAAATGAACTTATATATCACACACTATATATAGTGTGTATGTATATAAAACAATAATCAAATTGAGAGAGGATGGGGAAGCATATGAGGAAATAAAGGGAGGAAGGAGACTTGGAGTGTTGGAGGGAGAGAAGGTAAGTGGGAGAGTGATGTAATTAAAATCTCTATTAAACTATATTTTAAGAGTATCTTGCAGAGAAGGAAAAATAAACCAAAGGAAAGAAAGTTAACATTAAAAAATATTTCAAATCCAAGTCAAAAGAATGACTTAAAACAATGGAATGGGACATACAAAAATATCACATAGAAACATAGAATATCAATAGTTCAAGGAGTGACAGGCATTCCAGGAAAAGGGAACCATACCACAGAGGGCAAAGCAGACTCTGAAGTGAATAATAGACAAGTATAGTGAAAGGGGGAGAGAACCAACCCCTGAGACCATTAACAATACTCTGCTATGCTTGCAGAAAGAAGCCTAGCATAACTGTCCTCTGAGTAGCTCTGCCCAGCAGGGGATTGAAAAAGATGCTAAGACCCAGCCAAGCATTAGGTAGAACACAGGGACGCATGTGAGAGAGTCTGAGGAAGGATAGAAGGACCCCAGGAGACAAGAACTTCATGAAAACCAACAGATTCAACTAACCTGAGCTGGAGGTGGGGGGTTTAGGGCATACCTTGCGAAGACTGAAGCACCAACCAAGGACTATGTGGACTGGACCCAGGACCCTACACATATGTAGCCTATGGGCAGTTTAATCTTCGTGTGGGTTCCTTAATAGAAGAGCAGGGCCTGACTCTGACATGGACTCTGTTGCCTGCTTTTTCATCATTTTCCCTGGATGAGCTGCTTTGCTAGGCTCAACCCTGATGCTGGTTGATGTGCTGGGGTGGGTTGGTAGGAGGCTGGCTTCCCCTTTCTGAGGAGTAAGGGAAGGGGGATAGCAGGAAGAGGGAGGGAAGGTAGGACCTGGAGGAGAGGAAAGAGGAGCCTACGATAGGGATGTAAAGTGAATTTTTAAAAGTGGGGGTGAAAAAAGAGAGAAGGAAATCTCTCAAAGGTCATTATAGTTTTTATTTGAGCTTATCCAATAATAATATAAAGGTTCCTAGAATGGCTCAAAAGTCTCATATATACTTCATCCAAATTCATGATTCTTTGTGTGTGTGTGTATCTTCTGTCTTTGTCTATATGTCTGTCTCTTTCTTTCTCTTTCTCCTCTGTTTTTCTGTCTCAAAGAAAAATAAAAGTTTTATTGTCAAAGTGGATGAACTAATTTAATGAAATTCAGTTTGAGTGGTCATCTATAAAGCAGTTTGAATGTAATAATTAATAAAATAACCATAATTTTCATGCAATTCAAGTGTGTAAATGATCTATTTTTTAATTAATTAATACAATTTATATCTAAGTCTTAGGCTCCTTCCTCCTCTACTCCAAGTCCCACCCTCTCTATATATCTCTTCTTCCCTATTCCTTAGAATAGGAAGCCCTCCGTACCCAAACAACCCAGCTCATCTATTCACATGAGAACTGAGTACCTCTTCTTCCCTTGTGGCCTTGTAGGGAAGTCCCATCAGGGATAACTTATGCAAAAAACAGACAACATTGTTTATGTCAGAGATATCCCCCACTCCCCTAACTAGTGGGGCCACATGAAGCCTAAGATGTCTGTTGGACTTATCTTCTTGTGGTCTATGCATTGTAGTATGTCTACCCTGTACTATCTGACTAAAATCTGCTTACAAGTGAGTAAATCCCATGAATGTCTTTCTGGGTCTGTGTTACCTCACTCAGGACGATCTTTTCTAGTTCCATCCATTTGCCTGCAAATTTCATGATTTCCTTGTTTTCAGTGGCTGAGTAGTATTCCATTGTGTATATATTCCACAGTTTCTTTATCCATTGTTTGGTTGAGGGCCAACTAGGTTGTTTCCAGATTGTGGCTATTAGATATAAAGCTGCCATGAACATGTTTGAGCAAATGCTCTTGTTGTATGGAGGAACATTTTCAGTGTATGCTCAGGAGTGGTATAGCTAGGTTTGAGGTATGGCTATTTCCAGTTTCTGAAAAAGCACCAGATTGATTTCCAAAGTGGTTGTACAAGTTTGCAATCTCGCCTTCAATGGAGAGTTTTCTCCTTTCTCCACATCCTCACCAGCATGAGTTCTCATTTGAGTTTTTGATCTTAGCCATTCTTACATATGTGAGGTGGAACCTCAGAGGTGTTTTGATTTACATTTCCCTGATGACTAAAGATGTTGAACTTTTCTTTAAGTGCTTCTCCATCGTTTGAGATTCCTCTCTTTAGAATTTTCTATTTAGCTCTGTATCCCATTTTTAACTGGATTACTTGGTTTGTTGGTGTTGAATTTCTTGGGTTCTTTATCTATTCTACTCACTGCCACATTTAGGATTGCTGAAGATACTGACATTTAGTTCTGTTGATAATATTCTTTGCTTTACAGAAGATTTTCATTTTTAAGTGGTTCTATTTATTAATTGTAGCTCTGAGAGCCTGACTTCTTGATGTTCTGTTCAGGAAGCTGTCCCCTGTGCCAATGAGTTCAAGGATCTCACCCACTTTCTCCTCTAGCAGATTTAGTGTATCTGGTTTTATGTTGAGATCTTTGACCCACTTGGACTTGAGTTTTGTGCAGGCTGATAAACATGGCTTTATTTGCATTTTTCTACATGTAGACATCCAGTTAGACTAGCACCATTTGTTGAATATGCTGTTTTTTCCCCCATTGTATATGTTGGCTCCTGTGTCAAAGTTCAGGTGTGCATAGGTGTGTGGATTTATTTCTGGGTTTTTAATTTGATTCCATTAATCAGCCAGCCTATATTTATGCCAATACCATGAAGTTTTTATTACTCTTACTCTATAGTATGGCTTGAGGTCAGGTATGGAGATACCTTCAGATGTTCTATTATTTTATAGTATTGTTTTAGCTATTCTGGGGTTTTTGTTTTTCCATATGAAGTTTGGAATTGTTGTTACAAGGTTATGTGAAAAATTGTGTTGGCTTGATGGGGATTGCACTGAATCTGTAGGTTGCCTTTTGTAAGATGGTAGTTTTTACTATGTTAATCCTACCAGTCCATGAGCATGGGAGTCCCTTCCATCTTCTGATTACCTTCTTCAGTTTCTTTCCTCAAAGACTTGAAGTTCTTATCATTTGGCTTTTGACTTCCTAGATACCTTGTATTATTTGTGGCTACTGTGAAGAGTTCTGTTCCCCTAATTTCTTTCTCAGTTTGCTTGTCATTTGTATATAGGGAGCTACTGATTTTTGTTTTTGAAATAATCTTATATCTAGCCACTTTGCTGAAGGAGTTTATCAACTGCAGGAGTTTTCTGGTAGAATTTTGGGGGTCACTTATGTATACTATCATCTCATATGCAAATAGCAATACTTTAACTTCTTCATTTCTGATTTGTATCCCTCTGATCTTTTTTTAGTTATCTTATTGGTCTAGATATAACTTCTAGTACCATATTGAAGAGATATGGAGAGAATGGGCAACCTTTTCTTGTTCCTGATTTTAGAAAGATTGCTTTGAATTTCTCTTCATTTAGTTTGATGTTGGCTATCGGCTTATTGTATATAGCCTGTATTATGTTTATGTATGGGCCTTGTATCCCTGATATCTTCAAGACTTTCATTATGAAGGGTTGTTGGATTTTGTCAAAGGCTTTTTCTGCATCTAATGAGAGGATCATATGATTTTTTTCTTTGAGTTTGTTTATATGGTGGATTACGTTGATGGATTTTCATATGTTGAACCATCCCTGCATCCCTGGGATGAAGCTTATTTGATCATGGTGTATGATGTTTGATGTGTTCTTGAATTAGTTTTGCAAGTATTATATTGAGTACTTTTGCATCAATGTTCATAAGGGATATTGGTCTGAAATTTTCTTTGTTGAATCATGTGGTTTAGGTATCAGGGTGACTATGGTTTCATAGAATGAGTTTGGTAATGTTCCTTCTGTTTTTATTTCGTGGAATAGTTTGAGGAATAGTAGTGTTAGCTCTTCTTTGAAAGTCTGGTAGAATCTGTGTTAAAACCATCTGGCCCTGGGCGCTTTTTGGTTATGAGACTTTTGATGGATCCTTCTATTTCCTTAGGAGTCATAGGGCTTTTTAAACCATTTACCTGCTCCTGATTTAACTTTGATAGGTGAATCTACCATTATCCATTTCCTTTAGGTTTTCCAATTTTCTGGAAGAAAGACTTAATAATTCTTTGGATTTCCTCAGTGTCTGTTGTTATGTCCCCTTTCATTTCTGATTTTGTAAATTTGGGTACTATATCTCTGTCTTTTAGTTAGTTTGGCTAGGGGTTTGTCTATATGGTTGATTTTTCAAAGAACCAACTCTTGGTTTCTTTGATTCTTTGTATTGCTCTCTTTGTTTTTAATTCATTATTTTCAGCCCCGAGTTTGATTATTTCCTGCAATCTATTCTTTTGGGTGTGTTTGCCTCTTTTTTTCTAAAGCTTTCTGGTTATCTTTTAAGTTGCTAATATGGGATCTATCCAATTTCTTTATGAAGGCACTTAGTGTTATGAACTTTCCTCTTAGCACTGCTTTCATGGTGTCCCATAAGTCTGAGTAAATTGTGCCCTTATTTTCATTGAATTCTAGGAAGTCTTTAATTTGTTTATTTCATCCCTTACCCAGTGATGATTGAGTAGGAAGTTGTTCCGTTTCCATTAGTGTGTAGGCTTTTTGTTGTTTCTGTTGTTGTTGCGGTCTAGCTTTAATTCATGGTGATCTTATAAAGAGCAATGAGTTAATTTAATTTTCATGTATTGGCAAAGGTTTGCTTTGTGAGCAGCTATATATTCAGTTTTGGAGAAAGTTCCAAGTGGTGCTGAGAAAAAAAGTATATTCTTTTGTGTTTAGGTGAAAAGTTCTGTAGACATCTATTAGGTTCCTTTGATTCATAACCTCTGTTAGCTTCATTATTTCTCTATTTAGCTTCTGTCTTGATGATCTCTCCACTGGTGAGAGTGGGGTGTTGAAGTCTCTCACTATTAATATGTTGGGATCAATGTGTGATTTAAGCTTTAGTAATGTTTCTTTTACAAATTCAGGTGTAGATTATTCAGGATTGTGTTGTCCTCCTGATGGATTTTTCCTTTCATGGGAATGAAGTGTCCCTCTCCATCTCTTTTGATTAATTTTGGTTGAAAGTCTATTTTACTGGATATTAGGGTGACTACTCCAGCTTGCTTCTTGTATCCATTTACCTGAGAACACTATTTCTTGCCCTTTACTCTGAGGTAGTGTCTATCTTTGTTGCAGAGTTGTGTTTCTTGAATGCAGCAGAATGTTGGATCCTGTTTCAGCAACCAATCTGTTAGTCTGTGTATTTTTATTGGAGAGTTGAGACCATCGATGTTAATAAATATTAGTGACCAATGATTGTTAGTTCCTTTGATTGTGAAGTTTCTAGTGATAGTGTGTTTGTGTGCTTATTTTCTTTTGGTTTTGCTGTTGTGAAGTTATCTATATCCTGTGTTTTCTTGGCTGTAGTTGACCTTGTTAGTTTGACGTTTCCCTCCTAATATCTTCTATAGGGCTGGGTTCATACATAAATATTGTTCAAATTTAGCTTTGTTATGGAATATCTTGTTTTCTCCTGGGGTTCAGACTCTCCTGGGCTCCACCATCTTGGATCCAGGATCCGTAAGATTTTATTGCTCATCTGGTCTCCACAGGGGGACAACAGAGCCGTAATTTGGAGGTTGAGATGTTGTCCCAGGAATCCAAAAGCTGCCCTCAGGGGAACAGAAGGGATGTAATATCTGGCTCCTAGAGCAGCAGGTCCCTGAACCTGAGGGCCTGCACTCTCTCAAGCATGCACACAGGGCAGGGGGCCCACAGTTCTTGACTCTTGGATCTGGGAGACAACCTCAGGGGGCCTGGATCCGGTCATCACCAACTCCCTGGATATCCCCTCCAGTCTGGGAAGCAGCAAAGTCAGTATTTTAGATCTAGCTACCTATTTACCCCACAGTTTTCACAGTCTCTGATCTTCTGCCCCTTAGATACAGTATGCAATGGTAGCCACCATCTTGGAATTCTCTAATTTTGAACATAAACTAAATTACTTTTCTAAACAATGCTACTATTAAGATTATGTTGTTTTTCTTTCTTGTCATCTTTAAAAATCAAGGTGTGTGTGTGTATGTATCTGTGTGGTTTATTGAAAATCACATAGTTAGTGTTTATTAGAACTCAAATTCAGCCTGCCATGAAGCAAACTTCAAAGACCAGGCTGCTGGTCACCTTACCAAGTGCTCCTTAGAGTCATAGCATACCAAGAAGTAGGGGTGGGGATGGGGCAGAATAATCAAGAAAGGGCTTGCCTTGCAGGCATGTGGCATTGAGTTTAATCTAGAGAACATTAGTGAAAGGAATCCCTGGGTCTTACTGGCCATGTAGTCTAGCTGAATCAGTGACTGACAAGCCAAGGGAGAGACCCTGTCTCAAAGGCAATCTTCCTCAGATGACACTCAAGATTATCCTGTAGACTCTATTTATGTGCATGCATGAACTTTGGAAAGCAAATACAGACTGTGATTTACTACAAGGCCCTCTGGATTCAAAGGTACACCATTGCCAATTCTCAAAGTAATAAGTAAGCACATACTAAGTAGGTGTAGGCAGTGATTAACCGAAACACCATTCTTAGCAGATAACATATCCACTCACTAAATCCTGATGATCTTCAAGTTTTCAAAGACTGTCCGGTATCTTTCTCATTTTTTTTCATTTTCATTTATTCTTATTAAAGAACTTAGAGAAAAGATAGTGCCTAGCATTTCTTTTAAGGGCTAATAGACAATAAATTTTAAAAAATTAAACAGGTTTGAACTAATACTTCCTCTTCTAGGATGTAGTACTGAGACAGTGCTCAACTATATAAGAATGTATATAAGAAGTCCTTTAAATTAGTGAAAAAATAAATGGATAAAAGCTGGAAACACTTCACAAGTTTAAGTTTCGTTTGTTTAAATAAATCCTGTTAAATATTGTACAGTCAATGTCATGATTTATTTTATGTTGTTCAAATAATGTTAGAGAGTTTTTTGTTGTCACATGGTTTGTTAACATAAGCATGCACTAAGGAAGTCAGTTCAGTATACACAAACATGTGAGTAGGGTGGCAGTATTTGGGATGAGTACACCATAGCATGGAGCTATGAGTCACATTTGCTCTCTTGACTTTATTAAATTCTCCATTTTAAGTAAAACACCTTTCTTGTAGTACTAATTAAAACAGTTATTCATTGAACAAATGCATACCAGTTATTCATATAATAAATGTATATTCCATGTTCCACTTCATGTGCAAAGCTCTGGAAATGATTCCTTAAACAAATGCATTTCTTTAGTATCTTCTTTTACTTTAGAAGAACTTTTGCATATATGGAGTCCTGAAGAACAGGTAAAGGACTATGTGGATAAATAGGTCAGGTTGGCACCCTAGAAATGTGTGTGTGTTTGTGTGTGTGTGTGTGTTGGGGGGGGGTGCGTGTGTGTACTTTCTACTTTTTTTTTGAAACAGGATCCCTGAATCTACAACTCATCATTTGGCTAAGCCAAACTGACCAATCAGCTCCACGGATACCCCTGACTCTGATTCTTGCCCCACATCCACACTGCTGCACCCCTAACTTTAGTCCTGGACTTCAGATCCATCCTCCAGTCCTCATGTTTTAGTAGCATGCAGGCACTTTACTGAGCATCTCTCTAGTCCTACACCTAGATATTTATGTAGAGAACAGCAGTGCTAATCAACTGCCTCGTGAGCACAAATACACAGTCTAATAGGATTTCTCAATTCCTATTGCCATTGAAAAGTCCATTATCTATGGTTTAATTATTTGGATATTATCAGACTCAAGGTTCTTTCAGTTATTGGAACAGTTTCAGAAGGACACTGGCAAATGGGAGTCCTTGAAGAAAAGGATGTGCATAGATCTGATCCTAAGAGTAATGACTATGTTAGACAGGTGAAGTAAATTATCAGAAAGCCCTCTATCCTGTGAGAGGCAGAATACTATTATCATTGGGCATATTTTTATGAAAAGGATGGCTTTGCCACGTCCCGTGAATGCTGTTGTATGAATGCTGGAGGTGTCATCATTGACCTCTTAAGCTTTTGTTTTAAATCTAATTGTCTACTTTGAAAAAGCAAATTGAAAGTCATTATCCTTTTATATCTCTCTAAAGACACTAATTGCATCAGAACAAAATCCTAGTTATATCACTTTGTAGCCATCATGTTACCTTGAGCCCAAATGCTTCTTCTCTCTTTCATTTCTCACTGAATCTAAAAGCTAACCTCCAGCATCACTCATGACCCACAATGTGCCATTTGTACTTTTCCATAGTCCACAAACATTATCAGCCTAAATAGATACTTTATCTTTTTAGTGATTTTGTTGTCTATGGAGTCTTTCCTGCCTGGTTTTCCACTGTGCTACACGGATACTGATATGCTTAACCAACCTGTGTGCAGTCCTTGTTTATGAAACAAGTGGAAAGGATAAAGGAGTAAAAAGAAAAAGGAAAATCAAAATCATTTAACTTTCAGTATCGTTGCAAATGTCCAAGACTGCAGCACCATTATCCTGCAGATAAGAAAGAAGGTCAAGTAGGTCACAAGGGATACTAGCCAATAGGAAGAGGTCACAAGGGATACTAGCCAATAGGAAGAGGCAGAGCAGGGAGGACCAGCTCATTATGTCTTTTTCCAAGCTTATTGTTGGTACAAGTACTGAAGCAACATTGTGTTCCAGTACAGAAGGCTGCCCACAGTGGAACTAGGGATCCTCAGAAGATAAAGAGCACCCATTGTCTGAAGGTGCCCTAACAGGTGCCTAGAGGTCTTATGTATTAGTTGGAGTTATGTCTGTGGGAAAAACCAGGAGACTAGAAACTCCAGAAGGATCTAGTTCTTTGAGTCAGATTTTTTTTCTAGGAAATGTCACTGTTCATTTTTAAGACCTTGGTAATAAGGTCACTCACATTGCCAAGGACAACTATGTTTGTTTAAAGACAAGTGATAACCACATCAACAAATGCCTTCAGAGCAACACTTGGGCACTGTTTGACTAAACTACTGGTTCCCATAAACTAGCTAAGCTGCCAAGTCAAATTAACTATCTCATCCTGTCAGGAAGGACACTTTAGCCATTTAGTCTGACTTTCAAGGCTTCTCTAATTCAGACTTTCTCTGATTAATGCCCTCTTTCCTTACTCCTTCACTATATCTCATTTTAAACTTTGAGATGCACAATAATGAACTAATCTTAGAAGAGGTAGGAAAAGTCTTCCAACTAACTTCAGTGCCCATGCACCTTTGTTTTTGGTATCTAAATGAGCTTTTACTGACAGCGAACCAGTGAAGGTTATTTTACTGATGTAACTATTAAATCT
Organism: Pachyuromys duprasi; assembly: GCA_028658305.1. Taxonomy (NCBI): domain Eukaryota; kingdom Metazoa; phylum Chordata; class Mammalia; order Rodentia; family Muridae; genus Pachyuromys; species Pachyuromys duprasi. The sequence continues at coordinate 31,230,155 of CM053752.1, forward strand.
TGGTGGCAAAATTTTCATGAGGAAAATCAATTCATTTCATCTATCCTTTCTTATCAATACATAGTGGATGAAGGATAAGGAGGTTGTTTCATGCCCACTCCACCATTTATTTTGAGTTAGTTTTATCACCTTGTAAGAAATGTCTAAGGTTTCTGATATTAAAGTCAAAAATTGTATATTCCACAGACAATTTAGTGAATATTTATTGCTGACACCAGCTAATATGTTGGGTCATGAACACCAAGTGTATAATTCAATTGTCACAGTAATCCTGTAGGTTTAATCATATTTTAAATGGTCAAATGGAGACAGACACAAAAACAAATACTAGCAGCAGATTGAGCTTGTAGATCTGGGTTGGAGCCTTTAATTGTTTGTGGTCATTGTTTTCTGTCACTTGTCACCATGCACTGTTCTGCACAAAAGCTTATCCATGCCCCCAAAAATTTATATCCTGAATACTGGCTGGGAAGAGAGTGAACTGGAGGGAAAACGGTGGTTCTGCATGACTCACACTGGTACTTATGCCTCACGCTTACTTCCCAGTATTGCCTAGAAAATTCTTCTACTAGCTGTTGGAGAACAAGGACAGTGGTTTCTATGCCAAAGTCTTTTCTAATAATGGGGCTGTCTCAAATACACTGTTACACACACACACACACACACACTCATACACTGCCTTGCTTAGTTCATTTAGACCACTTTTAAAAGTGAAGTGTCATTTATTTGCTAATTTACTGTCTCTTTAAAAGTAGAGTTCTATAAGATCTGAGAGCTGCTTATTTTCTTCAAATTCTCTTTTCACAAGGCATAAAGGAAATGCACTAAAATACAAAGTACTCGGTGCTATTGAGTGCATGAATGGCTGAATGGAGAGTTGGATAAATGAGTGAAGAGCATAGGAATGGCCTTGGGAAAGGTCTGTTTCAAAGTAAACAATTCCTGTCAATTTCCTGCCTTCAGGCAACTGCTTTCTTCTCAGGAAGGATTTCTAATCCTGAGGTGCATCAACCCTAAGTGACATCCTACTCTGTTTTGTCATAATTATCATAGTAATAGTGATGTTAAATAGGCCCCTGCTTATAAATCAGTCATCTAGCAGTCCTATCATATTGTCTTTTAAGCAATGAACTATGCATCTTTTTTTTTTCAATGGCAGTGAGGCTATGTTTTGGATCCCCAAAACTTATCACAGTAATTAGCACAAAATAAATTCATGATATGTATTTTACAAGTGACTAGAAGGAAAAGCAAAAATGGCATCTCATTTGCCTTACATAAGTGAGTATTTTATAGTGATCCTGACATATTTGATATTAGTTAAGTACATGGACTTTAAGTCAGGTTCAGGGCATAAGTTTCTACCTGATTGTACTTTCTATTTTTTAAAAACTTTTTATTGATTCTTTGTGAATTCCACATCATGCACCCCAATCCCACTCATCTCTCTGTCCTTTGCCATTGTAACCTCCCTTCTAAAATAAATAACAAAATAGATAAGTAAAATAGAATTAAAAAAAATCACTCCATGAAAGCTGTAGTGTGTCACACATTATATCCTTTTGTCCACATATCTTTACTTGCAAATATTCATTGCAATGACTCATTGGTTTGGTTCAAAGCATCTGGCTTCCACTACACTATTAATACTGAATCTTCATTGGGACTTCTCTGAGATAGCCTGTTGTTGCCCTGTGTCATGGAGATCCTGCAGCCTTGGATTTGCAGGACCTGCTCTTTTACACATTCCAGCATATCATAGATAGGGCAGATGTTGGGGTGGACCAACACAAAGCCCTACATCTTGGCCTAGGAGCTAGCTAAGTTGATCAGCCTGCCAGATCACCTGTGTCCATACCACCAGGGCAAGCTTTCCTGTACTACTCCAACCAGCTCAGCCAATGCTGCAGCCATCTCTTATATCCTTGGAGCCCAACTCACAAACTTCACTATCAATCCCAGTTCTACTGTGCTGCCCAGGTGAGGTGTGGGGCCTGTTCTCTTGAGTGTTGCAGCCAGTGAGAGGCAGGAACACTACTCCCACTGTCATGACCTTGGGAACAACTCTCCTCTCTGCCACAGGTATCAAGGAGGGGAAAGGCATCTCTTCCTTACCCATGCCATCCCACAGGAAACAAGGGACAAGGCCAGCTCTCCCCTGTCCACACCCTCAGGCCAGCTGGCCTTTGCTGTGGCCACCAGAGTCAGCTCTACTCTGCTTCCCGGGTGAGGTAAAGGGTCCGATCTTCGGATTGTTAGAGGTGGTAAGAGGTGGGGCTAGCTCTCCCACTCTCGTGACCTCAGAGCCAGCTCTCCCCTCTGCTGCAGGCAGTGAGGTTCCTTATACATGTCATCCCACAGCAGACGAGGGGCAGGGTCAGCTCTCCTATGCTCATGCTCTTGGGGCCAGCTCACTCGCTCTCCCTCCATCAGGGTAAGCTCTACTGTGTTGTCCAGGTGAGTGGCAGGGACAGCTCTCCATAGTGTGGTGGCTGGTGATAGCTGAGACCAATTCAAAACAGACCAAGGAATTGGTGGTAGCATGGGCATGGGGCATCAATACAGATCCCAGCTGCCATAGATCATAGACCCAGACATGACCTCCCCAGCAGAAGCCTGGGCCCAGATGTCCTCATGGCCTCAGGGCAGCACAGGCCACTCAGATTAGCATGCCTCCTCCCCAGCAGCAGGGACCACAGATATCCACAAGGTCTTTGGTGGCAGCCCAGATCATAGGCATCCACTTGGCATTTGGTGGTAACCTGGGCCACAAGGATCGACACACATCCTAGCTGCAGCAGAACCATAGACTCAGACAAGGCCTTTGGTAGCCTCCCTAGCTACAAACTCCCCATGGCCTCCTTGTATTATATGTCTATTCTTCGTTGTCAAGTCTCCAGTTCTGCCTTTCTCTTCAGTGCAAGAACCCCAAGGCTTAGCTGTCTCTTCCGTCTCTCTACCATGTATTCTATCTTTCCCATCTCTCCATCACACATTTGTTCCTTCTAGTGGCAACTATGGCAGGTGTTTGGGTGTCTTTCCTCCTGCCACCACAATGAGCCCCTAATTATCCTTTTACTAATGCATGGTTTTCACAGAATAAATCTCAGTTATCATCCCAGTTAGCAGCTAGGTGGGGAAAGAGAATCGTTATACTTTCTTAAGTAGAGTGGAGTGTGATTCCAGGAATTGATTGCCAAGGTGCTAAAAAGTCCCTAAAGAAAATGAAGGATTAACAACCCAAAATTGGGAATCTTAACACCAGTGCCTATGAACCTCACCTGAATCCTTGCACTGCTGCTATTGTTGCTGAATTATGAAATGAACAAGAATGAAAGGAACCATGCATCTTTGCCCACCCTGAAGTTCATGCTAGAGTGACCAAGAGTCTGGAACACACACAGCCTGCCTCAAATTCTTGTGTTCAGTGCTGTTTTTGGAGAAAACACTGTGCAGTGGGTGAAACCAGTTGCTTTTTCTCTCTCCCCATTCTTTTCCTGCCTCCAACTTGAAACAACGAAGGGAGGCTTTCTGGCCAATAGTCCAGGAAACGCAGCTTTTATTCCCTGCTCTGATGGAACTTAAGCACTTTCTGAACTGCCTCAGGAGGATCTGATTGGGATGCAAATTCTGACTCAGCCAATCTGGCAAGTGGCCCTAGGAGTCTGCACTTCTCACCAACTACTATGAGAGGCTAGTGCTGCTGTTCTCCAGGCCATATTTTGAGTGTCAAAACTACTCTTAACAGACATTCTAAAGGGCATCCATGGAGTCGACAGTCAAGGACAACCCAACCACTGTCCTGAATGCAGAAATTTTATCTTCAAGCTTTAGTTTCCCAATGGATAAAGTTCAAATAACATTATCTCATCTTTCCCAGATGTTCATTTTAACCTCAGACTACCTCAAAATTCCCTGGAAAGGTTATGGAAAAATAAAGATTTCCAATTTTATTTTCTAAATATTCTGACCCATTAGGTCTTGGTTGACAGACTAGATTTTTTCCCTCCTATGTTAATTTCCTTGGACAACTGCATATGGGAAATTCTGCATGTTTCATAGACTATAGTAAACATAGTAAGCTAGATGTCATGCAATCATCCTACTACAATGTCAGATAATAAGACTAGTGGTCACTAACAACTACCAGTACCATTTATTGTAATAATTTTAAGGAAAATTATGTATGAGAAAATATGTATCCAAGTGGCTATAACACATCTAACTGGGAGCATGAAGCCCAAGGTAGCATAAGCAGGAAAGAATTAGAAAATGATTGGTTGCAGCAACATGGTTTTTCACTTTGATAACACCAAATTGAGTAGCATTTTAAATTATCTTTAGAGATATATTTAACACATAGGGTGTGAAATTTCATGAGAAATACCAAGATGACATTAGGAGGGAGCACAGATGGCCTCCTAGGCAGATGGTTGAAAGTCTCTCTTCCTAGAAGGTTATTCTGAGCCGAGAAAACAGGATATGTGCTCTGAGCCTGCTGTATACATATGAGTGAACTGCCAGCCAATATGGTCTGTGCATGATCTTGGTCTGCTCATCCTATATTCCGCTAGCTCTATGTGCCTGACTTGTCAAGGAATTCTATCTAAAGGTTTCTTTTTTAAATGTTAGAAAATTTTAATTTTTCCACTGCTGACTCCTGTTTTTTCTTAGGGAGAATATTTTTCTGAGACTCCAGATAATCAAAGATTGGGTACTATACACTCTTTCATTTACTTTCAAATGGAGATTTCATATTATATGCTTCTTAAAAAAAAAGCCCTCAGAATTTTACTAAGATGAACAACGTAAAAATGTACCCTGTGAAAAAGTATTTCATTAAATGACATTAAGGAATCATGAGATGTGAATAATATCACCTTGTACAAGGTATTACATGGCATATTTAAAAGGCAAGGAAGGAACTGTGAAAAGCAATGCTGAGCTAGCCCTGGGCAAACTCCCCTCCAGCAGGACACAGAGCCATGTTTCAATATTAAATTCTTACCCTCATTCTCAAGGCCCACTGGTTGCAAATATCTCTAAAACATGAAGGGATACTGAAGGATCCCACAGAAGAGCAAATGGAATCAAGGAGACCGGCTTGAGTCCCAACTTTACCATTTTCCAGCTGGGAGATTTGGACAAATAACCTACTTTCCTATCTATAAAATAGGGTTAAATCACCAAACATTGAAATATTTAGTGTCTAAGAGAAATTGGTCAATTTTGGCTTTCCCAAAGACAGAGTCTTAAATAAGTAACATGTTTTATCTTCCATAGTTCCTTTTTCTAGCAAGTATGGAGGTAATCCATGCCTACCTTTATTATGAGACTGTTAGGAAGGTCAAGGGTTATGTTACTGTGGCCGTTCCAGATATGTCAGGTAACGGCAACATTTGTTTCATTGCCTGACTTATAAGTTCTTGGGAGACAGACAAGCATGGTGGCTCTTCTGTATGGTAGCAAGCCAATGTTCCTTACTCTTAAGAGCTTCTTTACATGAAAACATGATACAAGAGGAAAATGTGTTGCTTTGAATGAGAAATGTCCCACATAGGCTCAGGGATTTGAGCACTTGTTCCTGAGTTAGAGGCATTATTTGTAAAAATTGTGTCAGATAAATGAACTCTGTTAATGGGGATTTTGAGAGTCCATAGCCTTGCTCTATTTCCAGTTCTATTCCACTTCATTCTATCTGCTTCCTGCACGTGGCTAAAGGTGCAGTCTCTCACCTTCCTGTTCCTGCTCTCAGCTGCAATTTCTCCCTGGACATTATGAACTATCTCCCTGGAATTGTAAGTGCAAATAAACTCTTTCTTATATTAGTTGCTTGTTGTCATGTTTCCGGTACTACACCAGCAGAAAAGTAATTGATAACAGAGGGTTAACCTGAGGGATAATTCGTTGCCAGTGAAGAATTTAATCATATTTTGAATAGGATTTTTTGCCATCTCCAAACCAAACCACACTTTTGATGAAATGGCAAAGTTTCCTAGTTAATAGAATGTCTGGCAATGACATGTGTCCTCTGACTTGACATTTTAAATGTCAAACATAATTCAAGGAAGCTTATTATGATAATCCTTTGGTATCCTGAGTCATTGGTTCCAGGTCTTTATGCGGCTATTAAAATCCACAGATATTTAGGTCCCATATCAGGTGTTATAATTGGATACAATATGTCATAGTCCTTCTATATATTTTAAATCAGGTATGGATGACTTACTATTTTAATGTAGTATAAATACTATATGGATCATTGCTATTCAATACATATGTTGTCATTAATTTATTTTTTAAAATTCCAGATTAGTGTATGTTGTATGTTGAGGACATTTTCCTACCATGCCTCTTATCCTCTTGTCCTGTTATAGTATTTTTTCCTAGACTATTTTTTGTCTTACTCTTTCATGTCATTAAACATATGACTTTGTGGCTTTGTAAAATCGAGGGATCTCGAATAAGAGAAAACATGTCATTTTTCTGAGACTACGGATAATATTAAGTGAATTTTCTCCTAATTACGTACGTGTGTGTGTGTGTGTGTGTGTATACACATATAGAGACAAGGGAATTCTGAACATGCTTGCTACAGATGGATTTTTCTGAATATTTTTTATTTACATCTAGTAGAATCTGCAGCTGTGGTATCCATAAATATGGAGGGGTGGGTGGTATTTGATTATTCAAAGATAAAAACTAAGAAAATGATTTGGTTGGTAGCAGATACAGGAATTTAGCCATTATATAAAAAATACAGATTTATTTTTATCCTTTAAGATTCTCTTTTTAAAGTAATTTCTTTATTTTTATATTAATCACAGGTTATATACTTGGTATCCCAGCCGTAGCCCCCTCCTTCATTCCCTCCCACTCTCCCCATCCCTCCCTCATCTTCTCCCTGCCTCCCTCCAAGTCCACTGATAGGGGAGGACCTCCCCCCTTCCATCTGACCCTAGCTTATCATGACTCTTAAGGGCTGCAATGTCCTCTTCTAGACAGTTAGGCTGCTCCTCCCTTTGGGTGGGGGTGGGGGGAGGGACGGTCGACAAGCCAGCCATTGAGTTCATGACAGAAATAGTCCCTGTTCCCCTTACTAGGGTACCCAGCTGGGTACTAAGCTACCATGGGCCACATCCAAGCAGGGGTTATAGTTTATATCCATACATGGGCCTTGGTTAGAGAAACAGTCTCATAGAAGACCCCTTTTCCCTGATCTATTTGGTCTTTGTGGAGCTCTTGTCCTTGCCAAGTCTTACTAACTCCCCCTTTTTTCATATGATTCCCTGTACTCTGCCAATGTAAGATTCTTTTATAATGAAATTATTTCCAAAATTCTATTTTATGTGCCATCCATTTTTGTTACGTAATAGATAATTTTTCACATGAGTTACTAGAACTGGAACTATTTCCCAGGGGTTAAAAGCACTTGACATGTAGTCTTGACATGTAGACAACCAGCGTTTGACCTCCTACAACTATCACCTGACTTTGACAAATTCACCATGGCATTTGTGAATGTATGTATACACACACACAAATGTAAACAAAATTGTATTGAAGTTGCTTTACAAAACTGCAAACAACCATATAAACAGACTGAAAGAAATAAACCACATAATCATTTCCTTAGATGCTAAAAAAGCATTTGATAAAATCCAACACTCGTTCATGAGATCAGGGATACAAGGAACTTACCTAAACATAGTAAAGGAAATATACAGCAAGCCTATAACCAACGTCAAACTAAATGGAGAGAAACTTAAATCAGTGAAATCAGGGACAAGGCAAGGCTGCCCACTCCATATCGCTTCAACATAGTTCTTGAGTCCGTGCTAGAGCAATAAAACAACTAAAGAAGATCAAGGGTATACAAATAGGAAAGGAAGAAGTCAAAGTATTACTGTTTGCAGATGATATGATACTACACATGAGTGACCCCAAAAATTCTACCAGAGAACTCTACAGTTGATAATCATCTTCAGCATAGTTGCTGGATACAAAATTAACTCAAAAAAATTAGCAGCCCTCCTATATTCAAAAGACAAATGGGCTGAGAAAGAAATTAGGAAAAGAACACCTTTCACAATAGCCACAAATAAAACCATAAAGTATCTTGGTGTAACTCTAACCAAGCAAGTCAAAGACTTGTATGAAAAAACCTTCAAATGTCTGAAGAAAGAAATAGAAGAAGATATCAGAAGATGGAAAAATCTTCCATGTTGGTGGATCAGTAGGATTAACATAGTAAAAATGGTCATTTTACCAAAAGCAATATGCAGATTCAATGCAATTCCCATCAAATTACCAACACAATTCTTTACAGACCTTGAAAGAAAAAATTTCAGCTTCCTACGGAATAACAAGAAACCCAGAATAGCTAAAACAATCTTCTACAATAAAAGATCTTCTGGAGATATCTCTATCCCTGATCTCAAACTGTACCATAGAGCAACAATAATGAAAACTACATGGTACTGGCATAGAAACAGAATGGTGGATCAATGGAATCAAACTGAAGACCCAGAAATAAACCCACACACCTATGAACACCTGATTTTTGATAACAGAATTTTCATTAACTCACAGCGAAAAAGCACAGGTTCTGTGAAACCTACAACTTTCAGAGAAAGTTGATGGCATAGAAGAGATGAAGTCATGTAAGCAATAGAGTAAATGTGCTTTGGTTTGACAGAGCAGAGAATGCATCATGGTTGTTGGAATATAGTCCTCCATGTCAGCAGCTCATCAAGAATCATGAAAGTTGGGCTGGAACAATGTCTCAGTGGTTAGGAGAATTTCTGCTCTTGTAGAGCACTGAGTTTAGGTTTCCAGTCACCACACAACAGTTCACCACTGTCTATGACTCTAGTTCCAGGGGATCCAGTGCCATCTTCTGAACTCTGCAGATATAAGGCATGCAAGTGGTGCATATACAGCCATGCAGGCCAAACATTTATACAAATAAACAAATAAATACTTAAAAACAAAGATTCATGGACTGTAATTTGTTTGAATAGATAGAACTGAATGGTGGAGGCTTTGAAATTCTATGGTGAGAAGATAGGATATTATTTTTTTTTGTACAATTTCCCTGAGTGTGTACTGCAGAGTGCTAGCTCCTTTATGTGCTCTGGCATAGAAGGGGTCAATGAGTCATTATGTCTAAAGTCTGATTTATATTCTGCCTTTTGGAGACTCCTATCACACATTTGCATGTTTAGTTTAAAGCTCCAAGAAGCACTGCAGTTTAAAAGTTCACATTTTCAAACCCTGCAGCTTATACATTCCTCATATTCTTTTTCTGGAAATGCCTATTGCCATCTCAGGAAATATGATTTTGGAAACAGTGTACTAGCCAAAGTTAAACTATTGCTAGCAGCACACCCTGCAAATCCTGCAGCTTTTCATCTATATAGCTGTGTACTCTATGCAAAGGCTTTCTTCACACCCAGTGAATTCTCGTCATATTTGTTCTTCATTTCCCCTCCTATTATTAAAACATAAGATGCATGAAAACGACACACCTGAAGTAAATTTATTTTACCAATATTGCTCAGCTCTACGGTTTCCTTTTGATTTATCAAATACTGTTCACCTTTTGAAATTTCTCTTTAAATTTTTATTTTTGTATTTCCCTGCTTTAAAATTTCTTGCAGGCTCAGTTTCTTTAGTTCTTGGCATACAATAACAATCAACCCTTTAAAATCTTTGTTAAGTAACACTAACACTAATTACTCTAGAAACTCTTTTGTGCTATTTTTCCTCTTGATAATAGGTGGCATCCCTAAGTTGTCATCTGTTAGTATGTTTTCTAAATTTTCATTTCCTGAACATGTCAGGGTTATATTTAGAAGCCTCAGGTCTAGTGAAATGTGATTCTGTTTGATTGCTTACTTGTTTTCTTATTTCATCATGCACTTAATGGGATTAGTGTCAAACTGTAAATGATGGCTCTTGAGCGAAAGCTTGGGTTATTACCTTGCTTTTGTTGGTTTCTTTGACTAAAACCTGCCCCATACTTCTACTGCTCATGACTCACACAGTGAGTGAAGTGAGTGTGGGTGAAGTTTACATTTGAGATGAGAGGTTTTTCTTCCCCTGCCCCTCTTCTAGAGCCTCCTTCCTCACTTCCCATTCAGCACGGTCTCCAATTTCTGTCCTCTTGTTCTGCTGGCAGAAAGACGAGAGGATTGGTTTGTGCTTTTTTTTTTAAATTGTCCCATATCATTTGCTTTCTTTGTGTAAGCTACGTAAGACAATGCTGACTTTAGTCTGCTTTCAAGCTAAAAGCTAAACTGCAACCCTTACTCCGAGTCATCCAGTCTCCTTACTAAATCACTGCTTCTCTCTCCTGTTTGGTGCCTGAAGCTTCATCGCCATCACTTATTATAGTTGCATGTGAGAGGAGTATTATCATGTAGGAAGCACTTGGCCTGCTTCAAGCAAAAACTCCTCCCATCAGTTTTTTTTGTTTGTTTTTGTTTTTGTAAATGCCAAGAGAGTATTTCAATCGAGTAGTTTATTTAAATCATTAGCAAGTAGATTATTAAATGGTCCCATGCAATACAATACTATATGTTCAGGTCAAGTTCAGCATATGCTAGAACCTTCAGTGTATTCTAAAAGTTATGTTAGCTTAATGCTTCATTGGACTACCAACATTCAGAGGGGGAAGAAATTTTTCCTGGATGACTGGTGCATCTGTGCATCTTGTTTATAAGATATATTAGATAGGATAATTTAGAACTAAAGTGTCTTACTTGATCCGTGATTCTGGTGGATGGAGAGCTTGACTAACATGTATTTTTATCTTGATAATACTCCTGGTTGCATCACAGTGGAGCTGAGTAGTAGGAAGGAAATTGGCTGCAACTAGAAATGGGCACATGTGAGAGCTAAAAAGGAAGATAGGTTCAGAGGAGGCGTTAGACTGGCTTATACCAATCTGGGGCATCACATGAGTGTGAGAAGATACTCCTGACTACATAAACCCATTTAAGATATATTCAGTCCCACTAAGCTCTGATTCTTAAATATTCCACCAATTGTCAATGGTGCCAGACTGGGGACCAAGCTTTTGGCACATAACATTTGGAGCACAAACCAAATCCAAATCACAGAAATGAAATCTGTCATTGTCATGGTTAGTTGTTTTTTGTTTGTTTGGTTTTGATTTTTATCTTTGTCAACTTGACACAAACTGGAGTCATCTAAGATGCTGAAACCTCAATTATGGAACTGGTTCCACTTTATTGATCTATGGACATGTTTATGGGACATTTTCTTGATTGATGGTTAGTGTGGGAGGGCCCAGTACACTTTAGGCAGGGCCATGCCTAGGCTACTAGCCCTGGACTATATAAAAAAGCAGGTTGAGCAAGCCATGGCCAACAAACCAGCAAATAGCACTCTTCTATGCTCTCTGCTTTAGTTCTTCCTTACATTTTTCTGCTTTGAGTTCCTGCCCTGACTTCCCTCAACTGTCAACTATAGCTTTGAACGTAAAACCAACTATTTCCTTTCCTGAGTTGTGTTAGTTGTGTTGCATATCACAGCAATAGAGAAAAAAAACTAGGATAAAAAATGGCACCAGAGAGCAGGATGGACCCCAGTATGTTCTTTTGGGTAGGATTGTGGACATATGTAAACACTGGGCTGGAAAAGCCGCTGAGTACTCAGTGCTTTGTGGGCTTTATTATGACAACTTGGAAGATTAAAAAACTGAGAAGAATGCCGACAACTGGAGCCTGGCTTGTGAAATTGCAGAAAAACGTTTGAGAGTACCTCAAATACTCTCTCAGGGAAGTCAGTGTTATACTTTAATTAAGAATATGTGGCATCAGGACTGAGTATATTCTCTTCCCCCATGGCCTGGCGAGAAAGCCCTGCAAGGGGAAAGTGATGGAAAAGCAGACAACAGAGTTCATGTCAGAGTCAGCCCCCACGCCTCTTATTAGGGAACCCATATAAGGACCCAAGCTGCCAATAGGGTACATCTGTGTAGGTGGCGTAGGCCCAGTCCAATCATGGTGCTTGGTTGGTACCTCAGTCTCCATAGGCCCCCTGGGCCCTGGTTAGTTGACTCTGCTGGTCCTCTGTGGAGTTCCTGTCCTTTCTGAGTCTTCTATCCTTCTGCCCACTCTTCCACGAGACTCCCTGTGTTCCCTAGTTGTGGGTCTCTGCAATTGTTTCCATCAGCTGCGGCATGGAGCTTCTCAGAGGACAGTTATGCTAGGCTCCTGTCTGTAAGCATAGCAGAGAATCTTTAATAAGGTCAAGGGTTGGTTGTCTCCCAGGAGGTGGGTCTCAGAAGGGGTGAGACAGAGAACAGAGAGGGAAGGTGGAACCAGGAGTAAAGAAGGGAGGGACTACAACAAAGATGTAAAGTGAATAAATAAATAAAAATTAAAATAAAAAAGAATATGTAGAGAGGCTGGAGAGATGCTCAGTGGATGTTATTCCAGAGGACCTACTTTGATGCCAAGTACCCTCTTTGTGGCTCACAATTCCACTCCCAGGGGATCCAATGCCCTCTTCCGGCGATCACAAGAAGTGCTGCATGCACATGTGTGGTGAGCAGACATAAAAGCTGGCAAAACCTACATAAAAACAGTTAAAGTATCACTACTCGCAGATGATATGATAGTATACCTGAGTGACCCCCAAAATTCTACAAGGGAACTCCTATATCTGATAAACACCTTCAGCCAAGTGGCTGGATACAAAACCAACTTAAAAAAAAAAACAACCAGTAGCCGTCCTGTATACAAAAGACAAAAGGGCTGAGAAAGAAATTAGGGAAACAACACCCTTCACATTAGCCACAAATGACAAGCAAGCAAGTCAAAGACTTGTATGAAAAAAATTTCAAGTCTCTGAAGAAAGAAATAGAAGATGACAGAATATGGAAAGATCTCCCATGCTCATGGCTTGGCAGGGTTAACATTGTAAAAATGGCCATCTTACTAAAAGCAATCTACAGATTCAATGCAATTCCCATCAATTTACCAACACAATTATTTACAGACATTGAAAGAAAAATTCTCAACTTCATATGGAATAACAAGAAACCCAGAATTGCTAAAACAATGTTCTTCAATAAAAGATCTTCTGAAGGTTCTCTATCCCTGATCTAAAGCTGTTCAATAGAGCAACAGTAATAAAAAATGCATGGTACTGGCATAGAAACAGAATGGTGGATCAAAGGAATCAAATAGAAGACCAGAAATAATTCCACACACTTATGGGTACCTGATTTTTGACAAAGATGCCAAAACCAAACAATGGAAAAAAGATAGCATCTTCAACAAATAGTGCTGGACTAACTGGATGTCTACATGTAAAAAAATACAAATAGATCCATACTTAACACCCTGCACAAAACCCAAATCCAAATGGATCAAAGACCTCAATATAAAAAGAGACACACTAAATCTGTTAGAAGAAAAAGTGGGGAAAAGCCTTTAACTCATTGGCACAGGAGACAACTTCCTGAACAGAACACCAACAACACAGGCTCTAAGATCAACAATTAATAAATGGGACCTCATTAAACTAAAAAGCTTCCATAAAGCAAAGGACACTGTCATCAGAACAAAATGGCAGCCTACAGACTGGGAAAGGATCTTCACCAACACTATATCTGACAGAGGGGTAATATCCAGAATATATAAAGAACTTAAGAAGTTAAACAACAAGAAATCAAGTAACCCAATTAAAAAATAGGGTACAGAGATAAACAGAGATTTCTCAATAGAAAAACATCGAATGGCAGGGAAACACTTAAAGAAATACTCAATGTCCTTAGTCATCAGGGAGATGCAAATCAAAACCACCCTGAGATTTCACCTTACGCCCATCAGAATGGCTAAGATCAAAAACTCAAGTGACAACACATGATGGAGAGGATGTGGAGAAAGATGAACCCTCCTCCATTGCTGGTGGGAATGTAAACTTGTACAACCACTCTGGAAATCAATCTGGCACTTTCTCAGACAAAGAAGAATAGTTCTACCCTAACACCCAGCTGTACTACTCCTACGCATATATCCAAAAGATGCTCAAGTACACAACAAGGACATTGGCTCAACCGTGTTTGTAGCAGCTTTATTTGTAATAGCCAGAAGCTGGGAACGACCCAGATGCCCCTCAACAGAGGAATGGATACAGAAATTGTGGTACATTTACAAAATGGAATACCACTCACAACTAAAAACAAAGGAGAGGCCACAGGAGAGGAGGACAAGCTCAGTTCTGATGAGACTTAAGGAGCTGGAGTGGGCTCCCCTTACCTGAGGAATAGGGCAGGGGTGATGAATGAAGAGGATGAAAGAATGGCACTGGGGGAAGAGGAGAAGAGGGAGGAGGCTAAGATTGGGATGAAACATGAATTAATTAATTCTTAAAACGATCAAGAAAAACAAACAAGAAAAAAACCAGACAAATAAAATAAAAAAGAATCCATGGATGTTAAACCTTCTGTGTTTTATTGGGACAAATGATACTTGTAGTCTAGGGCTGAAAACTCACCTGTGATTAATAAGAAAGTGGCATCACTAAGACAAAATCTGAGAGTTCATCAGGGTCAGTTCATGTGTGGTCTAGGGTGGGGTCGAGAAGAGGCTGAATCTTAAGCTAGCAGCTTACCTTGGTAATATGTAATAGTCCCCTACATAGTACTTATCATTAAGGCATTAAGGGACTACTGAGAACATCCAAGGTTTGGCACAGTTTAGTACGGTTAGAGTCTTCCTGGAAAAAAGTCAGGAGTGGCCGTTGGCGAACATGGAGCCTTGGTTGCAGTGGAAATCTCAGGAATGAAGGAGGTCATGAAGAAAAGCTGAGGCTTGAACAATGTGATGTGTTGGAGGCCCTGAAATGGCCAGGAGAGACTGTTGGTAAAGGTGAAGCCTTAGTTGTCATGGAAACCAAGGACACTGGAGATGCTGGCACCATTGGAGTGGAGCCAGCCTGAGTCTATGAGATAAGCTGTATGTGATATGGGTGACAAAGACAAAAGTGAGATTTTCCAAGCTCAGAGCTGGAACTCAGAACATCATGAATGAGTCCCAAACACCAGGCATTGAGCTTTTCACACTGATTTTAGTTTTGTTTTGATCTGATTGTTACTATGTGCTGATTCTTCACGCTTGGAGTAAGAAATTATATAACTGCTTTTTAATTTTAATTTTACGGAAGTACACATATAAGAGTCTTTGGATTTTCAGAGAGACCCTGAACTTTGAGTGACTGAAATTTTTTAAGACTGCGGAACTCTTAAGGTTACATTATATTTTAAAAGTAACACTAGATCTTGGGGATAAAAAAAGATAGGTTATAGTTTAATAGTAATATATTTGGGTGTCACATTGACAGATGGTCACATGTGTAGGTTTTTAAATTTTTTTGTCAACTTGACATAAACCAACCTTGGATATGTCATTTTATATCACAGGGATTCCCTCTTTTCTACGCATTTTATTTGTTTCCTCCATTAACCTCTTCATACACAGAGATGTAAGATCATCTTCTTGGATTTCACTTACATTAGAGTGCCCAGGGCTACTTGCCCCTGGATAACTGGGTTCTGGAGATGCCATATTGCTTTGCTTTTTGTTAATTGTACTTTTTCACTGGCCTCTATCCATTTGGCTGTCTCAGATGTTGTCTGTTAATTTCTGGTGCCTGCTGGAGTCCTGGGGTGGGGAGAATCCCCTTGGCAGGGTTCTGAAGGAGATCTCAGCTTTTTGGGTTTGATCACCTGAATGGTGGTGCTTCTCAGGAATTGTCACAGTTCACCTCAGGCATATGGACCTGTGTGGTAAATGTAATGTTCAGGAAGGCTCTCCTCTCATCGTAAGCCCTGGAGATGGCTGCCCTGCTGCTGGGTTTCTTGCTCTGAATTTAGTGAGTGGCTTCTGTTGCTCTTAAGCTGTATTTGCTGGGCAGAGCCCTCATGAAGAACCATGGAGTCCTGAGGTTTCATCAGTTTAGCTAGGGATAACTGGTCACATCTTGGAGCAGTATCTGAGGGCTGCTCCAAATGACTCTCAGGTTTTTGTCGGTCTGAGATAGGAGCTGTGTGCCCCAGTACCCTAGCCATAACCAATGCCAGGTGAGCAGGGCACTCATGCCTGCAGTAGAAGGCCAGAGCCTAGAGCCTGCTGGAACCCAGAAACTTTTGTGGAGCTGGGTGTCCTGAGGGTTGGACCTGATGTTTTCCCGAGTCTGTGGTTTCTTGGGGTCTGCAGTTCAGTCTGGGAAGGTGAATAGAATACCGAGGCACAGATGTGTGGCTCTGTCTTGCTGGCATCTGGGCACCTAGAGGCCTGCAGGAACCTGGGAACTTTTCCCAAGAACTCTTTTTTTTTTTTTGAAGGGGGTGTCAGTTGAGTGCTCTGAGGACAGACCTGCTGTTCCCCTCACTGTGGGTTTCCACCCGACAGAGAAACTCAGTTTCTGGTGCCCTGGGGCCCTCAGTTCTGTCTGGGATGGTGAGTTGGGCAAGCAGGCAGGACTCTATGCTAGCCGTTGAGCACCACACTCTGGGCTGGTGGCTGGGCACCCGCTGGACCTGGGTCCTTTTCCAGAGATTGTCTGGAAGACCTGAGGTCGGTCCTGATCACTTCCTGCACTGTGGGGTTTTCTCTCGACTGGAAACCCCAGTCTCTAGTGTTATGGGGTCCAGAGTTCAGTCTGAGAGAGTGATCAGAGCACCCTGACATATGGCTCTGGGCTGGCGACAGAGCACCTGGCAGGACCTGGGAACTCTTCTGAGGTTTAGCTGGGTGACCTGAAGCTGATTGCATCCTGCACTGTGGGGTTTCCTCTCAGCTGGGAAACACAATCGTTGGTGTTTTAGGATGCAGAGTTCAGTCTGCTGGTCACTGTGTAGATCCTGCTGTGCTGCTGATCAGAAAGAATGTCCTCCCAGTGCCGCCATCTTAGATTCCCCTCACCCCTTCTCATTTGATCTAGAGACAGTTGGCAGCATAGAGTTTCAAGTTCTTGCTAGGTCTGCTATTCTTTCATTTCACTGAAGCAACATAGCTAATTTTTAGACCATAGGTGCTTATAAAGCTTTAGAAAGGACAACTTTAATGTTCCTTTTTTTTTCATGCTCATATACTACACAACAAACCACGCTGTGAGGACACTAGGAAGTGCTTTCCTCTTCTGTGTTGAGTATATAGTGTTATCAGTTCCTCTAATTAGGTAAGTCACCTGGAAGTACCTCTTATCCTTTAATAGAGATGGGCCAGAGGACAACCTAGCAGACATGGGAGAAGGCATGGAGATATGGGACAAGACTGTAGTTATAAACTCAGGCTTGTTATGTGAGAAATTCACTGGAGAAAAAAATACAACTTAATCTGGTCCTTTACAGAGCATGAGTTTTGCAGTCAGAGATATCGAGGTTTATATGCTGTCTCACTCCCTAATAACTGGGTGTCTTGAGACAAGTATTTAAAGTTTTTCAACATCAGTTTTCTCAGATTCAGACTGAAATAACAATCTCTATCCTGCAGAGTAACATATGCTGAATGCCTAGTACAAAGGCAGTTCTGACATCCACACAGTAAACTCAGCTCTGCGCGCTGCTGCAAAAGCAGGAACAAAAGTGAGGCTTGACCCAAAAAATATCTGCATTCATTGGTGACAGACATGTTCAGAAATTGGTTAACACAAAAAGTAGGCCATTATGTGAATTATGGAGCTGTTTTTCATTTCACCATGCTTATGAGAGTATGCCCGAAAACATTTAGAACCCAGACATACTGTTTCCACTCTCAGTAATATTTTAAAATGTGTTTGTTTTAGCAAACATCTAATACATTACTTTGCTTAAAACAGAAGATACTATGATTGATGGTAATGATATATTTATTATATTCTTCATGCTCTAATTTAGAAAAATGAAAGGTAGGTGAAGAGACTTGTCCAATATCTAAGAAGCCAACAGTGGCGTAACTGTACCTTGATTTTTAAACCTACCAATTTGTCTCTTCCACAGCTGTATTAAATTCAAACCCCAGAATAATCTTGTCTAGATGCAGTTACACTTTGCATGAGGAAAGAAAACTTTCCTCATATATAACATTTCCTAGATCATTTCATGAACATGGGATTCCCCTTTTCTTAGCTCCTATTCATTTTACTTTACTTCACAGTTTGTTCTCCTTACAACCCTACAACTAATATTTTTTTGGCACTGGGTGAGTGAATCTGACTTTCACAGCTCTCCTTCCTTTTGCATCCACTTCCCTTTCATGAATCCTTTCTAGTCTCTAGTTGTTGCTGATTTCATAGAAGTACTCTCCACTACTCTCACCAAGTGGCTAATGTATTAAAGGTCTCAGCGGAGCAGTGTTTAGAATTTAGGCTTTTGCAAAGTATCTTAGTTAAGTTTATATTGCTGTGGTAAAACACTATGACCAAAAGCAACTTGGAAAGGAGAAGGAAGACGGAAGCAGGAAGTAAAGCAGAAGCCTTGGAAAAGTGCGGCCTACAGGCTTGCTCACCATGGTTTGCTCTGCCTACTTTCTTATACCACCCAAGACCGCCAGCCTAGGAGTACTCAAGGCATTCTCAGGTCAATAATAAATCAAGAAAATGCCCTGCAGACTTGTCCACAGACATTCTGAGGAAAGCATTTTCTAAATCAAAGCTTCTCTTCTAAGTCTAACTTGTATCATGTTGACAAAAATCTAGATTGTTTCTTCAGGACTTTAATATCACCAATACATTGATCTGTTGATAGACTCATAATCTGATGACAATACTGTGAAGAGTCAAAAAGTAAGAGGAATTGTCACTAGGAGAATGATGTGAAAAAATTTTGTTACTGATTCATTTCCCATTGTATTCCTGTATTTTTTTGCTACCATAACATTAGAATGTTTGCTCCACTATGCCATGATGAATGTCACCATAGGTCCAAAGACCATGCAAGCTTCCAGTCACTGGAAGCTCTGAAACTGTGAGGCAAAGAGAATCACTCTCATTCAAACAGTTCCAGGTCATTTTCATAGTGGCAGAAAGAGTGACTAACATAAGATATTGATGTCAGAGAAGTGATGTTGTTTCTATGACTCTACCTAATGTTCAGAAGCCTTATGGACGTCTCCTTAGGGAGAAGTTAAAAATGTGGTGACCAGTGGTATAGAGTTATCTAAGAAGAAGTTCTGGGGGATTCTTTTAGCAGCTTAAAAGACTAAAAAATGGGTAGAATGAAGACAGAAAAAGTGACCATGAGGCTTCAGACAGGAATAGGAATTTTTATTCTGTATGTGCAAATGTATGTGTATTCTGTCTATATTATACTGTCTGACTTTATCATTGTTTATTTCTTTTTAAAATTTATTTTTTATTAATTACAGTTTATTCAATTTGTATCCCAACTGTAGCCCCATCCCTTATCCCCTCCCAACCCTATTCTCCCTCCCTCTTCTCCATCCATGCCCCACCCCCAGTCCACTGATAGGGAGGTCTTCCTCCCTTTCCTCTGATCCTAGATTATCAGGTCTCATCAGGAGTGGCTGCATTGTCTTCCTCTGTGGCCTGGTAAGGATGTACACCCCTCAGAGGGAGGTGATCAAAGAGCAGGCCACTGAGTTAACATCAGAGACAGTCCCTGTTCTCATTACTAGGGAACTCACTTAGAGACTGAGCTGCCATGGGCTACATCTGTGCAGGGGTTCTTGGTTATCTCCATGCATGGTCCTTGGTTAGAGTATCAGTCTTAGAAAAGATCCCTGGGCCCAGATTTTTTTTCTCTCTTTGTGGAGCTCCTGTCCCCTACTATTGTTTACTTTTTAAGGCTGGGTCTTTGCTGAACCCAGAGATCATAAAATCTAGCTACTCTAGCCAGCTTCTCATGATTTCACTATCTCTTCTTTTCAAGCCCTGTAATCACAGTTGACTGCCATGTCTACTCAGATTTACATGGGCTCTGGGGAACCCAACTCTGGTCCTCATGTTATGGGGTAAGTGTTGTGTCCACTAAGCCATCTCTCCAGCCCTCATTTTTACTTTATTGGGATTCATAACTAAGAGAATATTAAAGAAAACTTTAGACATAAATTCCTGAGCAAAACTGTTGACTTTGTAGGAGACATGGCGTATTTTTTAATGCAGGATAATTCTACCATGTTAGGCATAATTATGACTTTGTTAAGCTCTTTCCTTAGGTATTGATTGAGAAGACCTCTTTTTGTGTCATAAGGGACTTCTGATGACTATTCAGTATTGTCAACCAGACAGAGGAACACTTGGGAGGTTATCAAAGTTCTTCTTCATACATCTGTGAGTGTAATGTGACAAGACTTTTCTTGGGAAGACTCAACACACACATATACACACCCTAGGTCGGAAGTTCACAAGCAGACCAAAATATGGATAGCACCAAATTTCAACTTGATGAACCATAAGTTTTACTGGGATTACTTACAGGAATATAGATGAAAGGTTACTTACAGTAGCAGAAATGACTCAAAAAACAGGCACGTCACCAAAGCTCACCTTAGCATGGTGACAGCTCGCAAAAGCTGAGAACCTAGAGCACGCTGCTCAGCCTACATTCAGCTCAACAGGTTGGAGACTGTTCTTTCCAAATGATTCCACTGCCTTAAACCTCTTCTAGGTAGCTTGGCTGGTTTCTGCTTCTTCCAAGCAGCTGGCCTGGTCTCAGAGTTTCTTTGCAGCTTGGCCTGTCTGAGAGTTGACTCTCATCAACTTTATTGCTCACACTGGAAGGGAGGGGGCCTAGAAAATGTTGTCAGTTTCAGGGACTTCCTGAAGCTATTTTAGATGTTTACATTCCTGCTTAGGGAACTTCCCTGCAGGGTGGAATGTTTCAATCCCAGAGGAAAGAGTTACACAATAGTGAGAAATTTGTGGATCAGATCATAAAGCCTCAGTCATAAATTATAAGTCACTGTTAAGTTGAAAAGTTGAATACACTACTGGAAGTAATAGAACTATGGAAGACAAGGACTTAGAATAGCTAAGTTGTTGCTGAAAGCATGCCTTTGAAGGGTATTATATTGGCCTTGGGTCCATTTGCATTGCTTTTGAGGTGTGTGAGATGAGCCTGTGTTCTCTGCTAGGCTTATCTTAAATATGGTTTCTGTCTTCCACAGAACAAAAAGTAACACAGGCCCCAGTCATAGGCAGAAAATTCTGAAACCATAAACCCAAATAACCTTTTCTTTCTTTACCTTGTTTCTCTCAGGAATTTTTCACAAAGATAGAAGATATCCTGACATGCTGGTTTTCACTGTTGCCCTCCTCCAGTGTTTTTTTTTTATTTTCTCCTGTGCTTAAAGTGAACATCAAAGCAAAGACGTTTACCAAACCAACTGCATGCTTCAGCACTTCCTCATGGTAGCCCATTAACAACAAGACATTTGAGGATCTCATGGATTAAGAGTTTCTTAACTCCCTTGTTTTAACCATCAACTCCCTGTTCAAGACTACTGCCCATTCTGGCTAACTTAACCTTACAGTCTCTGAAAACCTATACATGGTTTCATAATTGCATACTTGAATGTCTTTCATCATTAACTTTATAGGGCAAGCGACTGAAAACGCAGCTTGGACCTTGGTTTAGCTGAGATCTCTTGCTAACCTCAGACAAATCTGTATCTTATGAGCCTCTGTGGTGACATAGTGGTAGCGGCATCAATCTGCTCCTAAAAAGTGCATGAGCATTTTTACTTTTAATTACTATGCCTGTCATAGAGGCTTTACACATTTACAATTCCATCAAAGTGATGAAAGAACCCGTTTTTCTACCTCATCAATTCAACTCTTAGTATTATCCACCCTTTCAAAAATATTGGCCCATATGATAGTTTAAAATGATAGTAGTTTTCTAATTGTTAGGGAGATATGAAGGGAGATTGATCATAGCTCCATCTGCTTCCTGTACTATTTGTAATTTCTCTTCTGAGAATTGCTGCTCTCAGTGGCATGTTGATTTGTATTATTGCCACATATGGACACCTTACATAAAAAAAGGATTTTAGTAATAGCTATGTGCATCTCCATATACTTCTGTAAAGATTCGTCAGGAAGATTTTCCCAGCCTCTCACATAATTTTTAACTTTGCTAATGGGACCTTTTGCTCCAGATGATACTATATCTTTTAAGTTATTTAGAAAGGCAGAGTATCTCCAAACTTCTCCTATATTTCTAAATACATACTAAAATACATACTAAAATCTGTATTTGTAATAATCTCAGTTGAGATGATTCATTATATACTGTGTGAAGTAATATTTTATTCCCTTAAATACAGTTATCCCAATGTCAGAAATAGATGTAGTCCCTCCTTTTTCACTTATTTGTTATGGTATTGTTTGAAATGTGAAATTCACATGGGATCATAAATCTGTCTTGAGGCTCTCAGTTTTGTTAAACTGACTTATTTATCCAGCTTAAAAAAAACCCTACCTAAATTAAATCTAATTCTTGTGAATATAATAGTACCCAGTTATAAATATCTTAGTCAATCAAGAATTTACAAATATCATATAACAGCAATCTGAGTATAGTAAGCCTAAATCTTTCGTGGAGCATACTTTTCATTGTTGGCATTAATAGCAATCTCTGCAAACTAATAGGGTTTCCTAGAGATGTCTGCTGTACATTTCTTGAATTGACATTGAGCTGGGTGAACACTTCCTTCTAGTTGCAATAACACCGGAGAACTGGAAAGTTCTCCACTTTAGTAAAGTTCTCCACTTTAGTCAATTCACTGTCATTTTCATGTACCTCTCAGTTATTCCTGTTTTCATTTTCAAGATGTATTTTCAAATCAGTGTAACATGCAGAGAGACACGCTTTTCAGATCAACAAAGAATCTCCCATGGGATTTGCTGATAGCCCGACTACCAGAAGATTGAAAAGAGAATACTTCATCTACTATTGAACTCTACAATACACAGCCTCTGCTTGAGTAATATTCCCACCTACTCTAATGTGAGTCACAGATATAATGAGTTCTGAGAATCATCTTTCTCTTCCATCTCTCATCCCATAGATATCAACAGCACATCACAGCCTGAAATGAATTAACAGTTCCAGTTTTTCAGTATTTTACTTACAATAGAATTATCCTTCCATACATTTCTTGCGTATCTGACTAAGTTCTGCTTATGCTTCTTCAAGGTTGAAATTAATTTTAAAAATGTCATTGAGAACAGTTAGGGATAGCAGAGGTGGAACGGGGCATGAGGCCTGGATCACTCCAACTGTCTAGGAAAGAAAGATAAGGTAGAAGTAATATAGTTTTGAAATGCCATATAAACATTCCTCCTTGTACTTATAAATAAGTATACTCTCACATCCTGTCAAAGAAGCTTTATGAAACAGAGACTATAAGAGAGATCTATGGCTAGTCAAAATGCAAAGAATAAGTGACTATGGGATTCCCAGATCCACCTGGGACATCTATAGCACAAGCTACATCTAAAGCTCAGAGAGCATTGTAGAAGATGAACAGAAAAGAATCTCAGTGCCTAAGAACTGTAATGGCTGCTACCTGGTCATTTCTTCTGGATAGGACAAGAATGTTACAGCCATGAACTCTCAACAGTATGGATGCTTGCTCATGCCTTGCAAATACTACACCAGTCACAATGGATACATGAATGAAGGATAATTTCACTCCCCTCCCCATGATGCAGACTATAGTCAATGACCATTGAGAAAGAATCAATTTTCTTTATCATTTTATTTTTCAGAACAAGATCCCAATCCTAAGTGATCATCCCTAAATACATGCAAATAAAAGCTACAATAATTGGACTCTGTATGTTTGTAGTGTGTGTGCATGTGCACATGAGCATGCACATGTGCACATATCTGACTTTTAGGCCAATAATTACAGTTAAGTCTCAGTATAATTTCACTAAGATTATACTGGTTGGGTAAGGACAAAAGAGAATACACATCAAAATGCTCACTTTAAAAGACAGCATCATCAAAATAAGATTCTTGATTGACAGTTCTTTGAATGTCAGCACTTTTAACATCTTAACCCCTTAGTTTCTGACATCCAATTTTTCTGATGAGAAATTTGCTGATAGCCTTATTGGGATCCATGGTACATAATGAATCAATTGTCTTCTGCTCCCTTGAAGAATGCCTTTAAATATCTTGATCAGCCTGTGCTCTGCTATGGCTTCTTTAAGTTTTTCCTGCTTGGAGTCAACTGAAATTCTTACATATGTATATTCACAACTTTTACCAAATTTGAACATTCTACAGTCGTTATTTATCAAATAATGTCCACTCCACTTTATTTCCTTAAATTCCTTCATTCTGTGCATTGCTGTTTGATGTCCCACAACTTCAAGATCTGTTTAGTTATCTTTATCTTTCTAATTTTTATTATTTTAGTTAAATAATCTTCAAATATTTTGACTTGTTTTTCTTGAAGTTTTAAAGTTTTCTTTCAAATCCCTCTAGTGAAAATTTTATGTTAGTTATGTATTCTTCAGGTACAGCATTGTTTATTCTATTTTTGTTTTTAACTTTCTTTATTGATAGTTCCACTAACTCACATATTGTTTATTTGACTGTTTTATACATAGTATTAGGTGTTTGGTCATCTTTGTGACTGTTAATTTGAAGTCTTTAAGACAGTGACCTTTATCAGGTATAGACTTGATGGATTTATTTTTCTTTCAGCAGATAATATCTTCTTGTTTGTTTGTTTGTCTGTATGTCTTGGTGCCATGTCATTTTTTTTTTGCTAGGTGCTTAATATTTCTCTTAATATGGTTCTGTAGATCCAATATTCTGCTTATTTGAAGTTGGCTGTTTTGATGCTATCTTTGTATGAGATATAGCTTGAAGTCCTTCTTTTATAAATCTATGTTTGGGGGGACCTATATCGTATGTTTATAAATTCTGTGGTTGTTTTTGAATGTCCTAGACTTCAAACCTCTGGCTTAAAGAAAGAAGGAAAAATGAAGGAGAAAATATGCTGGATTCTAGCCCACCAACTAGAAGTTGCTTTAGCCAAAGAGATGGGTTTATGAAAATGATTACCCATGTCTGTAGACACCTTGAGATCATAAAGTAACAATGGGGATGGGAGAACTTACATATGATATTTATAAAAGAGGGTACTTTTTCAATACTGGCTCCTGCAAAGTGCATGTAAATCACTGCTACTATGCATGCATAGCTGTTCCTGTGGAGCAGTAAGTGGGAAGATGGGTATCTGTCACCCTGTTAATAACATTTGCCACCCATGACTTCCTAGGTAAGTTCACTGTCTACAATAGACTCTACAGGTCCAGAATAGTTTCATAGACAGATTCTGCAGCTGTAGTTTAACAGCAAAGAAAGATGCGTGCTGCTTCTACCTCCATCTTACTTCGAATTCTACTTTAGGCCGATCTTTAAGCTTTTGTATTTTTACTTTTGTGATAGATGCTTATTTTATAATAAGTAAATTATCATTTGTCTAGTAATTTGGGCGTGTATGTTTATTTGTCTTCCCATGGTTAAACTCTGAAACAGAGATCAAGGATGGTGGCTGCTTAGTTATTCACTAGCACATCTCTTTGCTGAGGGTACCATGTGGCACATGATTAGAGCTTACTGTGCTTTTGCTTAACCGATCACTCAATAAAATAACAGCTGGATTTTGTGCTTAGAAAAACTTTTGTTCCCTCATTAAAAGGAAAATGCACAGTCTGTATTTTTACCAGTTTTTTTTTAGTCTCTATAACTCATCCTTTGCTGCAAAGAGCACTCAATACTACTAAATTGAGTCCAAACTCTGTATTGTACAAGACATTCATCTTCGTACATAATAGGGTTTTAGCCTTCATGTTGGACATTAAGACAAAGTAACTACAGCAGGAATCTTGATGTTTTACTGCCGGCCTAACCTCTGGACTTCACCAGTGCTTCAGTGAAGCCTTTAACACCCTTTGCAAAGGCAATGACCCTGTCTTCACTTTCCAATTCTGTTCCTTTAAGAATCAGTTCAATTCCCACTGTATCATAAACTCTAAGAAGTTTCTTGGTTCACTAAAGTTATAGGAAAATGCTCACTCTTCTGAAAATGTAAGGAACCATGAAGTATATGTTTATAACTAAATTAAGCATGAATGTTTACATATATTAGCTGCTTAACACAGTTTACTTTTAATGAAATGCAAAATTTATTGAGTTATGTGAAATGAAAATAAATGAATTAGAATTAAATAATATAGTGTGTAAATTGCCAGGCGATCTCTATAACCATCCCTCACTTTATCATTGTCTATTTCCTCAAGGGTAGAAAGTTCAGTAAATGAAAATGATAAAGAGTAGACTTGTGCCAAACACCATTTTTGCATGTTTTAATATTTCTATAAATAAAAGAGTAGTGAGGGTTGTGACTTGTTACCTTCAAGAGGTTTTGTTCCTTCAGTTGTTTTCATGTGTGATAGTTTTCCACACATAAGTTTTATCAATTTTGTGCGATAGATAACATTTTGTGGCAAAACTGGATCTTTGAGAAGACTATTCACCTACTCAGCCCAATCCAACCACTAAGCTGCAGAGATGAAAAGTTAATGCAGGTATTTTGGAACCTAAATTTCCACATATTTATTTATTTCCCATTATTTATTTACACATTTTCTATTTGGATACAAAGTTCATCTATATAAAAATTAAAAAATCCTGAAGATTTAGGTTATGGAAATTTTACCCTGTGATTGACACTGTGATGTGATGACTATTAGAATTCTGGTTTGTCTTCCCTGAAATTCAGTCTCCCTATGAGAATGAAAGGCAGATAGTCATGAAGCTGTTATTGAAAGTGTAAATAAAATATCTTAGCTTCAAGAATAGAGAGCATACTGATGAATAGCTTCTCATTCTTTCTAACACTGATGGTATTGTCGCTAACTTTCTCACTTAATTTTTAAAACTTATTTCAAATTCAAATTGAAAAAGGCTTAATAAGAACTTCTCACTCTGTGCTCAGTTTTCACTTTTAAGCCAACAATTTGAAATAGATGCAACACCACCCCCAGTACTGAAGAGTTCTCAAGATTAACTTTATCTGCCAATATGTTTTTGTTTATTTTTCATTTTGATGCTTATCTAATGTTAAAATTTTAATAACAAGTCTTCTTTCAGGAGACCACAGTATTAATTTTGATAATATGAAGGGAGACCTTTGCTGACATGAAAATACAGAGGCTTTGGCAGTTCAGAGTTGCCTGGCTGCAATATGTTTTTCTCAGTCAATAAGACCATAATACTTTATTGAGCAATTAGATACTGTGCCTTGTCTCATTCTTTTTGAAGAACTAATGTTATAAAGATACTTTTCAATTGATCTGTCAGAGTGACACCCTCATTATTTTGTACTAGTTACACATGACTATAATATGAAATGTAGTCAGCAGGAGTTACCAAGAATTTCTAGAGTTTTGAGAAGTAGTCCATACCAAAGATAGAGATAGAAACTTGCAAAGTAAACTAAATTCAGAGAAGATAATAAAAAGAAAAGTAGTTACTTAGAGAGGCCAGAAAAAGCTTTTACATGAAAATTACCTTTCATAAAAAGATCTAGATAATACCATAAAATCTTAGAAACTAGAAATGTAATTATATAAATAAATAAAATATAAAACTGAAAGTGAATGCTGAGTGGGTTTTCTAGAATATAAAACAAAAAGACTAATTGAGTAATAACAGAAAAGAAAGTATAAAAATTGGAGAAATAACACAGAACTAAAAGGACAGAAACAAATAGAGTAGAAGAAAAAAAATAAGCGTGATTGAGAAGAAATGAGATGTGCTTAACCTCAGACAGAGAGTGCACCTAAAGCTTCAACAATGATGGTACACACACGTGTGTGTCTTTGTGCAAGCCGAGTGTCTGCTACCCAAAGGCACATCACCCTATCATCTCAGCATTCTAGCATGCATGATTCTGAAAGGAGACCATGACCTGGGGAATCCCTATATAATGATGCATTTTGGCATACTGGGTATAACTCCTGTGATTAGGTTCTGCCCAGGTTAACTACAAAATATGGTTTTAGCCTGTGGTTGGATCTAACCTTGTAAGCCTTTTATTTGTTTGTTTCTTTATTTGTTTATCTATCTATCTATCTATCTATTTATTTATTTAATGCGTATGGGTGCTCTGTCTACACGCACAGTGGAAAAGGGAATCACATTCCATTACAGATGGTTGTGAGCCGCCATGTGGTTGCTGAGAATTGAACTCAGGACCTCTGGAAGAGCAGCAGCCAGTGCTCTTAGCCACTGAGCCATCTCTCCAGCTTGTAAGCCTTTTAAAAATGAAATATTTTCTGAGCTGGTTACAGTGAAGGATGACACATTGGTGCCTTTAAAAGACCACAGGCTTTTCCTGGCTTCATGTTACAGGATATGGGAAGGCCTTCCTGACAGCCATCCAGGGAAGATGCTATACCCACAACAGAGGACCTAGACTGATAGTTTGGGTTTAGCCTTGTAATACTTTGTGCAGATACCCCTCTCCCTACTTTGACCAACCTCTGACCTGTATACCTCTGTGAAATAATGATTTAAAAAATTAAATAAGTGTGGTTTTAAACTTCCAGTTTACTGGGATTTGTTATGGCACAATGGGAAAAGAATGTAGCAACTCTGAAGTTATAATGGTTTATAGGCTTCAAAGAGAGTGAAGAAAAGGATTTTTATAGGCAGGGTTAAGAACAGGACAAAACCGGACTGTTGTTAGTCAGATAAAATCTGGAAAAAAATGGAGCAATGTCTTTCCAACTCTGATGTCAGAAATATTTCCTACCATGTGTGGGGGTCTTACTAAAATTGTCACAGAACATCTGCATAACATTTCACTCCTCTGCTCCTAATACCAGAGAACTAACAGAAAATGTTTGCATCTAAACTATAACACAAGCCCAAAAAAATGACTTAGAAAAGATGTAAATTGAAAGAAAAAATGATTTAAAAAGAGAAAAGAACACCTAAGTTGAAAGATGGACCTTGACACAGCCAGGCAAATTAGAGACATCAGAAAGCTATGGGGAAGATTGTTTCCCACAGGTAAAACCGACAATCATCACAAGTATGAGCAGTACTTTGAGAGAATTTTTTTTTCACAACATAGGAAGAATGTTATGCAGAATTAGTAAAAACAGAATTTTTGAAGCTTGAAAACAGGTAAATGAAATAAAACAATAGAGAAAAATGTAATCTAAGCTATGCAAATGAAAAAAAATCATAATTTAGAGGACTCAGTATGTATGACATGGTCACACTGTTATAAACACAAGGTGCTAGGGATGGGGAATCAGAGAGTAGGCATGTGTGAGGAGGGTCAAATTCGGGAGGGTGAAAGCGAGTGAATGCTCATGTTCTGATCATGGAGAGAATTCAAGCGTGAGTGAAAGCCAACTGATCATGTCTCTTAAAATGTTAGTCTGACGCATGCATTCAAGGCAGGCTCTTCTGCAGGGTGAGCGAGGGGATGAGTGGTCTCTGGAACTAGTCTCTTTCCTAGCTGTAACAAGCCTTGAAGAGCAACAGGCACTCGTAAGTGAAGCACACACATTAGCTAAGGTAAATATAGAAACTAAATGGAAGAAAGGAAAGAAGGGGCCGTGGAGGGCAGGCTGTGCCTGCACAGTAAAATTCCTTATCTATTAGAAGCGCTCTCCTCCTGGGAATGCAGTTCCTAGAAGCAAGAGAGAGTTTTGTAACCATGTGCTAGCAAACTCTTAATTGAAGGGAACTAGGACAGTGTGTCTTCCTTTCTTTTCTCTTTTGACACAGATTTTCAAATCCATTTGGGAACAAAGAAATATATCCTGTGAAGTAATCAATGGCTTAAAATACCAGGGCAGAAGCAGAGATGGAAGCAGGTTTTGTATCACAGGAGTGCCTCCTGTATCATGTTCAGTGGGCTTCCCTTTGATCTGTTAACATGCTAAGCTTTCTTTCTGTAGATTGGATCTAAAAATGATTCATTGGATATTTTCTTGCCAGAACATGTAATTTTCTAACATGATGCCTTTGGCTGCCGCACATATAAAATAGCTGCTAAAACCAAGATATTTTCAGAGCTGTAAATCTAACTAAATAGGCTTGTGGGAGATGAAAAGGAAATGAAAGGAATACCTTACTTCAAATGAAACCAGAAGGAAATAAGGGTACCCTGCCCAAACAGTGTGTAGTTTAGAGCAGTGCTTCTCAACCTCCCTAACACTGTGACCCTTTAATACAGTTCCCCATGTTACGGTGATCCCCAACCATAAAATTATTTTCTTTGCTGCTTTATAATTGTAGTTTTGCTACTGTTATGAATCATAATGTAAATATAAGTATTTTCAAATGGTCTTAGGTGACCCCTGTTAACAGGTCATCATACCCTCAAAGAGCTCACAACCCACAGGTTGAGAAACGCTGGTCAAGAGAGTCACAGTATCTTTTTTTAAATTAATTAATTAATTCACTTTACATTCTGTTCTTACTTCTATCCTTCCTCATCTCCCAGTCCCGCCCTCCATCCTTCTTTGTTATCTCCCTCCCCTGTTCCTCAGCAAATTCCTCCCATCCACCCCAGCTCATCAAGTTGTTTCAGGGCTGAGTGTGCCTTCTTCCCCTGTGGCCTGACAAGGCAGTCCCTCCAGAGGAAAGTAATTGAAAGGCTGGCAAGAAAGTCCATGCCAGAGAGAGCCCCTGCCCTACCTATTAGGGAACCCACATGAGCCCCGAACTACCCATCAGCTACATCTTTGTAGCAGGCATAGGGCCAGTCCATGCAAGGTGCTTGGTTGGTACTTCAGTCTCAGAAGGCCTCTCTTGGGCCAAGGGTGGTTGCCTCTGTTGGTCTTATTGTGAAGCTCCTATCACCTCCAAGACCTTTTCGTTTTCCTTCCACTTTTCCACAAGGCTCCCTAAGCTTCACCCAACATTTGGTTGTGAGTCTCAGCATCTGTTTCAAGGCCCTGCTGGGTAGAGTCTCTCAGAGGGCAGAGGGAAGGTCTAACCAATGCCTGTCCCAACCTAAGACCCACATGGGAGAGAACCAACCCCTGACACTATTAATGATACTCTGCTAGGCGTGCACGCAGTAGTCAAGCAGTAATGCTCTTAATAGCTGAGCCACTTCTCTAGCCTCTGAATTCATTCATTCATTCATTCATTCATTCATTCATTCATTCATTCATTCATTCATTTACTATGGTTTATTATTTTGCAGTATGGTCAACTTTAGACAGTGTTTGATGTGCTGCTATTTTAAAAAAATGTGTGTTTCCTCTCAGGTAGAATTTTCTGTAGATGTCTTTCAAGTCCAATCAATCTATTTGGTGATTTAATTCTGAGGTTTACTTTGTGAGTTTTTATTTGGGGGCCCTATTTAGATACACTGAGTTCTCCCATTACTGCTGTGTCTAGACTCAGATGCTTACAGTCTTCTAGAGTTTGTGTTTTGAAATAAAGTGAACAAAAGACAACTGGGCTGGATTTGAAACACGAGCAGGCTGTCTCCAGGAAACACACATAGCTAAAGATACCCATAACCTGAGAGCTAAAGGTTAAAAATTAAACTACTACATAAATGGAACATGCAAACAAGTTGATGTAGCAATTCTCATACCTCTAAAGTAGACTTTAAACCAAAACTAATTATAAGAGGTAAAGAGTGTTTGGCTGCTACATAGCATTAAAAGGAACAATTTATCAAATAGACATAAGAATTATAAATATGCAACAACTTTTGAGTCACTATCTTAGAGAAGAATGTGGCTTTTGAACCCACAGCTTGGGGTTGAGTCCCATCTTTGCTAAGTGAACTTGGGCAAAGCTTCTCCATCATATGTGCCAATATAAATTAATCCTCATGAGATTATGAAAGTCAGAACTATCGTGATTTGAATGAGAAAATGTTCCTCCTCCCCCGATGGTTCATATATTTGAACAGTTTGTCTCCAGCTGATGATACTGTTTGAGGAAGTTAGAGAACCTTTAAAAGGTGAAGCCTTTGTAAGGAAGCACATCACTCTGGGCAGGCTATAAAAGTGTATGGCCCCACCCAGCTCCCTGCTTTAACTGGTCCATGTGTGTGGTGGAGAAAACACCTCTCAGCTTTTTCAATATCCCTCACCTGCCATTAAGACAGCTAGTGCTCAGGAATCATACAAACGAACTAATCCTTAAGTTTCTTTTGGCCGTAATATTTTACTCTAACAACAATTAAGTAACTAACACAGAAACTGGTACCAAGAGTAGGATTGTTCCTGTGGAGACCCTGACCATGTTGGGTAAGTTACTTTAAGGAATGAGTAAGACTTTCAAACTTAGGACTAGAAAAGTGGTTGGATGCTGCAAGCAGAACTTTAGTAGGCCATTCTAGTAGGAGCCTGGAAGACAGTAGTGCTGGAGAATAATGTTGACATAGAAGTATAGCTCCTGAGGTTCAGAGTAGAATGAAGATTCTATTAACAGGCTGACTAGAGACCATTAAGGGCTCTGATTGTTTTCTGCTCATGTCCTGAAAATTTATATGAGGCTGAATTAAAAAGTAATGGACTACGCCAGGTGTGGTAGTGCACAGCTTTAATCCTAGCACTCAGGGAAGCAGAGTCAGGGAGATAGCTGTGAGTTCAAGGCCAGCCTGGTCTACAAAGTAAGTCCAAGGCAGCCAAAGCTACACAGAGAAACCCTGTTTCAAAAAAAAAAGAAGAAAAGAAGAAGTAATAGACTAATTTTAAGACATCACAACAATAAATCAGTGGCATGGATACTACTGATCATTATTATGCATGTTTATAATGAAAAACTGTGAGCAGGACAAAAAGAAAGGCAAAACGTGTCTCTTAGAGAGGAAAAGAGCAGAAGGCAACTTAAAGTTACTCCTGAGACATGCAAAAGAAGAAGCAGCAATTGGTTAAAATGACTAGTGCCAGGTTGTTCTCCTGCTCTGCATTAGAACTGAAAGAGTATCCTCAGGACAAGATCCCACCTAGCTAATCTTTCAACATGAAAAGAGAGCCCAGGATGGGGCTGAGGTTCTGTTCTTAGCAAAAACCTCTGCTAATATGATTACACAATGAGAGTTCACTCCAAATTTGTGGCCAGACTACATGTCTCTGGAACCATAAGCCAAAAATGCCTCTTTCTTTAGTTGATTTTATTTATGGTGTTTTATCAATATAAAAGTAAGTGATATGAACTTTTGTATAAATAGATAACCTTGTGCTTGGAGGCATTAAATAAATGCCATATCCACTAATATCACACACACACACACACACACACACACACACACACACACACATACACACACCTGTATATACCCATCTACCACAAGTTCAACCATTGCAGCTTTTTTGTGTCTTTTGCTCTGATGTTCTTCCATTTATCTACTGCCTCTCATAGCCTCGGCCCAGTCTTTCAAGGTTTAATTGAGTTATCTGCAGATGTTATTATCTAGTAGGGAACTCAGAATGGACAAAAAAGTAGCCATACAAAATGATTTTCTATTATGCCTAAGTACACCTAAGTGGAATAGAGAAAGGTCAATTCAGAGTGGCCCACATAAAAACTAAACAGCTCTTGAAATATTAGTGTATATATGCACCAAAGAGTATGATTACCACACTCTCTCACTAGTGACTGGATTTTGTCTACATCCGCTTTGGTGAGGGGGCCACAGCTTTAACCAAGGCATCTTGTGCCTTCACTGCACAGCTATTTTTCACAGTTTTCCTGGCTTTCTAAGTCCTATACAATACATCTGTTGTTATTTTGATCTGAGAGCCTTCAGATAGCTAATGTACTATTATCCCCTTCATGCAATGTATTAAAGATTGCCTTGGGCTGAATATCTCCAGATCTTTAAAAATTTTATGAAAGATCTCTCCTACCAGAGAACTTCTACAGCTGACAAATACTTCTTTCAACAAAGTGGCTGGATACAAAATTAAATCAAAAAAATCAGTAGCCCTCCTGTATATAAAAGACAAATGGGCTGAGAAAGAAAATAGGGAAACAGCATCCTTCACAATAGCCACAAAGGTGTGGCTCTAACCAAGCAAGTCAAAGTCCTGTATGAAAAAAAAAACTTCCAGTCTCTGAAGAAAGAAAAAGAAGAAGATATCAGAAGATGGGAAGATTTCTCATGCTCATGGCTTGGCAGGATTAACATAGTAAAAATGGCAATCTTATCAAAAGCAATTTACAGATTCAATGCAGTTCCCATCAAATTCTTTACAGACCTTGAAAGAAAAATTGTCAACTTCATATGGAATAACAGGAAACCCAGAATTGCCAAAACAATCCTCCACAATAAAAGATCTTCTGGAGGTATCTCCATCCCTGATCTCAAGCTGTACTATAGAGCAAGAGGAGTTAAAACTGCATGTTACTGGCGTAGAAACCGGCTGGCAGATCAATGAAATAAAATAGAAGACCGAGAAATAAACTTTTTTGTTCATTTGTTTGTTTTTCTCCCCAGTCATGTGATATGGGTCTGTAGTTCAGTTCTGTCCTGTGGGTATAACTCCCATTACTATCTTAATTGGAAAAGCTATAACTCTATGTCCCCAACACACCTTCATTAGGCCAAATGTGTTATGTTTCCTTGTGGAAGGAATGGATACAGTATAATTTGACTCTCTTCTGTTATTCTAGCTACTCCTTCCCTCCTATGCACATCTGTCTGCCCTCCCAACTCTCTGAATGTAATCCTAGATACATATGGTTTTTGTTACCAGTGGTCAGTGTCTGAGTTGGGGTTTCCAGGCCCTTGTAATTGAAAAAGACATACCCAGATTGCAAAGTGGCAAGGCAACTTCGTTCAGAGGCAAAGTGATGGGCACAGATCAGACATGTTGCCCAGAAATACAGCAGGCCAACAAAACAGGAAAGGATTCAAGAGTGCCAAGTTATTGCCTTCATCATCTTTTTTATGAAGTGAAGAAAGACTGGCTACTTAAGAACATATCTTACATCATTCTCTGTTTTAAATCAGAATTGGACTAAATAAACATTTATCTACTGTGCATGGATCTTTCCACAAATGCACCTGAATTTTATCATATGCATGCCAAATTATGCAAAGGCATTAAATGATGAATAAA
Organism: Pachyuromys duprasi; assembly: GCA_028658305.1. NCBI lineage: Eukaryota > Metazoa > Chordata > Mammalia > Rodentia > Muridae > Pachyuromys > Pachyuromys duprasi. The sequence continues at coordinate 31,265,282 of CM053752.1, forward strand.
AAGCTCACCCAGAGAACACAGGTTTTATGGACTAAAGACCAGTCCAGGCTGAAAAGGACCCTTCATTTTCATAGCCAAACGCATCCAGGAATATATTTGGATAGATGCTAGCTGTTAAAGGGGAATCGCTGATGGCTGTCAAAGAAAGATAGACTTACTTCATGATTTGGAGTGAAATAGGCATGCAGCTCAATATTAGGGAGCATTCCTAGGTTGTCAAGTTTGTACGTACGAAAGGGGTATGTGTAATAGTCCGTGCAGGTGAGGGGCATAGGCTGTGGAATTCATTGTTAGAAGAAGGAAATGTGTATAGCTCAAACCAAGTGGAACCCCAGATTGCTAAACTATTTCCTATGCTTGCCTGCCTCAGTTTCCACACTTCCATAATTAACTTCTTATCCACCTTTCTGTAAACAACACCTGTGAATCCATGGGCTCATTGAGCTAGACTTGGGTAGAATCATTCCTTTCAGGGTTTTTTGCTTTGTTTTTGTTTGTTTGTGTGTGTGTGTCCTACTTAGGGTGAGTAGACATTTTTTTCCCATTTCCTCAGGATGTTAATACACTGGTGTCACTCAGCCCCAAATTGGTCTCAGTTAAAAACAATTATTCCGAAACATCCAGTTCCTTTGTTGATTTGCATTCTAGAGGGAATATTTAATGTGGTATAATTGAATCAATGTTTCTGTAGAAACTGACTGACTTCCCAGCATCTCTTCCCATGCTGGGAGGCATTGACCCAGTTGTTAGTTGGATATGGCTTATCTTTACCAATACACATACCGTGCTGTGGTCTAAGGAGATTCTTGCCCAGTCCTAGAGGAGGATATGAAAGCCAGTCAGCAGGTAACAGTAAGTGTCTCAATGGTGAGTCTTTGGGCTGACTCTAGTAGATGAGATGAGTTGTGCAATGCCAGGTAGATGCACTGTAAATGATCATTTCCAAGCTGGACTTGGACCTAGACAGAGGCAGTTTATCTTAGTAACAGTTTCTATCACTGTGACAAAATACTGTGACCAAAGCAACTTGGAGAGGAAAGACTTCGTTTAATCCTACTGCTTTCAGTCCATCATCCAGGAAAATCAGGGCAGAGACTAAAGGCAGGAATCTGGAGGCAGACTGAAGCAGACACCATACAGGAGTGTTACTTACTAACTCATTCCTCATGGCTTGTTCACCTGTTTTCTTATAGCACAGAGGACCACTAACCTAGGGATGGCACTGCCCACAGTGAGCTAGAAAATCACTCAACCAAGAAAATATGCCACAGACTTGTCCACAGGCCAATCTGGTGGAAAGAGCACTTTCTCAATTGAAGTTCCCTCTTCTAAAAATGTCTCTAGCTTATGTCAAGTTGATATAAAATCAGACAGCACACAGCCTAACAACTTGTAGCACTCCGGCAGGTAACTCTCAAGTTCCAAGAAAATGGGGTCAGCACAGAAGCAGCAAGATACAAAGAAGAAAAAACACCACAGCCCAGTGCATTGCTCTGCAGCTCTGCAAACATATCTTAAGTCAGATGGGATCTGGGTTGTTTGAGTCATAAAACACTGTATGCTGCCCAAAATAGACAAGTTAATTTCAAACAAGTTTTTTGCTCTCTGAGACTGAAAGAATCCATAATAATAAAAGATTAAATGGTACAGTAAAGAAAAACCAATTAATAAAATATTATAGTACAGTAAAGAACTTGAGAAAATATTTAAGACTATTTGGATTAGTTCTGATCCAAGTTTATAGGTAATTTCCTGGTCCTGTTTGACTCATCAATATAAGGAATACCTTAATGTTCTAAATCAGAGGAAATCCACATGACTTCTCCAAAGCGGCTTTCAAGAAAACCTTGAAGACATGACATTAATATAATATATAAATTCTGCTGGTCTTTTGTTTCCAATAAATGAGACTTCAAGATGCTACATAGAGGCAGCAAAGATCTGACCTTCAAGAATGGGACAGTAGCATCATTGTACCCTGAATACAAACCAGAAGCCTAATGTGCAACATGCTCTTAAGGCACATTATTGAATGAATGTGTCAGTGACTAAAGACACTGCACAGCTGAATGGATGCAATAGAAGGATAGAGGAAGACAATGCAGCCACTCCTGATGAGACCTGATAGACTAGGATCAGAAGGAAAGGGAGGAAGACCTTCCCTATCAGTAGACTGGGGAAGGAGTAGGGGTAGAGAAGGGGGAGGATGGGTAAGATTGGGAGAGGTGGAGGGAGGGAGCTACAGGGGGGATACAAAGTGAATAAATTGTAATTAATAAAAATTAAAATTAAAAAAGAAAGATAGAGAGGTGAATAAAATGTTGTGCAACCCCAAATTTCCATAAAAGAAAGTTTTATTAATTGTATTAATAGTTACATGGAGATTTCCTCTGGGTACTGTAAGGATGGTCTTAAGAAAGGTCAGTATCCAGGGGACAGACTGGGAAAGGATCTTCACCAACCCTATATCTGACAGAGGACTGATATCCAGAATATATAAAGAACTAAAGAAGTTAAAAACAATAAATCAAGCAATCCAATTACAAAATGGGGCACAGAGCTAAACAGAGAATTCTCTGCAGAGGAATATAGAATGACACAGAAACACTTAAAGAGATGCTCAAAGTCCTTAGCCATCAGAGAGGTGCAAATAAAAACGACCCTAAGATTTCACCTCACACCCATCAGAATGGCTAAGATCAAAAACTCAAGTGACAACACATGATGGAGAGGTTGTAGAGAAAGGGAACCCTCCTCCATTACTGGTGGGAATGTAAACTTGTACAATCGCTTTGGAAATCAATCTATCGCTTTCTCAGACAATTAAGAATACTGCTTCCTCAAGATTTAGCTATAACACTCCTACCCATATATCCAAAAGATGCTCAAGTACACAACAAGGTCATTTGCTCAACCATGTTTGTAGCTGCTTTATTCGTAATAGCCAGAACCTAAAAACAACCCAAATGCCCATCAACGGAGGAATGGATACAGAAATTGTGGTAATTTTACACAATGGAATACTACCCAGCAATTAAAAACAAGGAAATCATGAAATTTGCAGGCAAATGGTGGGAAAGATCATCCTGAGTGAGGTATCCCACTAGTAGAAAGACACACATGGTATATACTCACTTATAAGTGGGTACTAGACCTATAAGATAGGATAAACATACTAAAATCTGTATACCTAAAGAAGATAAACAAGAAAGAGGACATGGGGTAAGATGACTTAGAAAGACAAATGGGATGGACATTGGAAGTAAGAGAAAACAAGTAATAGGACAGGAGCCTACCACAGAGGGCCTCTGAAAGACATTACCTAGCATTTATCAAAATAGATGCTGAGACTCATAACCAAACCTTGGGCAGAGTGCAAGGAATCATATGAAAGAAGGGGGAGTTAGTATGAGCTGGAGAGGACAGGAGCCCCACAAGGACCAAATATATCAGGGCACAGGAGTCTTCTATGAGACTGTCTCCAACAAAGGACCATGTATGGATATAACCTAGAACCCCTGCTCAGTTGTAGCCCATGGTAGCTCAGTATCCAAGCGGGTACCCTAGTAAGGGGAACAGGGATTATTTTTGACATGAACTCAATGGCTGAATCTTTGACCTTCCCCCCACCCCCGAGGGAGGAGCAGCCTTGCTAGGCCACAGAGGAGGACATGGCAGCCAGTCCTGAAGAGACCTGATAAGCTAGGGTCAGATGGAAGGGGAGGAGGACCTCCCCTATCAGTGGACTTGGAAAGGGGCAGGGAGGAGATGAGGGAGGAAGGGTGGGATTGGAAGGGAATTAAGGATGGGGCTAGAGCTGGGATACAAAGTAAATAATCTGTGATTAATATAAAAAAGAAAAATTATAAAAAAGTAAAAAGAATGGTCAGTGTCCTGGCAAGGAGGCTTACCTAACCCCAGCCATCCACAAAGCACCAGAGCTATACCTATAGAACACTTGTTTTTCTATAATGGTGGCATAGCTCATAGCACTGTCATTTATGAAATGCCATAGACAACCAAGGCAGAAAAAAATAAAATAAAAGTTCCAAAAGACTTTGATAAAAATAAGAGACTTCATGAGAGCCTGAAAGTCAAGTCCTCTCAGAAGTAGAATCATCTGTCTGCCACTGCGGCAAAGCTCTTGCCCAAGAGTGAGGCAGAGCAATGGCCCCTTGCAAATGATCTGAGCTTACTCTGACTTAGAAGATTTAGTTCATTTTTACAAGTGGAAATAATAAGCCCAGAGGAAATATTATGAAAATGAATCTGTAAACACTGAAATTGAATGTAATCGCTAGCAACTCATAGCTTAGACTAATGAAGAATAAATTATGCTGCAATGCACAATAAGATGTGTTTCTCGGCATGAATGCTGGGAGGAAAAGCCCACGTGACTCTGCATGTAAAGATAAAACTGGGTCAGATGCTGAAATGCTGACCCATGTTTGGAAGGGGTCACAGGTTAGCCACCTGAGCTGGAAAATAGTAGAAACATTACAACTTCCATGCAGTAGCCACAGTTCTTATGCAAAATCTTCCTCAAATTTTCAATCATCCCTTCTTTCTTGCTTGCAGAGAACATGGGATTGTGAGCTTCCGAGAGTACATTTCACCCAGATTTTGATGATCTGCATGCCATCATTTTTCCCCCTAAAGATACTGACCGAGACTGGCAGTTTTTGATTTTGGAACCAGGGTTTTATTGCCTTCTCTTTATCACAATGCCTTTTATCCTTTTATTTCCACTTGAATTACAAATTCAATTCAGTTGACACCATCTATTAAGCCAGTTATTGGCACTTTCTGATTGCTATCATATATTGTATATTTTCTGACAAGTGCATTTTAAACTCTATTCTGCAGGATTTTCTTATTGAAATACATTTCCACTCTGTATATCTGAGGTGGATGTACCTAGTCAGGGTTCTGAGTTGATTTTTTTTAATTTTTATTTTTTTAATATTAATCACAAGTTATTTACTTTGTATCCTAGCCATAGCCCCCTCCCTCATTCCTTCTCAATCCCACATTCCCTCCCTCATCTCTTCCCTGTCCCTTTCCAAGTCCACTGATAGGGGAGGTCCTCCTCCCCTTCCATCTGACTCTAGCTTATCAGGTCTCTTCAGGACTGGCTGCCATGTCCTCCTCTGTGGCCTAGCAAGGCTGCTCCTCCCTTGGGGGGTGGGAGGAGGTAAAGGAGCCAGTCACTGAGATCATGTTGGAAGTAGTTCCTGTTCCCCTTACTAGGAAGACCCACTTGGATACTGAGCTACCATGGGCTACAACTGAGCAGGGGTTCTAGGTTATATCCATACATGGTCCTTGGTTGGAGAAACAGTTTCATAGAGGATATATTTTGTCCTTGTGGAGCTCCTGTCCTCTCCCAGTCATACTAACTCCCCCTTTCATCATATGATTTCCTGCCTCTACCGAAGGCTTGGTTATAAGTGTCAGCATCTGCTTTGATACGCTGCTAGGTAGAGTCTTTCAGAGGCCCTCTGCCGTAGGCTCCTGTCCTGTCACAGAAATTCCGGTGTCAGTCATCTATGCCTTGTTCATATCCTTAATCCTGATCCCTTAAGCCTAGCCCATTCTGAGCCACAGAACTGACTTTTATGTATATGTGGCTCTGTCCGATTCCATTATCATCTGAACCTGGTCATAGCAACCATCTCTTCAATGGTTATCACCATATTATCTTCATGTTCTCAAACAGAGTTATGACAAAAGCAGCAGCACAGAGATGACAGAGTGCAACTTCAAGGGCAGATCACAAAGTCAAACTGATCTTTTCTCTGTTCTGTTTGGGATTACATAATTTGTCCAATGCCTGCTGACATGCTGTGAGGACACTCAAGGAGCCTCATGGAGAGAGGACCTAAAGCTTCCTGCCAACATCTAGCATTCAATTCCTGCCAACAGTTTGTCAAGCATGATCATGAGTCACACTGGAAGTGGGTCCCCTAGTCCCAGTCAAGACTTCAAGTGATTGCAGTCTGAGCCAAAATTTAGACTGCAGTGCTTTAACACCCCACAATCTAAAATGTTACCCATTAAAAAAATTAGCCTGTTCATAGGGAAAGACAATAACCAATGATACAGCACAATTGGGTCAGGGAACATCTGGAGCTGGCACAGACAATGGTGCATTCATTTCCTGTGAGGAGCAACTATCTCCCACAACTCACTGCAGCCTGGCCTTAACCTTGAATGGGCAGGGGGCGGGGGAAGGGGGAGGTTGAGTGCCTTGCAGCTGGAAAACATAAGTATGTATCTGTCAGTAACCTTGAAGGACATATACAACATTGGTATATTTGCTGCCCATGAAGTTTTGCCCGGTGAAGGGCTCTCTTGAAAGGCCTCATCCTCTTCAACTTCTCTTTCCTTAGAATCTGACTTAGCCAAATCCCCTTCTGTGATTAGAGAGAAAGAGAGAGAGAGAGGGAGAGGGAGAGGGAGAGAGAGAAGTTGTCAAAGACGGGGAAGTTCAGAAATTGACATTTTTAACTTAGCAATTGTATTTTGTTTTCAATGCTTAAGGAGTCTATATGCACACATTTTTAGCCCAAGACTTTTCACACACACCATCAAAGGGGCTAATTTGCCATCCTTTTGGTGGCCAATCAATGACAATTGCAAGTGGGATATATATATCACCTTCTGGGAAAACTGCTCTTTCCTCAGCTGAAGCCTAGTTAATCACAAGACTTGGACCTATAAACTGGATGTTACAGGATACAAGGTGAGATTCGGGGTTTAGCGTGCCCTCCACAACTAGCCAATTCAATCCCAGACTTGTCATTGTGCCTTGGCTGTAAAATTGTGTCCAAAAGCTTATCAGTACTAGAGTCCAGAAGACATCAAAAAGGATAGCAATGAAATGGGAAGAAAATCATCTCCTGGCTTGTAAACCCAACTTGATCCATGGGACAATGACAGACAATAAATGTGGAGCTACATGAAGTCATTTTTATAGGTGCTTTATGAGCATAATAACCAGCAGAAGGGCTGCCCATGCCTTCAGTGCAGTCGTGGTTTATGGAAATGATCACTCTGCCTAGTTCTTTCTCCATATCTTCTTGTTGCATTCACCACAGAAAAAATGAGTTAGTGATTCCCAATTATGCATAAATATATACATATATGCTTTTCTTTCTGAGAACTGAAATGAACTTGAAATTTTGCTTTTTGCTGTTTTTATACTAATTAATGTGTTTTTATTGCAGTCCATTTATACTTAATGATGCATTCAACAGCACTACAAATTGAAGATGTAAATGATGTTATATTTTTTATAGGTTTAGCTAATTTTTTTAACCTTGTAATATGTCATGGGGAAATAAAATGAAATTATCAGGCTTGGTTCATTTCCTAGGTTAGAAAAGAACACTTTGCAACTTTCTTCCTTAATTGAAAGTTTGGTTCTTTTGTGGTCCTACTTAATTCCTTTAAGCCCATTCAGCCAGCCAGAGAGGCATTTGAGCAAGTCATTACCACATGTGAATGCATTAGCTCAGAAATTGATTAATCCATCATGTGAATGTTTCCAACTACGCCAAGGCAGACAACAAAATTATAATGAAAACCTATTGTACATAGTGAGGGACAGCACCCTTGACAAGCACTTTCCATCAATCTGGGGCCTCAGTTAACCTTTCTCAGAGTTTGTTTTGTTGTGTTCTGTAGTTTAACAAGATTGAAGACGTGACTGGATGAAATGAAGCAGAATATTGCCTGCACAGCAGAACAGACATGGTTGTGACATTAGGTGGCTGGAACAAGAGAAGATACACTCCAAAAAGGTTGCCTTCCTTAATAAATGTGAAACTAAATACCTCACCTACAATTTCCTCTCTTTTCTTCTCTTCTTTCTCGTTGACCAGCTTGGTAAGGTGCTTCTAAAATTCTGCATTTATATTTGGATGAACACTTGAAAATATTAATCATTCTCGCCTGATTTATAAGAAATAATTCATTATTACAAGGTATTATCATCTATTTTATTGATGTAGGAAAAGACTAAAAAGGGAGCAGTTGTTCAAAGTCACAACAAATGAAGACACACATATTAAGCACAAAATTGGTATTTGAATCTCAACTCTAAGTCTAAAGCATAAATCTGTATGCACTACTGCTTTTGAATGGTATGCCATCACTAAGAACTCAGGTAATCCTGTGCACTGTTGTTGGGGATGAATAAAATATCAATACACTAGAATCAGGGTTGTAAGGCTCAGAATCTGAATAATCATAGATCTCTCTCCCACCCTCTAAGGAACACATATGCCAACAATCATTACACAATAAAAATTGTTGCTAAATATTTTTTTTCTTAATTTTGGCAGGTGATAATTGTAAAATCAAGATCATTAAAAATCCATGTCAAAATACTTTAAAACAAAAATGGAGATATTTCCACACCACCTAATATTATTAGTAAACTGAAAAAAACAAAACAAAAACAAAAACCTCAGTGTTTCACTTACCTCTTACTCCCTTTTATTGCTTTTAAGATCTGTGAAAATTTTAAAAGAATTCTCACAAATAATTTCAAGAAAAACGCATAATTTTAATGCAATCTAGTGGTTATATATATATGTATACATATATAAAAATAAATATAAACTATTGATCAAGCTAGTCAAGCCCTGCCTTATAACATAGCCTCATCAAAGCAGAGTAGAACCAACACAAGATATGGAGTAGAATGTTATGCCAAAAGAGATGTCATAACGTGAACTTTGATGAAAGTAAAATTATGAGTTCCATTAATAAAGGTGATTCTATGATTAACCGTGGTTAGTGGCAGTGATTTGAAGTAGGTTATCTCAAACTCTGTACCAAAGTAAATATCAGATGACTCAAAAATTTACTTTTAAGGGCATGTGATTGCTTTGAGAAAGAGGGAGAGAGAGGAAGGAGAGAGAAAAAGAAGGAGACAGATTGAGAGATTATATTCTGTACAAAGCATATACATTGCATAGAATCTAGACTCTGAAAGTTTAATAAATTTGATAGTGCAAACATGTCTGTACCAGAAACAAACAAATAATACAGAAAGAAATAGGACAATCTAAGTAAATAGTGAAATTAAGAAAATTATTTAGTACAAAAAGAGCAAAATCAATAAAGATAAAGCTATTTAATAGAAAATACAGGCCAAGAGCACAAATTTATGTTTTAAAAATGAAAATATAAAGCCCTCATTCAAAAATAGACCTTTAGTCTTATCTATAAAAAGTAATTCAAAATACATCTACAGAAGTTTTCATCTCTTGGATGGGCAAATTTTCGATAGTTTAACAGCATGCTGAATTAGAAACAGATTATTTTCATTTTGTTGGGACGACAGTGTTCTTTGCTTTACAGAAGCTTTTCAGTTTCATGAGGTCCCATTTAGTGACTGTTGATCTTAAAATCTGTGCTGTTGGTGTTCTGTTCAAGAAGTTGTCTTCTGTGCGAATGAGTTCCAGGCTCTTCCCCAGTTTTTCTTCTAACAGGTTTAGTGTGTCTGGTTTTATATCGAGGTCTTTGATCCACTTGGACTTTAGTTTTGTGCAGGGTGATATGTATGGATCTGTTTGCATTTTTCTACATGTAGATATCTAGTTAGACAAGCACCCAGAAAGTATGCTATCTTTTTTCCATTTCTTGGTTTTGGCATCTTTGTCAAAAATCAGGTATCCATAAGTGTGTGGGTTTATTTCAGGGTCTTCTGTTGGATTTCATTGATCCACAATTCTGTTTCTATGCCAGTACCATGCAGTTTTTACTACTGTTGCTCTATAGTACAGTTTGAGATCAGGGATTTAGATACCTCAAGATCTTTTTTTTTTAATTTTTGTTATCAATCACAGGTTAGGTACTTTGCATCCCAAGCGTAGCCCCCTCCCTCGTTCCCTCCCATGCTCCCCAACCCTCCCTCATCCCCTCCCCGCCCCCTCCAAGTCCACCAACGGGGGAGGACCTCCTCCCCTTCCATCCAATCCCAGCTCATCCTGTCTCCTCAGGGCTGGCTGCAATGTCCTCCACTGGGATCTAGCCAGTCTGTCACTCCCCAGCTTATATGGGGGAGGGTCAAAGAGTCAGCCATCAAGTTCAAGACTGAAACAGTCCCTTTGTAGAGCATTGTTTTAGCGATTCTGGGTTTCTTGTTATTCCACATGAAGTTGAGAATTTTTCTTTCAAGGTCTGTAAAGAATTGTGTTGGTAATTTGATGGGAATTGCATTGAATGGGAAATGATCTTTAAGAACCCTATATCTGACAGAGAGCTAATATCCAGAATATATAAAGAACTCAAGAAGTTAAAAACAACAAATCAAGTAATCCAATTAAAAAATGGGGTACAGAGATAAACAGAGAATTCTCAGTAGATGAATATCAAATAACAGAGAAACACTTAAATAAATACTCAACATCCTTCACTATCAGGGAAATGCAAATCAAAATGGCCCTGAGATTTCATTTCACACCCACCAGAATGGCTAAGATAAAAAACTCAACACATGTGACAACACATGATGGAGAGGATGTGGAGAAAGGGGAATCCTCCTCCATTGCTGGTGGGAATGTAAACTTGTACAGACACTTTGAAAATCAATCTGGTGCTTGGTGAGACAATCATAAATAGTGCTACCTCAAGATCCAGCTATACCACTCCTACGCATATATTGAAAAGATGCTCAAGTATACAACAAGGACATTTGTTCAACTGTGTTTGTAACAGCTTTATTTGTAATAGCCAGAAGCTGGAAACAACCCAGATGTCCCTCAACAGAAGAATGGATACAGAAATTGTGGTATGCTTATGCAATGGAAAACTACTCAGCTATTAAAAACAAAGAAATCATGAAATTTTCAGGCTAATGGTGGGAACGAGAAAAGATAATCCTGATTGAGGTATCCCAGAAGCAGGAAGACACACATGGTATATACTTACTTGTAAGTGGATATTAGACATATAATATTGGATAATCATAGCAAAATCTGTACACCTAAAGAAGCTAATTAAGAAGGGTGACCCTGGATAAGATGCTCAATCCTCATTCAGAAGAGCAAAGGGGATGGACAGCAGAAGAGGGAGAAAACAGGAAATAGGACAGGAGCCTACCACAGAGAGCTTCTGAAAGACTCTACCCTGCAGGGCATCAAAGTAGAGGCTGAGCCTCATAGCCAAACTTTGGGCAGAGCTCAGAGAATCTTATGAAAGAAAGGGGAGATGAAAGACCTGGAGGGGACAGGAGCTCCACAAGGAGAGCAACAGAACCAAAATATCTGGGCACAGGCATCTTGTCTGAGGCTGATACTCTAACCAAGGACCATTCATGTAGGTAACCTAGAACCCCTGCACAGATGTAGCCCATGGCAGTCCAGTGTCCAAGTGGGTTCCCTAGTAATGGGAACAGGGACTGTCTCTGACATGAACTGATTGGCCTGCTCTTTGATCACCACCTCCTGAGGGGGGAGCAGCCTTACCAGGCCACAGAGGAAGACAATGCAGCCACTCCTGATGAGACCTGATAGACAAGGATTAGGTGGAATGGGAGGAGGACCTCCCCTACCATTGGACTGCAGGAGAGGCATGAGTGGAGAAGAGGGAGGGGAGGGTAGGATTGGGAGGGGAAAGGGAGGGGCTACAGTTGGGATACAAAATGAATAAAATATAATTAATAAAAATAAATCAATTAAAAAAGAAACAAATTATTAAATAGGTCAATTGTTTCCTGTAGGGACAAAAAAAGAAAATTGACTCTACAGGAAATTCAGTTTGTTCTTTCTCCCTTTTCTGTCCATTCACTTAAGCCTCTCTCTGTCATTCTCTTGGGTATTTCTCTATGTTCTAAGTGCCTAATTTCTGTGCACAGCACCCTCACAGTGCTTTGCCAGTTGACTTTAAGTTGGTGCCATTGAATGGGAAATGCTAGAAAGGCCAGAGGGACTCACCCCTGGAAGATGATTTTGATAGACAAGCAATTTAACACTATTATATGTAAGTTGTTTAATTTCCATTTCTGAGAGTGTTTGTTCACTGGCAAGGGTTGCTTTGAAAGCTACTGGACCTAGCATTAAGCTTCTCCTCCCTTGAGAAAATCAGTGTTTGTCACCCCAATAATGCAAAATTTGTCAAGCAAAAAAATAAAAATAAAAGTCCTTGTAGCATACTAAATTCTTTTTCAGATAATCTATTCGCCGTCTAGTTGTTGATCTCTGAAATGCCTCTTTCTCCAGTATTCTTCCAAAATATTTTTCTAAACACAGAAAATATCTTTGCTGAAGGAGATCAAAACAACTGATGTCATTTATTTTGTGAAGTGTGCTATTCCAGCAAAATGTTAATATCCTAGCCGAGCCCACCGCTGAGGCAGCGCACCATCTGTCCCTCTAGAGAGCCAGGCCTCCTGCCTGTGTCCAACTTGCTCCTGAGGAACCATTTGCATCTCAGGAAGCCATCAGGAGTCTGCCTGAGGAAGAAGATGCTGAAGAAGGAGCTTAGAAATAGGTTCTGAAAGATGTCACAATTTTCCGGGAGTACTGCCTTTGAGAAGTAGCCTTTGAAGAAGAAAAAAACCACATGTGGGAGAACAACGGGGGGAAATCAAAGTCTATTCGAGGATGAGAAGGCATTCTATGTGGTTGTAAACCTAACTTGGAAGGAATTAGAAAGGGCTACACTGATATGGAAGAGTCATGGCTCAGCTCCACAAGATCCTGTCAACTTTGATGAAGGAGCTGGATCTGTCCCCAAGTGTATTCGTCTGAGCATGGGGACTAAGTGATACTCAGCAGAAACAAAATTCCCAACAAAAGATTGCAAATGGGTATCATAGTACATGCTTTAAAGTTGACCGATAGAAGCATAAAACTGAATAAAATGGAGAAGCCCAGCAACATGAAATCTCACTTCCTTTTGATCAAGAATTTCAAATGTTTATTTATAGGAATCAAAAAAGATACTCAAGAATTCAAGAAACACTGTGTGAAGGGACAAGCCACTTCAGCCTCATGATGCTAGAAACAGAACTTTGAGAGAAATGTCCGGGTCCCCTAGAACTTTCTCAAATCCGTGGATAAGTCAATGGGGACTTCTGGTGTTTGAAAATGAACTTCTCGGTGTCCATTTCATAAGTATAAAAGAGACAGAACCTGCAAGAAAGAAATAAAATTACAATATTGCCTACCTTTTACCTATGTCTCATTGAGGAGGGCTTAACGCTTTCTGTAATTATAGTTTGGTACATAATATTGTTCTTAAGTTAACCACCTAGAAAACTGTGTATAGATTTCTATCTGAGATGCGTTTCCATTATGTCTTTGTTGTTGTTGTTTTCCACAATGTGCAGAACTAGACTGGAAGGCAAATGAAAAGCTAAAAAAAAAAAGCTCTTTTTCTTTTCCTTTCTTCGCTTCTCTTTCTTTCTTTCTCTTTCTCTTTTTTCCTTCCTTCCCTCCCTCCTTCCTTCCTTTCTTCCTAATTTTTCTACCTCCTACAAGCCCATCCAACATGAGCAATGCATCCCTCCTTCTCTGGAGTTAAAAGCAGCCTATCTCTGGTAGAGATGAATAAAAGTATAAATCAACACCCCTCTGCTGAACACTGAAAGCTGAAGGAGAGAAAGGAATTGCTCTTGCTTTTGCACTCAGTATATCAAAGTAATTTATGCCAGAAGCACTCTGGCTGCTTTCATACATATTCGGTTCTAAATAAAATCAATATCTCTAAACTTGCAATAGCTCTCTTTGTAAGGCTCTTAAAAATAAAAATAAAATTGCTGATATCTGGTTCTCTAAGGATTAAATTAGAGGCTTGTTGCCTCACAAAACCATTCATCCTTAAAAAAAAAAGCCCAAGTTTAAGTGATCATATTAAAGAACCAAAGACTATCTAGTGACTAGAAATTAAGCAGTGAGAGAGTTCACATCTAAATGGATCAAGGAATGGCTAATTGCTCAGCCTTTAGCAGAAAGCAAGGGTCCAAAGCACTACACAGGGTTGACATCAACTTTGGAAGACAGGACTAGTTGGTGAACCTAGGAAGGCTTACCTTTATCCAAATAGCATCTTGAAGACTGGCTGCTAGATCAGGCCCTGATGTGGTTTTCTGAAAGCTCTCTAGATGGAATAGAAAGACATCTATGCTTTATGTGAGACAGGGTCCAACTATACAGCTCTGGCTTGCCCAGAATCCACTTTGTAGACTAGCTGGCCTTAAACTCAGAGATCTACAATACAGAGCACCACCATGCCTGGCTAGCTCCCTGTCTTCCTTCCTTCCTTCCTTCCTTCCTTCCTTCCTTCCTTCCTTCCTTCCTTCCTTCCTTCCTTCCTTCCTTCCTTCCTTCCTTTCCCCTCCTCCTCCTCGTCCTCCTCCTTCTTTTTTGGAAGCAAAATTAACAATGCCAACTACTTTTGTCATTATTGGCTTCTGCATGTCACTACTTTATACCCCTGATGACCCTGTAATATAATGCCTTAATTCCCTCTCCCCCTCAGTTGATGTGATAGGGGGCTAGAGTGTAAAGAGCTGAAGGAATTGTCCAGGGCCTCATCACAGGGATTTTACAAGGAGCTGTAACTGAGGCATTACCTATGTTTAACCTCATCCTACGACTTCTTTCTGATTCAGTAGTCTCTGCATGAAAGAGTCCATTATTAATACAGGAGCTCCATAAGTAACAGATCCTATTTTATGACTGGAAAACTGAGGTCTGCAGGTTGAAGTGTCTTGCCTCATCTCCATGTTTGTTTGTTCTAAGACCATATTCTTCAGTTAGAAGAGATTTCTGAAGTGATGGTAAGAGAAGCAAAACAAGAAAGAGCTGCCCAGCCTTAAGTGCTTTTACTACTGACTATCAAAGAGACATTATGTCAGGTTTTGTTTCTCTTTCTAGCTTTACCCTTGTACATTCCAGCACTGAACAGCATTGAACTGGGAAAGAAGCTGGCATTCTGATAGAATTCCATGAGAATCGTGAAATTCTAGTTCACATGAGTAGCTGAAGTCATTAGCCCTGGGCTGATTATACTTTTTGAGGCTATGTTACATTATATAATGGGGATGATCTTGACTCAACTAGCTGTGGATTGTGATCATGAATTTGAACTTCTAAGTCCAACATGGACTATGTAGAAAGCATTTGTTAAAGGAATGTTTTCGTAATTATTGCTGAAAGCTTCCAAACCTTTTTTCCCACCCATCCTCTAGGGCAGTCTTCCTTAGAAAGAAGAATGCCGTAATACACTTACATGAAAACTCATATGAAAACAGAACCAGCTGCTGATTCAGAGGGCAGGTCATCTTAGAAAATTAGATAGGACTTGAATTCTAAATTCAATCTTCTAGGTAAATATTGCTATTCTTAGTCACTGGAGGTTCTAATGAATTTACTGCCTCTTGGTTTTCCATACAGGGCACCTAACTTTTTTGTTAGGGAGAGACTAGTAGGAGAAAATTATCCATGGATAGATTGGCCAGGTAGGATGCCAACCAGACATATCTAGTGTCCCTATATCTCCAGAGAATAGATTGACATATAAAAAATATTAACTCCTTGCTCACTATGGGACCTTGGATTATAGTCTGTAAATAAGGAATTAACCATTTATTTCTTAAATGAAGATGTATGAAATTGAATCCAAGAGCTGATGACTACCCATAAAGAGATATAAACATTAAAGATAGCTAAAAAGATTTATTCTTAATTGAACTGATAAAGGGTATATTAATATTACATCTTATTAATTCCTGCCTCTCAGCCAGGTATTTCAAGGTTTGGGCTTAAGAGAATTAAAAAGATAAACCTACACAGATTTGTGAAAGAAAGGAGACAACATTATTTGGAGCAAAGCAATAGCGAAGACATGCACAGTGTCAAAACTGATAACAGATCTACCAATGGGAGAACTCGGAGAACACAGGGATTGTCTAAGGCTTCCTTTAATGGGGTTCAAGAGAAGGAACAGTTGATTACTAATGGTCAGAGCTTTGTAGTTCTATACTTTGCTTGACAGACTGGGTCACATATTCCTTTTTTTCATATTGCCCATGTTCCTTTCCATAAAGCACCTGAGTTAAACCATAATGCATATGCAAATAAACAATATACATAAAATGGTACATAAGGATTCTCTCTGTAAGTTATGCAGTTTTGTCTTACAGTGAATGCAGCTAAAATCATTCAGGCTGCAGCAAGCTTTCTATTCTTCAGACTCGGATATTTTGGGAAAACACTTGAATCAAAATTGCCTAAATGTTATTGTTACTAAAGGTGAGGAAATCTATACCATTGTTTAGAGAGAGACATATGTGTAGCCTGATGCATGTAGAGGATGGGGGTGGGGTCTGAGGTTACTAGGTGCATTGTTTGGAGGTGGTTGTGTGTGCATAGTACATGCAGAAGAAGGACCAGGTATACTAAGTGTATTCTTATAAGGGGGTGGATCTACATAACCCAAACCAAATAAAGTCCCACGTTACTAAACTGTTCTGTAAAGTAGCTGGCCTTACTAAGAGTTTTCCCTGAGCAAGTACATGCTAAACCCTGGAGAGTTGAAGGATAAAGACTCTGATGATAGTTTTAATGGACAGTAATACTGTTTGGAAGATTAATATAATGGGTCAGTTAAAAGCAAATCATGGCGCCGAATTTCTTGGCTTCAAATTGAGCACTATCACTTAGAAACTTTCCTGTCTTACCTGCCTTTAAAGGATGGATAATTGATTTATACAGAGAGAAAAATGTCAAGTTCCCAGAATGATTCCCAGGATTTAAAAAGCAATGCATAAATGGTAGATATTTTGTATTGCAAAAGTTAAAGCGGTGTATAATCTTAACAGTTAACTAATTCAATAAACTAATATTCTAGGAGCCCAGAAAAGTAATAAGAAATAAGAAGCCCCAGTTAGGTCAACTAGCAAAATGTAGTACTTGAAAACATTAGAAAGTATATGTAAATATTTTTTGTGATTTTTCTACAGCAAATGACAATTTTAAACCAGAAATAAAAATACCATTCATAAGAAGGAGATAAATTCACTTTAGGGCAACAAAATTTGTGAGTAGGGAGTTATGGTATTGAAATATATGATCACTATGGGTCAATGTACCTTGACACTCAGCCCAACATGGAAGGGGCTGGAGATTAAGTTCAACCTTTGGCTAATGGCTCAATCAATCATGCTAACATAATAGATCCTTAATAAAAATCTTTGGACACCGAAGCTCATGAGCTTCAAGGACATGAGCTAAAAGGGCAGAAGCTTTCCTGAATGAGATGATTTGTACATATATTGCTGCACATTGGATGGGCTACACAGACTGCAAGCAAGAGGTTTTTGATTTTGAGATATCCTGTGATCTTGTATGTGACTCTTCTCATGGCTGGTCCTGATTTATAGTCTTGTGTGCTATGACAAGACTAAAATCACATAGATAGTCCTTCTTAAAGTTCTTTAAGTAATTTTATTTAATTACTGAACCTGAATGAGAAGGGAAATCCTATCACATTTTTTACAGTCAGTGGAGATAGGACTGGTCTAGTTACCCTAGACTTGTAGGAGATGTGGGAAGGTACAGAATTTTTAAATAGGAACCTGCTCTTTATTTGTGAAATTGCTTCTAATTCTGGGTAGTGTCAGAATTTTATTGTAGTAGCAATAAACACATTAGAGATGAAATTAGAATGAAATGTGATTTGAGCCAAATAACTTATTGAGCTCAAAATATTTAGCTGTATCTACAAGAACTGGAGATGAAAATAAACAGGCATTGTGATAGCTGGGGCAGAAATTAAGTTTGATGTATGACTTAAACAGTGGGTTAGAGCTATTACTGCAATAAAACTATGAGACAAGGAGGGAAGAAGGAAAAGGTGAGTTTCATAAATGACAACTGTCAAAATATAAATTCTACCTAAATTCCAGTGTTCTTCCTGTCATAGTTGAACACCCCAGTAGAAGATTAAATATTTACAGTGAAACCTTCAACTTACACTGTGTTTTATATTGCAAAATACTTCATATACAAAACAAAATTCTATATGTTTCAAATATACGAAGCAAAAACCCCACGGGTGTTTAAGAAAACTTTTTTGTATAATTGCTACAGCTGAAAAACTACACTGTACTGTGTTTTGATTTCAGGAGATGTTAATGGTCCTTTCCTCTAAATAATCATGAGATAACAAATTAAGCTGCTAATTAAATATATAACTTATTTTATGTAAAAATGTACAGTCTGTTAAAATATCTTCCAATATACCTTATATATAACATATGCAAAGCAAATGTTTTACCAGTAAGGTATATCAGAACCCACCTTTCGCTTAAAAAATACATTATAAAATGCTGAACATACAAGTTATTCGCACACTGGTGGCCTTATCCTCATTTTGAGTGATCCATTTTACTGATTTATTGTTATAAGAAAATAATAAATTCCTCAATGTTAAAAAATACTTAATATAGCTGAGTTCATTCAATTATCATAAAACTCAGGAGAGGTTAAATACAATACTAAGAATTCATTCCATTATGGAATGATTCTGAAGGCAGAGCTTATGTCTAAGAACCCAAATGTGAACATCAGAATGTAAGAGGCAGAATTCCTCCAGATCACTTATCAAGTGACAAGGAGATTCTAGTGCTAGAATTTCTGTGAGCCTATTTTCCTACATGTAACAGAAATAATAGTATAACATACGTGCTGTTCATATTCTCACAATGTGACACTCATCTGTCATACTGTAACACAGCAAAAGGACCTCAGTAAACACGGCTGATCAGTCTTAGACTTTCTGTATCTCAAACTGTGAGGCACTTAAATGTCTTTTCTGTATAGAGTAGCTTAATTTAGGGCATTTTTTATGGAATTATAAAAAAAGAACTAAAGAGAAACACCAAATAAAATGTTTTTCTATTATACTTTTTATCCTTTTTTTTTTAAAGAATATCTTATTATGCTGGCGATTCACTGGCCCTGATGTGCCACAAACATATAAACCTTTCCAGTTACTATTTCTAGGTCTTGGAGATTCTTTCAAATCACATGACCCCCAAATTACTGTGTCAAGAAAGTCTTTTCCAAGCATTTATCTACAGGAACATGTTACTGCCTTCTTTTTTTGTTGTTGTTGTTGTTGTTGTTTGTTTGTTTGTTTTTGAATCAGGATACTTATCATTGACATTCTAGCATGTGTTTTCACATCTATTAAATGTTCCCATGCTTAAAAGTAAAAGACAAAATAGAAGCAATGACTTTATTTTATTCACATCTATGTTTTAAACATCCACTTTGGCCCTGGCACTTAGCACTTTAAAATAATTTTTGATTAAATGAAAGAATTTATGAGCTGAGTAGAGTTGCTGGGTCAGCCAAATACTGAGACTTTAGTGTTAATAGATACTGCCAAATTGCTTTTTCAGAAGGTTTATGTCCTCATCAAGCTTGCCCATTTTGAGCCAGCACTGCCTTATGTGCAGGCTGATAATCTTAAGTACTGGGAAAACTGAGGCAGCAAGATGAAAAGTTCAAGGTCTTCCTAGGCTACACAGTGAGTTGCAGGGCAGCCTGGGTAACTTAGTGATAAAACAGAATGAAGGCTGCGGACATTTACCATGGGTAAAGTGATTGCCTGTATGAGGATACACTAGGTACAATTGCCACAGTTGGGGTTTTATCAGTACCCTTGGTTTTATTCAATTTGATTATTATTTTTTGAGTTTTTTTAAAATTTATTTATTTTTATATCAATCACAGGTTAGGTACTTTGCATCCCAGGCTTAGCCTCCTCCCTCATCCCCTCCCACCCTCTTACTCCCTCCCTCATCTCCCTCCTCCCCGCCCCCTCCAAGTGCACCAACAGGGGAGGACCTCCTCCCCTTCCATCCAACCCCAGCTCATCCTGTCTCCTCAGGGCTGGCTGCAATGTCCTCCCCTGGGATCTAGCCAGTCTGTCACTCCCCGGCTTATATGAGGGAGGGTCAAAGAGTCAGCCATCAAGATCATGACTGAAACAGTCCCTGTTTCCCTCACTAGGGTCTTCAGTCCCACAACGAGCTATCATGGGCCCCATCTGAGCGGGGTTTCCAGGCCACATCCACACATGGTCCTTGATTGTAGAAACCGTCTCATATAAGACCCCTGTGCCCTGCTCAGTTTGGTCTTTGTGGAGTTCTTGTTCTCCCCAAGTCTCACCAACCTCCCGGATCTATCATTACATTTCGCCTTCTGCCAAAGTGATCCCTAGTATTAAT
>CM053752.1:31286038-31316954 GCA_028658305.1 Pachyuromys duprasi
CTAGAACCCCTGCTCAGATGTTGCCCATGACAACTCATTGGTGAACTGAAGACCCTAGTAAGGGAAACAGGGGCTGTTTCAGTCTTGAGCTTGATGGCTGACTCTTCGACCCTCCCCCATACATGACAGGGAGTAACAGCCTGGCTAGAACCCGGGGGAGGACATTGCAGCCAGCCCAGAGGAGACAAGATGATCTGAGGTCAGGTGGAAGGGGAGGAGATCCTCCCCAGTTGGTGGTGGACTTGGAGGGGGCAGGGAGGTGATGAGGGAGGGTTAGGGAGGGTGGGAGGAAGTGAGGGAGTGGACTACGTATGGGATGCAAAAAACCTAACCTGTGATTGATATAAAAATAAATAAATTTATTAAAAAAGAATATTCTTTATTGTCTTGCTGCAATGGGCTGTGCTTGATTTTCTTTGGAAGCACTGCCTGTCAGCATTAAAATCAAGAAATTTTCCTGAGCTCTTTAATATAGTTAGTTTTCTACTCCATACCATTTGTCTGGTGTCTGCACTTATGCCTTTATAAGATTCACTGCACTGGACTATACATATTTCCACAGGGGCTTCTTCACTAGACTTTGGGATGTCTGATAATGGTGGAGTCAAGCTTCTTCTCTATATCTTAGTGCTCTGAAGAGTTAATAGTCTTTTAATAGGAGTTTAGTCATTTTTTAATTAAATTCCCCTCTCAATCATATAGCCAGAGTGTGTAAGCCACTGGTTTATCAAATAACTATTAAAGGCAAAATTTTTTTATTGTAAAGTATTAGTCTGAAATTTTTTGCTTCATGATTTTGAGTTTTTTTTTAAGTCAGTGGATATTGTGAAAGAAATGTATACATTTTTGAAAAAGAAAGTCAGAAAAAGACTTACTAGACATAGCCTATAAACACCACGAATATCATCTGTATGCCCTACTTTTAAGTGTCAAAATAAATTGGCCCAGATCTGAAGCCCCGTGTTTTGACTAAATATCAGTCTGGATGTCTCCATCAACTTATTTTTAATGCAGTTTACATAAGAATGAATACACTTTGATTAAAACCGATTACCCCACAAAATATGTCTGGGCTTCATCTAACATGTGGAAGACCTTAAGGTGGAGGTTCCTCAAAGGAGCAGAAAAGAAAGAAAGAAAGAAAGAAAGAAAGAAAGAAAGAAAGAAAGAAAGAAAGAAAGAAAGAAAGAAAGAAAGAAAGAAGTCATAGAAGTCAAATGTTCTGGGAAATCTTTTTGGGTTCTTTGACATACGTAATATTTTCTGGGAATATATGCTGAAGGGGACTCATGATCAGACTGTATTGTGTGAATTTTCAATAAAAAAGTGCACTCCCAGAATATCTTGACTTGAGACTACAACATCAAGACATCAGCTCTCACCAGAACTTCCATACATATTCTCTCTGTGAAGTGGAGTAGCTGGTTGTCAATTCTGTATAACCTCAGTTGAAGTCAATATTACTTTCTCTTATTACACAAAGTTCCTCAGGATCTGAAAATCTCAGTCTCAGGCAGAGTGAATAAAGCATACACCAAATATCCTACATATCTATTTTGGCTATTGTGACCAACAGTCCCTGCTTGCCCAAGACTGTCTTTTTCTTGACAATAAGGTAAATGTTCAATCCCAGGCCAACCAGACAATCAGTCACCCTTGAACTCATATTCTTCAACTGGATCTTCTGGAGAGAGCTGCTATGCCTTGGCCATGCAGTTGATTAGAGTGATATTGTGTGGGCAGGAGTGGCTGGAGGTTGCTTCTGGTGGAAATGTTACATTTCCTAGGTCTGTGCTGCAGCCTCCTCTTCCACTGCAGTGGTGATGTTCATGGCCATGTTGAGCTGGCATTAGGACATTTGCCCTAGAATTCCTCCCAGACTTCTTAGATTGTCCATTGCTTCAGACCATTCCTATTCTACTTTGAGTCTGAGGTTTTGTAGCTACCCTGTACTTAAGACAAGACAGATTTTGTTTAGCTCAAGTGGGTTTGTTTAGAGAGGAAGTCTGAATATTTTTATTCCAGGAGAAAGCAGCCAGAGGAAAAATAGACACAAGATGCTAAGGAAAGGCAGTCTTGAGGGGTGTTCAGTTACAGGGAAAACGTGGATTTGTTCAAAAATAAGGGGTTTTTGTTTCTGAGCTTTTGGGAAGTGGTGGAGAGAAAGTGAGGTCATTTAAGGGTTAGCAGATGTCCATAAGTGCTCATCAGAAAACACTGGAAGAGATTTAGTGGTTAGACTCTTGACTAATTCTTTCCTTTCTTGAAGCCTCAGGCCGGTCACTTACACAATTAAGGTATGGGTCATACAGTAGAATTCTACAGCACAAACATTTCTCAACTGTAAAATCCTCCTGGGCACTGTCTCCAGACACAGTGCCAGGTTTACTTTATCACCAGAAGATGAAGGAGAGAGTCTAAAATAAACTCAAGGAGCAGGCACCATAAAGAAGATGCTAACAAGTCTGTTAGGGCTTTTTAATCAGCAGGATTCATTATGGTAAATGTGAATGGCTTTGTAGAGTTCCTAATTTCCTGCTTATCTCATTAACTATATTTGTGCCACAAATGACTTGACTTTTAGTTTGTTGACAAGAACAGACAAGGGTAATTAAATAATTATAGGCAGTAAATGCATTTCACTCTGCATCAGTTAGACTGGAGACCAAAATGAACTGACGACAATAATTCCAGCCCAAGCGTTTTATTTGTGTCCTCACTATTGACAGTCAAAGGACACAGAGTCCATGCTTCCCACATGGTCCCTCATTCCTACACATTGGAGCCCCTAAACATCCTGAATTTCTGTATCCCCCAATTTCAACATTCCACAATTTTGACATCTAGATTTCCTCACTCATAAAGTCAAAAATTTAATGTCTTTTTAATTGAAGTTTTCTAAAAATGCATTTGGAATTTTATTTTGTACATAAACAGCTACATTTCATTACATTTATTTTATCTGACAAAGAAAATATTAAAAAATTAAATCCTGTTTGACTTCCTATGCATTCCCATTTAATCCTATGTTTTATACTATTTACAGTTTATTCACTTTGTATCCAGCTGTAGCTCCCTGGTCTAAAAGCCAGCCCCTCTGAGTTCGTGTCAGAGGCAGTTCAACCTGGAGAGGATAGGAACTCCACAAGGAGAGCAACAGAACCAAAATATCAGGGCACAGGGGTCTTTTCTGAGACTGATACTCCAACCATGGACCATTCATGGACATAACCTAGAACCCCTGTTCACATGTAGCCCATGGCAGCTCAGGATCCAAGTGGGTTTCCCTAGGAAGGGGAACAAAGAATTTGGAAGTTTTTATTCCTTTTTTTATTCCTTATTTTTTATGATTTACAATTTATTCATTTTATATACCAATTGTAGCCCCTCCTTCATTTCCTCCCTGTCCCACGCTCCTCTTCTCATCTCCCCATCCCATTCTCATAGTCCACTGAAAAGAGGAGTTCTCCCCTGCCAGCTAATGAAGTCTTCCTGCTCATCAAGTCTCATCAGGTCTGCCTGGATCCTCTTCCTCTGTGGCCCAGCAAGGCCACATCACCAGGGGGAAGTGATCAAAGAGCAGGCAACCAAGTGACAAGAGGCAACCCCTGCTCTTCTTACTCAGGGACCCACATGGAGACTGAGATGACTATTAGCTACATCTGAGCAGGGCATCTAGGTCCTCTCCAGACACGGTCCTTGGTTGATACATCAGTCTATGCAGGAACCACTAGATATTTTAGCTTTATTGGCCTCCTTGTGGAACTCCTGTTCCCTCCAGGTCCTTCTATCTGCCCCCCAAATACCTTCTTCTATAAGACTCCATGAGCTCTGTCAGAAATATGGCTGTGAGTCTCAGCATCTGCTTCAATCCCCTGTTGGGTATAGCCTTTCTGAGGCCCTCTAAGGTAAGCTCCTGTCCTGCCCCCCCCACAAATTAGGGAAATAACACCCTTCACAATAGACACACACACACACACACACACACACACACATAAAGTATCTTGGTGTAACTCTAACCAAGCAAGTAAAAGACTTTCATGAAAAAAACTTCAAGTCTCTGAAGAAAGAAATTGAAGAAGCTATCAGAAGATGGAAAGATCTCCCATGCTCATGTATTGGTAGGATTAACATAGTAAAATGGCAGTCATACCAAAAGCAATCTACATATTCAGTGCAATTCACAATAAAAATACCAATACAATTCTTTACAGACCTTGAAACAAAAATTTTCAGCTTCATATGGAAAAATGAAAAACCCAGAATAGTTAAAACAATCCTTAACAATAAAAGATCTTCTAGAGGTATCTCTACCCCTTATCTCAAGCTGTACTATAGAGCAACAGTAATAAAAACTGCATGGTACTGGCATAGAAACAGACTGGTGGATCAATGGAATGTATGATATGGAACCAGAAATCAACCCACATACCTACAGACACCTGGTTTTAAAAAAAAAAAGCCAAAACCATACAAGGGGGAAAAGATAGCATCTTCAACAAATGGCGGTAGTCTAACTGGATGTCCACTGCAGAAAAATGCAAATAGACCCATATCTATCACCCTGCACAAAATTAAAGCCCAAGTTGAGTCAAAGACCTCAACATAAAACCATACACACTAAATCTGTTGGAAGAAAAAGTGGGGAAGAGCCTTGGACTCAATGGCACAGAAGACAACTTTCTGAACAGAACACCAACATCTCAGGATCTAAGATCATCAATTAGCAAACGGACCTCATGAAACTGAAAATCTTCTGTAAAGCAATGGACACTGTCAACAGAACAAAGTTACAACCTACAGACTAGGAAAAGATCTTCACCAACCCTACACCTGACAGAGGCTAATATCTAGAATATGCAAAGAACTCAAGAAATTAGACACACACAAAAAAAAAACCCAAATAATTTAATTTTAAAAAATGGGGTACAGAGCTAAACAGAGAATTCTCAACAGATGAATATCAAATGGCAGAGAAACACTTAAAGAACTGCTCAACATCCTTAGATATCAGGGAAATGCAAATCAAAATTACTCTGAGATTCCATCTTATACTCATCAGAATGGATAAGATCAAAAGCTCAAGTGATAACACATGCTAGAGATGTGAAGAAAGGGGAACCCTCATCCGTTATTGGTGAAAGTACAAACTTTTGATTTTGATTTCTACTTTGGAAATCAATCTGTGCTTTCTCAGAAAATTGGAAATAGCACTACCTCAAGATCCAGCTATACCACTCCTGGGCCTATACCCAAAAGATGCTACACCATTCAAAAAGAAGAACATTTGCTCAACTATATTCATTGCATTTGAAATTTTTAGGTTACATGCTTTAACATTCATACACAGTTTTGTTTATGCTGAGTTCCTGGATGTTAGAATTAGGCAGTGAGTTCTTTGTACATGAGCCAACAGACTCAAAAAGATGAGCTAGTTTGTCTAACATCAAATACCCACTTATTTGTTCACACAGGATGAAAGCACAAATCTATGCAAAGAACCAGAAATAGAGAGGCAATACAGCATGCTCTCTCGTCTTCACAAAGCCAGTGCTGAATGCCAACTGTTAACTGGCTCTTTAAGCCAGGAGAAGAAAAATAAAGCAATTTTTGCCTGAGCTATGCATTGAAAACAGCTTAAAGGAAATGTGGAATGGTTCAAGTTTTGATTTTGAATGTTCCTTTGAGATCCATCCCATGGGAGAGACACTATCTAATGATACCTGTGGTATGCATGCAGACAGGAGCCTAGCATAACTCTTGTCCTCTGAGCGGCCTCACCCAGCAGCTGATGGAAACAGATGAAGAGACCCACAGCCAAACATTAGGTGGAGCTGAGGGAGTCTTGTAGAAGATTTGGGGCAAAGAATGAGATCAAGGATAACACAAGAAGACCTACAGAGTAACCTAACCTGGGCCCATGGAACCTCAGAGAGACTGAACCACCAACTATTATTTTTATGATACATGTGTAAAGAATATAAAGATGATGGTCAGTGATACCTCTGCCCTTGAGGAGCTAAGCACAAAAAGAAGGATATCCAAAGAATGAACTGTTTTTTTAAATTATATTTATATATTTTTATTACAGTTTATTAGCTTTGTATCCCTGCTGGTGCCCTCTCCCTTGTCTGCTCTCAGTCCCACCCACCCTCCCTCTTCTCCTCCTATGCCCTTTCCTTAGTCCTGTGATAGGGGACACTCCATTTCTGTCTGACCCTAGTTTATCCCGTCTCATCAGGGCTGGCTGCTTTGTCTTCCTCTGTGGCCTGGAAAGGCTGCACCCCCCAGGGGGAGGTGATCAAAGAGCCTGCCACTGAGTTCATGTCAGAGACAGCTCCTGTACCCCTTACTAGGGAGCCCACTTGGAAACTGAGCAGCCAATGAGCTTACTTAAACAGGGAGTCTAGGTCATCTCCATGCAAGGTCCTAAGGGAGAGTGGGTGGTCTCTACAGGCCCCCCTGGGCTCAGGTATTTTCGCTCGGTTGTTTTCCTTGTGGAGTTCCTGTCCCCTCCAGGTATTTCTGTCTCCCTCTTCTTCCATAAGGATTCCAGCACACTTCCCAAAGTTTGGCTATGAGTTTCAGCATCTCCTTCAATACCCTGGTGGGTAGAATCTTTCAGAGGTCTTCTATGGAAGGCTCCTGTCCTATGCTTTCTCTTCTCCTACTTCTGATGTCAGGCAGAAACCAAGAGTATGGCTGTTTAGATGATGTCAATTATAACATTGAAAGTGGGGCTCTTCTGGAACTCTGACTTTCAGGCATGGCATAATCATTGCCATCTCGAGCTTGCTAGTTGTGAATTCTTACACGAGACCCTCATAATACCAGTACTAATGTATTTTCT
Source organism: Pachyuromys duprasi (assembly GCA_028658305.1). Taxonomy (NCBI): domain Eukaryota; kingdom Metazoa; phylum Chordata; class Mammalia; order Rodentia; family Muridae; genus Pachyuromys; species Pachyuromys duprasi. Next base: position 31,292,889 of record CM053752.1, read on the forward strand.
CATGGAAAGGAGTGGAAAGCAATCTTCACACTTTCTGACCTGAGATTCTAATCACTCACTCTTTCCCCATCTCCCACACCTACTTATAATCTTGTCCCAGTTGCATGTGGTCTTAGGACACACTAGAGAGTAGTGAGCCTAGAAGATTGAGGGGAGTTGGAAAGTTTTCAGTAGTGAAACTGTTTACAAGTGAAGCAAGGGACTCCAGCAATGCAGCCTTCATGATTTGTCATGCATACCGAATTAATGCAGTGGTCTAAGGGTCCTCCGTACTCTTGTAGTATATCCTACACTAATGATCATATAAGAAATACCAAGAAACTCATTGCCAGGCAAAGCTAGACTTAGATGGAATTGTTTCTTTGGTTTGTCATTGACCTATGAATCTGGGCTGAATAGAAATAGACTCCTCAGGAAAAGCCACAGTTCGTGATGCTATGGAGAGACAAAACAAAGGGACAGAGAAAATAAGGAGGGTAGAGGAAATAAGATATGAAAAGAGGGACTGTATAAAGGAAAATATCTTGCTATATATAACGTGATGTTATTAATAGACATGTTTACTGTGGCGTGCTCGGCTTTTTATATTCTTGATTTTTTTTTTAAGGTTCTGGCAACAAAGATGCAAGATAGAATTAAAAGACCTATCTCATCAAAGAAGCTTTTCTTTACCTCAAATGGAGACCATTACAGAAAACCAGAACAGGTCATAGTGCAGAGATCTAGAGTTTATATGGGGCCCAGCTTAAATGGATATATGTCCTATCCCTAAGGCTCAGTAAACATCACAGAAAAGACAGTAGAAAGATTCTAAAAGCCAGAGGGCCAGGAAGTCTGCTGGGAGATGAGAGTGTGTCTGTTAGAAATGACAGGGAAGCTGCACCCATGCTGTCTCAATAATAGGTATCTGACGTATCTAAATAGGACCTGAACAATGATAATAGCAATAGACATGCTAACTCAGAGAGAGAACTCTCATGGGGCCCTACCCCTAGACAAAGAAATACAAGCAATTAATGTCTACTGAGAGAAGATAATTAGCCTCTCCTATGGATGAGCCAACTAATTGCTTATCCAATACAATGTGGTCAACCTTGAAATTATATACACACAAATCACACTAAATGGACTTAGCAGAGTTTACTATGCATATCTCTATGTGTGTGTCTTTCTCTCTCTTTTTCTCTCTCCCTCTGTGTGTGTGTGTGTAAAATAATAAAAAAGATGCTATTAATTTGAGAAGGAGTAAGGGATCATGGCTGATTTGGAGAAAGTACAGGGAAGGAGGAAGTGACGTGGGTATATTTTAATTAATATTTAATAAAATAAGATTAAAAACCTATCTTATCATAGTTCATTAATTGAGTTAAAGTGGGAAGAGTGTTAAGTGTATTGTCCTGGCTTTGCCAGGTCTTTTTATTTTTAAAATTTTTTGTCTTTTACAATTTATTCCTTGTATATCCTGATTGTAGCACCTTCCTCAGATGTAGCTGATAGACAGCTCAGTCTCCATGTGGGTCTCCAAGTAAGGGGAGCAGGGGCTGCCTCTGTCATGGACTCAGTTGCCTGTTCTTTGATCACTTCCTCCTGGGGATGCAGCCTTGTCAGACCACAGAGAAAGAGGATCCAGGCAGTACTGATGAGATTTGAGAGGTCTTTATAAAATCCACTCCCAACCACTCACTTGCAGACAGAGGTAGTGTGGTGCCTGCGTAGAACGGAATCTGTCCTCCCCTCCCATCTCAAAGCTGCTGTTGAGTGCTGGAACATCTGCCCCACTGTGGAAGGGGGCGGAGAACAGCTGCACTGAGTAAATATAACATAAAAAACAAACAACCAAAAGAAAAAAAAACAGTTATGGTGGCTATGTAGCACAGTGTGAAGGAGATGGTTAACTCACATTCATTTACCGCTTGAAATCGTGTGCACAGAATGATCAACAGACTTATTCGCTTTTAATAATGGATTAGAAGCTAAGTGGAGAATGTGAAGCTTCTGAAGCTCCAAAGGAAATGGTTGACATGCTGCCTGCTGTGATTTTCAAACAATATTTTACCTTACTGATATCCTTTGGAAAGACGTCAGAAGGCAGCTGAAAAGCTAGGCATTGCAGTGAAGCCCTCAATACAGTACTCCAGGATGGGTTATTCCTTTCCCAGAGGTAGCCAGGATGTTCTTAGAGGGCATGGCTCTAGCCTGCCAAGGCTGCCACTTTTATTGAGGACAGTGGTATCAAACTCTCTCTGGGGTAGACAAAGAAATCTTTCAATTCCTGGCCTGTATCCTAAGTGACCTCTTGCAAATTATTTAAATACTTTATCCCTAAGACAAATCCAAACTTGGTAGTAGTGGCATAAAATATTAGAGAGCAATGTAAGTGCTGGCAGCTGGTTTATTGCCTTCCATTTATCATTTATAATTTTTCCTTCTCCAAACAGGCACCCAGCTTTGTCAGAGGATGAGGAGAGAGTGCCCTGGCCATGCCTTGTACCTCCTTTGTTCCCTCCATGATTGCCCCCTCTGTCTCTTTATAGGAGGTAGTGGTGGATTGGATGGAAGCTGAATGACTGAGGGACAATATAACTAGGATACCTCCAGTGTGCTGACAGTGGGCCATTGATACAGGCTGGATATGGAATGTTTCCAGGCTTATATGTTGAAGATTTGGGTTCTTATGGCAACACCACTGAATCATATGGGGTACTGAACACGGAAAATACATCAAAAGATTAATCTACTGATAAGTTTATAGACGAATGGGTTATTAGGAAGTGAGGCCTAGGTAAAGAAAGCGCATACCTGGGAGTATAGGGTTGGGCCTTTGAAAAGTGTTTCTTGTTCCTAACCTTCCCATCCCAAAACTCATTTCAAGTCATAACAAGGTGATCAGCCTTCTCTGCCACATACTTCCACCATGCCATACTATAGAATTCTACCTCACCTAAATCCAAATTAATGGTGTTAAGCAAAGAAATGGAACTAAACTAAGCTGTTTCCCTTCCTAAGTTGTTTTTCCTCTGTAAATGTCACAACAAAAAACAAATCAACACAGCATTTCTGAGTGAAGAAGAGGAGAAAAATAGAAAGTTCACATGGACACCCATGCTGGGTTTGGTCTCAGGACAACCATACCTGAGTCTCTTTATTTAGTTTCTATTTACTAACTCACTTTCTCTTCACCATGTGCACATTCTCCAAATGTGAGTAACACTGTGGTCTTCCTTAGCCACCTACTGCCCGCTCACTTCCTAACTACATACACGTTCATCTGTGTCTTCACCACTCTTACAGATAAACCATGCTCTCTAAATGGTGAAGCACCGTTTTTCTTTTGGCTGCCTGATAATGCTCTCCCATTTCTTTCCTTTCTCTTTGCTCTCAGACTTCATTGTCATCCCTCACTGTGTCTAAAAGAAGTACCATCGAATGGATTGGCAATAAATGGATGAAACAAAGTATACTTGTAGACAGATGGCTAAGCATCTCTCTCCTTCAATCTTGTTGAAGAGGAAAAGATATCAGCCTCTCTCTCTCTCCATGAATGACAGAATCATTTTTTAAATCACCTATTAGATATTTATCAAAAACACAGAGCACAGCTTCCTTCACAAAGGTCTTGAGTGATTCTGCTTAGCCCAGAATGGTCCCAAATTACCTTATATTTGCAAAATGTGTAAATTAAGTACATTACATACTTGCACGGAAAAGGTCTATGTAACTCTGTGTAATAAAAAATAAATGTACTTTATAATAATCTTTTAATCTAATAAGTTGCTACTAAAATTGTAAGGCACATTTAAGGGAATTTAAATTTAATCTTATTTTCTTCCTAAACAGGTTTTACAATAAACATGTCCTTACTAACATACAATATCCATGCCAGACCTGATTACGAGGTCACTGACAATGGAAGCATAAATGTGTTGTGACATCTTTAGTCTCTACTGAACCAAATAGCAAAGTCATGAAGCATAGTATTCTTGGAAGTGCAAATACCACACTGAACTGAGAAGTTTCCTTTCATCTGAAAATTGTGACTTTTGTCTAGAACAAATGAAATATGAATTTTGATTCTGTTTTCATGTGATTCTATGAGAAAGGATAAAATGTTTGCTAACATGTCTACATTGCAAGAAAAATTGAAAACAAGTATAACTACATAAAAATGTAGTTAATTCCAACATTACCCCATTTTTTGTTCAATATGAAATAAACATAAAGTTTTCAAAGGTAGTTTCTTTCTCTGCTTAAACCAAATGAATCTCAAAATACAGATTCAGGAATGTGGAGAACGGATTTGTAGGTCAGAGAGAGGATTGATAGGCTGGGAGGCAAATAAAAATGGATGAAGGTTTAAATAATTAGAATACATTAGGTATGAAAATATCAAAGAAAAAATGTAATTAGTGAAAAAGTTAAAAGATGAAACAGTCAATAGTGTGAATAGTATTATAAAATTCATAGAACCTCAACAATGGGAATACATATTAATTGTGTAATAATATGAACATTAAACTTTGTGAAATATTTCTGTGGTACAAATATAGTTAATAAATTAATAAAATTACATGTGAGGCAGAAATATATTTAGAAGCTGGTTACAGAACTCTAAAATTTGGTGTTCTTCAACTGAGAGAGATAGACATCAAAAGTCTCATTGCGTAATAGACAGCAACTAAAACAGAAACACACAAACAATCAAAGTACAGCAACCAAGTGTCAGTGAGTACTGAGCATTAAAGATGGCATATATATTATACCTTTTATCCCCAAGATTTATTGACCATCACAGAAGAAGGGACAGAAAAATTGTAAGAGCCAGAGATAAGGGAGGACTGGTACAAAACAGTGTCTTCTGGACACAAGAGGACCCCTTAATATATGTTTTCACATCAACTCTGGTTGCCTGCACAAGACCATCACAAAATCAAGCCAGTCAACATTCTAGCATAGAGAGGGAGGGGCCCACGAGATCAATATCCAACTGATAAGCTACTGATAGTTGATGGCTACTTGAGACAATGAGAGGAATAATCAGTTTTCTTTAAGGGTGTGGCTCCTAGTAGATCAGCTATGCTATAGTGGATGATCCCATGTATTCATTCATATATGGGAAGCACAAATTGGAGTCATTTTTTTAAAGAAAAAAGTACATAAATTTGGGAGGGCACTTGGCAAGGTAGAAAATCTGGGAGGAGTCAGCAGGAGGATTGGAGGGTTTAAGTTGATTAAAATTCAATGAATTCATACATGAAGTCTCAAAGAATGAATAAAATAGATTTAAAATGAGAAAGAGTATATGCATTTAGGATTCATTCAACTGAGAGTGTATGCACACATGCATAAGCACTCATGCAAGCACAAACTTTCCTTCATTATTACTTAAAATTGCTCCAATTTAAAGACCTATGAAACTTTGAAGAACTACTTTCTAAAACCTAAGTGTCTTAGAATACTTTGAAATGATTATTCTATGCAAGCCCTCCAAATTGTGGTATCATTTTGTTCAAAAGTTTTAAGCAATTGAAGTTTGAAAGCAAATTACAATTATTGAGAAACAAGGTCTGCAAATAAAAAGATGTGAAAATGAATCTTGACAAAGACACAGAAAGAGCTAGAAAAAATAAATTATAAGAGCTCAAAGGGCATACTGCAATCCACTCTAAAATGTTAAATTATTCAATCTGAAGAAATTTTTCTAATGTAATCCTATTTTTAATTGAATGAAATAATATTGTCTGAAAGGTAGAATTAAGTTAAAATATATAATTTTCTACATTCTAAATTTAGAAAAATATTCAAATAACACTGAAAGCAGAATGTAACTTTTTGACATGTTTCAACTTATAAAATATAGACATTGGCCCAACCTGAAAGCACCCTATGGGAGAGAGCCAACCTCTGACATTATTAACAATACTCTGCTATGCTTGCAATCAGGAGCTTAGCATAGCTGACCTCTGAGAGGATCCACCCAACAGTGGATTGAAACAGATGCTGAAACTCCCAGCCAAACATTGGTTGAAGAGTAGGGAGTCCGGTGGAAAAGTAGGGGGAAAGACAGAAGGACCTGGAGGGAACAGGAGCTCCATGAGAAGACCAATAGAGTCAACTAACAAGGGCCCAGAAAAGCTTGCGGAGACTGAAGCACCAACCAAGGACCATGCATGGACTGGATCTAGGCTCCACAGATGAAGCCAATGATCAACTCGAGTTTCACGGGGTTCTCTAGTAAGGGGGGCAGGGGCTGTCTCTGACACACACTTTGTTGCCTGCTTTTTTTTATCACTCCCCTTGGTTGGCTGCCTCAGTCAGGCTACAGGGGACTCAGTCCTGATGCGACTTGATGTGCTGCTGTGGGTTGGTAGGGGGACTTCCCTTTTCTGAGCAGTAAGGGAGTGTATAAGAAGAATAGTAAGGGAAGGTGGAATTTGGAGGAGAGGAAGGGGCTATGATCTGTATGTAAAGTGAACAAATTAATTAATTAAAAATAAAATAAAATACACACATTATAGAAAAAACAATGTATTGAGAGAAAATGTCTCTCTCTATTGGTGAAAACATGGCAATAACCTCTATATATATCAATACAAAGGGGGAATAAAGAATGTTATTATTCTGTCAGAATTTACTCTGTACCTGATTGGGCATCTTTTTACCTATAATAAAATAGTTCTCTCCACTGGGACTACAATGGTCTTCTAAAAAGATCCAGGTTTTTTCATACTGAAAATTGCTCATTTACTACCCAATGCCTGTATCTTTGAAAAAAAAATTTGGTAAAACACAAACAACAACAACGTAAGAGTAGTAAGGCTATTAGGGGCTGGGATGGTGGTATTGCAGACAAATAGAAATGTTCTATAAGTCTGAGAACCTGAACTTGGATTCCCCAGAGCCCATGTAAATGCCAGGTAGGCATAATGGCCTGATTGGCATCCCAAAGCATAGGAAATAGGAATGAGGACCCCCCGAGCAAGCTAGCCAGACAAACTAGCTAATGTGGTGAGTTCTGGGTTCAGAGACACCCTGTCTCAGTATACAAAGTGAAGAGCTATGGGAAGGTATTTGAAATCAACCTTGGTCTCTCTCTTGCGCACACACACACACACACACACACACACACACACACACACTTGCAAATGTTCATACATAGGTGCATACCGCACATGTATACTTACACAAAAAAATATTAGGACAATAATGATCAGCATGGTTGATAACACTAAGGCTACAGTACTTGTACCTTGCAGGATCCAGCAGCTCTCTAATTGTTTTAAAAACCCACACAAGAGACAAGTCATGTCTGGTACTGGAAACCTAGCCAACTACAAAGGGCTAGTGAAGGCATGAATCTTAGAGAAAAACCACCACCTTATCAGACTATTAATAATGCCTAACTACACTCTAAATATTTGTCCTTATATCCCAGATAAGAGAAGGTGTCACCTCTCCTCGAGGAAACTTGTCTGTGAAACAGACATAGACCACTACAGAAAACCACATCCAATCAATATGCAAAGTTGTGGAGACCAGTCCTGATGGACACATCTACAAAGCATCCCCACACCTAAGGCTCAGGGGACATTGCAGAGGAGGTGGTGGGAAACATTGTAAGAGGCAAAGGATAAGGAGGTTTGCTGTGAGCTTGTGTCTCCTGGTAGTATGGAAAGCTATACCCATAAAGTGTCAGCAACATGACTGCCTAAACATGAGATAAACAAGGACCACAATAGAGATGACCAAGCAAATGGGCTAAAGCCCTAGCTAGCAGCCTCAAACCTACACAAAGAACTATAGACAACTAAAAACTGTTGAGAATAGGAGAAATAGTCTTTTCCAGGAAAGGGCGCACCAATTGGTTATCCTATATGAAATGATTGTTCCTGGAAACATACATATAAATAACATTATTCAGATGGAGTTGATTGTGTTTAAGAATGTCTGTATACATAGAACTATGTACATGTAACAACAATTAATGGAAAAAAGAGGCCGTAAGTTTAAAAGAGAACAAGGAGGGATATAGAGGAGGGTTTGAAGGGAGAAAGGGGAGAGATTATATAATTATATTATAGTCTCAAAAATAATAGAAAGGAAAATGCATTCTCCAGGAAATTGCAATGATTTTGAGTAAAATCAGGTATGAGTATACCTGTGAGTAAAGAGGGAACTCGTACTTCTACGAGAAACCTAGCGAGCTTCATGGGGTATGTTTTAGCCTCCCTTTACAGCAAATGGAGACCAGAAACCCACAACAGGATACAATGCAGAGATCAACAGAACCCAGTCCCAATGGCACACACATCTATATCATGATCCTCTGTCCATGGCTCAGGGAACATCACAAAAAGAGGGGGTGAAAATATTGTAAGAGTCAGAATACCAGTTAAGTCAGCTAAAACAGGTTCTCCTAGAAATGGCTGTATAAACAAGAGCTGAACAATGGCAATATCCATGGACATGCTAACATGAAAGAGGAAAATTTTCTCTGGTTTTTAGACTAGGAACTACAGGCAACTATTGACTGCTAGAAGAATTAGCTTGACCCACAGATGAGTACTCCTTTTGGTTGCTTAGTACAGAGTGTTTATCCCTGAAACTATATATACACAAACAACTAAAACAAACTCACAGCTTGTATCTATGTATTTATGCAAATACATACATATGTAGGTATATAACAGTAATAATCAAAGAAAAAGAGACTTATTAGTTTGAGAGTGGTGGGTAATAGTAGGAGCTCAAGGGAGGAAAGAAAGGATAAAAGGCTGTAATTCTACTTTAATTAAAATATGTTTAAATATAAATCATTATGCTATTTTTAATATTTAGATAATAAATACAGATTTACATTTAATATTTACCTTAAAATACAAGTATATTTGCTACTTAAACATGCTTGAAAGTTTTGTTTCTGAAAATAGTTCTGATGCAAACTCTTCTACAGGTCCATGAATATAATCAAATATCTCTTCACATAGATAATATACATGAATGTGATATATAAGAGTGCCTGCCTGTAAACATACTTAAAAAGAAAACCTTTAGCTGGGTGGTAGTGGCATATACCTTTAATCTCAGCATTCGGGAGTCAGAGGCAGGTGTATCTCTGTGAGTTCTAGGCCACCTGATCTACAGAGTGAGTTCCAGGACAGTCCAATCTACACAGACAAAACCTGTCTCAAAAGTCCAAAAAAACCAAAACAACCTACCACACACACAAAAATCACCACCAACAACAATACCAAAACCCTTTCATTCCTGAAAACATTATAATTTAGATGACATTATAGTTTGAATGTAATATGTCTATCACAGGCTCATATGTTTGAACATTTGTCGCCAACTGATGGTGCTGTTCTGGGAAGCTGTAGAACTTTGAGGACATGAGGCCAAGCTGATGAACACAGGCTAACAAGAGGCATATACTGAACCAGGTTATAGATTAGTGTTTCTGCTGCATGATCCATCAGTATGTGAGAAGTGGCAGCTACAAGCTCCAGCCACTCCATCATGTCTTTCTTGCCAAAATAGACTACTGTATTTCCTGGAACCATGAGTTGGAAAACTCCCTTCTGTTGTTTGTATTGTCATGGCTATCAGAAGAAGAACAGATGATGAAGCCCATGAATAGCAAACCTAACATAACAATATGTGTCCTATGGAACTATTTCTGAGAATAGAGGAGCCTAAAATGTCATGTCTTCAGATGTCCTTTCATTAGAGTCAAAAGCAATGCTGCTACAAACTCAGGTTTGTGTTTCTTCATCTAAAAAACAGCTGCCAAGAGTCAAGTTCTCCCTGCCAGAGACAGTGCCTTCTTATTAATTGATTAGTTTATCTTCAGAGCACTTCTTTTGGGACACTAACTATGTAACATAAATTACTATATCGGCATTAGTGTAAAGGTAACTAATACAAGAAAATCCAGTTTCTATTAAGTAACAGAAAACTGAAGAGCTGTCTGACGAAATAGTCTACATCCTGGATCACCATGGCTTAATAATCAGATAAGGAATGTCAAATGGTGGAAGGTTGTCACTATTTTAAGGCTGTTGGACTGTTGTGGGAGGAAGCAAGTGAGTAACCATGAGATCTTACTCAATCGTGACACTTAGATCATGAGTCAAAAGTATTGGAATGCATCACATTGCATTTTATTTAAAGAACGGTGACATGACTTATAAAAAATCATGCAAGCAGTCATCCATATAGTGACTATAGGCATCTTCCGTACCCAGCTGTCATTTCCATATACCATTTCTTTTTATCCATTTTCTGTATATACAGGAGTGTGCTTATTTATGTGAATGTAGTTGTTGTGTGCATATGTGTGCACTTGTGTGAAGAAGATAAAGGTCAGTTTCAGGAATCAGTCCCCAAGTGCTATCCACATTGTTTTCTGAGAAAGAGTCTCTCACTGGTCTAGAACTCATGGATTAAGATAGACTTGCTGGCCAGTGTGTCCAGGGGATCTGCCTGTTTCTACTTCCCCAGTGCAGCATTAGGAGTATATTTTATCATGTCAAGCTTCAAAAAAATTGTTGAATATTTTTAAATTTTTTTATTTATTACAATTTATTCACTTTGTATCTCAGCTGTAGCCCCTTTCCTTATTCCCTCCCAATTCTGCCCTCCCTCCCTCTTCTCCTCCCATGCCCATTCCCTTCCATCTGACCCTAGCTTATCAGGTCTCAACAGGACTGTCTCAATTCTCTTCCTCTGTGGTCTGGTAAAGTTGCCCCCCCCTTCAGGGGGAGGTGATCAAAGAGCCAGCAAGTGAGTTCATGTCAGAAACAGTCCCTGTTCCCATTATAAGGGAACCCACTTCGACACCAAGTTGTCATGGGCTACATCTGTGCAGGGGTTCTAGGTTATCTCCATGCATGGTCGTTGGCTGGAATATCAGTCTCAGAAAAGACCCCTGGGCCCAGATTTCTTGATTCTGTTGCTCTTCTTGTGGAGCTCCTGTCCCCTCCTGGTCTTTCCATCTCCTTCTTTCATAAGATTCCCTGTACTCTGCCCAAAGTTTGGCTATGAGCCTCAGCATCAGCTTTGATACAATGCTGGGTCAGAAGGAAAGGAAGGAGGACCTCCCCTCTCAGTGGGCTTGGAGAGGGGCATGGGAGGAGATGGGGGAAGGAGGGTGGGATTGGGAGGAATTGAGGGAGGGGCTACAGGTGGGATACAAGTGAATAAACTGTAATTAATACAAAAAACTAAAATTAAAAAAAGAAGAAAGAAAAGAAAGGAAAGAAAGAAGCAAGAAAGGAAGGAAAATGGAAGAGAAGGAGGGAAGGAGGAAGGAGGGAAGGAGGGCTGAAAGGAAGGAAAGCAGAAGAGAGAACAAGAAAAATAAACTTGTTAAACACTGAGGAAGACATTTTTATAAACATTTCACATTTTCAAATATTGGCAGAGAGCTATCTGTACTGTGGGCAAGACTATCCCCATTTTACAGGTGCTAGAATTGAAGCTTAAAAACAAACACATTACTGAATACCTACACCCACATTTGTTGCAATCATCTATTTCAAAAAAGAAACTATTTCAAATTTAGAGTGGCATTCTATTACTGGTTTTCTTTCAAGCTTCAATCCACCCTCCAGAATCTGCATCTTACACTCATTCCTGGGGATTGTCTAAGTGTGGTCTCTTCATCCTTCTGAAGTTTTCATCCTGCTTCTAGTTCCCTTCTACTGCTTCTATCACTTCTGTTTTTAGAGACAGATCTGTCAAAGGCATCATGCTTCTGGGATGATAGCTGAGAGAACTTCTGTTGGCTTCCATCTGGGTACCAAGCGGTTACAGATGGATACTTGCTGCAACCTTGAAGATTAAAATAAGAAGTCTTCTGCTCACAAGGTTAATGATTTAAAAGAGAGGAGGGGAGTAAGCTAGGGTCGTCAGCCAGTGCCATACATCACAGCCATTTAAGATGTGAGCTGTGCTCACCTAATGGGCTCTGCATCTGCTCCTAATTCATGGCCCCTCACTCTTTTATCCATATCCATGAGACAGTAAATTCTATTTATAAGATGCCTAATCAGAGTATTAAAGCTGCAGATTTAAGGAAAACACTGATGAACTGCAGTACAACAAGCTATTCCTTTCACAGATGTACAGACAGAGATAGGGAAAGAAGAGGAAAACCTAGAAAGAGCATAAAGGCTACTTATATTCAAAATCATAAAGTTTGTTAAGAGTTTTAAATAATACACAGATGTAAAAACTGAAGCCAGAAGATTCACAAGACTTTCACACTATTAACAGGAAGTAAATGACAGGTACCTTGCTTGAATATAAAGAAACCTGTATTTTGAGAAACAAGAATATCTATTCTATATTGGGTAATGATGATCTGCTTTTTGCTAACATAAAGGTATTCAGTTTCAACTCGGTTTTTAAATTTATGAATCAGGCATAATTCTTTTACACTGCCCCATTACTGATACAATAAACACATGAGATCGTGAGGGTGTCTGGTAATATAATAGGTAAGGTGCTTTAAATTATGTATTGTGTTGATATACCAAGAGAAAGCAGAACAAATGGAAAATCAGCACCTCCTCTTGCATCCAGAGAAAGGACCCCAAGCAAAGAAATAGAAAGGCCGGTGCAAAGAATCAATGTACTGGGGTAGAATCCAAGTATGAAAGATACCACTGGAAACAGTTAGAAACACATAGTCTGTAATTGCTGGATTTCATGGGGCTTAGTGAGGGCAAAATTGAAAGTAAAAACAAAAACAAAAACTACAGAGGTAACAAGAGAATGAGAAACCATAGGCTAGAAGAATATATTTGTCAAAGACCAAACTGGTAAAGAAATAGCCAAACTGCAAAGAAAACTCAACAGAGCAATTGACCATCTCAAGAAAAACAGGCAAAATGCATGAACAAAGAAGACATATTGATGGCGAATGAGTGTGCTTATTACTCACTGTCTGTATGGAGCACAACATCCTTGATATACCACTGAAGAAATGTTAAGAGTGCCAAATGCAAGAATGCCAGCATGTGCTGGTGAGGTGGGCAATAGGAGCATCCAGCCACTGCCCACAAAGGCAGCCTTTTTTGGAAGACAGCTGAATAGTTTCTGGAAAACTAAATATAATCTTGTCATATGACACAGCAATCTTACTTCTTCATATTCACTCAAGTAATTGAAAACTTACAACCACACAAAAACCCACACATGAATGTTTATGGCAATCCATAACTGTCAAAGTAGAGGACAAAACTGGAAATATTCTTCAACAGATGAATAGAAAAATAAAGCGTTCCATCTGAGTGATGGACTATTGCTCAGAGCCAAAAATAACCCCCCCAAAACAAAAAACAAAAACGAAAACAATGATCTCCCAAGACATGGGAAGACATGAAGGGATCTTGAATGCAGATCACTAAGTATAGACCCCCCCCAAACCCATTTTAAAAGGATGCATGTTGTATGATTTTTACTACATGGCATTCTGAAAAAGATTCAATGATGAAGACAACAAAAGGATCATGGTATCTAAGGGTTAAGGAAGAAGATATGATTAATTGGTATAACTCAATTGATTTTTAGGGATGTGAATGATTTCTGTGTGATGTTATTAAGGTAGATACATACTATTATAAAACACAGTATACTAATGTAGACTTTAGGAAATAAGAATGTGTTCATGTACGTTCAATAATACTGATAAGTTTACCACTCTAGTGGTTCTTAATGGTGAAGGGGCCCATACTCATACTATACAGCATGAGGTAAGAGGGAATTCTAAACTTTCTGCTCAACTTTGTCACAAACCTATGATTGTGCTCAAAATAAAATACTAAAATATGTCAGCGGGGTCTAGAGAGATGTCTCAGTGGTTAAGAGTGCTTCTTGCTCTTCCAGAGGACACATGTTTGGCTCTCAGCACCCATTTTAGAATGTTCACAACTGCCAATTCCCAGTTCCAGGGAATCCCATGCACTCTTCTTACCTCTGTAGGCGTTGCACACACATGTGGCATAAATTCATAGACACACTACTTACTGGAAATTTCCTCTGAGACAAAACCTTTCCTCTTTTAGGGAAACTCCTTAAAACATGGAATGTTCTAAAGAGAGGTGAAACATTACATCCTGCATGGAAGCTTTTAAGCTCAGGAAATAAACAACTCAAAGGTTCAGAAAGTTCCTGAAACCTATCAGAATCCTAGGTCCTTCACTCTTCAAGAATGTATAGGCGGTGAGAACAGCTGAAAGGCACTCTCAAACCAGCCAACCTTCCTGAAAGGCTCAGCCAAGCAAAGCTACTCAGAAAAGATAGTTTTTTTGTTTTGTTTTGTTTTTTAATTTATTTATTTTTATCTCAATCACAGGTTAGGTACTTTGAATCCCAGGCGTAGCCCCCTCCCCCATTCCCTCCTACCCTCCCACTCCCTCCCTCATCTCCTTCTTCCCCGCCCCAAAAAAGATAGTTTTATCTCGTTGAACTATTTGCAAACTGGAATGTGTTTCAGATTTCTAGCCTTCTTGTGATTATGGGTTTTGGGTGATGAGCTATCTTTGAGCCATTTCTGTTCCTGTAAGTAAGTCCTCACCAATACTCTTGTAAGTAACCATAATAAAAACCATCTATTCACCAGGACAGACTTCGGTGGTATCATTATTTTAGTTTGTAACTTGTTTTCTAACTTGAGTGAGTAGATGTTTGTGTATGTCTACCAAGAAATAGTCACACACACATATGCACACACACACACACACATGCACACATGCATAAGATGTGAATCAATTAAATAAAATTACAGCAGTCTTAGTCTTAAGGGGCCCCACATTTCATGGACTTTTGCTAATTAGAGTACTTTTAGGTTCTCACAGTAAAAACTGGAGAACATTCTTTGGTTCTGGCAGGAGGAAGAAAAAGTAGTCAATTCTATGTTCAAACATTCTGATTGTAACAAGGCTTACCCCAAAGGAAAACCATTTTATCAGAGGCTAAATTGCTGAATTTTATCAGAGCTTAACTGAGCTGGGAGAACGGAAATATTGAATTGACTAAGTAGAAACAAATTAATACAACATGAAGGACTTGTGAGGGTCACAGCCTGAAAGCACTAATCATAGGATGCTTCCTCTTTCCCACATACCACCACCACATTTGTTAGGCTCCTGTTTATCAGAAGATGAGATCATGCATGCCGGCAGAGGTGGAGATGATGAAGGTCACACAAATCAACATTTTTAATTCGACTGAAGTTCTGGACACCGAGGTGAAAAGATGAGGAATGCAGGATCCAATTTTCAAGATGCACATTATTAAACGTCAGCTATTACGGTACACAAGTAACTACTATGTACTGTAGTACACTGTAGTGCTTAACTGATGTGAAGAGCTGTGACAAGTGCCCTTCATCTGCACACTGCTTTTCAGAGCCTCCTTGTACTGTTATTATTAATGCTATCTCCATTTTCCAGGGAGGAAACTGGCTCAGAGAGGTCCTATGGTCAGGGCAGGGCTAGAGCTTTAGTCCATAAAGTATAACCCTCTGGCTAAAGTCCTTAATGAGAATCAACAACATTTATAATGTCAATAGTCTCATGGCTAAGAGCAGAAGAGAAGGAAGGCAAAACAGAACCCAGATCCCACAGAGAAGGCAGTTAAGCTGATCTCACAGGATGAGGAGATGCTTGTTAAATTGCTGTTTTTAAATCTTTTTTTATTCATTCTTGAGCCTTCGAGGATTATTGTAAGGCTTTCATTTATTCAACAAATATTCACTTCATATATTCTCTGTGCTAAATATCAGCTTGACAAGAATGAGACTGAGTTCAAGAATGGTGAGAAGTAGAATTGAGCTATTCTGTGGATGCCCATGTGCTCAACTGGTGCTTGCCACTAGGAACTTCTGAAGAGTCTTAGAACAGACCTTTACATGGATTAATCCAATTTTCACCATGAGCCCTGACATGGATTCCAATCTCTATTGTTTTCTATATCAAAATCTGCACGCATGTTGAACAACAGAGACCATTGGTAGACACAAGAAAACAATCCTACAAAAGACATCCCAAATGATAAATGACCCACTTTAAGCCACACAAGTCCTCCACGTCAGTTACATAGGGCACTTCTGTTACTGTTGTGGAGGATTGAAGTCCAGAAGTTAAACTTGCTTCTATTTAAAAGTGAAACGCTAATTAAAGAAAACTAAACTTATCCTCTTCCTAATTTCAGTTTGGCTTTTATTTCCAAGCTGCGTCTACAAGGTAGGAGGAATGACCACATTCCCTCACAGAAGCTCCTGTGGGAACTGAGGTGCTGCCGGGTGAGTGAAATGTTGCCTTTTCTTGAGCATTTGTTCAGTTGTGATAGGACTCTTGGCAGCTCTACCTTCTGAGCATAGTTAGGCTTGTGCCAAGTGATCTACCAACAGGTAGAGTACCTCATTCTCTGAGATATAATTCATGTCTAAGAAGAAGATCCCTGGAGCAAAATTCCACACATACTGTGTGATAGATGCACAGACTTGATATCCTACCCAGAGACCAAAGGAAGGATGTTATGTTTTGCTGCTATCTAGTTGTCTCTTAGAGCCCTGGCTATCTTAGGTTTTATGTTCTGTAGTTTCAGTTGTGAGGGGCTGAATGTAGTGCAAATGTATTAAATTAAGATTTTTGTAAATAATAAGCATTAAATCATGAACTATTTTGAGCAGCACGAGGAAATCTTATTTGGTCCCATGGCACCGTATTTAATGAGATACCCTTCCACTCTCTGTATCCATGCTGTATCCGTCCATATGATATATGTTCTTTAATCATTTAGTGCCTATCTTTGTTTGCAAATCAACTGTTGTGGCATGGCAGTTCTGCATCCTTGGAAACTTTATTTTATATAACATCAGTTTCATATCCCACGAGTAGAAGTTATAATGTTTCGTTTTAAGGAAAAAGCAAAAGATCTTAATTCAACAAGGGGAAAATATGCTGAGGTTGCTGGAATATGTATTAAGAATGAATCATCTAACTGAAATCGTGGAGAAAAAGAAACTCATGCATATTTCTCTGTCACGCTACAATCTGTAAAACTTACAACCACAAACTGTGATAAGTTTTTTGGTTGAGATGCAAAAGGCATTAAATTGTAGGGCTTAGTAGTATCTCCAGTTTCCTGTTTCCAATGGATGCCTTACAATGAATAACCTAGTGAGGAGGGGCAGCTGATATGATGGAGGCAGGCTTAAAGGTCCAGCGATGGCTGAATGAAGACACTGGAATTGAGGGCCCACATCTCAACCTCATTCTGCCTCCAGAAGTGGCATTGATCTGCTGATCACATGGAACCGAATCAACACATGTAGGTCCAATTTCCAAGTAGGACCAGGAATTAAGTGGGCTTTGAAAGCTTCTCACCATTGTTCTACTTCTGGATATTAAGGAGTTTTAAAATCAAAATGCTTCAAAATGAAGGTTTCATGTAGTGTGATTTATTTTGTGAGCCTGGCACTTTAGAGGATCCCCAGTTGACCCTATAACCTTCAGTGTCAATTGGCTCTTAGACTGCTGGGAACAGGAGATGATATAAAAAGCCAGCAAAGGCTGAGAGAGATTGAGTGGAATTGGAGTAGGTCAGAGAAGAGTAGAGTCAGAGTGTAGGAGTAGAAGCAGCAGTTGGTGCAGGAAGAAAGAAGATTGAGTAGGACTACAGATGAGGAGAGATTGAGCAGAGTGAAAATAGAAGACAGTTGAAAGTGATTTGTGCTAGCAGGGTGAGAAAAGAAGATGGGAACAGCTGAGCCAAGAGAAGCTGAGCTGAACCAGAAGATATTGTTTGGAGACATGAGAATCCAAGGCAGGGGGGGGGAGGGAAGGAGTCAAAAAGCTACATTATGTTCTATGAATGGTATAAAGCATCTCATACAGCACAGGATATGGCCCCAGGACTGAAGAATCTCTGTCTTATGTAAGGAAGGGACAGAGAGATCTGCGAATTTACACCAGATTGTACCTGCAGTAGATGGTGTTGACTTTCCAGAAGCATGTGGACTACAGAAGCCTGATGTTCTAATTGCTTTAGAGAGAGTTCCCATTTCCTTGGTATTTAAGCAACCACAGGGTAAAATGAAACAAGGTTGCACCCTGAAACCTCCTCTGCCTTTAAGAACTGCTTCTTTCTTTTTTCATCTCTTGTTTGTGATATGTCCACACTGGAATGTTTCTCCCCCACACTTAAGTAACAGACTCATGAATTATCTGCCTTCCGGGAGAAATGACATCCAGTGTTAGGTGCCTGGCATAGTGGGTGTCAAAGAATTATTCTATAAATAATAACATAGGTAATCTACTCTTAAGATATATCAGAGCATATTTGCTATCATGAAAAACTGCAGATATGAAGACAGAGAACCTATCTTGTTCTCTTTGAGGCAAGTAGACCTTTTACTTTTTTTCATGTCTTTTTCAAAATATGTATCATATTGTACTTGATGGAAGAAAGGAAATAAACAGAAATGAAAGAAAACGTAAAGCAGAGACTGTCAGAAGACAACTGAGAGAGGGAATGAGCATGCCATTATTGGGGCTTTCCTTTATTGGTTTCTTATCTTCTGTCAAACACCCCTTGATCTGCTCACTAAAATTTGTGAACGAGGACAACTCTCTGACCTCCTCAAGCCTGGATTCTTCTAAACAGCTATGAACAAAAATTCTGATAGATGTAATATTTCCTGTAAGCCCCAGAAATAATGGTGGTGAAGTACCTACGGGGTTACACTTGTAAAGGGAGCTGTACCAGAGCAGACGAAGACATCAGGACACTGGCAGGAAGAGAGGTCTTCGAGAAACTACACTTCCTTTTCATCCCCAAATTTTGATTTTCTCTCTCTTCTCTCCATTCTCCCTTCAAATGTCAGGTAAACAGTACATCACTTGAGAAATTTTGAAGTACGTCTTTTTCTCTTTTGCTCTGAGTCCAGACTCTCTTCATTGGTTCTTTGTCTTTCCTGAAGCTCATCATTGTCTAGAATCTCTCCTGCAGAATTAATGGATGCTCTGATGATCACTTATTTCTTTTAATTGAGTTCTTCTCATTTAGCATTTTAATCATGTGCAATAAATGGGATCTTAAATGAGGCAAATCAAAATGGCACTTTATATTGAGGTGAACTTAAGCATTCTTAGATTCCCTTTCAAAATGTTATCATCCCAGCATAATTCTTATATTATGAAGTATTATGTTCCTTGAACAAGAAAAAGATTCCATATGATATCTAGATTTATACTAATAGCCACAGGTACTTAAAGAATGGAATGATAAGATAATTCTGACTTTGTCATCTCCTGTCATCCATAACAGATATCTGAGATATGAAGAGTGGATTATTCATATATTTATTTGTAAGTATTAATCAGTGTATTTATGGCAGTTAATATGGGCTAGTCAATTTAATTGACAATGATGAGGACAGAACAGCCTCAACACAAGAATTCAAGAGGAAGAAATACAGAAAAACCTCAGTGCTACCAGACAACATACACATCTCACTTCAATATGAATTTAGTGTGAATCCTACCAATTAAGAATTCTTATAAACCTTTCTGTGTATGACATGCTTTCAAAAACATTACATTACTTTTAAAAGTCTTTGAGATACAATTTTTAATTCTCTTTTAAAAAACAAACAAACAAAATTGCAACCCAGAGAGGCTATATTTGTGCAGTGCAGTAGAATTAATGTAAAAAATGGGAGTTCAGCTGGCCTTACTCCAGGCAATCTGTTCTACTGTGCAAGAAAATTCAGAATGCTTACCTATTATATAAAACCACTATCTGGAAGAAATTACTGAATTAATTTCCTTAGAAGAATTCCTTCCTTCCAAATTACTATTTTCCTAGAATACAATTTTAACTGGGCACTCGCTCTGACTTTTCCATCCCTGATAATCCTGTTGGCTCCTTCTGAGGCTACTCCTCTTCATCACCTTATGTACTTTTATAATGATCATTGCATTTGATCCTGATAAGTATTTTGGAAGGTAGGATGGCAAACTGATTCTCATTTAATAAGTGCGAGGAAAATAGAGGCAGGCTAATGCTGTCTCCAAAGATACAGCTTCTAAAAGGTAGAACCTAGGAGGTGGCGCATCTCATCCCATCTGTAAGTCTAGGATTAGAACAGGGCTTGTCATTTCTGTAGCAGTCAAGGAGCTCTGTAAACACTACCACCTCATACAGAAGTAGTGCTGTGGTCTGATCCCAAACTGGTAATATTTATGAAACAAAGATTTTTGAACTTGATATCACAAAACAGGAACAATGAACACACCTCCGTTTTATGGTTAAAAACAGTCATGAAGTAGCATGCTTATCATACAAGGGAAACAAAATATCAAATTATAGAATGTGCTCTCACAGAGCAAGTAAAAAATGAAGATGATTTTAACAGAAGTAATTAGGTTACAATTGCAGTCCCTGTTCTGTTGCTGTGAAGAGACACCATGACCATGGCAACTCATAAAAAGAAAGCATTTAATTGGGTGCTTGCTTCAAGTCTCAAAGGTGTGGTCCATTATCATCATGGCAAGGATAATGGCAGCAAAGAGCATAGCAGCAGACAGACATGGTATTGGAGACGTAGCTGGGAGCTACATCCTGATCTGAAAACTAGTAGAAACAACTGGACCTCGCATGGGCTTTTGAAACCTCAAAGCCCACCCCAGTGATATACTTTCTCCAACAAGGCCACATCTACTCCTTATAATCCTATCAAAGAGCTCTATTCCCAGACTACTACACATTCAAACGTGTAAGCCTGCGGGGGCTATTTTTATTCAAACCGCCAGAGTTTCCAATCCCAAGTTATCAGCCCTAAACATGCACATATATGAACAATAAGTGTACTCAGAGGTTGTGTATATGTATATGTGTGTGCATATGTATTTATGTATATATGCATATATGTATATATGTATGTGTGTATATATACATACATATGTGTGTATGCATTTGTGACAACAGTAATTAAAGAAGATATAACTTTTTAAGGTATTAGTGCATTATCAGAGAAGTTGGAGGGGAGAGAAGGAGAGGTGGAAATGGTGTAAATACAGTACCTTTGTATGAAAGTCTCAAAAAATTTTTTAAATTAATTAAAAACAAATAAACATGGTTGAACAACTGTCCTTGTATACTTGAGCATCTTTTGGATATATACGTAGGAGTGGTATAGCTGGATCTTGAATAAGCAGTATTCCTAATTGTCTGAGGAAACGCCAGTTTGATTTCCAAAGTGCTTGTACAAGTTTTCATTCCCACCAGCAATGGAGGAAGGTTTCCCTTTCTCCACATCCTCTCCAGCATGTGTTGTCACTTGAGTTTTTTTTTTTTAATTTTTGCCATTCTAATGTGTATAAGGTGAAATCTCAGGGTCATTTTGATTTGCATTTCCCTGATGACTAAGGACATTGAGCATTTATTTAAGTGTTTCTCTGCCATTCGATATTCCTCTACAGAGAGTTCTCTGTTCAGCTTTGTACCCCATTTCTAATTGGATTAATTTATTTGTTGCTGTTTAACTTCTTGAGTTCTTTATATATTCTGGATATTAGCCCTCTGTCAGATACGGGGTTGGTGAAGATCTTTTCCCAACCATGTTTGTAGCAGCTTTATTTATAATAGCCAGAAGCTGGAAACAACCCAGATGCTACTCAGCTGAGGAATGGATACAGAAATTGTGGTATGTTATACAATGGAATATTACTCAGCAATAAAAAACAAGGAAATCATGAAATTTGCAGGTAAATGGTGGGAATTGGAAAAGATCATCTTGAGTGAAGTATCCCAGAAGCAGAAAGACACACATGGTATATACTCACTCATAAGTGGAGATTAGACGTATAATATAGGATAAACCTACTAAAAAGCTGTACACCTAAAGAAACTAATTAAGAAGGATGACCCTGGCTAAAATGCCCAATCCTCATTCAGAAAGGCAAAGAGGATGGACATCAGAAGGAGGAGAAAACAGGAAAAAGTACAGGAGCCTACCACAGAGGGCTCTGAAAGGCTCTACCCTGTAGGATATCAAAGCAGATACTGAGACTTATGGCCAAACTTTTGTAGAGTGCAGGGAATCTTATGAAAGAAGTGGGAAAAAGTGAGACCTGAGGGGGACAGGAGCTCCACAAGAAGAGCAACAGAACCAAAAATTCTGGGAACAGGGGTCTTTTCTGAACTCATACTCCAACCAAGGACCATTCATGGAGATAACCTAGAATCCCTGCACAGATGTAGCCCATGGCAGTTCAGTGTCCAAGTGGGTTCCATAGTAATGGGAACAGGGACTGTCTCTGACATGAACTGATTGGCCTGCTCTTTGATCACCTCCCCCTGAGGGGGGAGCAGCCTTTCCAGGCCACAGAGGAAGACAATGCAGCCACTCCTGATGAGACCTGATAGACTAGGATCAGAAGGAAGGAGAGGAAGACCTCCCCTATCAGTGGACTTCGGAGGGGCATGCACGGACAATGGGGAGGGAAGGTGGGATTGGAAGGGGAGGAAGGAGGGAGCTAGCTACAAGGGGCATGCAAAGTGAATAAACTGTAATTAATAAAAAATAAAAATACAAAATGCAAAAGAATTGAAAAAATAAACATGGGGGATAAAGAAACACCTATTAATGAGTATATGTAATCTACCTAGAAGCTGGGAAGTTTCAGCGTGATTAATTTATTAATAATCAAATTGAGGGGATTCCCCAAGATGGCTGCCACTAGAGGACACTGTGTCTGAGGAGTAGGACAGCAGAAACAACGCAGCAACCAGGAGACTGAACTCTGGGACCTAAAACGCCAACATTCGTGATTGCCAGGTGAGCAGAACTCCCACGGTGAGAAAATCAAGTCGGAAAACCCTAGGGACACCCAGTTATTCCCCGGAAAAATCTCCGGGTGACCAGCAGCGCACAGCTCTAATTTGAACTAGCAGCCACCCTGGGCGCCCACACCCGCCATTATAGACTGGATCACACAGTCTTGCGGGCAGTCTCAGGAGGAACCGGGTACCGTTTTCACTGACCCGCACACTGTGAGCGCACACTGCACCCGGGTTCTGCTTCAACCTACGAGTGTGCAGCAGGCACACACCGATCGCGCTGCACTCTTCTGCCAGCAAAATCTCAGTCCATGTGGCAATCCGCTGGCAAGTCTGGGAGGGACCTGAGTTCTGCTTCAACCCACGGGTGTGCGGCAGGCATGCACCAATCGCTAGAGCCACACCAGACTGAGAAGGTCAAGGGACCATCTTGACCAGACCGCACACTGAGGGCAGACACTGCACGCATCCGCGAGCAAAAACCTCAGTCCCTGTGTGTGTCCACAGGACAGACAGAGAAGGCCTCGGGCACCATTTCAGACAGGCCTGCATTCAGCGGAGGCACACCAACCCAAACCCATTGTGTGTGCCCCAAATATCATCTCAGACCGTGGTGCACAGCCCCTGGCCCAGAAGGGGACTCCAAATCTCCATTCCAGGGGAGAGCCCTTAGCAACAAGCCCAGGGCTGAAGGACATCTCAAAAGACTAAGGAGCTAGACCTCCAGACCAGAGGGGTGACCACCGTGCAGTGCTCACAGCTTCTAGCAGAGAGCACGAAGCCGGGCACACAGAGCGCCCAATAGAGTTCAACTGAGACAACAACAAACAATAACAAACCACTGGAAATCCCTGATCTTCCTGAAGAATACTCCTGACACAAGAGACTGACAGTTTCACACTGAAGTACAGCCTTAAAGCACAAAGAGCTCCCTGATCATATATAAACAAATGCCCAGAAATCGGCGAAAGAACTCACCCAACAAAAATCAGGACACCATGGCCCCACCGGAAACACCCATAAGCAGTGGAGATTTTAATTCAGCGGAGACACAGGAAAATTATCTTAAAGCATTGATTATGCAGATATTGGAGGAACAAGGAGACAAAAAGAGGAAATGAACAAGGCCCTCAAAGAAATGGAGAAGAAATTAACTGCCCGCATAGAGGAACAATCAAAGATAGACAGAGAGGAAACAACCAAAATAGGAGA
>CM053752.1:31317454-31350480 GCA_028658305.1 Pachyuromys duprasi
CATGACAAAACCATGCACCACCTATGCATGACAAAGCCATGCACCACCTGTGCATGACAAAACCATGCACCACCTGTGCATGACAAAACCATGCACCACCTGTGCATGACAAAACCATGCACCACCTGTGCATGACAAAACCATGCACCACCTGTGCATGACAAAACCATGCACCACCTATGCAGAACAAAACCATATGTGAAAAAGGTACATTGCTCCTGCACTAAAATTGGAAAGAGTAAAAACGTTTTAAAGGCTAGAGAGCTGGCTCAGGGTATAGAAGTACTTGCTACCAAGCCTGATGACCTCATTTAATCCCTGAGACCAACAAGATGAAAGGAGAGAACTGACTGTTGCAAGCTGTCCTCTGACCTTCCCGTGTGTGCTGTTGCATGTGCATGCCTGCATGTGTGCGCACATGCTCATGTACACACACACAAAGAGAGGAAGAGGCAGGCAGACAGACAGAGGAGAGCGAACCAATAAATGTAATCATTTTATCAAAACAACAACAACATCAGGGCTTTAAAGGAATTTTCATTCAGAACATGGCTGCTCTGGCAAAAGACCACATCTAAACACCTTCTATGTCTGAGTGATCCAGGAGTACAAATACTCCTTTAATCCAGTCTAAAACAGCAAGCAGATCTGAGCTCAAGGCCAGCCTGGTATTGAGCAAGTTTCAGGTAAAGAAAAGTTTAGGTCCAGGTGTGGGAGTGCTCGCCTTTAATCACAAACAATTAAGGTAGTTTGTAGAAGGAAACACCCATGTTTGAAAGTAATGTCTAATTGAGTGCCAGAAAAAGTGACAAATCAGAGAAAGAGCTGACAGAATGGGTTACACCCAATTCTCATGAGAAGAGAGAAGAAACGGAAGCTAGTTAATAGGCAATGCAGAGACTGGAAAAGGCAGTTTGAAGAGAGAGAACTCAGGTGAAGACAGAATGAGCCAGAGAATGAGAAGGAGCCAGAAGATTAGAAAAGATTGTTGGAGTTAGTTTGGGGCCCAACTAGAGCAATTCAGAGGTGGTGAAAAGCCAGGTTGAATGATTTAGCTGGGAGTAGATTTTGAGCCAGAACAGCTGAGTTGAACCAGCCAGCCCAGAGCTCAGTAAGAACAAGAAAGGATGAGCTTATTAAGCAAAAAGTTTCAGAAACTGAAAAGATTCTAGGCCTCAGATAGGTTGTTTGGAGGATAGAAATTTTCAGGACTAGGTCTAGGTTAGCAGACAGAGGCAATAAGCCTCCAAGACAACAACTGAAACAGGCGAATAAAAGTTTATTTTACAAGAACTTAAAACAAATTTATTAACTTAAAAAGAACTGAGTTTAAGGGACTGGAGAGATGGCTCAGCAGTTAAGAGCACTGGCTGCTCTTCAATTGAACCCTGGTTCAATTCCCAGCATCCACATGACAGCTCACAACTGTCTGTAACTCCTGATCCATGGGATCCAACACCTTCACTCAGACATACATGCAGTCAAAACACCAGTGTACATAAAATAAAAATAATTATTAAAAAAGAAAAAAAATTGAAAAGAACTGAGTTTTTGTTGACATTTTCATACATAAATGTTTTTTGTTTTTTTTATAAATGTTTTTTGTTTTTTCTCTCCGCTACTTCTTTGCCATTTCTACTCCCCCCACTCTTGTGACATCCTCAAATCCGCAGTGGCTTTTTTTTTCCAGCTTTCATAACACATGACCTTTTGTTCCACCTCCCTTTATGAATACCTCCAGTTTACTTCTCATGATCTGTCTGTTTGCATGGTCTATGTCAACCCTTACTACCCTTTATTTACAGACAGACATGTTCATGAATCATCACAATTAATATTGTAGAAATTTTCTATTTACCAAAACAATCTACAATTTCAATGCAAGCCCCATTAAAATTCTTTTTTTTCTCATTAAAATTCTAATGTCATTCTTCATAGAATTGAAAACAAGTCCTAAAATTCATATGGAAGCACAAAAGACCCTGGATGGCCAAAGCAATCCCAAGGAATAAGAACAATGCTAGAAGTATCGGCATACTGCTTTCAGCACTATTTACAGGGTCACAGGCATGGTGCTGGCATAAAGCCAGACAATTACAGAATGAGAATAGAATAGAAGACACAAATACAAACATACAAACACAAGCGGAGTAGAGTAGAAGAAACAGCTGCTTTTGAGAAAGATGCTAAAAAATGCATTAGAGAAAAAGCATTATCTTCAACAATTAGTCTGGAAAACTGGAAGTTCATGTATGGGAGAATGAAAGCATGTCCTTATTTTTTTATTCAAAATAAAACAAAGATCTTTAATATAAGACCTGAAACTATTGAATAGCTAGAGTTAAACATAGGAAAAATGCTTTAAGATCTAGAAGCAAGAACCCTGAGAGTTTAGAAAATAAAAAAAAAGAATTGATGGATGAAATTGTGTGAAATTAAAATACTTCTGCATAGCCATGGATCAGTAAACTAACTGAATGTTAGCTCTGTGTTTATCTGACTACTGTCTAGAGCACATCAAAGACTGAAAAGGCAAGAGTCCAAGCAATCTGATCAATAAATGGACTAATGACATGAATGAGCAGCTCTTTAAAAAAATGAGGTATAGAGGTCCATGGACATATGAAAAGATGCTGAAAATCCTTTAGTGACATTAAACAGGAACAAGATTCTATCTCATCTCAGTTCAAATGGCTACAATTTAAAAAAAAAAACTAATGCTGTCAAAGTGATGAGGAAAAGAAAATTCTTGTATATCGCTGATTGGAAGGTAGACTGGTTCAGCCATAGTGGAAGACTGTGTGGAGGTTCTTTTGCAAAATTAAAAATAAAATCCACCATGTGAGTGAGCTGTATCATTCTTGCTATATTCTTGATGGGTTCTAAATCAACACCCCACAGAGACAGTTGCACATTTGTTTATTGCAGCCCTATTCACAATAGCCAAATTGTACAATCATTCTAAGTATCTGTCAACAGATGAATAGATAAAGACAATTAGGAATACAGTCAAGATGGACGTTTTTTCATTTTTTTCCTTTATTGAAAATAGATTCTGTTCTCATACAATATATCATCATTATAGTTTTCCCTCCCTCCTCTCCTCCCAGTTCCTCCACACCTCTCCTTCCCTACAGATCCACTCCATTTCTGTCTTTCATTAGAAAAGGACAAGCTTCTCAGAGATAACAACCAAACATAAAAAATAGATGATATAGTAAGATGAATCAAAAACTGTCATATCGAAGTTGGACACAGTAACCCAACAGAAGAAAACCAGTCCCAAGGGCAGGTACAATAGTCAGAGACCCACTAGTTCTCCCAATCAGAAGTCCCATAAATATAGTAAGCTAATAGCTATAATATACACACAGAGGACCTGGTGCAGACCCATCTCAGCCCTGTGCTTATTACTTCAGTCTCTGTAAGTTCATATGCACCTTATTTAGTTGATTCCGAAGGCCTTTTTTCTCCTGGTGTCCTCCATCCCTGCTTTCTCTTACAATCTTCCTGCCTCCTGTTCCACATGGTTCCCTGAGTTCTGAGGGGATGGATTTGATGGAGACTTCCCATTTAGACTTTCTCCATGCAATGCCTAGCTGTGGGTCTCTGCATCCATTCCCATCTGGTGCCAGAGGAAGCCTTTCTGATGATGACTATATAAGGCACTGATCTATGACTATAGCAGAATAGTGTGATAGAATTTTATTCAGCCATGAAATAAAACAAAATTACATCATTTGCAAATAAATGGATGTCAGTGGGAGATCATCATATTCAGCTAAATATGTGAGACTTAGAAAGACAAATATCATGTTTTAGCTTATTTTTCGCTCCTACATTTTATATAGGTATATAAAATCATTTGAACATAAGACATGAAGGAAGAATTGAGACCATCTGAGGGAGTGAATGAAAATAATGGAATCAGGAAAAGAGGAGTAGAAAGAAAATTGAGGGTGAGTGTGAATACGACAAAAGGGTATCATATGAAACCCATCACTATGTACAGTGAACATATTCTAATTTTATAAGACAATGATTACATGTCTTTTTGAAAAGAATAATTAAAAATGTTGATTATGTATACATGTGTGTTCATATGCACATGAGTACGGATGCACACTGATGTCAGAAGATATTGTTGGATCTACTAGAACTGGAGATACAAGTAATTGTGGCACCCTTCTCCCTGACATGGATGCTGGGAAGTGAATTCTGGTGTTCTTTAAGCGTTGTATGCACTCTTAACTACTGGGCCATATCTCCTTCCCCTGTAACTGTCTTGAAATAAATTGCTAAGGAAGCCTGGCTCTTTATTTTTCACTTTTCTAATCCATAGCATCTTTGATTCTCAAATGTTAGCTGTCTTAGTCTCCATAAGGCTCATTTTAGTTTCTGCAGTGAAGACAGCATCCCAAATTTAGCATCATTTCCCTTCTCACTCTTCAGTGCCTGCTTTGTGTTCAGTTTCTCTGCTCCTCTGTTTGGAATGCTCAGAACTCTGTGATACTTTATAAGAGCAGGTACTGAAAAAGGACTCACTCCAAAAATTGAGTTCCCACTCCCAAGGTGGCTCTGCAGTGCATTCAACGCAGTCATTTTTACAATCTAGTCATTTCTTCTTTATGTTCTCAGCAAGAGTTTTGGAATGCTGCAATCTAGCTCTTCATAACCAGAGGTAGAATGGGTTTGTTTGTTTGTTTGAACTTCACTTTTTGAATTCAAAATATGGCAAAGCCGGAGTCTTCTATCTTCTGTCCAGTTTTTATTCAAATACCTCATGTAACACTAATTGTTTTGATTGCATTGTCATACATACAATTTTTCTAGTTGTCTGAATATATAGGGCAAAAAAGTCACCGTTCCATAACACATACACACAGACACACACAGACACACACACACACACACACACACACACTGCTTCTTTCCTTTCAAGACTTATTCTTTCTGCTCTAGGCTCAAGTGGATTAACTACTTCTGAGCATTAGAGACTTAGATGAATCCTCACAGAGAATCTCATTGCAGATGTTTGGAAACCACGCTGATTAGAATGCTTACTGCTCCAGCACCAGGGCACGTTTAGAGGTGAGAAAGATAAAAATATTTCTTCTTTAAGCTGAGGATTTCCCAGAAGGTAATAGGAAAAGAGTATAAATCAAGGTTAAAAAATGAATACATTATCTGTTTGATGTTTACCCATTGGCAGGTCTTATACGTTAAGAACAAAATAATGTCTTTGAAGAGGTTCGCATTTAAGATCAGTTATGAACAAAATCCGGTGGCACTGGGCATTTGTATTAGATAAGCACCCCAAAACCCAAATCTCGAATTCAAAGGTTTATCATTTCCATTACTTTTCTTTCCTATTTTTCTACTATTAGTAAACAAAACAACAACAACAGCAATACAACTGCTGGACTGAGTCCGTTCTGAGCAGCAGTAGCTGCTTGCTGACCTGGCACCTTACCTGAGTCCCATAAACGCTTGTGGGTGCTTTCTCTCTCTTTCTTTTCTTTGATTTTTAAAAATTCAGTTAATTTATTTTACATCTCAAGGGTGCACCCTCCCTCCTCTCTTCCAGATCCTCCCTTCCCCTCCTTCCCCCTTTCCCCACAAAAGGGGAGCCCCTCCCCCATATCAATCCTCCCCAGCACATCAAGTCACATCAGGACTGAGTATATCCTCATCTCCTGAGGTCAGGCAAGGGAGCGCTGCCAGGAGGAAGTGATTCAAAAGCTGGCAATAGAATCCATGTTAGAAACAGCACACCCGCCTTTACTTGCCAAGAGACCCACATGAAGACCAAGCTGTCCATTGGCCACATATGTGCAGGGAGCATAGGTCCAGACCATGCATGTTCCTTAGTTGATGCATCAGCCTCTTTAAATGTCCATGGGTCTGGGTTAGTTGTCTTTGTTGGTCTTCTTGAGGGGTTCCTGTCCCCTCCAGGTCCTTCCATCATTCCCCCCAATACTTCCACAGGATCTCCAGAATTCTGACCTGTGCTTGGCTGCAAGCACCCAGCATTTGTCTCGATCTGCTGCTAGCTGGGGTCTCTCAGAGAACTCTCAGTCAAGTTTGGCTCCTGTCTGCAATCATAGCAGAGCATCATTAATTGTTTCAAGGGTTGACTTTCTACATGAGGTGGGTGACAGGTTGAGCCAATTATTGGTCAGACATTTCCTCAATCTTTGTTCGTTCTTCATCCTGTACTTCTTGTAAGCAGGGTAATTTTTGGATCAAAGGTTTGTTGGTGGGTTGTTGTTCCCCTCCTTCCACTTGTCCTGCCTGGCTAAGAGATGGTCACTTCATGTGTGTCCCCTTCCCCCCATTATGAGTCTCACCTGTATCCCACCCCAGGAGCCTACCCTGTCCCAGGCCTCCAACTTGACAAAGAGATGTCTTCCTCAGTTTCCCTTCTTGTTCCCAGCCCTCTCACCTCCCACCCATGTTCTCCCCACATCTGATCCTGACCCATGTTTCCCTCCCCATTTCATCTCCTGCCCATTCCTACTCTTTTATCCACTGCTGCTGTTGATTCTATTTCTTCTTCTGAGTGCCAAATGGGATCTCATGAAACTGGGAAGCTTCTGTGAGTCAAAGGACACTATCAATAGAACAAAATGGCAGCCTACAGATTGTGGAAAGATCTTCACCAACCCCACATCAGACAAAGGCTAATATCCAAAATACACAAAGAACTTAAGAAATTAAACATCAACAAATCAAATAATCTAATTTTAAAATGTGGCACAGAGCTAAACTGAGATTTCACAACAAAAGAATCTTAAATAGCTGAGAAACACTTAAAGAAATGTTCAAGGTCCTTAGTCATCAGAAAAATGCAATTTAAAACGACTCTAAGATTCCATCTCACACCAGTCAGAATGGCTAAGATCAAAACCTGAAGTGAGAACACATGCTGAAAAGAATGTGGAGAAGGAAGAACCCTCCTCCATTGCTGGTGGGAGTGCAAACGTGTACAACCTCTCTGGAAATCAATTTGGTGCTTTCTCTGAAAATTGGGAATAGTACTACATCAAGATTCAGCTATACCACTCCTGGGCATATACCCAAATGATGCCCACCATTCAACAAGGACATTTGCTCAACTATGTTCATAGCAGCTTTATTTGTAATAGTCAGAAAGTGGAAACAACCTAGATGTCCCTCAAACAAAGAATGGATACAGAAATTGTGGCACACAATTGTGATATACAATGGAATACTACTTGGCTATTAAAAACAAAGAAATCATGAAATTTTCAGGCAAATGGATGGAAATAGAAAAGATCATCCTGAGTGAGGTAACCCAAATCCAGAAATAAACACATGGTGTACACTCACTCACAAGCGGATATTAGACTATAGTTCAGGATAACCATACTACAATCCACAGACCCAAAGAAGCTAAGTAATAAGGAGGGCCCAAGGGAGGATTCCAAAATGTCACCTTCTTCTTCCTAAAACAAGAGAGAACTCAGAAGAATCCTGGCTTAACTGACCCACTCTTTTATCCCATTTTGGGTCCCTAATACTGCTTCCCAAGGCAATTTCACTCTGTCTGCTACTGCTAGTATCGCCGCCTTCTGATCAATATTCCATATTGCTTCTTAAATTGGAATATCATTAAAAAATTAGGTCTTGGACAATAGAAGAGGTCTTAAACTACCGTCTCTCTCTGCTGAAGCCAACCATCATGCATAAGTCATTGTATTATCTTTAAATAGAGTTTTATGTTAGTTTCAATTGCAGACAATTAAAGGCTTATAGAATCACACTATGTGCTGTGACTTTTCATGGACTTCCTATAAGTTAAGCTGAGGGCAAGTGATTCATCCCAACTAATGAGTACCCAAGCCAATGGTCTTAAGAGCCAAAGAATGCCTCTGATCCAGGTTTAATGTCCCTCATAATCATGAGTCCTTCCTGACATAAGTAGATGACAGTCGGCTATTCTACACACATTGGGTTATCCCTGAATGGGACACAAGCCTGCACTATATTTCATCATGAACACTGGAGTTTCTTTGTTGTCATAATATAGCATGACCTAACTTATAAGATCTCCAATGCTCTCAAGTTAAGAGGTTTCACATCAAATGTTTGATTGTGCTCTTTATTTGAGGAGTTCCTGAATATCAGGTGCTGTTTGACCAACCAGATGACCAACCTGTGCTTTGGCTGATTCCTATGTGAACTATGTACAAGAGCGGACTCCTTAGCACTCGTTTCCTTTTGTGCTCCCTAGTTCTGTCCATTTGCCTCACTGTTTTGTGGCTTCTGGTTTATGGGAGGTAACATAATCTATTGAAAATGCTATACGAAACCTTCTTGATTTTTCTTCAAAGCCTTAAAACTCACGACCAACTAGAGCAACATCACCTAACCAGAGCTTGCTCAATGATGTTACTGTATTGCAGATTATGCACACTTGGATCTCTGTCTCTAGGGCCTTTGCTGCCACCTTGTTTTTGGTAGACGCTTCATTTATCATTGTCTTCCTACTGCTTCACTTCCTTGGTAAATCTCTTTCACACCCTTCCTGCTTTTCTCCACAACAGAAAAGAAAACTCCATTGTTGTACCCAAACCTTTGTTCTCTCTTATTCTAACTCTCAGGCTTGCACAGGTACATCAACAATTTGTCATCACGAGTTTGCTGCTGAATTGTGGGATTTGTGTTTCTGACTTCAAATTCATATACTCACATGATAAAGATTTGGTGATGCATAGATATTTGAGGTGGAATGGATAACTGCCACTTCATCTCACCATTTGGTAACAGCCTCTATTCATACAACATTTGATTTAATTCCGATGATGGCCACCACCGGTCTAGGTCAGGCTTGAAACTGAATTTCTTTATTTATTTTCCCCTCCCATTTCACTATATCCTTTCCCAGCTTTTGACAGCACTATTGTTATACTTTAAGTTCTGTCAGCTGCTAGAAATCTAATAATAAGCTTACAGTAACTATTCCTTTTGATGGTGTTTATTAAATGTGTCTTCTTTTCCTTCGTGTCTTTCTCTTCACCTCCAGGGCTTCACTTGACAGGTGACGTCTTATGCTGCTAAAATGTTCATATTCCTCATCTTAATATATTTTTCTGTAATTTATGTATTCAATCTAAATTTCTTTGTGACGATTCCAACAAGTTGTCCATCTCCCAAACAGTCCTATTTCCTGACTCCTAACTCATGCCTTTTTTCCAGGTCTTTGATGTCTGACCTGTCCTATAAAACCAAAAGCAGCTTCTCCGTGTGTTTGGAAGGCTTTTTATCCAATTCTATTTCTCCTTTCTTTCAAGCTTCCTTTCTCTACTATTTACTAAATCATCGTGAATAAAGAGTAGCTGAGAGCTGACTCGGGGACTGTCCCAGCTCTCTGTGTATAAAAAGAAATATAGTCTTGCGAGTTAAGTAAATCAAGTGGTAACATTTTTCTTTGTTGACACAGATTAAACTTAATGAGCTGAATTAGTAAATTCAAAACTGGACCTGTCTTGGAGCCAAGAGAATCATTTTTTTTGCAACAATGGGATGTTTTAAAAGCATTAT
Source organism: Pachyuromys duprasi (assembly GCA_028658305.1). Classification (NCBI taxonomy): domain Eukaryota; kingdom Metazoa; phylum Chordata; class Mammalia; order Rodentia; family Muridae; genus Pachyuromys; species Pachyuromys duprasi. The sequence goes on from CM053752.1 coordinate 31,327,022, forward strand.
TTTTTAGAACTTACAATCAGAAGTCCCAAACTTACTGGAAAACTGTCAGTGCACAGGAGGGACAGAAAGACAAAACCACCTTGATTTTTGAAATAGATTAGAAAAAGCACAGAAATGTTCAACTTTTGGATTCCATTCAGATTTATCATTGATGCCTGGACAACCTCAATTAGCCCAGTCTCTCTAAACTTTTCTAGTAAGCTGAGAAATTTGGGCAAAGTAATTTTCCAAGCAACTTCTAATTATAGTAGTTAATGATGACACTCTAGCAATTACTCATGCTTTTATACATGAAGGGACTCTTTGGTGCTTTTTTAAATAAACATGTGTTGTCTCTTGGGAAAGATCAGTGTACAGATGGAGAAAAATTGGGTTTATTTCACCAGGTCTTCCTATTAGTAAAAGAATTATTGGGGATAGACAAACAGCATCCTAATTCATGTGAATACATGCACACAAGACTTGTAGCCCACAGTCTGTACTCAATATTTACCTGGTTAAGATATAGAGCTACAAAATGATGACTGAAATTAACTCAATCAATGTTATAGTTATATGGAAGCCTAAACCTAGAAGTTATATGTTTACTACACTTGAATGCAGAATCCTTGAGGCTGAAAATTTTTTTTCAGTATCTTCATGATCACTTACTTGTGGCAATTAGCACCATCATTTCCAGAGTGTCATCTCAAAACACAACACAACAAAACAAAATGAACAAACATATGTTGACAGCATTCTATAGTTATAATCTATTATACTATAAGTCTGTAAAGAACACAGTCGTCAAAGAAATAACTGGTCCAGATCAGAGGGAGTATGAAAGATAGATGTATATGACAATTGGTTAAGGAGACACATAAAATATTTATGACTACCAGGATATGGTGACAGAAAAAAAAGGTAGGGTATAACTCTGAAAGCAATTGTAGAGAGGTGAATAGTCTGGACAATGACAACTTCAGCAAACCAGAAGTATATGGCCTTGTTGGGTTTGCTCCAGACATACTTTCCAAGTAGAACATGTCTTAGAGATAAAACACAGGTGGAGGTAGCTGTGGTTTTTGGCACAAGACTGGCACAATATCAAGCCAGTCAACATTCCAGCCTGAACATGGAAGGGGCTCACAAGTCCCTTCCTCTAACTGAGATGCTGTTGGCAGGTTATGTTTCCTGGCGAAGGAGACTTAATTTTCTTCAGTAGTATAGGTCCTTGTAAGTAGGTTGCCCATGCTTTAGTGATGGCTTCCTGCCTTTATGCACATATAGGAAACACTTGGCTCAGTGGGTTAGGAAGAAGAAGGAGGAAGACGATGGTAGAAGAGGAAAAAGAAGGGAAGAGGAGGAGTAGGAGAAAAAAGGAGTAGGAGAAAAAAATCCCTGGGATGAGGTTACAAGGGGAAATGGGAGAAGTTATCAAAATGGTTACAGAAAGCAAGTAGGGGTAGATATAATCTAAATACATTGTGTTCATATGTAAAATTAGCACAGAATAATAATTTTTTAAAAGAAAATTAAAAGTCCCACGAAATTTACCTTGTTTGTCATTAGATACCTGGTACATAGTACAGAGCCTAATGTAGCGGAAGCTTTCAAAAATATTTGTAGGGTTCATAAACACTTAACTGAATGGATAATTATTTCTAGATGGGAAAAGTTCAGATAGTGGCAGAGAAAAGATGTGTGCTAAGGGTTGAACAGAAAGAGCTTGGAAATGAGTCCTAGTTCTTAGGTTCATCTCACACTGAGTTGAGCTCACGCAGCTCTCAAGGTGATCTTGAGGATCACCTGCTTGACCTGCCTGAATCTCAGCTCCTTTGTCATAGAGGGTCAATGACAATAATATCTACCTCTGCTACACAGAGCTGCTATAGAGCAAATGACGTAATGCACGAGATTTAGCATAATGGCTTGCTAATATAATCAATAAAAAAACTACCAGAAACCATTAGGATCAGAAGAATGTCACAGTGGAAAAGGGAGTGTGACTACTTTGGGAAGGGTCTGCACACCTAGTTGTAGAATCTAGACAGAATAGTGTGAGAAAACATGACTATTTTCTTGGATATGAGGGACACCAGGTGAGCCCTTTAAAAAAAAGCTATCTTTATTAATTTTGTGTTAGGATGAGTAGTGGAGCTCAGAATATGAAAATCAGAAGAACAGAAATGAATGATCTTCCTGAGAGGCATTTAATGTCTTAACTAAGACAGAAAATGTCATGGTATTGAGAAAGCAGAGTATGTAAAGCTCATTACAATGTTTTGTCAGATGAATGCATGAGTAACCATCAGCATGGTGGGCTACATTGGGCATGATAAACCCTGCCTTTGTGCTGGTGAATGGCTTAAGAAAGCACCTTTCAGTCAAGAAAACACCAGGCCGCATCCACTGAGAGGCTCTGCACTTCTGAGAAGATAACTCTGCTGCATTTTTTAATTTTGCACTGACTGTTTAATAGATAACAGAACTGGAGTTGTTATAGGTGGTGTATGTCCAATTTGGGAATAAAACTGACTAGGGGAAGATGGAACCAGGGATGCTAAGAAAATGAAGGAACTGGAGTTTAATACCAAGTGTCTGCTTTATTCTGGATGCCATGAAAGCAAATAGCATGTACCTTTTAAAGGTTATATATTTTGAGGGTTTTATGTTGCTACATTGCCCAAAATATGTTTTTGTAAGAGATATTTAAAAATTTTTAATTGTGTGTGGGGGTGAGTATATGCTATGTGTGTAGGTGCCTGCCAGGGCCAGAGAAGAACATCATATCCAATGGAATTGGCTTTACAGAGGTTATGAACCACCCAGTGTGGTTGTTGGGAACTGAACTGGGTCTTCTAGAAGAGTAGAAAGGACTCTTATCCAATGATCCATGTCATCAGTCCAGAAACAGAAGGTTTTTTTTCTATTATTTATGTACTATATGTTTATATTATATGTGTGTAGGTTTATGCCAGGGCCAGAAGAAGATGTTAGATCTTCTAGAAGTAAAACAGAATGTCCTCAAAAAAAGTTATGAGGGCTTAACCATCTTTCCAAGCCCCTAACCATCCTTACTGACACATTGCTAGTGAATGGGTTAGGATAATAAGGGAATGGATAAATCAAAGATAGCTCTGAGATTTTTGCTTTTGTTTCTGGGTAGATATGAAGTCCTTTGCTGAGATAAGCAACTAAGGAAAATGTGAAGACCTAGGAAATGGAGACTATTTAGTGCTTAATACATCCTATTAAAGACACTGGCCTGACACCCATTTGTAGTAATTTGATACACAGATCACAATCTCCAAAGTAATCTACAGAGGTCATCACATACATGAGATGAATGTTGAAAATCTGTGGCAAGTAAAACCAACCACAAGTAAAACCAACCACGGAGAGATGGCAGAGTAAGCAAGCATACTAAGTCACCAGACAAGAGTAATATTTTAAAAATTTTTGTGTAGTGTTAAATGCCAAGGTGATTTGCCAAAGGGTAAAGTAACCCAAATTAGAGCTGCAAGATAATTAGCTCTGGGAAATGAGATCCAACTTGTACTTCCTTCCTTGAATAATCCATCCAATGAATTTTGCATCAAAGTAGCCCTGAGCTGAGGGATCAAACCAAGCAGTCAAGAAAACTAGTTCCTAGCCAGCGCTAGGGATTTGCACTTTAGTTTGGCCTTAACCGGAAGTTAAAGAATAGAAGAATGCTGAATTAGTTAACTTTTTCCACTGCTTCCAAGAACTACATGATAAACCACTTCAGGGAGTATGAGTTTATCAGGCTCATGGTTTTGAGGGATACAGTCTGTCATGGTGAAGGCATCAAACCAGATTGAGCCAGGCAGTCACATAGTATCCACAGTCAAGAGGTAGGACAATGAATGAGGATATTCAACTAGTTTTCCCCATTTTTCAAAGCAGTCCTGGACCTCAGCCAAGGGGATAATGCTACCTCCATTAATAATGCTTACCCAAATTAACTTTGTTTACAAAATCCCTCATGAACCTTCCCAGAGATTTGTCTTCACTATGATTCAAGATCATGTCAAGGCACCAAACAACATGAACCAGCACACAGATACAAAATAAAATGTGCTGTAAACCCGAAAGAGATTATGTGCTATTATACCTTATAGCCACCCTGTGAAGTAGCTACTTTACCATACCCATGTATCACAGGAAAAAAATAGACTTGAAGAGTTTTAACACCTATTCCAATCATGTGGTTAACAAGTGATAACATCCAAGTGTGCCTAACTCTAAAATCCTTTCTATATTTACCATGCTAAGTATTTTCCTTTTTTATTAAGGACATACGTGGGGTTTTGTAGAAACGCCATTTGTATATATGCTTTACCTTGATTGTTGTCAGTGTCAGATACTATGATTCATTTTCTAAATAATGAATTTAAACAGTATAGCATAGGGCATCATAGGTGAAAGTTGCTTAATACACTGCCTATGAGAAAGAAACAATGTTAGCTAGACCAATATTAGTTGGTCATATGTTTATGGTTAAATAGACATCAGGTTTCCTTACTCACTCCTTCTGAGTAGGGTATAATTCTTACCCAACAATGTTGGCCTTGACCATGTGATATATATTTATATATAATATATGCACATAATATACGTATATTATGCATATGTATACAATATGTACATTATATTATATGCATTAAATATATATCCCTATGCATTATATACGTATATATTATATATGGTCATTATATATGCATTATGTTCATGTTTATATACATACATAAAATATATGTATAATACAGAGAATGAAATAATAATGAACATAAAAAACAAAAGCCTTCTATAAAACCTTTTGTTATTCTTGAATTGCATTGTCTTTGCATGACTGGGTATGCATTTCTTGGATCTCTTGCATTTCTCCCATTATTATTAAAATACCTGCACAGGTAACCTGATAACTCCAAATGAATGAGAGAAACATGGATTAAAGCATCTCCTACTTCCTTTTGACATACACATTGATGGAAGCCATGTATTAAGTAGTAAGTGTGAGGATGAAAACATACTATTTTGTGATACTTTTCTAGAGAGCTTGTTATGTAGCAACAGCTGCCTGACACAATTATTCTTAATAAAAATTTAATTGATGATTTTGATTTGTTCATTATTTCAGGTATCATTTATGTGGCAGTTAATATCCTGAGCTTGTGATTAAACTTGTGAACATGACAAGCACAACCTTTTCAAAGAGATCTAAGCATACTAAGAAAAGAGAAAAGAAAAGAGATTATTTAAATAAAACTTTATAGTTACATATTGCTAGCTCTCTCATGGAGGGACATGGGAGGGTGTGGAAACCACACTGCTTGGGGACTAATGGAGATTTCTAGTCAAAGCAGGGTCTCTGAAGATATGGTGGGAGGACACACAGGAGGGGGTGAGTGGTTGTGGAAGGTAGCTGGTCAAAAGTAGAGGAAAAAATAAGGCATGCCTTGTCCCATGGGAAAGAAAGAGCAGAGACTATGGGTTACAGTGGAGGCTTTCCAACAAAGAGAAGGTAATGGGAAGAGTGGTAAAAGGGAAGGTAAAGGCTGCAGAGATAAGTGAGCCTAGCCCTGTGAGCACTTGCAAGATTTTCTGATAAATCTGGACTTCATTCTGAGAGAGCTAGAGGGCAGAAAATCGTTTTTGTAAACTTTTTAGAAATTCATGTATCTTCCTGTTCCAAAATCATAAATAACTTGGTATATGTAAATAACACATTTTAAAAAAATGGGACAAAATAAAAAAATTAATAAATATCCCTTCCAAAATCAACACACCCTCTCTAGCATTGCATGCTGGATAATTTCTAATCAGCCAGCAGCTAATGTTATGTTCCTGATGAGCACGCTCTGAGAGTCCTGTGGATAATTTAATGTTAGAGTACGCGAACATGTACTTTCCTCAGCTCTTTATTACTTGCTTGAGATGTTGCTATGGGAAACAAAATTCTGCTCCAGAAATTGACAGTATTTACAAAAAGGTATACAATAGGAACTGAAAACAAATCTTTCATAACCTCCTATTTTCCCATGACCCCTGCTCTGGAAGTGTTCTAAGACACCGCCATTACATGAACTTTTCACATGAAGACTATTAAGCTATCAGTGCAAGGACTTTACACATCTTCTTCAATAATATTAACAATAGTGATGATTTATTAATTATGTGGAATTATCTTGTTTTTTTCTCAAAAGGAAATCAATGAAAGGGTAAGTAGTGACAGAAAACGATTTTGTATTCATAGGATCTCAGTTCCTGGCACATTGTAGGAGGTTTTAAATTTTTCAAATTATTTTATTTTTATCTGTATGGATGTTTTGCCTGCATGTATGTCTGCATACCATATATGTACCTGATACCTGTGGAGGACAGAAGACTGATGTCATATCTCCTGAAACTGGAGTCATAGATGGTGATGAGACTGGATATATAAATGTGATATTTTAATTCCTTATGGTAATGATAATGTTGATGATCACAACAGTAATTATCTAGATCCAATTATCCTTTTTATTTTTCCTTCAAAGGCAGACAAGGAGAGGCAAGGAAGGAGGAAAGGGCAAAAGCTAAGTTCAATCCTGTGGTTATGAGGAGATATCAAGTTCCTTAACGGAGTTGATCTTAGGTGATCAGGAGTTACTAATCCTTCCTGAGGGCAGACTCCGCCCACTCTCCAGCTATTCTTCTAGGCCTTCCTCTTGAGCACTCAGTGGGTCATATACTCATTCATTTAGGATTTGAGGGGTAACAGAAAGGTCCAATTACTGTGTCTTGGTCATCCAAGGCAGTGAGGAAAGTCTCACCCTGGATGTCCTAACTTCTGGAGGGATGCTCCCAGGGAAGAGTTGCATTCAGTGCTTACCTTTTCTTCTTGTAAGGTCACAGGAAGGAAAAAAGAGTCACCCGTACAGAGAAATCCCTGTTCTGTCTAGTCTGTGAGTTTTCCACAGGTGCTTGGTGGGTTCTTTCGCAATAAAGGAAATGAGAAAATGTCTTTGGTTTTATTTATAATGTGACCTGTGCGTTCATTCATCCTGTTTAATTCAACTAACAGACATTGCCTCACTATGCCTTCCAACAGCATCTGCCTTCCATTTATTCTGCGTATCCTTACGTAAGAAATGTAGGTCAACTCTGGACAACTACAGTGTTGTGAGGTGTTTTATGAATCTCCCAATCTAATGTTCTAGAATCCCAAGAACAGGAAGGATGGTAAGAGAATGTCATCTGCCTTTCCTCCATCCTCCATGCTTATCACTCTCAGGGGATAATTCTGAGCACAGTATTGGGTTAGTTAAAAGGTACACGCACACACAAATGAGGGTGGAAAAAGTTGAATTTCTGCAATGTGACAGGCATGCTCCTTCTTCCCACATGAGCACTTTTCTAACAAATGAGATGTTACAGTTATGCATTGCTATTATTTGTTCTTCTTATAAAAATACAGGTTATGGACCTATCTATAACTCCCTCAACTTCGCAATCCCTTAAGTAGTAATAGTAGACATCATACTAGGTTTTACTGAGTCACAGTAAAAGCTGGCTGGCTGTAGAGCTGGTCCTACGGTCTCACACCTCACATGGGAAGTTAGGTGGCTCTATGCCATCTGCTTCTGGAAAGTTTGGAGAAATTCCAACAGCACAGATCTGATGTTCAGAAACTTGCATCACCCATCTGAGAAGGCACTCCACGTACTGTCTCTTATTCCTCCTCTGCTGTATGTACTACCTTCTGAAACCCTCTCTGGAAATTCCATCAGCCCATTGAGCATTTCTTAGACTTTGGTTCCATTCCCTTGTTCTCTGCTAATAGATTTGTGTTTCTGGTATGTGCCTGCTGTATTAAGAATTCCATTCATTACAAATGATGCTTAAAGCGTCATCTGGTGGAGAAGATCTCCATAAAAATAAGTGTGATGAGTGTTAATGTACATCCCAATATCTCAGGGAGAACATCACAGATTTAGTCATCCACTCCGCTTTTATGGTGAGTGAAACCTAGAGCCAACAGCAGATGTTGTTCCAACAAAGGCACCCCAAAGACATCGACAAGTCACAGTGATCGATCAAAGGTAAGGACTTAGGATGATCCAATGTATGGAGTTGACTCCAGGATATTCACAATCAAAAGTGTGACTAGAGGTGCTTAAACTGCAAGGCTGTATGTGATAAACCACATGCATTGACTGAGTGGCATTATTCACACTTACCAGAGCCCACAGTAATCCAAGGGTTCAGAGCACAATGATTGTAGAAACACATGATCATATACACAGACTGCAATATTATTCAGTCTTAAAAGGGAAAGTGAGGCCAACACATATGTCAGTGTGACAATGCTTACTTAGAATATGAAAGACCTTGGATTTGAGCATCAGTGCTAAAAAAAATGAGTAAGAGGAGAGAGAGAGACAGACAGTGAGACAGAGACAAAGGGGGATTGATTAATTCATTGATTGATTGATTCTAAAACATATTCCATTATGGATGAAATGATATGAATGGCTGGAATTAGTAATCTTTTCCCAAGATAAAGTTTTATGATTCATAGAAACCCATCTATAAAACAACAACAAGAATAACAGCAAAACAAAACAGGATGAGTTTTTGTAACATGAATTTACCATCATGACACTTTTCAAGTGGATTTCATAGTTCCACAATAGATCTCCAGAACATTTTCATCTTACAAGACTGAAGTTCCACACCTATTGGACAGCAATCCTACATTATCTTCTCTGTAGCCTCTAGCAAAAACCCTTGTACTTTCCCTTTTCATGAATTCAGCTACTCAAGGTACCTCACACAAATGGAGTAATAAGCTATTTGACTTTTTATGCTTCACTTATTTCACTTTCTATAGTGTCCTTAAAAATCATCCATGAGTTCTATTTATTTTTATTTTTAGCTACATTATGAATGGGAAAACGAAATTAAAACAGTTCACTAACATATCTAATATTGCACAGATATCAAGTAGCATAGCCGGTATCTGCATCTGGGCATCTAAGACAAAACACTTGTTCTAAGAGTACATTTTCCAGAGGCTTGTTACAGTAGCGGGCCAGCACACAGTGTCTGTATTGAATAGACACAGGATTCAGAGGTGTTTCTTGGTTGGCAGAAACAGGTTAAAAAATAAATGAAGAGGTTTAAACATTAAATAAGGAAAAGAGAAGCACACACAGTGTTTAGAGAAGCGTAGGCATGATTCCGCAGAACAAGGAGGTGCTTCTCTGTCTCTCTTCCCTGCCTCTCACTCTCCATATATTCACTTATGTCTGATATTTAAGAGTTCTGACCTTTCAGTCACAAAGCATAGCCATTATCCATTTAACATTTGACCATTCTATGCCCATATGGAAAACATAATTGTCGCGGCTTTCCCCTTCTAGAAGGTTCAAATGACAGAGGCTTTCTCTGTAACAGAGCCCTGGGAAGGGTCTAAAACATATCCAGGGGAAAGCCAGGACAATTATGTGGCTCTTGATAGTGTGCATAAGGCTCAGAACACCTCAGGATGTGATATAGACTCCTTCTGCTAACACTTCTCGTGTCATCCTTATAATCACCACTGAGATGGGTGTGATGAGGGCCCTTTCTAACATCAGAAAACAGCAGCAAGAGGAAGTTACACAGTTTGGTTAAGAGCACACAATGTATATGGGTAAGGCCTGGATCCGGGTCTTTATGACCTCAGGCCCTCCCATTTGACTTCTGAAAATAAATTATCATTGCACTTCATTGTCAAGAGGACAAACCACACTGCTAAAGCCAAGACAGTATTTGATCTGTATAACTTTGAACTTGAATAGAGAGCTATTATATTTTAACCAATCCTTTGGTTTGTAATTTCCCATTCAATATTTGATCATCTTATCATAGTTGCTGCTGCTCATGAGTTAATTGCTGATGGCCTGTTGCATACAAAGAATTAAATTTTGGCTTGCTTTCCTTCCATTTTCAATTTTATGCTTCTAAAACATTCACATTTTATCTAAAGGAATATGGGTAATTGTGTCCAGAAATGTTGACTCTAGCGGTCCTTATCTCACCATCACAAAGCAACAAAGTAACCAGTGTTTATAGGCACAGTTATCATGGCTCTGAAATCTATTTAACATTTAACTCCATTGAAGCTTTACCATATGCCATAACACTTTACCTACTTCTGACCACTAAAGATAATTTCATTTGATCTACAGTGGTAGAGCAAGATATCTCTTTTTATCATACCTTAATGTGTATTGTCAATTGCAAAGACTGCTTGGGAGAAGGGAGAAGCCAACACAGTTGAACTTAGAACCAAGGATATTTACCTGACTTTGGATGTGGTCAAGGAGTGGGTGGTATGAACAGTAGAGTTTCCAGGAATTGGTGTAGAAAGGCAAACATAATGGAGTTAGCCTGACTACAGGAGATTCCAGGTAATTGAAAATGGCTTCATGACACCTGGCAGGAACCATAGATTCAGGAAACAAGAGGGCAAAGGGCTGTGGAAGGCAAAGGACTGAGTTGGAAACTGAGTCACAGTGTTCAAGAAAATGTTCAGGTGTCCAGGCTCTGCTGCAGGAGTCTTGGGTTAAGTGAAATCCAATAGTTTAACCTGAGGAGACGTCTCCAATTCTGTGGAATCCATCCACTGTTAGGGTGAGGATTACTTCAACTCTCTTACACAGTTTATTCTATATTGATGCAGGAAGCAGCTCAAATAGTGACTGCCAAGAACAGGTGCTACCTCGCTATGAAAAAGTGAGAGAGGGAAGAGGAAATGACACCTAAATTACTTGCCAGATCTGAGTGTTGGTACCTGGGTCATTGTTCTATGACATACCACCCACCTGCCTAATAATGCCTTCACTTTGACAGTAAGTCCAGTGGCTCTAGACATCTTATGGACCACATAATCTGTTCACCTTCTGGTTTAGAAATGAGGTTCTGATCAAATGACCAAACACCAGTTTTATCAAGGTATGATCCAGGGTTAAAAATAGGAAACGTCAGTATTTCCTTTGATCTTCTGAACTGACACAGGACACTCCCATGCCTGAAACAACTTACACCCATCTGATTTACCCCACTCTTAGAAGGAACTGGGTGTGCCCTTTATTCTGCTGTTGAACTCATCAGCAATACAGCATAGAAGGAAAACTATGGCCAGCAAAGACCTGAGTGAACAGTACACTTCTATCATTCACTATCTGTGTGACCTCTGGCAATTGGTCTCTGTATGCTCATATGTGTAAGATACCACAGTGATATCTGTACCCAGTGTAGAAAGATTACTGAAATAACGCCACCTGTGTACACTGAGTTCACGCAGTGCCTGTGAAATGACAGGGCCAGGCATGTATCTGGACAGCAACGCTGAGGGTACAGGTGTCTTACTGCCCATCGTAGCTCTCCTTCTGTGGGCTCAGCCACAAGGCTTAAAAGACAGTGGGGAAGTGGCAAGACTTGGGCATTAACTATAAAAGATCTGATCATAGGAAACTCATTCTTCATAACTGTGCTCCCACAGCAATGGACTCTAATGTCTTCATCTATGGTCTCAGGAAGATCTGAGCTTATTCCACACTCTCCAGTGGAGAAGAAGAGCATCCCTTGAACAAGTCCTGCTTTCTCAGCTTAGCATTTACCCACCCTCCCCCTTTGACTTTGGGCCCATTGTCTCACTCTCTTCAGAGGTTGCCATTAGGTCTGTGGGTATCTTAGTGTTCACCAGCATCAGCGGAAGAGCTTTTGCTAACCACAGACTCCTGGGTCTAACCTCTGAGATTGTGATTCATTGGGTTTGGGATGGGTCTTAGGAATGAAAATCCCTACCTAGCTTCTGGGATCATTAATGATCCTGGGCCATGGACCAAGTCCAACAACACTTCATAAGGCCAGTCTGATTTACATGGTTTGGAGACTACAATTGAAGGTGATCTCTGTAACTATGAGATGCTTAGTATTGACAATGGCATGGCTACCTGTTCTGTACACACACACACACACACACACAATGCCACAATCGCTCACACCAGCCCAAATGCTGACTTAACCACTCAGGTGGACCTTTTCTTTAATATGTCTCCAAAGCCACGACCCAGCCCCATGGCCTCTCTATTTGTTTCCTACTGTGATAGTTTCTGTGGTAACAAATAGCTACATGGCTAAGAGCTATAGAAATGTATTCTCACACAGTTTTGACAGAAAAACTTGGAAACCAGATGTCAGCACTGTTGTGTTCTCTCTGAAGTCTGCAGGGGAGAATTCTTCCTGATCCCTTCTGGGCTTTCCATGCCTCTTTGAAATCTTCGTTGTCCTGTAACTTGAAGTTATGCCGTCTTCATCAATGCCCCACCTTCCCACAGCCTCTTTCCTTGATGTCTGTGTCCTCTTCTCTTCTTACAAGCATATCATGCCTTGAAATAGGGTGTATCTTCATCCAGTGTGTACTCACCCTAACTAATGTATCTGAAAAGATCCTATTTCCAGATAAAGTTACAAACCAGCATTTTAACTGAATAGATGTAAGGGCATCTTTCGACTCACTGCACTTTGACTGAGAAGGCCTGGACCATCCAATATGGAGTTAAATACAGTTAGCTAGTAGTCCACTTCCATACTTTCATGGCTACATGCCCCTTCCTCTGCTGAGCTTCTAACCTCAATAGCTTTGACCTGGATATCTGAGGTTCTTGCTTTCTGTTTTATCTCTTTCCATTCTATGCATTATCATCTGACGCTTCTAGGTTTAGTCTTAAACTTGAATCTCTTCTTTGCTTCTACTGGGACTTCTCTGGAAGCAGGCATCCTAAAACTGTAACATCAAGAGGATGACAGTGTGCCAAGGTACACAACACTGAATAAAGTAAAAAAGCACATATTCTTGAAATATACATTTTTCTAGGAGATTTTGGAGCATATCCAATTTTAATTAAAAGAAACACAGTTATGGTGAAGAAATAAATGTTCAAGTTCAATGGCTTCTTATAAATAAGTACAATACACTTCAAATCCTCTTAAACTCATATAAAGCCACTTATGTTTTTTCTTACCAAGACTTCTCATGTGTGACCTTGTTCCTTTGATGTGGCCTTGCCTATCTGTCTAGGCTCATGTTCCTTTTCTATCCACCCAGTACTCTATGCTTCTGCAATCCCAAGTTCCTTGAGAAGGAAATATTCTTCCACGCTTCTGTGACTCTGTACCCTCTCTTCCCGCTCCTGGGTACCTTTGATACTCCTCCATGAATGGATACATACCCACCCTTTCAGACTATCATCGGTGTTCACCTCTCTTCTCTGCAGTGCTAGAGACACAATCAAGTTTCTCTATTGACTCCCTTCTGTACTGGCTTGTGGCCCAGGACATCACACTGTTCCATCATATATTGTTCCTGGCTATTATCCTACCACTTTTTCTTAAAGACTGTTAACAACATAAAGCACACTGTCACACCAGTATTATTTGTGGGTTCTGCTTTGTAATTCATTGATCAAGTGGGTCAATGAATAAATGAAGATCCATCTTTACTATAAGACATCCTCCTGTTATTTTTCCTGCAGCTCCCATAACACATTCTCACAGCCAGAAGTAGCTTAAGACAGCACAAAATTTATTCTTTTATTGTCCTGCAGAGAAAATGGTGACATAGGTCTCAATGGGTAAAGCAGGTAAGTCAGCAAAGTTACCTCCCTTCTGAAAACTGCAGCCAGAAAAACCCACTTAGTTTTTTCTAGGTTTCTTGTTTGTTGACCTTCTGTTTTAAAAAAAATCATCTTTCTAGTACCTTCAGGTTTACCAGATATTCCTGGCTTCCTCTTCCATTCATAAAGCCCCTGTGATTGCATTTGGAACACTGGATGATACAGGACATGCCACTCATCTTAATCATGTCTGCAGAGTCCACTCTGCCATGTAAGACAATATTCACAGATTTTGAGGCATCAAGATATGAATATATCTTGTAGTGGGGAGACTTTGATCTCTGTCCTCTAACTCATGCAGCCTAGTGTTCCCTCCTGAGGTTCCCCAGCCAATGACATAAAAGTATCAGTCTCCCTTCCCCTGGGTAAAGAAGCTCCAACAATGTACAAAATTGTCACACTGGCTGACTTCTGAGACCCAGTCTGCATCTGACTGTGTGATGAACCTCCTTCTCAGCCTCCCTAACTGCACAAATGAATGAGTCCCCAGAGATGCCATTAAGCTGCTAGCCAAATGTGCAAGTAAATGAGATGCCAACTCAAAATAGCTCTTCAGGTAAGAGGGTGCAATGTGTAGAGGCAGCATTCCACTCGGAAGATGAACTGACAGGAGGGTGTTCATTAGTAAAGCAGCTTTGGGCTCCCAAGGAAAGGCCCAGGTGGTGTAGGACTTCTTACCTTGCTGATTTTTGTTCAGAACTCAGTGCCTGCCTTAGCAGAGAACATTCTCCTGTGAATGTACATGGTTATTTCTGTATCTCGAAAGTGACCCAAAGGCCCATGCACTACAGGTTTGTTCCCTAGTCCTTGGTGCTAGTGGGAAGGGATGGAGCCCATATGAGGATGGAACTTTTACGAGATCAGTAGACATAACTGATAATACTGAGGACATTACTTTGAAAGGGGTACTGGAATTTCAACACATACATACACCCACCCCCCCACATCTCTCTCTCTCTCTCTCTCTCTCTCTCTCTCTCTCTCTCTCTCTGTCTATCTCTGTCTCTTTTTCTGCTTCTTTGCCCCTATGAGGTACCAGCCTTCTTCATCTTGAGCTCCTGACATGCTAATCTGTGCCTCTACAAGTCCAAGGTGATTGGGAAATTCTTCGCTTGTCTTCCAAAATGCTCTAGACATTAGCCACATGACAGGCAGTGACTTTGGGGTCTGAGGTCATGTGTGGATGCTCACATTAGAACATGGGGAGTGAAAGGATAGAAGTTAATAGGGCTGAGGGGGATGGTGATATGGATGCTGAAATAGCGATGAGGGCAGAAACGGTGCTCCAGATTCCAAGTTGGAATGTTATCATAACTGAAGGACTTTGAAACAAAATCATTTGGTGTGAAGTAGTTCAATGTTAGAGTCTAAGAGCAAAGAAGGAGCCCAGGAAGAGCCTTGGATTTGAATTGACTTCCTCTCCCCTCTCCTCCCCCCCCCCCGACAGCCCTTATCCATAAGCATATTCCAGTTGCAGATCTCTAGGATGTTCTCCAAAAATGTATAGGAACCAAGAGGCCCTTGGCCTCTGTCATCTTGGAAAAAGGCCCAGTGTTGAAGTTGATGCAAGAATTAGAGACAATGATGTGAGGACAAATGTCATACTCTGTAGGGTTAGGTCTTGCCTCTTCATCCTCAAGGCCTCACTCATACTTTAAGATATTGGGGCTCTCTGTGGACTTTACTTTAATCCTGGTGTTGTTTTGTGACAGTCGCTTTTCTCAGAGAAATGATTGGGGGTCATTGTGCGAACACTATCTGTACTCCATGCAGTCTCCAGAGATCTTCAGAGCAAGCCTTAGTTGCTCTACCCTTGCTATCAGAATTGAACAATGCCTGACTTTAGGGAATCCCTCAACAGACACTGAATGAACAAATGAATTTGCTCCTGTCTGTTAACATTTATTAAATGTTTTTTCTCATTTATAAGATGAGTCATATCACATCTTCACATCATATACATGGGCCACATGCCTGAAACAAAGGTTATCCTTAGAGTGTATGAGAGCAATGTCAATCAGAAAGCTGAGGCCCGAGGACTTGAGGTGGCAACACCCAGGTTTAAATTTTGACTTCCCAGTGACCTGAACAATAGGCTTGTTGAAAACAGGCATGTGTTATAGCATATGCAAGAGAAATTAGCACCCAGTTCTTGAAGAATACATTATGGGACATATTTATGTCTCTCCTCTCATTCAGTTATTTTTTTTAGCTTTTTAAAAAAGCATTTTTATTACAATTTATTTACTTTGTATCCCAGCTGTAGCCCCCTCCCTTGTCCTCTCCCAATCCCACCTTCCCTCCCTCTTCTTCTCCCATGCCCTTTCCCCAGTTCACTGATAAGGGGAGTCCTCCTCCCTTTCCATCTGACCCTAGATTATCAGGTCTCATCAGGACTGACTGTATTATATTCCTCTGTGGACTGGTAAGGCTGAACACCCCCTCAGGGGGAGGTGATCAAAGAGCAGGCCACTGAATTCATGCCAGAGACAACCCCTGTTCCCATTACTAGGGTACCCACTTGGACACTTAACTGCCATGGGCTACCTCTGTGCAGGGGTTCTAGGTTACCTCCATGAAGGGTCCTTGGTTGGAGTATCAGTCTCAGAAAAGACCTCTGTGCCCAAATATTTTAGTTCCGTTGCTCTCCTTGTGGAGCTCCTGTCCCCTCCAGGTCTTTCTATCTCCCTTTTCTTCCATAAGATTCCCTGCACTCTGCCCAAAGTTTAGCTATGAGTTTCACCATCTGCTTTGATACCCTGGTGGGTAGAGTCTTTCAGAAGCCCTCCATGTTAGGCTCCTGTCCTGTTCCCTGTTTTCTCCCTCTTGCAATGTCTATCCCATTTTCCTTTCTGAATGAGGACTGATCATCTTACCCAGGGTTCTCCTTCTTGTTTATCTTCTTTAGGTGTACAGCTTTTAGTATGTTTATCCTATATTATATGTCTAATATCCACTTATAAGTGAGTATATACCATGTGTGTCTTTCTGCTCCTGGGATACCTCACTCAAGATGATCTTTTCTAGTTCCTACCATTTGCCTGTAAATTTCATGATTTCCTTGATTTTAATTGCTGAATGGTATTTCATTGTGTAAATGTACCACAATTTCTGTGTCCATTCCTCCATTGAAGGGCATCTAGGTTGTTTCCAGATTCTGGCTATTACAAATAAATCTGCTATGAACATGGTTGATCAAATGTCCTTGGTGTATACTTGAGCATATTCTTGCTTCTACCAGAATTTTTCATCTGAGACAAGGAAAGCCTGAGGTGCCTTTACAGCCCCCATTGCCACTGTCATCCTGTGTCTATTTATTTTGGAAGGGAAGATGTAGAAGCCTTTACCCGATTCCAACAAGTTTGGGTTATTCAAGGGCCTTTTCTTTGAGTCTAGGACAAGAACTTTTCTAGGTTTCTGGCTCCTGTTAGTAAATGGAAGCTGGAAAGCTATTTTGAGATACCCTGTCCCTGCTTCCTGCAGATTTCTTTGCCGGCATGCAAAAAAGCCAAGGGTTCTAGAAGCTTGCAGAATCTTTTGAATTTGCAGAAGGTGGTCCATGCTAACAAACTGGCCCACCAGGCTGGCATTCTTCATCCTTATTATCAAGAAGGAACCTCCAATCCAGTCTAACTTCTAATTGCAGTTTTACTTTCTGGGGCAGAAAGTTAAGCTTGGCACAATTAAAGTGTCTATCTGTTTATGTCCATTTGACAGTGATAGAAAAGCCTCTAATTTTCCAACAATTAAGTTGGTGGCCTCTTCCAAGCATTTTCAATATCTTCTTTTCTGCCGTTTCTTCCTCCCTTTTTCTCCTGTTCTCTTTCCTTGATTCAAATCCTCTTTGCACCAATTACCTAAGGGATGACCCTGGTTATTCAACCTCTTTCTATCCTTCCTCCTTCTTTAAACCAGTATGCCCTACCTTATAGTTCTGTCTTTAACGGTAAATGAGAAAGTGTGGAATTTTAACAAGGCACATAAGACCCACCTATTAATTGTGAACCTTCATTCTTTCCAATCTCCCCCTTCTCATTTTTGTCTGCCTGACCCCACTATTCCTTCTGCTTACACCCTAATATATAAGTTGTTCTCCCATCTCTTTCTTCTTCTTGTGGAATTCAGCTCCAGTAATGTTAGCTATCCTATTGTGATTCAGCTAAAATGCACGGTTCCAAGGCCCTTGCACTAGTGCACCCAGAAAGGATCTGGCTGGGACACTTGATATTTATGGCTTCAGGACATTATTGCCTGTTTCCTCTCCAACAGCCATTGGGTTGCAGAGATAATCACAAAGGGTTTATGTTTGTCTAATCGGGATGTAGCTTGCCTCTTAATCTAGTGGGAAGTTTACTCTGTACAGAGCAAGAAAGAAATATGGTTATTGTGCCAGGACTTGTGTCTTCTTCTCTTCTGAATGGAACAAAGCCATATAAATCACCCTCCATGTTCTGGGACCAACTGCTAGCTGTGTTTCCTGACCCTCTGAATTACTGGCCAATGTGTTGGTACCTTGTTAATCAAAGAAACATTCCTGTTACTTGTTTTGGCTGGAAACTCTTCTTTCTAAAGAAATATACCGTTTAGCCATTTGGCTTAATGCCAAGTAATGGTCTCTGGTCAGCATCCTCCTCTACCTTCCCAGGGAGGTACCACATTTGTCCTCCAATTTATAGCAGTGTTTGCTAACATTTCCTGAATTGGAGAAGGTAGGGGAGTTTTTCAGAGTGACTTTTCCATTTATATGTCAGAAGAGTTCACTCTTTTTTTCTTGATCCTCTTTTAAAGTCTATGCATATTTCCATTTATATAAATAGGGACACTACAGGATATTCCTGTCAGAGTACAAATGTAAGAATTACTATCTTTCAGTCACAGGACAATTACTGCCATGTCAACTTAAATTTCATCCTGCCTGTCATTGAACATTGGGTCTGACACAGCCCTAGCTTATTGCATATCTAATCAATCTGCACAGTAGATCTGCCCAATGGGAAGACAGTGGCCACACTGCACACGGGGAAGCAGGAACTCAGAAAGGTGAAGATGTCATTGTGAGCAATGGATGTGGATGGCTAAAGCATGGGTTCTAGAAAAAGCCTGCGCTGTACCTCTGTGCTATGAAGCCTCAAGTGAGACTTTCTCCCCCTTGTCCTTCAAAATACTCTGTGTCTGTGTATGTGTGTGTTTGTATGTATATATGTGTATGCTCATGTGTGGTGTGTGTATGTATGTGTGTGTGTAAGCTCTGCTGGGAGAAATGACAGTGTATAAAGGCAATGTGTGACATTATAAAACAACAGGGAAATTTTAGTAGTTATTGTCATAGCCCAAAAGGTGCAGGAGTTCCAGGAAATCATTAATGGGGGTTTGCTGTGACCTAAGATGATTCCAGAGAAACATTCATCGAACATTTCCTGTGACTTGAGAAGGTTCTAGGCACCTTTACCAGGTTTGGAATCCTACAGAAATGCAAGTTGAATGACCCTATTCTCTTTCATAGGAAGAGCCTCAGGATGAATAGTTGTTTAAATTGCTCAAGTGTGCAGAGCAGATAAGCAGTTACATGGGATCTGAATACTTTTCTCCCTCCAAAATTCCATCTTTTCCACTGTACCAAGCTTAAAAAGTCAAACACATCTCTCCCCTTCTTTACATAAAGTATAGATAACAAAGCAAGCAACTCTGCAAGGGTTATCTTCATCAGAAAGGCGCACATAAAATGTATTTGTTTTTCTAGGTACATGAAAGTGGAAGAAGGATGTGTGTTGGGATCTGAGAGGAGTTGAAAGAAGGATCTTGGGTGAATATGATGGAAAAATATGGTATAGATGTATGAAATCAAAGACTAAACAGAAATTATTATATTTTAAAAAAAGGATACTTCAGCAAGGTTCTCAACTGTGCAGGGCTCTTCTTTAAATATAACTAGTTTTCTGTTCACTTATTGTATTTTCTATAGACCCCAGTCACTCCTCAGTTTTTCCTGACACTTTCAAGTTCTATGGGACTGCCTCTGTTTTCTTCTCAGTTGTGTATAAAGCACATGAGCATTTCCACAATCTGATTTCTGCCAGAGATTCTTGGCGCTAATCCACACAGTGATGGAGGGGTGATTGTTTTGAAATATTTGCCATATAATGTGTTTGATAAGGTCACTTGTAATAATCTTTTTTGAGCTTTGACTGTGCTCTCTGTTAAATGTTTATTGAGCATCCGCTTCTGTGGAGACTGCAGGTGTTGAATTGTGTTTCATTAAGTTACTTATCTCCTCTCAATCCTGTGGTGATGAACAGTGCAAATAAATCAAGCTGGAAGTGTATCTGTGTGTGGAGGGGCATTGTGCTCTGCTTGTCCCATCAAGAGGCTTGAGGAAAGTTACAGTGATTTCTTTTTTCATTTTACAATTCTGCCTTTAAAGTTCTAACAGCCAAGTAAATGCTCTACCTGGCAGATTGGAAGCAAACAGGACACAGTGGGTGGTGACATCCAGGCTGTGTATTCAAAAATGGGACAGCCAGTGAGACACTGACTAAATATAGGCATGGAGTTGGCTCTCACATCTGCATTCTTGGCTGTTTCTTAATGAGCTCTCTCGCTTGAGGTTCTAACATGCAGGAGCCTCAACTCCCTCACCTGGAGGATAAAGACAATCAATAGTGCCTGGCATAGGAACAGTGTTGCTGTAGGCTGATAACCAGGCCAGAGACACCACTAGAAGTCTGTAGATTCTTAAGTTCCCCAAGGAAGAATTGAGCAGAGTCAGAGTTGATGAAGAGGCAGAGAGGGAGTGGGAGGGTGGGAGGGAATGAGGGAGGGGGCTACGCCTGGGATGCAAAGTACCTAACCTGTGATTGATATAAAAATAAATAAATTTTAAAAAAGATTGTAAACTTGAGAGAACAAAAGTATAATAAAAAAAAAAAACAGTTCAGTAACTCAGGTGTCAACAGAGTGAAAGGTGAAGCTCTTGTCTTGTAGCTGTGACCCTGTCCTGTATGTTCTGGTACCTGTAACCAACCTCATGTGTCCCAGGTTTCATTAGCATACTAAAGGTGTGTACAATGTTCTAACAAATCATGTGGGACACTCCAGAGTGCTTCTGCCTCTACCAGTGACACAGGTGTCTTGGGGTGGCTTTGTAGGGGGAAAGTACAAAGATTCCAACCTTCCTCTTTGCCCACTAGTTTTTTTCATATGCTAATTGTACAAAGCTTTATGTAAAGCCTCCTGGATCTTAGTCTTCTGCCTCAGCACTCAGCTGTGTTTGTGGCCATAGTAGATCCTTAGAAGGTTGGTTCCCTTACATGAATGCTGCCTTCTCCATAGTTGAAGGATGCTCTTGGTGGAACTCAGGAGGTATCCGAGTCTCAGTTCTGCTGCTGTGATTAAAATATTCCTCAACAGAAGCAATTTAAGGAAGAATGGGTTTACTTTATCTTATGACTCCAGGTTAGTGTCCAGCTAGGAAGTCAAGGCAGCAGAAACTTAAAAGCTAGTCAGATCATATCCACAGTCAAAGCAGAAGAGATGAATGCATGTGTGTTTACTGGATAGGTCAGCATCTTCACTGTCACATAGTACTGAACCCATACAGAGAATGGTGTGACTCGCAGTAGGCTGGGTCTTCCTACATTAGTTACTATAACCAAGACAGCCCCATGAACATGTTCACTGGCCATTGTGCTCTAGACAATCCCTCACTGAAATTCCCTTCCCAGATGACTCCAGATTAACAATACTAGCCAACACAGGAGGGACTTGGTTGTCGTGTCCCAGGGCAGCCTTCCCCCAGTGGAAGGAGCTTCTGATAGGACTCTGACAGGCTGGCATCTCATTTTTGCACATGGAATCCCCAGGCTAATTTTGATGGCTTTTCTCTACTTCTTTCTGCAGTGAAGTGGCAAACATTTTTTTTTTCTGGTTGTTTTATTTTTCCTTCTTATGAAGCACCCAAGATAACAAACCTCATGCAAAATTGGCTCTGTAGCACATTTCCATACTAATTAATAGCAGCCTCAATGGGGTGAGATCTTGAGCAAAATAAATTATATATATTCAGGTGTCTGGATTTTACCACCATTAAACTTTACTACCCTGTTTGTGTCTCTTTATTGCCATTCTTTTATAAAGACTATAAAAAAAGAAGTTACAATACCTTAGCCAGGGGCTGGGAGAGAGCCCTCTTTTCATATTTCTAATAGCTTCAAATAAAATATGTTCAAGCATTTCCAGCCATCTGCCTGGGAAAGGTTATTTGGAGGGGTCTTGCCACCCTGCCCTGATTCTTATAAGCATCAATTCTATTTCCTAGTTCTGTTGCTGGATTAAATTTATGAATTGCTCTGCCCTTTGGGTTATAAATCTGTTGATTGTGACCATTTCCTCTGTCCAGTTTCCAATTAACATGATTGGTATGGAATCCGCTGAGACAGTTTAGGCTCCTTACTTTCATCTTGCAGCTCAGAGCTGAGTCAGCATAGATGTCAGCCTGAGCCTCCCCCTCTTTAGTCATTTCTCTACTCACATGCCTTTTGGAGCATTTAACAATAGTTCAATATTATTTCCATTTATATGAAAGAAGAAAAAACTGTTCTAAATTTAAAACCTGCAAGTGTGACTTGTAATTTTCCTGTAAAAACAAAATCCTATTCAGTACAGGTCATTGTCTGTAACATTTCCATACTGTCGGCAGCTTCATGTTTAAACAGGGAAATGGATCCAGCTTCTAATCAAACAGTGTTAGCAATGGGTAGGATACGGCGATCCAAGATGGCTGCCCCAGGAGGACACTGTGTCTGAAGAGCAAGACAATAGTGTAGGCACAGCGACCGGGAGACTGAGATCTGGGACCTAAAACACCAGCGTTTGTGACTGCCAGGTGAGCAGAATTCCTACGGTAGGGAAATCAAGTGGAAAAGTCCAAGGGACACCCAGATACTCCTAGGAAAAACTCCGGAGGGAGACAGGCTGCTCACAGCCGGGCTGGGCACCTAAGCCGCCATCTTGGGCTGGGGTACACGGTACCCCAGACGGACTGAGTTTCACCCAGATACTGCGGGCTGCACTGTGCGGGCCCACAACCCTCTGTGCCAGCAGCCGCCGCTTTGGGCTGGGGCACACAGTACCCCAGACAGACTGAGTTTCACGCAGATACCACGGTCTACACTGTGCAGGCCCACATCCCTCTGTGCCAGCGGCCACCGCTTTGGGCTGGGGCACAGGGTACCTCAGACAGACTTTCAGCCAGATACCGCGGGCTGCACTACGCGGGCCCACATCCCTCTGTGCCAGCTGCTGCCGCATTGGGCTGGGACACAGGGTACCCCGGACGGACTGAGTTTCACGCAGATACCGCGGGCTGCACTGCGCAGGCCCACCACACTCTGTGCCAGCGGCCGCCGCTTTGGGCTGGGGCACAAGGTACCTCAGACAGACTGAGTTTCAGCCAGATACCGCGGGCTGCACTGCGCAGGCCCACAGCCCTCTGTGCCAGCAGCCGGCACTTTGGGCTGGGGCACACGGTACCCTGGATGGACTGAGTTTCACCCAGATACTGCAGACTACACTGGTCAGACCCACACCCCTAGGCACACCCAGCCACCACCCAGGATTGGGACCCATAGTATCAGGTCCAGACCGAGGTGCCCCAATTACCATCTCAGACCGTGGTACACAGCCCCTGATCCAGAAAGAGGCGCCAAGGCTCCAGTCCAGAAGAGAGCCTTTAGCAGCAAGCTCAGGGCA
>CM053752.1:31350980-31391063 GCA_028658305.1 Pachyuromys duprasi
TGTGCAGATGGGACCCAGGATAGCTTGGTGTAGGACTGGAGGGCCTAGTGAGGGAAGCAGGGACTGTTTCAGTCTTGAACTTGATGGCTGACTCTTTGACCCTCCCCCATACAAGCCGGGGAGTGACAGACTGGCTGGATCCCAGTGGAGGACATTGCAGCCAGCCCTGAGGAGACAGGATGAGCTGGGGTTGGATGGACGGGGTGGAGGTCCTCCCCCGTTTGTGGACTTGGAGGTGGCGGGGAGGAGATGAGGTAGGTTTGGGAAGGGTGGGAGGGAGTGGGGGGGGGGGGCTGCGCATGGGATGCAAAGTACCTAACCTGTGATTGATAACAACAACAACAAAAAATGGGTAGGATACATTGCACAAATGCAAAGCAACATGCAGGGGGTAAGAACAATAAGGAAAGGGGAATTTGTTCTGGGGTGTTCATTTAGAGCCAACTGTCTTTACAGTCTACATTATTCTGTCAACCTAAGTACCAAGAAGGAGGAAGGCTTCAGGAAAGCTTGTATTCTCTCCTTCCTCTTTCTCTTCCTCTTCTTCGTCACACCTATCACCTTTGTACTATCTTGACTGTCATTATTGTTATCTTAATAACAATTTGGTAGATTGGCACTTGAGAAAGAGTGACATAGAAGGCTTTTATGACATCTCCCCCATACCTACAATCTCACTCCCCAAGAAAAAAGAAACAGTCAATGGACAGGAAGCCATTGAACTCTTAAACGTTGTGATAGAGATGGTGAAGTGTAGTTCTTCACAGCTGATAGCTTCTGGTAGGAGTAGGGTGGGGATGGACTCAGCTTTCTTTAAGGGACTGGCCACTGGGAGTTTGACCATGCTCCAGTGAATATATGGTAACACAAATTGAACACGAGTTCTTCTTCTTTTTCTTCTTTTTTTCTGTTTTTTTTTTCTTTCTGGTGTGTAGCACAAGAATAGAGGCTTTGGGAAGACTGGATATGAATGTGATTTGGGAGCCTTATGTGAAATCCCAAATAAATAAAAATATTATGTTGGAAAAATGGGGACAGGTATGCTATAGTTTGAATATCAAATGTTCTCCTCAAAAGGCTAATGGTTGGATATTATTTTGGAAGTCTCTCGAAACTTAGGCAATAGGGAGAGCTGAAGAAGGTAGCTCACATAGCAAGAGGAGTCTTATCATCTTTGGTTGTTCTCCATCGTACTGTTTCCCCCCTCCCTGGTTGACCATAAACTGAACAGCTCTCCTCTGTTTCTTTTGCCATAATGTCCTATTCAGGCACACAGAGCCAAACAAACATGGATTGATGCTTCTGAAGCTATGAGCCAAATAACCTTTTCTCCTTCAGGTACTTGGATCACATTAACTAAAAGCTAAGTATATATGGTGGTAGAACCAAGCCTGCTTGAAGTTATAACTCTGCTATCTGTGCCCTTTATAATTCCTGGTAAGAATACTTTTATAGCTCAGGTTCAATTCCATCATCCACAGTAAGAGGAGAAAACAGGTCTTATTTATCTTATATATAGTCCAATGTAACACAATTATTTCCACACCAGCCAAAAGCTAGCATATAAATAGAAAACTTCTTATCCAATAATGTACACCTGAGAGCAGGAACCTGAGAGGCAAAATAGTTGGATTCAAATCTTACCTCTGTCTCTTTATGGATATGCCCATTAGGAAAATGATTTAATCTCTCCCTGTTTCAATGTTCTCACCTATAGAGTGAAAATCATAATCATGAAATATATTCTATAATTGTGGGTTAAGTGAAAAGACTTACACTAGGGGTTAAAATT
The DNA here is from genome assembly GCA_028658305.1 of Pachyuromys duprasi. Lineage (NCBI taxonomy): Eukaryota > Metazoa > Chordata > Mammalia > Rodentia > Muridae > Pachyuromys > Pachyuromys duprasi. The sequence continues at coordinate 31,352,773 of CM053752.1, forward strand.
GTGATAATTATGCTCCGTGTTTAAAACAGTAAAAAAAAAACATTATTATTCCCTTGAGCATAAATTTTGAATACCTACTATGTGTCAGGTTATTAGTAGGCATGTCATAAAGGTGTATTGGAGAGTTTGGAGTTAGCTCGGTTATCACACTCAGGGCTTAAGTCTGTGCCTCAGTTCATCTGTGGCCTGAACAGTGAAATGATATACCTGTTGTCTCAGCCCCAGGCCATGACACTGTATCGTCATGGTCTCTGCACCTGCTCAATAATAACAAGCCCCATATGCACAAGAATTTTGTCTGTTTTGGCCCCATCCCCAGTGCTTAAAGCAAGCCTTGGCACGTGCCAAGAGCTCAATCAATATTTGTTGGCGGTCAAATGGAAATAACATTACTACTCTGGAAGACTTTGTGTTTTAGCAGAGTTGTCAAACACTAAAACAAAAATTCCATAATAAAGCCTTATGTTAAAAAGTGCTACAGAAACTCTATGGCAAAGACTTAACTCTGCCTTAGAAAGTTAGCACAGGACCCTGAAGAGTAAGTGTTGCTTTTTAAGGCTAAAATATTAGGCTAAAATATAAGGTATGAAAATAAGCACTAGGTACATGGGTAGGAGGGAGCATTGGGAATGCTGGCTTGGCCCAAAGCTTGGGTAATCTGTAGAAGGAGAATCAGGAGACAAAGACTAATAGTCCCTCTTGTCTCCTGAGAACATGGCTCACTCTCTTATATGCAGTTACTAATGCTTGATTTTTTTCAGTAAACATTGAAAGAGTTGATGGTTAAACATTAGTGATAAGACAAGGCACAGAGCTGTGAGTAAATTGGTTCAAAGAATGATACTATTTAAGATACAGGTTCTAGCTGTGCTAACAAAGCCTAAATGGAAAAGTTGTCTAAATTAGACATCAACATTTCTTCCCTAAGCAACAAGAATGTAAGCATGTGAGGTGATAGGTGGCCTTTTGGGTCAGGGATCTAGACTGATTTTATATTCTTGCTCTGCCATTACAATTCAGATTCTATTTCCGTGTCCTAAGTAGATGTTTCAGCTGTTGCTTATGTATCCACATGCACAAGTGAGTAAGGAATGAAAAGTAGGAGGTTGCTACATATTTCAATTTGCTTCTCACACATTGACTGGGAGATAGCTGCAAGAGAAACTGGAAAATACAGTCTTGAGCTGGTAAACATGTATCTGTATAGATTTTAATGTCTGCAAAAGGATTAAAAACAAATATCCATGTTTTTTCTAATTTTTGTTTTATTCTTCTCTGATACAATACCTTCCACCTGTAGCTACCCCCCCCCCCACTTCTCCTTAAGGCCTCCTTCCCTCCACTCTCTCCCCACACCCCCTGGCAAAGAGCAGGCTTCCCAGAGATATCAATCAAATGCTCCACAACACAAAAAGACCAGGCACAAGCACTTATATTAAGGCTGGACAAAGCAATCTAGTAAGAAAAAATAAATATTCCAAGAGTAGGCAAAAGAGTCAAAGATATCTCCACTCTCCCTGACAGGAGTCTTCCAAAAACATCAAGTCAAGATACATACCAAATATGCAGTGAACCTAGTCCAGATCCATGCAGACTCCAGGATTGCTGCTACAGTCTCTGTGCGCCTTCAAGAACCCAACTTAGCTGATTTTACATGCCATGTTCCACAGTTCCTCTTTCTTTTCTTCTGCAGAGTTCTCTGAGTTCCGAGGGGAGAGACCCAGTGAAGAACTCCAACTTGGACTCATTCTCTGCCTAATGTTTGGCCGTGAGTATCTGCGTCTGCTCCTATTAGCTGCTGGCGGACGCATCTGTGATGATGACAGGACTAGACACGGATCTCGGAATAGAGCACAACATAATTAGGAATCATTTCATTGACTGAATCCAGAAAAGGTGATTGAGGCTTTATGGCCACCTGATTATCCAAACTGGCAATCTTCAGGTTCAGTGAGAGACTCTTCTGAGACGGTAAAGTGTAGACCTGACATTGGCTTTTGTCTTCCACCTGCACCTGTAAATAGACACATGAGGAAGAAGAGAAAGAAGAGGAGTGGGTAGCTGAAAAGGAGTAGAAGTAGAGAGAGGGGCCACCAATCCCAACTAAATCTAAGAGGTAAGCTGGTTTTGTTGACACATGGGAGGTGATGGATAAGCGCTTCTCTTCTCGTTTGCTACGAACTAATTCTCTTTCTTTTCTCTTTCCAATGTCAAGTATGGCAGCACCTCAGACCTTTGCAACAAGAAAATACCTGAAAAACATTCAGCCCAGAACCATTCATGTTTCACTGCATGGCAGAATCACTCAGAAGCTCTTGAAAGCAGCATGAGAGACTCAGTTCAGAGTTCCAGGTCAAATGGGTCTGGCCCCAAAGCTGAAAATATGAATATTCAGCAAGCTATCCAGAGATGCTGACTCCACATGCTCACAAGACAACAACAGTCCTAGTATGCTAAAATCCACCTCAGTCTCTCTTAGGTAGATTGGAATGCTGGCCTGACAACTTCAGCAAGAACTGAGCCACACTTTGCCATGCAATCCAAAAATGTTTCTTCAAGTGTAGCACCCCCAGCACTCATAACTCCACATCATGTGTCTCCCTCAGAATACAGACCTCAACAAGCATTTTCCACAGAATACATTTCTCCATAGCATGTATCTCCCCCATTAGGCATCTCTAATAAAGCACGCATCTTCCCCACTTACTCCAGTGTTCCTCTCTTCCCAGCATGCATTTCCCCCCAGCAGGCATCTCCCACACAGAATCCATCAAGAATTGCTTTGAGGTGGTGTCAACTACATGGCTCAGTGGATAAAACAGCTTGATGTGAGCCTAATAACCTGAGTTCCAGCCTCAGAACTGAGGTAAATATAAAGGGAGAGAACTAACACTACAAAGTTATTCCAAAAACACCAAGGAAGTGATGTGGTGTGCACACACGCACACACACACATGTTTGCAGCCATTCACAAATAAATAAAATATTTTTAAATGGGCATTGAGCAACTTATCCAGAGTCCTCCTTGATTAGATTTTTTAGGTGTACAGATTTTAGTGTGTTTATCCTATATTATATATCTAATATCCACTTATGAGTGAGTATATACTCTGCGTGTCTTTCTGCTTCTGAGATACCTTACTTAGGATGATCATTTCCAGTTCCCATCATTTGCCTGCAAATTTCATGTTTTCCTTGTTTTTTATTGCTGAGTAATATTCCATTGTGTAGATGTACCATTTCAGTACCATTTCAGATGTTCCATTTCAATATCCATTCCTCAACTGAGGGGCATCTGGGTTGTTTTACCAATCCCCATTCAGAAAGGCAAAGAGGATGGGCATCAGAAGAGGGAGAAAACAGGGAACAGGACAGGAGCCTAACACAGAGGGCCTCTGAAAGGCTCTACCCTGCAGGGTATCAAAGCAGATGCTGAGACTCAGAGCCAAACTTTGGGCAGAGTGCAGGGAATCTTATGAAAGAAGGGGGAGATAGAAAGACCTGGAGGGGACAGGAGCTCCACAAGGAGAGCAACAGAACTAAAAAATCTGGGCACAGGGGTCTTTTCTGAGACTTATACTACAACCAAGGACCATTCATGGAGATAACCTAGAACCCCTTCACAGATGTATCCCATGGCATTTCAGTGTCCAAGTTGGTTCCAGAGTGATGGGAACAGGGACTGTCTCTGACATGAACTGATTGGCCTGCTCTTTGATCACCTCCCTCTGAGGAGGGGAGCAGCCTTACTAGTCCACAGAGGAAGACAATGCAGCCACTCCTGATGAGACCTGATAAACTAGGATCAGAAGGAAGAAGAGGAGGACCTCCCTTATCAGTGGACTTGGGGAGGGACATGGATGGAGAAGGGGGAAAGAGGAGGGGATAGGGAAGGAAGGAAGGAGAGAGCTATAGGGGGGATACAAAGTGAATAAGCTGTAATTAATAAAAATAAAATATATATAAAGAAAAATACTTTTAAATGGCTAGCTTTGTTACTTCAGTGTTCCTGTGTACCTCTAACAGCAGCTGTTTCACGTGGTGTGGTCAATTCTCCCTTGCCTCCCAGTGCTGGATGATAAAAGCTTAACAGGCATACCACCAGCCTGGATGAGGGAGGCCAGAGACAGGGTTAAGTGGGATCAAACATACCTTTCTGGCACCATTCAAAAGGAAAATTGACTTAGAACAAAAATGATGTACAGTAGCGCCCAGTGTCGTCTCTCTCCTTCCCCACTTGGCCCCAGGGCAATCTTTCCCGAGCTAGGAGCCATATCACTATAAGCTCCACCAAAGATGGTCTGAGAGTTTTCTTCCAAAGCTCATGCTGTGGGGCCTCCTATCAGAGCAGGGTGAACTTTTGCTGTAAATACCAAGCTATTATGTATGAACAACTTGAGAATGGTGCAGTTTATTCTGTTTTCTGCTTCCAGCACGAGGCAAGAATTGCACTGTGTTAGTTGTATCCACTGCCACAAAGAATCCATGTACAGAGGTCACAAAGGGAACTGAACCCTGGAAGTAACTGCGAAGATGTTAGGAAAGCAGGAATCAGGTGATTAAACAGTTCTGAGGTTAACAAGCAGAGAAAGCCACTACCGCAGAATTAAGATTCCCATGGCTGAGAGCTGGTACTGCTGGTAGAGTCCCTATGGAACCAGAGTCTTTGAAGATGGCTGTGACAATTAATCATCACTAAAAAGTGAATTAAGAAACATTCGAGGGACTGAGGCAGGAAATTGTGTTTCTGGAAGGACATGTCAGGGTTACTTGAGGGGCAAAGACTTGTTCTGAATGTGAGCGGCATTCATAGGGGCTGGGATGGACGAGGTTAAATAAAATATGAGTTAGTTTCTTTAGGTGTACAGATCTTAGTAAGCTTATCCTATATTATATGTCTATATGAGTGAGTATATATCGTGTGTGTCTTTTTGCTTCTGAGATACCTCACTCAGGATGATCTTTTCCAGTTCCCACATTTACCTGAAAATTTCATGATTTCCTTGTTTTTTATTGCTGAGTAATATTCCATTGTGTAGATGTACCACAACTTCTGTATCCATTCCTCAGTTGAGTGGCATCTGGGTTGTTTGCAGCTTCTGGCTATTACAAATAAAGCTGCTACAAACATGGTTGAGCAAAATCCTTACTGTGTACTTGAGCATCTTTTGGATATATGCCTAGGAGTGGAATAGCTGGATCTTGAGGAAGTGCTATTTCTAGTTGTCTGAGAAAGTGCCAGATTGATTTCCAGATTGGTTGTACAAGTTTACTTTCCCACCAGCAGTGGAGTAGGGTTTGCCTTTCCCCACAACCTCTTCAGCATGTGTTGTCACTTGAGTTTTTTATCTTAGCCATTCTGGTGGGTGTAAGGTGAAATCTCAGGGTCGTTTTGATTTGCATTTCCCTGATGACTAAGGATGTTGATCATTTCTTTAAGTGTTTCTCTGCCATTCTATATTCCTCTATCGAGAATTCTCTGTTTAGCTCTATTTCCCATTTTTTAATTGGATTATTTGATATGTTGCTGTTTAACTTCCTGAGTTCTTTATACATGCTGGATATTATCCCTCTGTCAGATGTAGGGTTGGTGAAGATCCTTTCCCAAACTGTAGGCAGTCATTTTGTTCTGACAACAGTGTCCTTTGCTTTACAGAAGCTTTTCAATGTCATGAAGTCCCATTTAGAGCCTGTTCTGTTGGTGTTCTATTCAGGAAGTTGTCTCCTGTGCCAATGAGTTCAAGGCTCTTCCCAATTTTTCTTCTAAGCAGTTTAATATGTCTGGTTTTATATTGAGGTCTTTGATCCACTTGGACTTTAGTTTTGTGCAGGGTGATAAGTATGGATCTATTTGCATTTTTCTACATATAGACATCCAGTTAGACCAGCACCATTTGTTGAAAATGCTATCTTTTTTCCATTACATGGTTTTGGCATCTTTGTCAAGGTCAGGTGTCCATAAGTGTGTGGATTTATTTCAGGGTCTTCTATTCGATTCCATTGATCCACCAGTCTGTTTCTATGCCAGTACCATGTAGTTTTTTGTATTGTTGCTCTATAGTAGAGCCTGAGATCAGGGATAGAGATACCTCCAGAAGATCTTTTATTGTAGAGGATTGTTTTGGCAATTCTGGGTTTCTTGTTATTCCAAATGGAGTTGAGAATTTTTCTTTCAAGTTCTGTAAAGAATTGTGTTGGTAATTTGATGGGAATTGCATTGAATCTGTAGATTGCTTTTGGTAAGATAGCTAGACATTTTTACTATATTAATCTTGCCAAGCCATGAGCATGGGAGATCTTTCCATCTTCTGATATCTTCTTCTAATTCTTTCTTAAGAGACTGGAAATTTTTTTCATATAAGTCTTTGACTTGCTTGGTTAGGGTTACACCAAGGTACTTTATGTCCTTTGTGGATATTGTGAAGGTTGTTGTTTCCCTAATTTTTTTCTCAACCCTTTTGTCTTTTCTATACAGGAGGGCTTCTGATTTTTTTGAGTTAATTTTGTATCCAGCCACTTTGCTGAAGGTGTTTATCAGTTGTAAGAGTTCCCTGGTAGAATTTTGGGGGTCACTCAGGTATACTATCGTATCATATGCAAATAGTGATACTTTGACATCTTCCTTTCCAAACTGAATCCCTTTGATCTCCTTTAGTTGTCTTATTGCTCTAGCAAGGATTTCAAGAACTATGTTGAAGAGATATAAAGAGAATGGGCAACCTTGCCTAGTCCCTGATTCCAGTGGGATTGATTTAATTTTCTCTCCATTTAGTTTGATATTGGCTATAGGTCTACTCTATATTGTCTTTACCATGTTTAGGTATGTGCCTTGTATCCATGATCTCTCCAAGACTTTAAACATGAATGGATGTTGGATTTTGTCAAGTGCTTTTTCAGATCATGTGGTTTTTCTCTTTCCGTTTGTTTATATGGTGGATCACAGTGATGGATTTCCATATATTGAACCACCCCTGCATGCCTCAGATGAAGCTTACTTGGTCGTATTGGATGATATCTTTGATGTGTTCTTGTATTCGGTTTGCAAGTATTTTTGTTGAGTATTTTTTTACATCGATGTTCATAAGGGAGATTGGCCTAAAATTCTTTCATTGTTGGATCTTTGTGAGGTTTAGGTGCCAAGGTGATTGTGGCTTCATAAAGTGAGTTTGGTAATGTTCCTTCTGTTTCTATTTTGTGGAATAGTTTGAAGAGTATTGGTGTTAGCTCTTCTTTGAAAATCTGGTAGAATTCTGCACTGAAACCATCTGGCCCTGGGCTTGCTTTTTTTTTTTTTTTTTTTGCATGGGAGACTTTTGATGACCGCTTCTATTTCCTTCAGGGGATATAGGACTATTTAATTCATTTACCTGGTCTTGATTCAGATTTGGCAAGTAGAATTGATCAAGAAAATTGTCCATTTCATTTAGATTTTCAAATTTTTTCTCTTATAGGCTTTTGAAGTAAGACCTAATGATTGTTTGGATTTCTTCAGTGTCTGTCATTATGCCCCCCTTTTCATTTCTGATTTTGTTGATTTGGATAGTGTCTCTCTATCTTAGTTAGTTTGGCTAAGGGTTTGTCTATCTTGTTGATTTTATCAAAGAACCAGCTCTTGGTTTCATTGATTCTTTGAATTGTTTTATTTGTTTCTAATTTATTGATTTCAGCCCTGAGTTTGATTATTTCCATCCATCTATTCCTCTTTGGTGTGTCTGCTTCTTTTTTTTTAGGGCTTTTAAGTGAGCCATTAAGTTGCTTGAATGAAATGTTTTGAATTTCTTCTGGAAGGCACTTAGAGCTATGAACTTTTCCGCTTAGCACTGCTTTCATTGTGTCCCATAAGTTTGGTTATGTTGTGCCTTCATTTTCATTGAATTCTAAGAAGACTTGAATTTCTTTATTTCGTCTCTGACTGAAATGTCATTTAGAAGCAAGTTGTTCAGTTTCCATGTGTATGTAGGCTTTTTGCTATTTTTGTTGTTCAGGTCCAGCTTTATTCCATGGTGATCAGATAGGATACAAGGAATTATTTCAATCTTCTTGTATCTGTTGAGGCTTGCTTTGTGAACAAATATATGGTCTATTTTGGAGAAGGTTCCATAAGGTACTGAGAAGGTAAATTCTTTTGTGTTTGGGTGAAACGTTCTGTAGATGTCTGTTAGGTCCATTTGATTCATGATCTCTGTTAGCGTTATTATGTCTTTATTTAATTTCTGTTTTGTTGACCTATCCCTTGTTGAGAGTGGGATGTTGAAGTCTCCTACTATTAAAGTGTGGGTATCTATGTATGGTTTAAGTTTTATTAAAAGCTCTTTTGAACATTGCTCTATGGAGCCTCCTGTTACAGATATATTAAAGAAATGACTATACACGCCCTCTAAATTGATCATAGATACACATGAGGAGATGTAGAATGGAGCTGCAGCCAGGGAGAAAACATCTATATCACTGGGTCTGGACTGAGCAAGGGACAAGGGACTAGAATAAGAGTGGGTTGTCAAGGACAGAGTGGAATGCTGAAGGAACCACAACTAAACAACAGACCCCACCTGAAATGAAGGACCTGACTTCTCTCTTTCCTACACTGGATTCTCTCCAGCACAACCTGAGATGGAGTTGTGTGGAGGCATTTCCTAACTGCATTTCCTAACTCTAATTTTAGCTGGATGCCATGAAGAGTTTTGTGGTACTAATTGCATCCCAGTGTCTCCCCTGCATTGAGACTATGGAGATTGGGTTTTATACATCTCAGGCAAGCAAATTATTAGGTACGGATCCCCAGGGGTCTATGCAAGGCATCTCCAGGCAAAATGGCATCAGGCAAAATTTTGAAGAGAAGATTATAGGTTGGGGGTTCAGTAACATTCTCCAAAATTCAAATTTGCATGCTAGTGGCAGTCATCTACCCTTATTCTCCTGTATGCTTCCAGGCTTCTGGTTGGCAGAACTACTATGAAGTAAAAAAGAGAGGAATGACCATTTGGTATGGGACAATCAATTGGAATGCTCTTCCTTGGGGAAGTCCATCTCCACTGTTCCCAGCTTTCTTCAGTTGCTTTAGTTCTTTGTGTAGGATTGAGGCCTTCTGGGCTTTTCTCCAACCAGTTTGACACGTTCATTAGTGCTATCCTTGTTCAGCTCACACTCAGGTCATCTTATATGCATGCAATTACAATTTTTTTAAGAGAGTGAATTTGAAGGAGAGTGTAGAGGGATATATAAGAAGGTATGGGGGAGCAAAAGGTAAGAGAGAAAGTTGCAATTAAATATTAATTTCAAAAATAAAAACATAAAACAAGAGAGAGCGAGAGAAAGAGAGGTGAACCTGGGATCAAATAAGCAATTGGCAGGTAGTATGTGCTGAGCAATATGTGCTGAGCTGAATTCCCCTTTCCCACACAGACAGTTTGGCTCTTTGCAAAAATTGAATCTGTCAGCAATAGTTGAAGATTTATCATGACCAAGGAAATAGTTTTCAGTGGAAATTATCATTTGCCTAAGAGTACATGACAGATACTGATTTAGTGTCTAAAATAGTACAATATACTCACTGACCTAAAGGGAGTTTGAGAGAAAGTGAGATTCAAGCATGGGTGTGATGGGGTCTGTCTACCCCCAGATACTTTCCAAATCGGAATGTGTATTTTAAAGAAGAGTACAAGTTCTGTGAGGTGTAAGCATTGTGAAGACATTTGTAGTTAAAACCGTTCAAGAGCATGGTTGCTATTAACTAATTCCTAGGAGTCCTTTACAAACTTTCATTTTTTTTTAATGTTCCATATGACTTAGGAAGATTTCCTGTGTGGAATGTGAGTTGGATGTTCTCCTGCAATTATATAGAGTATTTGCTCAGCCTCTCATGGATCTCAGCAAATATTAACTGAGGGAAGATATCTGTTGTCCAAGGAGATGGCTGAATCAGAAAATGACAAACATTCAACTCTGAATAAGCTAGAAAGAACATGCGCTAACACATCTTAGCAAAGAGCACAGTGCTAGGGTCTCTGCGTCTATCCACCTAGATTCTTTTCCTAACCCTGAGAGAAGATAACAACACAGGCTCAAGAAGAATGGGAAACTTACCTCGGGCCACATACTTTGCAAAACCAGAGCGTGAGCATGGATTTCACTGCTGGAAGACAAGCGAGGAAACAACTGTGTCATTCATGATGGGCATCCTTCCTACTGCTTTTATTATGGTTGGTTGGGGTTTTCTTTTTTTCTCCCAAGATCCTTACCTTCCTCTTTTCTTCTAATCCAAGATTCCCTGATCTCTCTCCAGAGATTCTGAATGAATTGAAACCGCTTCTTTTTCCTCTCAAGCTATAGTAACAGCAGCCCTGGCAAGACATAGCCAATGGTACAACAGTAGTGTGAACTGACCATTTTGTGATTGGATTTAAAGAAAGAAAGGAAGGTGTCTGCATAAACCACAGCAAGGTATATTTGCTCTTGCTTGTAGATGAATTCCATCCAGCTTGAAATTAAATAAAAAAATCTCTCATTATTACCAAGTCTATTACAAACCACAATTCTTCAGGGCATCTTCAAGGAATTAGAAGAAGACAGAAAGAGACAGTGTTCTACCAATGATGGGAGCAAAGGAAATGCAAAAATGAGTGAGAGCAAACATCAAAGATTAGTGAACCTAAGGATACAGAAGATAATGAACCTCTTACACAGATGCCTTCAGATACACCTTTGTACAAATACACTTGAGAACACATGTATATACATATATACATACATCATATACATGTATCTACACATACACATATACATGTGCTCATCTACCTATAATCTCTTTACAAGTGTGTTTGCATGTATAAACACACATACATAAACATCCGTAGATCTTATTTCTGAAAGCAGACACATACATGCAGCTTGTCCTATGTAAGAAGTCTATAGAGGAGGCTCACGTGATCAGAAGTGCTATTTAGGGAACCATGCAAGTGATTTATGGGCTTTGCCTATAAATACAGACTTATTTTTATGTGCATAGATGTTTTGCCTGAATATATGTAAGTGCACCAAGGAGTGTATGCAGTACCCAAGGAGGCCAGAAGAGGGTGGGGATCCCTTACAGCTGGAGTGACAGAGGTTTGGTGGCTGCTATGTAGGTTCCACGAACCAAATGTGGGTCCTCTGTAAGAAGACTCAATTACTCTTAACTGCTGAGCCCTATCTCCAGACCTTTTTTTGTTGTTGTTCCTTAAGCACAAAACCTTTGTTTCTAGTGATGGCAAACACAGAACAAAATTTTCCTGTGATGATAAAGAAAATGGCATAAAGCTGTGCTTCATGTGTGCATTTGAAAAAATATATACAAAAATATTCATAAGCAGCTTATTGAAACAAATAAGCAAGGGATGATAAATGCAAATCCATAAAACGTTCTCTTATTTGGAACAGCAGTGCAGGCATGATCTCGATTGTTCTGAGACTGCTTTTTCTCTAAGTCTTAAGCCTCTCACGCATGAAATACTTTATTATTGGTTTGTTCAGGATTGTTTTTAGGTATGCAAATGAGGTTTACTCAATTGTAAAAGAGATGTGATATTACTCATAACTTTATTCTTACTGAAAAAAGATGCTTTTTAAAAAGGTTAAGGGGTAGAGGTTATATCCCACAGGGTGATATTTTAATCTGCAGAAAAAATGCTGCACTGTCCAACTGAGAGACAGATCTGGGCAAGTGAAGGAAAAGGCAGAGGGCTGGAGTGAATACTGGCTGCAAGATGTGCCTTCGCCAGTCAGAGGAAGTCAAGTACCTCAAGAAGATTGATAATTGCATAAGCATTCTATGGTAAGCAGGTGATGTGAGAAGCAGATGACATCCTCTGAGTTCCTAGACATCCATTTTCCACAGGGCTCCTCAGATACTACCAATTTCTAAACACATTATGAAAATGACAGGAAGCTGTGTTTTGTTGCCCCTGTTCCCACCTTGAATATATGCATATGTCTCTGTCTAAGCATCTTGCTGCATAGCCCTGCTTGCTAAGTGCTGGCTAGGGCTCTAGAAAAAGAAGCCAACTTCATTGAAGTTGCCTGGGACTTTACAGGAAATCCCTCACCCTAAGAAAAGCCTCAGTGGGAGACAGACTGGAAAGTTGGTCAGTCAAGTTCTGTTCACCTCAATTTAGAAGCCCAGGAGCAGCCTGATAATCCCACAAAGCTTAGCCTCAGGACTGTCTTACACAGCTTCACAAAAATAGTAGGCAATTATATAGGAAATCTCTATCTCAACCCTTTCCCCCAAGGTTCAGAGGTTGGAAGGAGAGGGCTGAAAACAGTGTTTTCTAGACAGGATTGACACACTCATGAATTCCCTCAAAGTAGCTGTGTTGGCCTGTCCAAGCCAGTCAGCATTCCACTGAGGAGGAGGAAGGTGCCAACCGATCCTCAGATATCCTAATTGTATATATATAGACAGTTGATGGCTACCAGAAGAGGGAAACCCCTTTTTTCTCTAGGGGTGTGGCTCCTTGTAGGTTGAACATGTTCCAGTGGATGGCCCCATAGCTATGTGTATATGGAAGCACAAATTGGATTTGGTGGGTTATTAAAAAATAAAAGAGATGACATTTGGGGGTATGTGAGCTGATATTTGGAGGGGCAGTGGAACGGCAAATATGGTCAAAATAGTATATATGCATGTAATTCTCAAAGGGTTGATAAAATGTTATACTACAAAAAGGAGATAAGACAGTGTTGCCTGACATCTAGACTCAAATCATGGGAACTGGCAATATGGACAGCTACAACTGATTTTTTCCACTCATAGAAGCCAATTTTATAATATGTAGTAAAACATGCTATAATGAACGTTATTGCATTTACACAACTAACAGTAAAAGATACTTCTAAGTATTTCTTTACAAATATTCAAACAGAAAGAGGCCAAATAAACAATGAATTAGTTGCAGACATAAAAATGTAAGTACTGAAGGCACTATCATAGAATATTATAAGTATTTTTCCTCTTTTTGTTGTTTATCTAGTTGGAGTTTTGTATGTTAGGTTTTGTTATGGCATTTCTATGTATATTTTGCATTGATTGATCCTCTTCCTTCCATTTCTCTTTTCTATTTCCTCCCCTTCCTATGAGCCACCTTTCCCTGACTAATAACCCTCTTCTGCTGTCACAACACATGTATTTTATTATTCCCCCCCCCTTACAATCTATTTTTACCTCTCTCATAGGCTTATCCCTAGTTTTATATCCATTGATGTTCTGTTAAACCGTGGAGTTACAGACAGTTGTATGAGCTGCCACGTGGGTGCTGGGAACTAAACCCAGGTCCTCTGGAAGAGCATTCAGTGTTCTTAACCACTGAGCATTCTCTCCAGCTCCTCTTTTCCTTAATTTTATGACCTATAAATTAAGTTGATATCTAGGATCCATGTATGAAAGGAAATGCATGGCATTTTTCTTTTTCAGTCTGGGCTATATTTATTCACATAACTTCTAGCTCCATATAGTTCCTCAACTATAACTTTACTTTTTAAAGTAAAATTTCATTATGCACATTCAGTTTTATCTTTTTTCTGTTGACAGATATCTAGACTTATTCCATTTTCCTGTTGTCATGAGTAGTACAGTAGTAACAATCACGATGTGCAATTGTTTCCGTGCGGCAGGACTTAGAGTCCTTTGGTCATATTGTAATTCCATTTTCAGTGCTTTTGAAATTAGATATGCATGTTTTCATGAAATATCCTCAAGACCTTGTCGATTAAAGGCCATCATCCGGCAGTGGCTGAAGAACGTGAAGGGGTTGTCTGGAAGTTCAAATCACGGAGCAGGAGGCAGGTTCAGTTGGGAGACCTCTGATATCCAGCTTCTGAGATGCATGATGTGAACCACATGCTACAGCAAGAATGTTCAGCTCCTAAGTTAAAGATCTTCCTATCAAAGCAAACTCAATCTGAAGCAATTTTCCTTCTCCTAAAAACAGCAAAATTTACCTTTAATCCTAAGTCTGTTTGTCTCTCCAGACTAAGAAGTCATTGGAAGTCAATGAAACAAATGGCCCAAGGAATGCAGGAAGGCTAGTAATGGCTCTTTACTATTGTGAGGTTTCTCGATGTGTGCCTCACCCTTGAAATTGCCTAACTTGATCCACGATTCATCAATCTCTCCAGTCTTATGAGCTAATCACAAACACCTTGAGAACTAAAATATTCCCAGGAATTGTTCATGGGGGAATGACCTCTTACTTTTCTCTGATCCAAAAAGCTTATATGAGGTCTCTATGCTAGTTGGCTTGGATTGCTGTTACAAAGTATTACAGATCTGGTGGCTTAACCCATAAAAACTAGGTTTCCTTATAACTAAGTGCTGATTGCCTGGCATCAAGAAGCCTACAGGGTTAGGGTCTAAAGAAATCTTTCTATAAAGCATGAATTGATGTTCTCTCTTTCTTTTCCCAACAACTTCTTGGGGTGAGGTAGGTGGGAAGAATAGGGGAGGAAAGAGGGGAAAAGAGTCAATGAATTTCATGAACTCTACATTTCTTATTTTATCATTTATGTATGGTTATGATATGAATATGGTGTGCTGTAAGTACATATGTGTGAATATGCATATGATGTGTGTATGTGTGCACAGGTGTGCCATGGTGAATGGCCAGATGACAATCTTGGATGTCAGTCCTCACTTTCTCTTTGTTATTCATTCACTACTGCATACAGCAAGCTAGCTGCCCTTCAGCCTTCCAGGGCTTCTCTTGTCTCCACCTCCCATCTCATCTCCAGGGCACTAGGATTACAGGTGCATGCTCCTCTATTCAGCTTCATATGGATTCAGAAGATCCAAACTCAGATCTTCACGTGCATACAATAAGCACTGTCTGCACTGTGCTATCTTCACCAGTTCATATCTTCATTTTTTATAGCACTTCATTCATGCAAGGATTAGGATTCTGCTCCATGTCCTTATTTATTCTTACCTCTTAAAAAGCCCTGCTTTCAAATGCTGTCATATAGGCTTCAACATATGCGTTTGGAGATGAGAGAAGATATTGCAATCTAACAGAGCCTTAAGTTTGCTTTCCACCAAAGGGCTTTATGGAGCCATTTCATCTTCCAATGAGGAGCTACAAAAGCATGTCTTTGTCATCTTTACCATACCTTCTTGCCCTCCCTGCCACTGAATCCTAAGAGAAGATTTACTCTTCTATGGGGCTGAGTCCACCCTCAGGCTGACTCCTGGAATTCTATAACCAAAGCAATATTAAAGTAATTTTGAATTTTCTTCCTTTTTGTGAAACTCTCAGTGCACAAAAGACTGTACAATTATTCAAATTGATCCTTAACAGTGTTCTAATTCATGAGGCTGTATTTTAAAGAAGAGATGCTATCTAAAGAGTCCTATAAATTATTTGCATTTTATGATACTCTTGGTAGTACACACATTGTTTATGATTTGCATTTTGATTTCATTACTTAGTCTTCCATAAACCACTGTAACAGGCATTTTGCACAAAGCACTACAGCAATTATACTTATTTGAAATTTTAAAGACCATATTGAGCTGCCAGGAAGTATACTTAATATTTTATTGTTAAAAGCCAATTGTGGAATAACTTGTAGTTTACTTAAACAAATTTTCATTGGGTGAAAAGATTTAGTTCAACATACACAAGTCAGTTAATATAATGATAATGTACTACATTAACAGAGTGAAGGAAAAAGACAAGACCATTCTAATCTATGCAGAAGATGCATTTTATAAATCTTGGTATCCTTTTATGATCAAAGTACTTAGCAGCCTAGGAATGGAAGAAGGTCACTTCAGCATAACCAAAGTCACACATGAGAAATCACAGCCAGTATTGAGCTTGGAGGTGAAAGACTGAGATTGTTTCATATATGTGGTGATTTGAATGAGAATGGTCCCCATAGGCTCATAAGTTTGAATACTTAGCCCCCACTTGGTGATAGTGTTTGTAAAGGATTGAGAGAAGGAAGAAGGTGTGTTACTAGGGGTGGTATCTCTCTCTGTCTCTCTCTTTCTCTCTCTCTCTTTCTCTACCTTGTGTCTCAAGATGTGAGCTCTCTGATACTACTTCAGCATCATGCCTGCCTGCTTGCTTCTGTGCTCCTTGCTATGATGGTCATAGATTCAACCTAAAATAGTAATCCTCAAATAAATGTTTTCTTTAAAAACATTTGGTCATGGTGTTTTATCACAGGAATAGAAATGAAACAAAGACACTATACATCAGTAATATGGCAAAGTTGTCCTGGTTTGCTATTGCTTTTTAGAATATTGTTGGAAGTCCTGCTTAGGGAAATTGGAATGAACAAACAAATGAACAAACAAACAGAAATTAAAAGTTCCCAAGGTAGGAAGACATAAATTAACTTTATATATTGCAGAGAGCAAATTATCTAAAAAAAAAAAAAAAAAAACCTCAAAGCACTGTGTACGTGAGAGAGAGAATGACAATCACCAAGTTTCAAAATAATAAGGCAACAGATACAGAACAGCCATTTTCTAGTCACTAAAAATAAATAGCACACAGAAAAAAATTAAGAAAACAGTTATATTTTTATTTATTTATTTATTTATTTATTTGATGTATATGAGTGTTTTATCTGCATTTACACCGGCCAGAAGAGGGAATCAGTTCACATTATAGATGGTTGTGAGCCACCATGTGGTTGCTGGGAATTGAACTCATGACCTTTGGAAGAGCAGACAGTGCTCTTAACCACTGAGCCATCTCTCCAGCCCCCCAGTTATATTTTAAATAGCACCAAATAGATGAAATACTCAGAAATATTTTAACCAAAGAGATGTAATACTTCTTACATGCTGAAATGCTAAAATGTTGGCAGGAGACATTAAAGGCAACAGCAGATTAAATAATGTGCCATAAGCATGGATTGGAAAACTTAACATTATTATGAGATCAATAATGCCAAGAGCAATCTAATGATTCACTGCAATCTCTATCAAAAGCTCCCAAAACTTTGTATTGAAATTAAGAATGAATGCATCCCAGAATTCAGATGGAACCTCAAGAGACCTAAATTGGCAAAAAATAATCTTAAAAGGAACATAGTTGGAAGTCTCATATTTTTTGTTTAAACTTCCTAGAAAACTCCCTGTAGAGCTGTAGAAATCTAAAGCATCAATAAGTAAGTAAAACAAGCTAGTGCACATAGTTTATTTTTGTTAGAATGACCAAAAACCTCACTGATTGGAGAAAACTCATTCTGTTCGACAAATAGTATTGGGAAACAGCTACCCATAAGTAAGAGAATGCACATAAGCGCTTTCCTTATGTTACATACAGAATTCATTTTTGTTTTATACTTATACTTTCTATGTATAAGCATCTTGCCTGTATGTGTGTATGATATGCACATGACTTACTGGCATATCTTATCAGAGAACAATGTTCAATCCCCTTGAACTGGAGCTACGAGTGGTTGTGAGTGGATGGATGGGGGTTCTGGAAATCAATCCTCAGTCCTCTCCAAGGGCAATAAGCATTCTTAATCTTTGAACCATCTCTGTAGCTCTAAAACATTAATTTAAAACATTTAAAATCTAAACATGAGAACTAAAACTATGAAATTCTTAGAAGAAAAGAAGGGTGAAATCTTTATGACATTGGATTAGAGAAATATTTCTTAAATAAGGGACTAAAACACAGACAACAAAAGATGATTTAACTTCATTAGTATTAAAATATTTTCACATATTAAAGGGCATATACACAGTTTTAAAAACTCACAAAAGAGGTGAATGTTTGGAAACTGTATCTAACACTGAATTAAAATTCAGATATATAAAGAATACCTATAACTCAATAACAACACATATATACACCAAGAATCCAGAGTACATATTGGTAATGACTTGGACAGACATTTCTGTGAAGATATACAGAAGACCAACAGAATATAATTATACTCAACAGCATTAATAATCAGAATAAAATCGAAAGCCATAATGAGGTGTCTTTGTCACACTAGTGTAGACAA
This sequence comes from Pachyuromys duprasi, assembly GCA_028658305.1. Lineage (NCBI taxonomy): Eukaryota > Metazoa > Chordata > Mammalia > Rodentia > Muridae > Pachyuromys > Pachyuromys duprasi. Next base: position 31,370,779 of record CM053752.1, read on the forward strand.
TGAAAAGAAAGAAAAAAAACAAAAAGGACAAGACAAGTGTTGGTGAAGATGTGTGCTGTGGATTGGCAAGCAAAATGGTATAGCCACTGTGGAAAACAATATGGTTGATCTTCAAAGTAGAAGAGAATCACATGTGATCCAGATCTACTTTAAATGTATGTCAAGAGATTTGAAGTAGGGGACAAAACTGTTGGGTGTCTCATAGCGCTGGTCACAAAAACCAAACCAAAATACTCTGGAAGCAACCAGAGTATTTACCCACAAATGAATGAATAGAAGTAATGAGAAATATGCATAAAATGGAATATTACTCAACCTCAGAGAAGAAAGATATTCTAACTTTTACTACAATATGGATGAAATGGGGGGCCTGGATGCTAAGTCAAATTAATGAAGTAGAGTCTCATTCCATTGCTCTGAGTTGCATAGAGAAACCAAAGACAGCAGAGGAGACACAGAAAATGTAAGAGAAGTTGCCAGGCTGAGAAAAAGGCCACAGAAGGAGTTTCTTTATAGGTAAGAGAATTTCAAATAAAGGATGAGACAAAATCCAGGGTCTGCATTGTAGCGATTAGCACACAAAATAGTTCTGGCACTTTCTGTCACTGGACTGCACATTTAGAATCAGTTACGATGGTAAATTTTGCTATTTGCATTTTACCACGATAAAAACATCATGGCAAATTGCTTGATAAATCCTTAGTTTGTTTGATTACCTATGTATTTGTCAGAAAAGAAGCTACCTTGAATGTTGCAAAGATTTTTCAATCAGTTCATATCTTTTCAAAGCTTAAATGAGCCATGGTTCTCAGAAATGGATCTATTTCCTTAGTCCCTTGCCTTAGGAGCCCCATCCCCACACTGTCCTCTTGAATGAACATAAATAAGAAATAGAAGTGTAGCAGCTTCCCGGGGGTGGAGTGGAACTAATCAAGCCACTGCTTAATTTACAGCCCTCCCTCCAGCCTCTATGATTGCAGATTCAAACGCATCTCCACTTAGTGACATAGAGAGGATGCGAGCCACTCCAGCCTCAGCGAAAGCATGCTCACCTTGAGTGTGTGGCAAGGGCTCTTTGTCCTGATGCATAAGTGCTGGTCACTCTCACCTAGTTCTGGCTTCCTTCACATAGAGTCTAGAGCCAGCCTCAGCATGCTGGGAGTTAAATCTACTCATGACAGCTGTCACAGGGGCTAGGCTTCTGGGAGAGAAGCCCTGGTTTTGTTTGTTTGTTTGTTTGTTTGTTTGTTTGTTTTTTGCCAATCTGTCTTTACCCTGGTGCTTCTAGGCATACAAGGCTGCAGATATGAGTGATGGTGTCTGGGGTCAGAGGAGGTCAGGCCAGGTGGGAGACCATCACCCTGCAGGTTAGGAGAGGGGTATTACAGACACCTCATCAGTCCGGGAGCAAACTTTGTCTACCCTTACTCAGAAAGTAGATGCAGTTTTAGTCTCTTGCTGTGAAGTTGGGCTGGAGCAGGCAGAAATATTTATACCTGACTGTAGTCATTCAGTCTACACAGACTACACTTTACTGTCTAAACTTGATGCCCAGTGCAATTCTAGCTTCGCTCTCTCCTTCTCCCATTTAGCATGATGATCTGAATAGAGAACTTGAGTTCTACCTGAACCTTTATGTGAGCTGCTCTGCATTTTCAGAACATCCTCTCCATGCTTTGCAAGCTATTATGAGCCCATTACTATTCTACTCAGATGTCATTTTCCATCAGAAAGGCCACCACTCCCCTTTCTCTATAGAGATGAATAATGCTCACTCCTTTTCTCTTGCTTGTACTACTTGCCTTGTGCTTGGTAGTGTTTGTGTCCAGCTCTGTGTATTGAATTGAATTGTTTCCTGTTCCTCTGTTGTTTTTGCTAACCATGGCTCTTTGGAGTTGGTGTGTATGTGTTTGTGCATCCTTGTGTGAGTATGTATGTGTGCGTACTGGGCATGACTGCTAATACTTTAAGTTTTGTGAGCTGGCCTTTTGGCAACTACTGCTGTATTTACAGAACAGTAATAGATACTAGGACAACAGTTGACTCTGGCAGTATTCCCAATAAAACTTTATTTTTAAAAGTACCCAGTGGGCTAGGTTTGGCTTCATTCAGCTGGTGTAGACACTGGTAAAATAAACATTGAAAAATGAGTTATATCATTTTTCATTTAAAAATTATTTTCACTTCTGATAAGTACACTAGACAATAAAGTTTAAGGTCCCCCATCCCTTATGTAATCTCCAAAAGCCTGATGCAGTGTTTCTTTACTTGGACCAAAGCAGAAAATACATGCGGCAGTGGAAAATAGGATGCTATAGGCCTCAGAAGCTAGTAATGAGTTCTTACATATTTTCTGGGAGATTCTGGGCTGACTGCCCGTCTGAACTTCTGATCTCTTTGTTACCATCATGTGTTGTATGCCTAAACTGGAAACTATAATGAAGGTCAAAATGCTATCCTCTCCTTCTGTGGCTTTTTAAATTTTATTTATTTTTTATTAATTACAGTTTATTCACTTTGTATCCCAGCTATAGCCCCTCCCTCATCTTCTCCGAATCCTAACAAAATACTGTCATGAGTATTTTGTCATACCTTATTTCCTTTCTTCCTTCCATACTTTTTCCATTTCTACCTGTTTATTTCTATTTATGTACCAAATTTTATAAGTCCATTATACTCAAGACAAGATATGTTTTGGACTCAAAACTTTAAGCTTTACAACATTTGGGTGATATACAAGGACTGACCCCTGGCAAGGCCTGAAGCTTAGGCAATTTTGGGATCATCTTCAAATAAAGGATTGTAAAACTTTAAATACATGCCTAGAAGTGGTATAGCTGGATCTTGAAGAATCACTATTCTTAATTGTCTAAGAAAGCTCCAAATTGATTTTTCCAGAGTGGTTGTACAAGTTTACATTCCCATCAGCAATGGAGGAGGGTTCCTCTTTCTCCACATCCTCTCCAGCATGTGTTGTCACTTGAGTTTTTGATCTTAGCCTTTCTGACAGGTGTAAGGCTAAATCTCAGGGTCGTTTTGATTTGCATCTCCCTGATGGCTAAGGACATTGAGCATTTCTTTAAGTGTTTTTCTGCCATTCTACAGTTCTCTACAGAGAGTTCTCTGTTTAACTCCATACCTCATTCTTTAATTGGATTACTTGATTTGTTGCTTTTTAACTTCTTGAGTTCTTTATATATACTGGATATTAGCCCTGTCAGATATAGGGTTGGTGAAGATCCTTTCCCAGTCTGTTGGCTGTTGTTTTGTTTTGATGACACTGTCTTCTGCTTTATCGAAGCTTTTCAGTTTCATGAGATCCCTTTTATTGATTGTTGATCTTAGAGCCTGTGCTGTTGGTGTTCTAGGCATATACCCAAAAGATGTCCAAGTACACAGCAAGGACATTTTCTCAAGTATGTTCGTGGCTGCTTTATTTGTAATAGCCAGAACCCGGAAAGAAGCCAGATGTCCCTCAGTTGATGAATGGATACAGAAATTGTGGTACTTTTACACCATGGAATACTACTCAGCAATTAAAAATGAGGCAATCATGAATTTGCAGGCAAATGGTGGGACCTGGAAACGATCATCCTAAGTGAGGTATCGCAAAAGCAGAAAGACACACATGGTATATACTCACTTATATAGACCTATAAGATAGGGTAAACATACTGAAATCTATACACCTAAAGAAGATAAACAAGAAAGAGGACCTGGGGTAAGAGGATTAATCCTCACTTAGAAAGTCAAATGGACGGACATTGGATGTAGGAGAAAACAAGTAGCAGGACAAGAGCCTACCACAGAGGGCTTCGGAAAGACTCTTCCTAGCAGGGTATCAAAGCAAAGATTAAGAATCATAACCAACACTTTCGCATAGTGCAGGGAATCATATGAAAGAAGGGGGGGGGTTAGTATGACCTGGAGAGGTCAGGAGCTCAGCAAGATCCAAATATATCAGGGCACAGGGGTCTTTTATGAGAATGCCTCTCCAACCAAGGACCATGTATGGTTATAACCTAGAACCCCTGCTTGTATATATCAAATGGTAACTCAATACCCAAGTGGGTATACTAGTAAGGGGAACAGGGACTATTTTGGACATGAACTCAATGGCTGGTTCTTCAACCTCCCCATCCGCCGAGGGAGGAGCAGCCTTGCTAGGCCACAGAAGAGGACTTTGCAGCCATTCCTGAAGAGACCTGATAAGCTAGAGTTAGATGGAAGGAGAGGAGGTCCTCCCCTATCAGTGGACTTGGAAAGGTGCAGGGAGGAGATGAGGAAGGGAAAGGGGGGAAAGGGAGGGAATGCCGGAGGGAGCTATGGCTGGGATACAAAGTACATAACCTGTGATTAATATAAAATAAAAGTGAAAAAAATAAAAAATAAAGAAAAAAAACTAAAAAAAAACCTTTAAATACAGAAATTGGATTCTATAGCCATGGAGGTCAAGCTTCATCTCCTTCATAATATTTTTCAAGAGGTAGTTTGTTCTGATTCACAGCCTTGTAGTTAAATGTCTCATTATTCCTGAAAAAAAGTGGCACATATTCTATCTGAGCAGTAACACTGTGTATTGCCTTCAGTAACTTAGATGAAATTTTCCCCGTAAACGCGTAAAGAATGGGTTTTGTCTTGCTGTCAAACACATTTTTAGAAATATAGCCCTTGGGATTTGAGGGTTGGTGGGTCTGAATATAAAGCTTGAATAACAAATAAAACCAGTCCTTATTGGGTGATGTTTGGGGATGAGACTGCCCTATGCATAATATTAAAATATTTAAGAATTCCTCAAATTTATTAGCAAACAGGACATGAAGGAACACAGTCATAGTGGGATTAGTGCAGAAGAACATGTCACCTTGAATGACTTTGTGTGGCCAATGGGAGCCTCTTGTTAATGACACCAAAATTCTTCCCATTCCCTGGGCTTGTATCCTGGACTGAGTGAAAAGGAGGAAGTTTGTTTTGCACAGTTAGTACTCTGCCTTCAGATTGTGAGGAGATGTGACCAGTTGCGGCAAATTTCTGATGGCTGGACTACCCAGGGGCTGTCCCTTTAAAGTGTGAACCAGAATAAACCCTCTTTCTTAACGTTGCTATTGCCATCTCATTTTATCACAGCAACAGGGAAACTAACTGATACACATCTTAGGATTAGTGTTTATATAAAGGGTGATTAGATACACATTTAGGACCAAAAAGTCAGAGGAATCTTCCTATGCACAAGGCCAGAAAGTCAAGGCGTATATTTCAACTGTAACGTGGGTTCATAATCGTCTCAGTGAGCAGTGATGAGAGGTAGCTTTCCGACACACGTACTCTTTTTTGTTTTCCTGTCTTTTTGACCCCAGTTATCCTATGAGATTTCAATTCCTTAATATTAGAAGTTGATGGAGGCCAACGTTTACTTTTCTGAACTTCTGGGAAATAAACCATTTTAGGGTGAAAAGTCCCAACCTGAACAATCCAAGGGGGACATGAAAAAAAAAATCAATTTAGGCTTGAAGATTTGATGAATATGGAACAAACCACATGGTTTCTTGAGACATCAAAACACATAAACAATAATAAGCAGGTATAATTGTTGAGCCTAATCTTAACATGGATTTTTTTATCCTTTGTTTCTTACTGAAAATCATAAAAATTCAAGGCCTAACCCAAGGCAAACGCAAGGGGCACTGTAAAGCACACTAATCAGTTTTCAGTATGTAGATACACTGCATTCCACTTCAATACTGATACAGGTATCCTTTGTGCTTGGATCAAACTATCTGATGCCATCTGCTTTGGTAGGGCGACTGTCTTCATCTCAACACTAGAGCTAAAAGTGAGATCCCTTGTATTGTTAAGACAAAACAAAAAGAAAAAGCTAAAACAAAAAGCTTATCATTAGGTGGGCACAGTGGCACATACCTGTAACCTCACCCTGGGAGGCAGAGGCAGAGGCAGAGGCAGACGAATCTTTGTGAGTTCAAGGCCAACCTGGTCTAAAAGTGAGTCCAAGGCTACACAGAGAAACCCTGTCTTAAAAACAACAAATAAATAAATAAATAAATAAATAAATAAATAAGAAGCATATCACTTATTATGTAGTTAAAATGTAAGAACACACAAAAGAAACTTCATGCTTTCCTGATTTCATTTAATTTAATTGACAGTTTTGTAGTGATCCTTATGAATATGCATAGGCTACTTGATCTCTTGATGAAGAAGCTCCATGTCTGACTTCCTCATGTACCTCCTCGGTAACTAACACCAAATCCAAAATAGAGCATCACTGGCTAAAGACTTAAATCTCTGGACTAATAGGGAAGGAAGGTCATATGGAGGTAGCGTGTCCACATTTCCATTTTGAAAGCTGTCAAGCCTAGCCCTTCAAGCCCAGAACTCAATCTTTTTTGAAGAATTGAACCTCAGCAGCCAAGAACAGCTGCTGTTCAGTCTGAATATCAGAAGTATAATGACTTTGAAGTGATGTCTTTCTTCCACTTAATGACCCTAAACATTACAGAAATTGAAATTGGCAGGGTCTGTGGGGCTACTGTTCTTTAACGTACTGGGGCTTCCAAATGCTAGCTTTACGCTGCCAGCTAGTATAATATTGAAGATTAATAGGCAATAAAACAGAGACAGGTGGCCAACCATAAGTTGTCATGAACTGCACATGGGAAACAATCTCTAGTTTATGTTGCCTGATAAGAGAATGATTGGCTATAATCACGCCTTGGTTTCACATGCTGGCTTCTTCAGAGAACCAAAGGTCCTTGAGCATACGGCTTATAATCTTACTAACAAGCATCAGTCATGACACATCGATGATAAGAAAAGTCCCCTATAAATCCCTCCGTAGAGAACTTAGCAGATCAGTCCCCCACTGTTTAAGGCCCTTGCTATTTGAATGAGTCCATTAATCTAATAAATTGAGCAAGTGTCAAGTCCAACATTGTACGCACGCATAGCTAATGCCACAGTGTTGTGAAAGCCTTTCCTGCAGCTGACATGGCATGCATTTTCCAAAATAATCAAGTCATCTCCCAGTGGACGACAAGCATCATTCTCCAGTAGAGCCCGGGAATCCTCTCCCAGTAGAGTCCGGGCATCTTTCCCAGTAGATCTCAAGTGTGTCTTCCCAACCGAATACAGGGATCTCCTCCCAATGGAGCTCAAGTATCTCCCTTAGCAGAACTCAGGCATCTTCCCCCAAATCATCTAGGTATATCCTCCAATGACCCTCGTACATTTCCTCCTGATGGAACTCAGGCATCTTTCCCAGTGGAGACCTGGCATCTTCCCTCAGTGGAGATCAACCATTGCCCCTCAGTTCCGCCCAGGCATCTTCCCCCAGTGGAACCCGAGTACCTTCTCTCATTGGAGCCCAGGAGTCTCCCTCCAGTGGAGCCAAAGTTCCTTGCATCTTGCCAATCTGACATTCAGTTGTCCTTATGCTGACATTGATGAGAAACAGGTGTTCTGAAGGGATACACATGGGTGAGACTTGTGCTTATCTATCCTGGATGTATAAAAGAGAATACTAACTTTTTTTTCCCCTCTGTTTCTATGATCATCCTTAAACGTAATAGCAATTTGATTTGATTTGCATAATTATGAAGAATGCTTGCAATATTGTATGGAAAGTGCTTTAGTATGTAGCTGGTATTAAATAAATATTAAATTATTTCTTGTTTAGAGTATAGGGTTGTGTGCTCTTCTCTGTCCCTTTTAACTCTGGGCAGAGCTGAGTGGAATAAAACAATAAAGAAGGAAGGGAGGAAGTCAACACCATTAAGTCATATGAGTCATTATGTAGTAGCAGAAACCGAAGAACAAATAGAAAATCTACAAGTTGTCAGTAAGACTCTGAGAAAGATAAGTTTAAGGTGGATGAATGGGTGTTTCTTATCAAAAGGATTCCACAGTGTTCATGGAATTCATGGTCTTCTCTGGTTGTTTCTTGCTTTGTGGAAAATCTAAGTCCTAGGCTCATGGGGCTGTTGACTCAACCAAGGTTCTATGGTTTAAATGTGAAATACTCCTTACCCTATGTCATGTTTTGAGTATGTGGACTCCAGAGAGTGGCAGTATTTTGGAAAATTTTTATAAAGTGTGGGAAGTGCAGCTTAGATGGAGGAAGTGGGTCACTGCGTACCTTGGTAATTGCTGGTAATAAGAGGAATGGTGAAAAATCTCTTGGAACACAACTGATTTTTAGAAAAGAAATCTGCTAAACTGGGCCTTTAAGATGTTAGGAAGATAAAGATGCTTGATCACAGGCTGAGTTCAGCAGCAGGATCCTTTGTAAGACAGAAGCAGAGAACCTCTCTCAAGAGGTGTTTTCTGACTTCCATATGTGCTCTGTGGCACACATGCACTCCACATACACACACACACACACAAAAAAAAAACATACACAGACACAAACACATACACACCACACACATACCCAAACATATGCATACACACACCACACTCACACGTACCATGACACACACACAAAAACACACACACACAATACACACACACACATTCTTTGAGAAATCTCTTAAACTTGGTTCATATTATTTTATATTAATTTCAGGGAAAATTAAGACACCATTATTCCTTAACATGTTAGAATTTACACCACATGGATAAAAAATTATGGTAATGCATTAGGGTAGACATATTGACCAGTTTATTGTCATGTTAAGTAAAATAAAATTTTGAAAAGAGATTAGAATTATTTTTTAACATTTTTGTATCTCAGAAATGACATGAAGAATAGAAGGAGTTGAGTTTAAACAGAATTGGTACCATTTTGGATCTGATTTTAATATCTTCCAAAACCTTGATTGCTTAAAAGAATGTTGTAGAAATTACTTTGACACATCATCTTAGCTATTTTGAGCTACAGCATTTCTTAAGATCTCAAATGGGTGGCCACTGAATCTTCTTTTCATTAAAAAGCCCATGAAAACATGTGAACCTTTGCAATAAAAGGGAACCTGATGTGGCTCACAGAAACAATTCTTCTGGTTTTCCAGTGCAGCTTTCAGTAGCAGCTTTAGTCAAGGGAAAGTTAGAAGAAGGCTCCATGGACCCGTGTGGTCCAAATGTGACAAGCACAATCCTCAGGGCTGCATGAGCCCTCTCAGAGCATAATGATGATAAATGGAATTGCAGTTTTGTATACCCTTCCAGATGCCTTGGTTGGCTCTCTGCATAAATTGGAAACTGTTGTTCATCCCTTTGAGAGCTTTTCTTTTCTCAAATACAACACCTTCTAGTTTTCAGTAATGGTCTCAAAAATTCATTTATTATTCTCATTTGGATCTGCATCTAAGGCTCAGAAATGCTATCCGTAATCATTACGATTTTAGGAGAGTGAGGTAGACACTCTGTCTATGATCATCTCCATTCTTTCAGACATAGTCTATTTCTCAAACCTGTCAAATCACATGAGGGCTGATAATGACACAGGAGATGTGCAGACCAGTGAAATAGGCAGAACTCCTTGGAAATGCACATTCTAGCAACTTGGGATTTGAGTTTTATATGGAAGCCAAAATAGATGTGAAGGGGCTTACAAAGAAATTTGTCAAAATTACTGTGTGAGATTCCAAACTTTCTAAGTTTTTAAATTAGAAGTGAAAAATGAAAGTTAATCTCCAGGTGGTATCTGTTGTCTCATATGCAGAGTGGGAAATAAGATTGCATCCCCCCACTGCTAGGCTTTGAGGCTGGATAATAGAAACAACAATTCCTCTCAAAGCATTTGTTAAACAATGCAGAGGAGGGAGAGACACTCAAGCAAAGGAAGGTGACTATATAAACAGTAGACAGACCTAGGGCTGCTCACTGATGGTGAATGTCAAAACCCTGCACCCCACACTTGTCATTCATTCAGTCCTTCATACATATTTTGTTTGTTTGTTTTGATACATGGATTATCAAATTGCATCTTCTTTTTTAATTTTTGTGTTTTAAAGTTTTTTTATTTTTATTTTATTTTTATATCAATCAGAGGTTAGGTACTTTGCATCCCCGGCGTAGCCCCCTTCCTCTTTCCCTCCCACTCTCCCCATCCCTCCCTCATCTCCTCCCCGCCCACTCCAAGTCCACCTACAGGGGAGGATCTCCTCCCCTACCATCCGACCCTAGTTCATCTTGTCTCCTCAGGGCTGGCTACAATGTCCTCCCCTGGGATCTAGCCAGGCTGTTACTCCCTGGCGTGTATGGGGGAGAGTCAAAGAGCCAGCCATCGAGTTCATGTCTGAAACAGTCCCTGTTCCCTTTACTAGGGTCTTCAGTTGGATACCGAGCTACTATGGGCCACTTCTGAGCGGCGGTTCTAGGACATATCCATACATGGTCCTTGGTTGGAGAAACTGTCCCATAGAAGACCCCTGTGCCCTGCTCAGTTTGGTCTTTGTGGAGCTCTTGTTCTCCACAAGTCTTTTTAACTTCCCCTATTTTTATTATTATTTCCCGCCCTCTGCCGAAGGCTTGGTTGTGATTCTTAATATCTGCTTTGATACATTGCTATATTGGTTCTTTCAGAGGCTCTCTTTGGTATGCTCCTGTCCTGTTGCTTGTATTATCCTCCATTCAATGTCCATCCCATTGGTTCATCTAAACGAGCATTGATCATGCCAACCTGGGGTCCTCCTTCTTGTATATCTTCCCTAGGTGTATAGATTTCAGCATAACCTTCCTATCCTATAGGACTATATAAGTGAGTATATACCATATGTTTCCCTCTGCTTTTGGGATACTTTACTTAGGATGATCGTTTCTAGGTCCCACCATTTGCCTGTAAAAGTTTCACCCAGATACCGCAGGCTACACCTGTCAGACCCACACCCCTAGGCGCACCCAGCCACCACCCCGGATTGGGACTCAGAGTATCAGGTCCAGACTGAGGTGTCCCCAAATACCATCTCAGACCAAGGAGGCGCCAAGACTCCAGTCCAGAAGAGAGCCCTTAGAAGCAAGCCCAGGTCAGAGCTCGGAGCCTCCTGACCAGAGCAGCGGCCCCAGTGGACATATCAAATGGGGACACACAGCCTTTGGCACAGAGTGAGGAGCCAAACCTCCAGACCAGAGGGGAGACCAGCCTGTGGTGCTCACAGCCTCTAGCACAGAGCACGAAGCCAGGCACACAGATCCCACAACAGAGTTCAACTGAGGCAACAACACACACTATCAAACCACTAGAACTCCCTGATCTTCTTGAAGAATACTCCTGACACAAGAGATTGACAGTTCCAGTCTGAAGTTCCGCCTTAAAGCACAAACAGCTCCTTGATTATGTGTTTTAAAGTTTTAATCTTTCTCAACCACAAACTTTACATCTTCATGGTCAATATCTACTTTTAAAATGCAAGAATTTGTTTTTCAAAAGGTCCATTTATATTAATCCACTCTGTTGGCAATTGCTTAACAAGTCCTAATCAGTTACCCAAAGCAGTTACAGAGACAAGTACCTTGCATTTGATGCTGACAGCACAAACTTCCAGAAGACAAAACTTCGTGCATCGGGAGTTAGCAGACCAAGGTGCAAAGTTGTACTTCATACTTGGAGGGAAGAGCATCTTGGTGGATGTGACCAAATGTATAAAATGTTTCATGAGCCAACTGGTCTATACAATTCTAAATATGAAATAAATATTTTGGTCATTTATGAACACAACTCAAATATCAACCTGTGACAAAAATGTCTTTCATAGCCAGACGGTGGTCACACATGCCTTTAACCCCAGTACTTAGGAGGCTGAGGCAGGTGGATCTCTGAGTTTGAGGCCAGCCTGGTCTACAGAATGAGTTCTAGGACAGCCAAGGCTACACAGAAAAACCTTTCTTGAAAAACAAACAGAAAACAACCAACCTGGGTGTGGTGGTGTACATGTTTGATCCCAATACTGGGGGTGATGGGCCATAGGGTGGATCTCTGAGTTCAAGGCCACCCTTGTCTATAGGGTGAGTTCCAGGACAGCCAGTGCTACACAGAAAAACCCTGACTCAAAACACCAGTATGTAGGAAAAACACTGTGTGGAAAACCATGTATTTCCCCTCTGCAGGGCAGACAAGATTGTTTTTCACCACCTCTGGCCACAACCCTTGTTCTGGAGATCTCCTCCTGCACAGTCACTTGGATAGACTCTGCTGCCTCCCATGCTCCTGGGGGCTGTGACTACCGCTGCTCTATGAGAAGCTTCCCATCCTTGTGGATTTCCAAACCCCACCTGCCCACACCTCTAGAAAAGTTTCTCATCAAGCTCTCCTCATTCACTGTGGTGGGCATGCCATCTGTTTCCAAATAGTACCATGGTTGTTCTAATGAGATTTAATTTCAACATTTTCCAATTCTGCACATTTTAAAGAGCTATGTGTATACATGAATATACATTATACATGCACATGTAAAGATATGTATATAATTTGTAATCAACACTCCTTTGTTATTTTTGTTGTCAGTGTTTTTGTTGTCTTCTGACTTTTCAGGTGCTTTTTCTCTGTAGTTTGTCAAAGCAGGCATTTAAAAAGAGTTAAGCAATTTGAACAAAGGGAAATCTAATTTAAAATCCAAGTTCGTCGGTAATTTCAAACAAAGGTTACATAATTTAGAGTAAACAGTTACGGTAAGTAGGAAGATGGACTAGGAAATATTTCTGAACTAGAGATAAGCCAGACATAATCCAATGAGCAGAAATATTGAGTGTAAATTCCCACTCTGTCCTAACAGACTTTCTCTAAATGTTTCAAAGTGTTTTCCTTTCCTAGGCAGGCTGAACTTTCATCTTAAAGCAATTTTTGCCTTGCACATTATGAGTACAACTTTCTACATGAAATAAAATCAGATTCATTTTTTCTTATGAGCTAGTCACTTCCTTACGTGAGGAGTACGTAAAAGGATCGCAAAGTTAATAATCTTGTCTCCATAAAGCAGTGGTTCTCAACCTTTCTAATGCTGCAACCCTTGAATGCAATTCCTTATGTTGTAGTGACACCCAAACATAAAATTATTTCACTGCTACTTCATAACTGCAATTTTGCTATTCATATGAGTTGTAATATAAATATCTGTGTTTTACCATGGTCTTAGGTGGCCCCTGTGAAAAGATCATTCAACCCCCAGAGGGACTGAGACCACAGATTGAAAACCTCTGATCTATAGTGAAAAACGCAAAGTTCACAGATCTAAAATCCCAAAGTTGAAGAATCAACAAAATTCTCAACAAGAGAGAGATCTTAGCATGAGCTTTTTGCCTTTAAATCAAGCACTCTTGTCAAAGTATCAGATGTTTAACAAACTGAACATTCTTCAAAAATTCATGAATATTTAACAAAAATCAGATTTAGCCTGTGTGACTGATGCTTCTGCAATGTTCAAATCCAATGTAGAAGTTTTTTTTCTAAAATACTTGATGCTGAAATAAGAGCCAAATATAGTTAATTGGAGGAGAGTTTATAAGAGCAATGACTTACAAGTACCATGTTTAAATGAAACGAAGATTTTTTAAAACCCTTCATAGATTAAAATAAGCTTCATAAAGTATGAGAAGAAGCGGGTGACCAGGAACCCCACACTAGCATCAGTTAAAACTAATATAGCAGAAGGATAGAAAAATAGTTCATAGGGACCACTGGAAGTGGATACCCTAAATGGAAGAATGTGTAGCATCAGCAAGTCTATTGATTTTTGGAAAGCTAACAAGAGTTAATGGTCCAGAAAATGTGTCTTCATTTCCCTCATTCTGAGAATAATAGACTGTACAATAATAGAAGTGTTTTCTCAAATGTAATATGAAAACTCATGGGTGAGACTCATGTGAAGCAGCATTGGAAAAACATATGGTATTTATGGAAATTCCTCCCTCTGAATGCTCATAATTACAGAGTTCAGCTGCTTCCATGTGATACAAGCAAGTCACCAATAAATAAAAAAGCGATAAACCAATCTGCCCACACAGCTATGCACAGCAGTGTTAGAAACATGAGCCGCTGAGAGGGGGGCATCTCCGGCGACAGTATCCAGAGTGCAAAGAACGTGACAGAATTTAATTCAGGTTCAGCACTTTCAAATAATTTGTTCAGAGAGCACAACAAAATTCATCAAATATAATGACATTTATAGATACATGATATACTGCAGAACATAATTCTAGAAAAATGGCAACTTTATACTATGCCAAATCTTCTCGGTTCTAAAAACAAAACAAAATAAAAACCAACTGCTTCTGTGAAATTAGCATCAGATAAACAACACCTAAGAAGGGCAAGAAAGTCATCATTGGGACACAGAGAAACCACTTGAGTATTTCTGAAGGATTTCTGCTCCCCAAGTTCAGATAAAATGAACATGGAATCGATGGGCAAACTCCATACTTAAGTAGCAGAGAGAATATAAGCTATGGAGATCTACAATCCCTAGACGGTCCAGAGACTTAAAAGTGAATCTACAGAGAAATCTTATGATCTGCTGGGCCGAGTCCTCATTCTAGTTGAGTCCAAAAGATTTCAATTAGTCTGAGACAACCAACAAGGCCTCTTTCGCACCTCTAGATCAAGTCTGAGATACCTATAGCTGAACCTGATCCCGTGGACTGAATGATCAACAGTGACAATTCACTAAGGGGGAGCAAACAGCTAGTGGAAAGATGTACAAACAGATGATCTGAAAGGGCACCTAGTAGCAAAAAAAAAATGCTGAGAAGTTAGGAACAGAATAATAGTATCCATGATTGCAGGGACCGCAGGGAAAAAGCAATAGAATGGCAGATGTGGTTGACTCCCATTACTGGTGGTCATTTTCTTACAGAGTATCTTTGAGCAGTTAGTATTGAATCATTACTCCTGCATGTTAAGGGTTAAGTTTCTGCTATTCTGCGGCCACACAGAACTTTTATCAATCCATCAGTGTGTTCACTGCACATTTCGGCTTAAAGTCATCTTACGTACGCATTATGGATTCATTGCATTGTGTGCATGGCCAAAGAAGCACTGCTGATGCATGAACAATGCGAATGAAACACGACTCCACTTCACAGTCTGCATGTAAGCACTGTGCCCAGGGCTATTCTAACCAGGAAGAGGAGCGCGCGCACACACACACAAAAGCATAAAAGTGAGAAAAAAGTGTGCTCTTAATTTAACCATACAGAAGAAGTTTATTTACAAATGGACACTTAATCAAGATGGCAGGAATATTTTTCTCAATGAAGAAAATTAATACCTGGAGGAGAATGTGTTTCTTGTTAAGGGCATGAATAACTACGTAGAAGAGAGATCAGATACTAGCATAAAAGAATATTTAAAAGAAATTGTGACACAAAAGGTAAAAATGAGGATGAGGTTAAGTTGCAGATATTATTACTATTATTAACAGAAGAATAAGAGATGGAGAATGGGCAACAATAGAACCAGTTAGTGCATTAAGAATACAAAAAAAAAAATCTTGATTCTAAAGCTTAAAGATCTATGCTTGACTGACAATAGAAAAAAATTTTCAAGCCAAGATTCTGGCAACATTCTTTGTATCTTAATCTGAGAGACAAAGAGAAAACATTTCTACCTTCCATATAGAAAGAGAAACATAAAAATAAAATAAAATCATCAAACTGGAAGAGTACTTTTCATCCAAAGTACCAAATTACAGACAAGAAAAGAGCTTTGTGAGGCCACTCAGTGAATGAACTCTTGGCAAGCCACAGGGAAGGAGATCTAGTTGTTGGTGTGAACGAGAGATACCTGTAGACATACAGGGGTGCAGAAAGCATAGTATTCACATACCTCAGCTCAAGGTAATGGCAATGTAGAAACTCTAATCAAATAATAAATCAATCAAGTGAAAGAGCTCAAGGCAGTTGAGAGATAAAAGCACAGGTGAGAACTAAATGAAGATGGAAGTAGAGAAAAGAATAATGTCATTCCCTAAAGTATTGGAATAATAGCACACATGCCACAAATGTTCTGAAAGAGTCACATGCTACCATAGAGAATGCATAATCCTAGGAGGAATAAAGTTCTACTGTGGATGAAATGTCAAAGCATGAGATATACCAGAAAGGAGGTATAAAATGGTTCGTAATTCTTAGCATTAAGTTAAAAGAAATCTGTGGGGAACTGCATTAAAGAGCCCTGATGAGCAGTCATAACTGATGGCTTCTTTCACTATACAGTACAGGATGAGGAATTTTGAGATACAAGAATAAGCTGGTGCTGGCAGCAAGAATCGATGGCAACAAGCATTCTACAGTAGCGAGAGGCATAGCAACAGCATCATAACAACACTGAGAGCAGGCGCTGAAGATAAAGCCCAGCAAATGTTTAAGTGGTAAAAATAATAGGTAGTTACACTAAAGAAAAGCATTCCCTCCTGTAAGGACAATGGAGTTTCTGAAGATTCAGGTAGGTAAAATAATCCCAGAAGCTTGGAAAGCTCAGGAAACTTGCAAGATTCAAAAAGTCACAAGGTCCACAAGACTTCTTCTAAGGTTGTGAAAACAGTATACAATTGATGAGAGATGAAAGGCTCTCTTCCAAGAGGTGCCTGCTTATGGATGCAGCTTTTGTGGGTCACTAGCCATGCTAGGTAGATCTTTCAGTTACTCAGCTGCTTTTGAGTCACACATGCTCATATAAATTAACACCCATTCATCTTGTAGGTAACCTGACATTTGTTCACCAAGCTAGCATTGGTATAAGTTGCTTTTTCGGTCTTTCATCACTGCCCTGATGACTAGACACTTATTTACCTATTCCCAGGAAAAGTCACACAATGAAACTGACAGAACCAAAGGTGAATTGGGGAACATCTGTGTGGTCCCTACAGTGCATGATATGACAGTCAACTGAGACTTATCAGTCGAAGGTGAAGTATCTACAGATACGACCCTTAACCCCCTGTGGTATGGGAAAATGCAACCCCTTGATATAGAAGAAATTACATGTTCCCTGCTGTAGGGGATAAATCATGCAACCGACGCTGTTGGGCCATCTAAAGGCAGCATATCCTCAGGGCAGGGGAAGCCCCAGAATGGCGATCTTTCTTTACATGGTGAGGGGTGCCATGCCTCCTTGAAGAGTTGGGTTTTGAACATGACTATTGGGTCACCAAAAAGTGGTTGATAGGGAAGAGACGTGGCAGCGGTTGTATGATCTTTGCAGGGGGCAACAAGGCATGAAACGGGTGTTTACCAAGAAAGAACTTGCCAATGTAAAGGAGGGACTACAATTGGAAAGGGACTACAATGGGCAGGTACCACCTTTCTTACAAGCCCCTGATTTGGCAAGAAAGGCAGGGGAAAGGAGGCTAGGAGGTGTTGGCTTGCTAGTTTTTGCAGCTGATAGACATAAGAAACAGTGGTACACATTATATCTATACTTAAGAGTCTTTCCCAGGACTCAGAGACTTAGAACCATTGAAAGTATTGGACAAGAAGTAGGAAGAGAAAGATAAAATTTACGTGAATAAGACAATACCCCTCACCTTCAACTTTTAATATGGAAGAAGGGAAAATATATGATCTTCACATGCAGACAAAGATCTTAATAAAGCCAACTGCTTGAGTTGGGAGAAAAATGTTTTTAACCAAGCCGTGAGCACAGACAATATAGGTCTGAGTTCTGCACAAGCAGAGAAACTGAAAACTGTAACTGCTTATCACACCGTGACACAAATGCTGCAGTCATAGGCAATGTAAAGAGCAATCCCTGGTACACAGGCTCATGATATCCATTAGCTCTGAGTTATCAGGTCTTGAGGTCTCCATGAAGATGAGAGACCGGAAAATAATTGTAGAAGGAGGCACCAATGGGGTAACTTAGGTATGTGGAAAGGAGTGTTTGATACCCATTTCACTGGGTCTGAAGAGTTAAGGGACAACTTAATTCAGCAGTGCTGTAAAGACTTGTATCTTTGCTGATGGGATGTGAACTTCCTTCATGAGGCTAAGAAGGTCCTGAGAACTCTGAATGGCTTAGACTGGCACGTGAATAACATTCATAAAATGCTAAAACAGGAGAGGAAGCAAGGTCTAGGTAGCTCAAAGGCAAATGTGGACTAATTTGTGCCAAGCTATAATTCTTGTTTGGGGGTGGGGTGGGAATAACCGAAATCCAGATACTGTGCTACTGATACCCTGAAAGCCTTTCAAGTCTAGCCATGGTTCACTGAAGAGTGAATAAAAGAGCAGTACAAGTAAAAATAATTAGGATTTTCCTAGGAGGAGACAACTATGACCCCTCTCTCCACCTCTAGGGAATGTTGCATAGATTTTTCCCTGCAAGAAAATGCAGTAGAAACGAAGATTCTTCATCCAACCTGGGGCCATTTTAGCAACTAGATGTGGCCAACAGAGAGATAATAGGCATAAAACCTGCTAGAACCATGAAGCCAGTTCCAGCAGTAGCCTCAGCATATAGTAGTGTCTATGGATACTAGAATGGCTGTGACTTAAGGAGGACTGGGTATGGTAATATTTTCTACCCATTCTAATTGTTATATGTTACATAGCTTTACAGTGTGAAGGAAAACAGTTGATGTAATTGATGGTACCCTTTAGTGCTATACTAGACCTTACTAACATTATTTACTTTATTACCCTGTTATCTGCTGATCTCCAAGACCTATTGGTATTTATTTAAAGTACAAGGCAGTGAGCCTTCAGAAATCCTTTATAAAGAAAGGAAGGTTTCATTTTATTTCATTATGTAATGCAAATTCTTAAGTGATGTGTAGAATTTAAAGCACCTTGAAGAACTGTAGAAACAAAAGTCTGAATAAAGGTACCATGTTTGGTGGGAGAAACAACCCCAAGGGCTATATAGGCTGTCAGATGAAAAATCTCAGTGTTGAGGTGCATTACCTCCTTATAAGATTGCTGTCCAGGTAGGAGTTTGAGACCCTTCACATAATGAAACCTATTACAAGTGCTGTAGATTTCAGGTAACAGCTAGACGATAGGTCTCTACTGCTGAAAAGACCATAGACTTTGGTCACGGGACATGAAGAAATCAAACTGAGGCTGAGATAGAAGTACCCTTTATGTCGGCTAGCTTTCATAATGCCAAAGGTTGCTATGTAACCTACTCGGAGAGAATTGTCCACTGACAGTCCTGGTCAGTTGGAGATCATCCTGTGTACTGGACCACCAACATGTTAGGTAAGATATACCCATTAGTACAATAGTGGCACAATTGTTGTGCACGCAGCCAATTTCCTTCCACCGCAATGCAAGGCCTTCTTCACAAAAACACACAATTGTCTGACACTGTAATCCAGGGCAAAAACCTGGGGAGACCGTGAACCTCAGTGTAGAAGCAAACTGCTGGGTTTGTTGTTGTTGTTGTTGTTGTTAATTGGATGTGATACACTTATCAAATTGCCTTCTAAATATTTGTGTTTATACCCATTAATTCTTACAGCTATTAGCCTCAGTCATCTTTTTGTAGGGAGAAGTGATTACTATTGAAACTCATAACTGGTTATATTTCTAAAATTACCTAACATATTGTAGCAGAGTGGCTTGATGTTTGGCCATGAACTGATGAAAATATTTAGACATCCATATCACTCCCTCCAAAGGCTTAGTGAACATTACACAAAAAGGAAGCAAAAAAAAAAAAAGATGTAAGATCCAGAAGTTAATGAGTGATTTGTATCTATTTTCCTGAATGGAACATTCTCTCTTGAAGGAAAGAGGAAGATTTGTAGGACCTAGGAAGCTATCAAAAACCGGGAAGCTCACAAAATGTCAAAAATTAGAAGCCTACTTGAGCATCTTTTGGATATATGCCTAAGAGTGGTATAGCTAGGTCTTGAGGAATCACTATTCCTAATTGTCTAAGAAAGCACCAAATTGATTTCCAGAGTGGTTATTCAAGTTTGCATTCCCACCAGCAATGAAGTAGGGTTCCTCTTTCTCCACAACCTCTCCAGCATGCGTTGTCACTAGAGTTTTTGATCTTAGCCATTCTGGTGGATGTAAGGTGAAATCTCAGGGTCATTTTGATTGGCATCTCCCTGATGGCTAAGGACGTTGAGCATTTCTTTAAGTGTTTTTCTGCCATTCTATAATCCTCTACGGTCAGTTCTCTTTTTAGCTCCATATCCCATTTTTTAATTGGATTACTTGATTTCTTGCTATTTAACTTCTTGAGTTCTTTATATATACTGGATATTAGCCCTTTGTCAGAGTAGGATTGGTAATGATCCTTTCCCAGTCTGTAGGCTGTCATTTTGTTTTGATGACAGTATCTTTTGCTTTACAGAAGCTTTTCAGTTTCATAAGGTCCCATT
>CM053752.1:31391563-31413319 GCA_028658305.1 Pachyuromys duprasi
TAGTATATACTCACTTATATAGTCCTATAGGATAGGAAGGTCATGCTGAAATCTATACACCTAGGGAAGATATACAAGAAGGAGGACCCCAGGTTGGTATGATCAATGCTCGTTTAGATGAACCAATGGGATGGACATTGAATGGAGGATAATACAAGCAACAGGACAGGAGCATACCAAAGAGGGCCTCTGAAAGAACCAATATAGCAATGTATCAAAGCAGATATTAAGACCAAGCCTTCGGCAGAGGGTGGGAAATAATAATAAAAATAGGGGAAGTTAATAAGACTTGTGGAGAACAAGAGCTCCACAAAGACCAAACTGAGCAGGGCACAGGGGTCTTCTATGGGACAGTTTCTCCAACCAAGGACCATGTATGGATATGTCCTAGAACTGCCGCTCAGAAGTGGCCTATAGTAGCTCGGTATCCAACTGAAGACCCTAGTAAAGGGGAACAGGGACTGTTTCAGACATGAACTCGATGGCTGGCCCTTTGACTCTCCCCCATACACGCCAGGGAGTAACAGCCTGGCTAGATCCCAGGGGAGGACATTGTAGCCAGCCCTGAGGAGACCAGATGAACTGGGGTCGGATGGTAGGGGAGGAGATCCTCCCCTGTAGGTGGACTTGGAGTGGGCAGGGAAGAGATGAGGGAGGGATAGGGAGAGTGGGAGGGAAAGAAGGAGGGGGCTACGCCGGGGATGCAAAGTACCTAACCTCTGATTGATATAAAAATAAAAAATAAAAAATTATGTACATTTAAAGAAAAAAATTAGAAGCCTAAAGATTACAAGTCTCAAGAACTCCAAACCCCAACAGACACACATTTACATATGCAGTAAATAAGAGCTAGGACATAGCCTCTTTACTGAAGAGCTGCCTGCACGTTGAGCAAGGAACTCTGGGGAGGCAGCTTGCCTGAATCATCACCTTTAATAGGGTAAGCCTTCTGATGAAGAAGCTGCCTTTGAGGCACCTGTGCTCAGATAAGTGGCCTCATCCCCGGTCCTGTGAGTTATCACCAAGATCGACTTGGGCTGAATTGTTTCCTTGGTCATCAGTGTTCTACCTGCTATATAGGGATGTTTTTCCTTGTCTTCCAGTGTTATTTGTTTATATGCTCTATATGTGAGAGGGCAGAGGCTTCCAAGCTTTAAAAATAACAAACAAACAAACAAACAAACAAAAACTAAACCCATCTCCACATTGATAACAGAAAATAAATTCCAGATAAAACAGTGCTTAAAATAACTAATGAGTAACCATACCAGGCATACATTAAGAACACCATAAAAGCAATTGGAACTCCATAACTTTACTAGCATACAAACAAACCCAGATAAAAAATGGCTGCTTACAACTATCTTTAACTTCAGTTTCGTGGGATCTGACACTGTCTTCTGGCCTCCTCAGGCACCTGTCAATCACATGGGGCACAGACTCACATAAAAATTAAAATTAAAAAGAAAAGACGGAACCTATAGTTACATTGTTCTATAAAAAGGATGGCAACAATACAAAGGAAAGTGGGTCTCTTCTCAGGAAAGAGGATCAGGAACAAAGCAAGATGTTGCAACAGAAAGAGAACTTTCGAGTCAAAACTGAATTTAACAAAATACATGTGCTCAAATTAATAATTTAAACTTTAGTTTTTAAAAATATGTCGCTAATATATGTAAACATTATATGACAAACAGAAAAAGAATCTATCACTTCAAATAATATGAGTGGCTTAACCATATAGACATAAATAAATGATACATATAATTCTACAGAAAATAAATAGATATGTAAATAAATCTTTAAAATGAAGATCTCTCAAACAAATGAAAATCACCAAAACTATTCAGAAATAAATAGACAAAATGGACAAAATACCCCTCAAAGGATTAGAAACACTGTTCAAGATTCACTATAAAGTCCTCAAAATTAGATTATTTCTCAGCTGAGTTCATTGTAGCCTTACAGAGCACATATTTCTAAGGCTCTTCGGAAATATCTGATGTTTTAAGAAACATCAAAAGCTCAGCAACAGAGAACTCTTAAGCGACTATACCCAGGATAGTTGTGAACTCAGCCCAACACCAACTTGTTAACTTATTTAAAACAATATTGTTGCAATTTTTAAAATTCTAATCTGCTTGGGTAGTTCTCAGGCAAGAACTTTGTAAGTGACATCATGTCACAACATCAATAGGTTGGACACACCTGGAGACCTTACAAAATCCTGCAGACTATACAGTAAACAGTAATTACTAAAACTACACATCATTCTTATATAGGACCCAGGACACAAATTTTACAATGTTAACAAATAAGATAAATCTACAATGTGGTATTGTTCACTCAGAATGTGATCTACTGGGGAATACAGTGATGCAGTAATAACAGATGTCTTCATAGCAAAAATATATTTTGCACTCCGTACCAGGAGCCCTGCTACATGGCATTTGCTCTCTCCTCTAGTCCTCTTTAGTTATTGCAATCATAAATATCATTGAATTTTGAAAGCAAAAAAAGCCAGGATATAAAAAGACAAGTTAAGATCCCATTTTACACATATAACAATAGATGGGGCTGGAACCCTGCCTAGAAATTTAACTTCTAGCTCCTGTGTAGGTGGGGGAAGAGAGACGAAGGGAAAACCATAGGAACCGCTGCTGGAGAGAAATTGACACATCTCTGAAGCTACTGTGACTTTAAGAAAAATACTAACTGAAAGTAGGCAATGATTCACTATGTAAATCCATTTCTTCTCAGAGGATGTTTAACATGATGAAAGTATGAACGCATTACTCTGAAATCCTGCACAAGATAGGAGGACGATTAATCCCATCAATATTCAACATTTTGGGTTCTCACAAATGCAGTGTGACATAAAGTGACATAGTAATTTAAAACACTGTAAAGGAATCCTCTGAGACAATGCCTCAGCAGCTCTAAATGCACTCTGACACATGACTGCTTTTCCTGCTTTCTCTGGTATCGGCACCATTGAGATCCTAATATGCTGCCATTGCCCTGAACCCACATCCCACTCCATTGATCTTATCATGTCTTTGCTCTTCCTTG
Organism: Pachyuromys duprasi; assembly: GCA_028658305.1. Taxonomy (NCBI): domain Eukaryota; kingdom Metazoa; phylum Chordata; class Mammalia; order Rodentia; family Muridae; genus Pachyuromys; species Pachyuromys duprasi. The sequence goes on from CM053752.1 coordinate 31,394,636, forward strand.
TACCAAAAAACCATGGAACCTGGCTGATATCACAGACCTTTAGTCCTCAAACCAGGAGATAGAGCGAGGTGGAGTTCTGAGTTTGAGGCCAACCTGGAGATGTGAAGAAAACAAAACAGTGAATTAATAGGTGGTGGTGTGGGTTTGCTTTTTTTCCAATCTCCAGTCTGCTCATTTGTCTTTGCTATGCTGCGGGTTGGCTTTTTCCCCTACTACTCAGTCCCAGAGGATTCATATAAAGATCACAGACAGCCCCAATGCTTGCAAAGCCTCTTTCTGCCATTGTTGCCACATATGAGTGATCTAGCTGGCAAACAGTTCTCCCTTCTAAGACACAAGAGTCATCTCCATAGCAGCCAGGAGTGCTGGATGCTCACATTTGAGACTCTTACCAGGAATTTCCCAAGGCATCTGACCCAAGATAATGTCCCCTTTCTAGAGGCAACCCACATCCAGTGACTAATGTAGCAATGGGGATTGTGAAGGCTAGGATCTTTGCACCAACTCAAGAGGTCTCTGAATAGCCAAATATCCCATGTTCTCTTTTGGGCACTATTTCTGAGCAGTGAATGTCAAAATCCTCTTCCTAAAACTCTGTCTCGGGCTCTATTTTCCAGGGACACTCACCTGTGACAACTGTCCACAGAATTGAGAGTGCTGGTCAACCCACCTTTCTGACACCATGTTTGGCTGTTATGGTCTCCTCCTACAGAACAAGCCCCCTTTTCCAATGTCTTCTTTGTGGACTACTTTAATGTCTTTCAAATCCTAATGTCCTGGCCCCATCCCCAATCACATCCTGTTCTTTCTCTATCTGCATTCTTTCCTTAGTGATTTCATTCACTCTGTGCCTTAAAAGATCATATACATACATACATACATACACACACACACACACACACACACATATATATATGTGTGTGTGTGTGTGTGTGTGTATGCTGAAAACCTACAAATGTGTATCTTCAGTAATTCCAATTGTTCTTCCCACAGCCTCCCCATCTCAGTTAATGAAAAAGCCATTTTTTCAGTTTCTCAAACACAAACCTAATTTCTAATCAGTTCCTATATACCTATATTTTTCAGACTCACTGTCCAATCCAACAAGAAATCTGTTGGCTTAAGACATGATTCATATGCTGGTCTCTTTTCACTGCATACTCTGCTCAGAGCCACACTCTTGAAGATCTCTACTTTTATTTTATTCAACAGAGCAGCCACAAAGAGTTTTTCCAAACACAAGTTATAATGTGCCATTGGTTTGCTGACAAATATGGCAATGACCACAGCAAGCATTCAGCTGTGAACAGCACCTTTCTGACTTCACCTTTGCAATCAGTCACCTGAATGCTTCTCTCCCAGAGCAGAACGTTTCAGCCAGCTTTCTGTTGTAGCTCATGTATCCAGAATCCTGTGGTCTCACTAGGTCTCCAAGAGGTCCAGTGCCGATGTGCATGGTGAATAAATATGTGCAAATATGCAGAGCATCTTTGGAAGCCAGAAAAGGGGTGAAGCAAAGGAAGAAAAGGGCATCAGTATTCTTTATCTGAAGAGAAGCAATTTTGCTAGTTATGATCAGTTGAACACAAGCATTTCCTGTTTGAGTTCCTATTTTGTTCTGGCCCCTCTCATGTAATTTATAGCGTTGCTTAAAAAAAAAAAAACTTTGCCAAGAAAAAAATTCCTTCCCACTAACATCTCCTCATCTGCCTTTGCCTCCCTTTCTCTCTGGCCCTCTTTGTCTCCCTTTCCCCAGCAAACCCCTTACAAAGGACTGTTAGGTTTGCCATGATCTCTCCTCTTCCTTTCTCACCTCTTCTGTTCGTAACCTATCCACCACCGCAACATTCCCTCCAGTCTGACACAGACACTCTATCTAGGCCTGTTCTTTAACTTTCCTGTGTTGCTGTATTAGTCACTTTTCGGCAGTAGCTCACCTTGATGGTCTATCTGCTCCAGAAAAGCAAACAACTTGGGCTGTCCATAGACTCAGCATGCAAGAATCTAGAGAACTGGGAGGGAATGAGGGAGCTGATACAGCAGGGATACAAAGTTAATAAACTGTAATTAATATTAACAAAAAAATTTTAAAAAAGAATGTAGAGAAGCCCTACTTCCAAAGAAACTCCAACAGGGACTCTACGCTTTAATCTGACAGAAAGGCAACTGCTGTCTCCAGGTCAACAAAGACAAATGCTTGTGACTCACATCAACAGGAAACAAGTTCTTTTGAGGATTAGGTAATAATATATAAAGAAAGTTTGTAGCTCCAAATTCAATGCCTTATTCTAACATTGCCACTTGACACTCCCAATGGAACAAATAAAGCATGTGTCTATGTTTTATGTATGTGCACGTAATTATAAATACATATGTATATGTATCACAATGTTTATTACTTTTGTATGGATTATAAAGTTTAAAAATAGCCTAAATAGGGACCAAGGAGATGTCTTAAAACGCTTGCCCTTCCATATATCCAAAATATGTGCAAGTATACATTTGCTCTACCATGTTCGCAGCAGCTTTATTCTTAATAGCCAGAATCAGGAAACAACTCAGGTGTCACTCAAAGGAGGAAGGAATACAAAAATTGTGGTACATTTACACAATAGAATACTACTCAGCAATTAAAAACAAGAAGAGGACATTGCAGCCATTCCTGAAGAGACCTGATAAGCTAGAGTTAGATGGAAAAGGAGGAGGTCCTCCCCTGTAGGTGGACTTGGAAAGGTGCGGGGAGGAGATGAGGGAGGGAAAGGAAGGATAGGGAGGGAATGCGGGAAGGGGCTACGGCTGGGATATAAAGTACATAACCTGTGATTAATATAAAATAAATGTGAAAAAAAGTGTCCAGGGGCCTAGAGAACAAAAAGAAAGAAAGAAAGAAAGAAAGAAAGAAAGAAAGAAAGAAAGAAAGAAAGAAAGAAAATCATGAAATTTACAGGCAAATGAAAGGAATTAGAAGAGATCATCCTGAGTGAGGTGACCCGGAAGCAGAAAGACACATATGGTATATACTCACTTATAAGTGGATATTAGACATATAGCATAGGATAAACATACTAAAATCTATACTCCTAAAGAAGCTAAACAAGAAGGAGGACACTAGGAAAGTTGCTCAGCCTTCACTCAGAAAGCACATGGGATAGATATCTGAACAGGGAACAGGACAGGAACCTACTACAGAGGGCCTCTGAAAGATTCTACCTAGCAGGGTATCGAGGCAGATGTTGAGACTCATAGCCAAACTCTGGGCAGAGTGCAGGGAGTCTTATGAAAGAAGGGGGGAATAGAAAGACCAGGAGTTCCACACAGAGACCAACAGAACCAAAAAATCTCATCCCAGAGGTCTTTTCTGAGACTGATACTCTAACCACGGACAATACATGGAGATAACCTACACCCCTTGCTCAGATATAGCCCATGGCAGCTCACACCAAGTGGGTTCCCTAGTAAGGGGAGCAGGGACTGTCTCTGACATGAACTCAGTGGCTGGCTCCCCTGAGGGGGGACTGCAGCTGTACCAGGCCACAGAGGAAGACAATGCAGCCAGTCCTGATGAGACCTGATAGGCTAGGGTCAGAGGGTAGGGGAGGAGGACCTCCCCTATCAGGGGTCTGAAGGAGGAGCAGGGGAGGAGAAGAGGGAGGGAGAGATTGGGAAGGAATGAGAGAGGATAGCTTGGATACAAAGTGAATAAATTGTAATAATCAAAAAAATAATTTTTAAAAAGAAAAAATTTTAAAAAATAATACTTACCCTGAAAGCTTGGGGACTTGAGTTTTATCTTTGGAATCCACATAAAAAGCTGGAGGCAGTGGAGAACATCTGTAACCTCAGCATCTGAAGGCAAGAAAGGAGGCTGAGATGTGAAAATTGGCCTCAAGCTCATGGAGTAGCTAGCCTAAGATAAACAGAACAGAAACCACATGAGAATTCCTTATTCACAAACCAGGTAGAAGGAGAAAACTGACTCTTGAAACTTGTCCAGTGATCGCCACATGTGTACTGTGGCATGCATACACCACACACACATTAATTTAAACCATTGTTATTCTTAGTGAGATAACCCAGACCAAGAAATACAAATGTCACATGCTCTCTCTTATATGTAGATGTATCTTTGAATCTTTACGCACGCATGTTTAAATTGGAGTACACACAGAAGGCAGGATATTAGAAAGGGCCATGGGTTGGGGTGCTTCAAGAGATTGAAGTTAGAACTCAGGTTGTATGAAGGGGAAATACTGAAACAGATAGGGATAAACAGGGTGAGTGGCAGGAAGACAGGGTAGAGGAGGGTGTATAGGAAGCATAACTAACACTGAATGCCTTTAGAAAAGCCACATGGAAACCTACTAATGTAGAAACTTCCTAAAATATAGACATATAAGAGAAGGTTAAACAGAATTATCCTGTAACAGAGAAACAATGCCTTAACCAGGCACCATAGGTCAGCAAATAAAAAAGTCTGGTCCTGGGTGTGGGTTTCCTCTTTTGAAGTTGGTGGTCAATGAGTTTCCATAGACTACCCTCCAAACACTAAGGATATTGCCGTTGTTCTTTGTTACCATCCAGAATGTGATAGTGGGAACCTATTGCTGATGACATCATCTACTTGAACCATAAGACATTAGAAAATCAAGCTGGCATCAATGTATAAGTTTCATTTCTACAGACTACCTTTACAGTGCTGGGAAGTTACCCAGAGAGAAAAGGTCATTAACAGTCTTACCTAGCTGTGAATGCTGTGAGCTATGATAGCTATAATAACAACTGCCCTAGAAATATCTACCTGGTGGTACAATAGTGACTCCTATGAATGTCATAGGAGTAACCAACCACTTTCTGCTTGGATTTAAAATCCTTTAAGAAAGAACTCATGCTCAGCATGGTTACCGAGCCCAGAACCCATGGCTACTAGGTCATATGTTCTGGGTGATAACTCAATACTATAATTCTGATAAACTTAATAGTACTCTTTATACCACTAGATCAGTGCATCTCTCAACCCTCAGTAGAGAAGCTTCTTTTTGTAGCAGATGTCAATTAACAGACTCACAACTGGTCGATATGCAGATAATAAGAGACTGTGAAGTGTTCAGCTTTACAAGAAACATCTAAGTAGCAACCACCTCCCTCCAATGATCAGGGATTATCGGGGAAAGAGCAGAAAAAGCATGAGAGACAAATGTAGCGAACATCTGCAGTGATACGGTGTTCATCAGACATGGCAAGACCATTGTACCCATGAACTCACAGTGGCTCGACTTCATGCACAAGACCTGAAGAAGAACAAGCGAAAAGTCCACGTGGGTGGAGAAGGAGCTCCATCATGAAATCCCTTGTTCTTGCCAATGGATGGCCACTGGGGGAGAAAGAAACAGTGTTCTTTAGAAATGCAGCCTTCAAGAGGCTGTACATGCTCTAGTAAACGATCCTTCACCCAGGCACATATAGGTAGCATTAAGTGGACTCAGTTGGTTTTCGTTTTTGTTTTTCTAAGAATGTATGAAATTGGAAGAGAAAAGCTGAGGAAGATAGGAAAGGAATTGAAGGAAAAAAATGGAAGGAGATTTGATTAAAAAAACAATATATACATGCATAAAGTTCTTAAACAATAAAAAGATTATTAAAAGATAATATTTGGATATCCTTTAATTTATTTATTCAGTAAATATTTATAATGACCAATTACCACTCAATGACCACAATCTTTTCTTTTTTTTTTTTTTGAGAGAAACAAATCCACTTTTTCTCACTTATATTAGCATGAACACAACAAAAAGCTTACTGGGTCATTGTTCACTGCTGCAGAACACATTATAATGAACAGGAGGACACCATGTAGACAGTGGGAAAGGGGAAACTAAATAAAGGTTATTATGTGTCTCTGATTATATAGTGTTCTGACATAATAGTGAGGTTTATTTTGAGACATGGTGAATGAGGGTAGATTTCCTGCTTTGAACTAAGGCACATGAAGGAAATATGTCAAAAGTCTTTGTTTAGCATATCAGTTCACCTGCATAAGTCTTGTGCAGGCATTTCTGAATGTCTTAGAACACCCGCAGCATTTTCACCAGAAAGTAAGAACTTGAAGCTTAGAAATGGCATTGTCTTTCTGTTCACCTTTTCCTTCTCTGATTTCTCACTGATGGCCACTGCCTTTAATCATTCTACCATGGGAGGGTCCCATGCCCATCTCAAAATCTGGCCCAAGACAGCTGTCTCCTGATACCTCAGATACCAATATACTTCTGGTATCAGAGAGAAGCAAGGCACCAGGGTTCTAACTCCCCAACACCTTTTGTACTTTCCTAACAAGAGGAGGAACAATTCTTGCAAAATTCCCCACTGATAACCCAAGACAAATTTAGCTGTAATGCCCAGTCTCTCTTAAGCTCAGGCTCAAGTAGGTGGGACAGTCCTGAAAACTTGAAAGCTCTTCTGCTTCTGTACCCTTTCTGCTCTCACTATCTCTTTCCCTTTCCTTTTCAACTGGTTTCTTTTTACCAGCAAGATATATACCAATACTTCTCTGTGGCTTCTCCCTACTCATCTCTCAGTAAACTCCCTTGACCATGCCAGAAAATGCTGATCAAGTTTCCTAAAACACATATAAAAATATATTGAGAATTATACTCAGAAATTCTTTTGGGAAAAGCTAAAATGCCTTAAAGTATTTTCTGTAGTTATGCTTAAGACATTATATAAATTAAATATGGATGATACATTTTAGTAAATTTTCATTTTTCTAATAGTGAGCATAAATTGGATTAGTAATAGGAGAAGAGTAAAAAGGTGTCTGAATGATAAAAGCAGTGTCAAGTATAAATCTTAAACTACATTATGTATGTAGTCAGTGTTAGACATAAATCTCTTGAATCTAATCCATCCAATAAACCTGAAAAGCCACTTACAACTATTATAACATTATGTGAGTAAACTGAGAATCAGTAAAGTTCCCCAAGGCTTATAGCAAATGATTTGAACATCTATCGCTTCTCTGATCCCACTCCCTTTAACTGGAAACTTCATAATCTTTGGGTGAGATCTTCTTCCCTCCGTGCCAACTATATGCTAATGCAGGCATTGCTGTCTAGCACACAAAGGTAAAGGTCTAGTGTGAACATGTGACTTGTGCAGAAACCATCAGACATTTATTCTGAGATACTGGAATTGCTAGGGACAAAAAACTAAATCTTCATTAAAAGCAAATGTGTTTCTAGAGTCAAAGTCCATAGCTCCTGAAAAGCTTAGAGCCAAAGACCTTTTGAAACCAACACTCAAGAGAAGAAGATAAAGAATAGAGACCTGGTAACACTTAGGCCAAATTTTCTCTGGGAGTCAGCTCTGTAGGGGAATGGCCTGTGATCTTTCCCTTTGCCTCAGTGATGTCAGGCTGCTTTTCTAACATTTCTGACACTTGGAACTCAAACAGCTGCATGTTCTAATGGGTAGATAAAGAACTAGACCACAAAGAGACATGGGGCATTGTGGTTGACATCATCGACCCATTAGTGGCACTAGTGATGTTCCTTAGGGTCTGGACTCTCAAGTTTGGACTTCCCATGTTTCATAAACATTGACTTTGGCAATGTGCCTCTTCCCTCCCAGTTACCTTAGTTCTCCTATGGAATATTCTGTTCCCACTGTGTCCCACTCTTAGCCCCAGGTAGTAGTGGTTGTGGAATGAGGAGCTGCAGGGTAGTCTGAGCCCTATGGAATGTTCCTTAAACCCTCAGATGCTTGCCGCTGAGAGAAGACAAAGGTCCTTGCTGATGAATGGCCTTCAAGTTGAAGAGGAACACCACAGTGCCTCACTCGCTGTCCTTCGCTCCTCACCCCCATTTCCCAATCCTTGGGAGTTTCCAGATCAATTGCCAGACATTGAGAACCTTCCCTTAGAGCTGCCCAATGGTGCAGTAGAAGCATGCGATCCAAGTGATCAGACATGAGTTAAAATGCAGGCCTTTCAGGTAGCTACTTATTCAGCTTCAAACAAATGACTACCCTGCTTTAAGCTCTGGGGTTTTTTGTTTTGTTTTGTTTTTTGTCTTTTTATTTTTTATGTTGCTGCTAAAAAAACATCAAGGACGTTGCCCTGGAAATCTCCCCTTCCTTCTGGTTTGTTTTTGTTTTTGTGTTTGTTTTTCTGCCTGGAATTCCAACAGGTATGGATGTCTCTGTTTTATACCATATTTTGTTACACAACAATTAACAGAGTGGAGCTCTGACTATCCTGCTATGTCCTTCAGGATGGTATTTTTTGAGCCAAAGACCTGCATTATGTGCATTATTTCATTTCTGTCTCTCCTATGGCATCTTATATAATAATGATAATAGTTAACATATTATAAAAGAAAACTAGAAACAGGAAAAAAATAAACCACCCTTTGATGGTTTGAAATAACTGATTTAAATGAGCCTGAATCCCATAATCAGCACATGGAAATTTGCAAAATCAATAGTCATGGACAGCATTCTGCAAGATATATCCCTACTATGAACTTCTGTTCCCTCGTTTGGGGGGTTGCTGTAAGGGTTAAATGAGAAAATATTCATGTGATAGCCACACACAGTAAGTGCCCAAGTAGTGCTCCTTTGCAAAATAAAAACATCATGGCTATTGAATAGTAATTAAGTACATTTCCTTTTTTTTCTTATTCATCTTATTTTCTCTCCACTTGTTTCTGGTTATGGGAGTCAAATGTGTTTTTTTTTCTTATTTTGTATCAATGCCAGCATAGAAAGGATAAGTCAAGGCTGCAATAGACACTTCTATTGTGAAAAGGAACAGCAGAGGAGGACTGTGTTCATACAAGCCATGAAGCAGTCTTTTGGAGAAGCTCTGGAAGGCTGTGTGGCTATGTGGCAGCCTTCTAGAAATCAGAAGCAATTAGGAGCAAGTGTGTCAATACTCATGCTCCTAGGGAGTAGAATATAGACACTCCAGGGCTAGGGAGATGGCTCAGTGGATAAAGCACTTGGTGTGCAAATGTGGGGACTGGAGTTCAGATCCCCAGGGGTTACATAAATGCCTGATGGGCTTGGCAGTCTGCCTGTTATTCAAATGCTGAGAGGGCAGAGATAAAGATCATTGAAGCAAGCTAGGTCACTAGAACAGCTACATGGGTGAGCTCAGAGACACTGCCTCAGTGAATAAGGTGGAGAATGATGAAGACTCCTAATGCCAACCTTAGGCTTCTACATGCAATTGTTATGGAGAGGCCACTGAATACAACCAGTCAGACACAGCCTATAGCCAACTGAAAGTCTGTATTACAGCTGGCTGGGACTACACTCAAGTATTTGGAACCCAAGTGTAATGCTAACTGTTCATGGTAGGGTATTTTTAAAGACCAAAATCATATCTTGATAATTCACTCAACAACTGCAGGGGGAGGTTTTGAGCAAGCAATCAGTTTAACAGAAGCTACATAGTTAGCTGGTATGGGAGGTCTGCACAAGCTAGCATTTTACCAGAAGCTAGAATAAGTTAGCTATGGCCTCATGACCTCAGATTACTTGAGCTGAGTAATTTTCCATAGGAGTCTACATCAAGGAGATCAAATACTAGTTAAACCTAAAATAGCCTCAGCAAGAATACAAGATGGAAGAATCTCTGCACTGTTTTTCTCTGTCACGCGGTTATACCTACATCTGCATCTATATGCAAAAATATAATAATGTGTCCAAACTCATGAGAACATGTTTACATACACATACAAGAAAAATAAATAAATAAATAAAGACATCTGTCCTGGAGCTGTATGCTCAGAAGATAGTGAAATTTGAATGGTATGAACATGGTAGCTTGCATCTGCAATTCTAGCATTAGGAAGCAAAGATGGGAGGATCACTTGGTTTACTGGCTAGCTAGTCTAGGCAATCAGCTAGAACTGAATTGGGGTTCCTGAAAGCTCTGTCTCAAAAGAATTCAGAGAGTAATAGAGAAAAAATACCTTTGCTTTACACACACACACACACACACCACCTACACTGGCATACATACTCATATTCCACACACATAACACTTATTCTGAATCCCATCAGTGGTGTTCAAACATAGTTAACATAGGTATGCTGAAGGAGTGAAAAAGGTTCAGACACTATTTGGGGATAAGATCCATATATTGTCTTTTATTTCTTAGCATCTGTGATTATACAAAACCTGCCCTGTGGCAAATACTACCCAGGCCTTGCTTCCAGTCCAGGAATGAAGTTTTGCTGTTCAATGTCATGGGTATATTTGCTGTACAAACTTTATGAACTTAGCTATCTCAGCTACAGAGAAAAATTTTTTAAATGTATTAGTCAATATGAAAATGGAGAATTGTAGATGATGAAAATAACAGCTGAGAATCTGTGGCCCTTAGAGAATAAGGTCACCAGATCAGAACCCTTCCTGATAACAGGACTTGCCAGCATTCATTCTGTACCATTTCCTTAAAAGGTGAGACTTTCTCTTCCAAGAATTCTGTCTTAGGCTCCAGGCCAGCAATCTGTCTCTGCCTTTCACCTCTCAAATTCTGGATACCAAATGATGAAGTTTTGCTTTCCTCTAAGAACCCACCATTCCAAACAAATTAGTAGACTTCAGTGAGGATGGAAAGAAGATGGGCTAAAAATAGCTTTTCCTTTTCTCCAAAGAGCCTTCCTCAACCAGACCTCCCATGGTAGCTACAATTACTGCTCCTTGAGGTTACTAAGTTTTTCTTTCTCTTTCTGGTGGATTTTTCTTCAGAAATAGAAACTTTTCCCCACTTGTTATGCAAGGCAACTTTTCTTTTTAGCAACCAGCAGTTATTCCTGGTCAATGTGGAATGGAGAGACTGGTAGAGACCAGAGTCATTTAATTTTTGATTTATCAATCAATACTTAGGAAAGCCTTCCTTCACAATAAAGACAATTTTGTACTTAGCACAGTCTCATGGATAAATGCCTTAGCCTCCAATCACATATTTGTGTGGGGATATTTTTTAAAGGTGCACGTGTTGCAAAGGTTTACTAAGATTCTTAATGGAATGAGAAACTGTTTGCTAAAGACCAAACGGTTAGCACTAACAGAACTTGAACTGACAGCTACTGACATGTGAGAAGATTTATTTTTCAGGTAAGAAATAATCTGTTAATAAAAATTATGAATGGCTTATGGGGAGAACTGGGCAGAAAGCAGATAAATGAAAAGAAAAACTTAAACTAAGTTGAAGCATCCAGAGGAAGAACCAAAACGTTGAAGGGCTTGGGAGCCAAGTGCACTAGGGTGGGTGTGACTGCAGAGCAGAGCTGATGATCACATGAATAAGATGGAGAACCCTTTACTCTCCCCAGAAGTAGAGACACCAAAAAAACATAGCAAATCTGGCACCTGGAGGGATTTCTCCTATAATAAGAAGCACCATGTGGCCAGGTGGGGCTGGCACAGAGGCCACCAGGTTCACTCATATTCCTAAGAAACCAGATTCAACTCCTGCTGCTTCTGCCCTTTGAGACGTTCCCAGAGAAGCTGCATCTGTATCAGAGACCCTACATACTAATTGATGTTGGCTCAGATATCTCGACTACAGGGATGGAATGTTGTGCCCTTGGCTATCTTTAGCCTATTTTAAGAGTGATTTACAATCAACCTCTGCATCTGATCTTACATACTCCAGGCTTTCCCTAAAACTCTTAAGGCTGACATAATTACCCTCCCCCTCTATCAATTCTCTAAGAATGTGATAAAGATAATATTTAAATAGCGTACACCTATGTATTTTGTAAACACCGTGATTTCTGACTTTCTTTATTGAAACTTCTTTTGTCATAGAAGTGGTCATTTGGAGTAACTTGAATCTCTAACCCTGAGTCACTGTCACTGGCGTCTGGCTCAGAATAAGCTATTTTCAGATGATGGAGTTGGTCTATAAAAAGCCAGCCTTTCACTTGCAGAGCACTTCTTTTCAAAAGAAGCTAAATTAGTAAAAATTTGTCCATGTCTATTACCGGTGAGTATTCTTAAACATTAAAGCTGTGTGCAACAATGCCGTGGTGGTATAGGCCTGTAATCCCTGCATTCGGCGGCTTGAGTGGGAGGATCACAAGTTCAAGGGAACCTATCAAGGAAAGTAAGTCCCAGGGAAGCCTATGCTTCGTAGTAAAACGTTCTCTCTAATTTTGAAAACAAAACAGAGCCACTCTGGATAGCAAACTATGAAATGATTAAGCATTTACGATCCACCGACCACAGCAAATGTAGAATGGCAGGCAGATTTGTAAAATAAGGAATTCCTGAGTACTGAGGTAACAAGCATGTTACCTTTCATTAGAGATGAAAATGCACAACAAGGCAGGTTTATTAGGAACTGCTGTCATGGGAGTGGCCTGTTACCAGATCCATTATTTAAAGTTAAGATTTCTGGACCAGGATGCTGCTGAGATGGCTTGCCTAGTAAGAATGTATATTTCTGTTGCAGAGGACTGGGATTTGGGTCCCAGCACCCATGTCAGACCTGATGATCTCTTCTGACCTCCATGGGCATCTGCACTCATTTACAATATCCACACACAAATACATAATTAAAAAAAATACAATGATTACATTTTTAAAAAGATTCCTGTGCCCATTATTAGGCCTTTGACTCAGCAAGAATGTGGCAGGCTCAGGTACCAATGTTTTATTGGTGTATTCCAGAAGGTTCCAATGGACAGGCTAATAGAATGATGCTGTATTTGGTAGTCACCTAGGTTCCTTCTTTGAGATTTTCTAGACATTGAGCAGAGGCAGCACAAAAAACCCTAGAGAGAGGGAGATCAATTCATCAGAGCCCAGACAAGTGACATGCTCTTAATTTGTACTGTGCTTTCCTAATAGGCATCACTCGGCATTATCTGTGAAGTGAATGACAGTGGCAGGTTCTGGGAGTGATTTCTTTGTGTCCATTTCTCTGCTTGAACACACACTTTAAAACACCAGGAGCTCACGGTCCTGTGTAACAGTAGGTCCCTGTGTCACTTCAGCCTGGGGTCTGCTTCCTTCCCCAGGAACACGTGTGTCTTGCTACCTCCTCTAATGCAGGTCTTTGTTGAATGTCCTCTCTTCTGTCATGCCTTTCTTCTTTCTCTTGAGCACTAGCATTCATTGCACTCTATTTGCTTATCAGGGACACTTGAGGCCCCCAATAAGTAAGTATGGAAAGATACTCATTAAAGGATCCAACCAGTCCATACAGGTGGTTCCATACACCTGGGGCTTAGGTACTACAGCTCTGTGCAGGTTAGTACAAAATCCTGTGGAGATATTTTTCACCACAGTGGTCTCTAGGTCAGACTTTGATTTGCTTCCTATGTGAGAGTAAGATGATGAGACATCACTTAAAATAAAAACAAAAATAAACAACCAGAGAGCCAAGGAACAACTGGATCAGGCTTGGCTCTCATGGAAGATCTATGTAGAAAACAGAGACATACCACACATCTTTTTGGGGAGAGTGATACCATCGGAGGTCCTGGATGCTAGAAAGTAGGACTCACACAATTTTTCACTGAGGAAAAGAATGTTGATATTTTCTAGCAGTAAAGGCCATTGTATTTGGTCTTTTAATCCTTTATTTAAATTTGTGAGACTGGATAGCATACAACTATAGAAATCTATCTTTGACTTCTGGAGGTTGGGGTGTAAAAATGAAGGTTCTGCTGGGATCTATATCTGCTAGAGGCCCAATCTTTGCTTCCAAAAATCTATCCACATCCTACATTCCCTAGCACATTCTCCAGTGGAAACAAATGGGTTCTCACATGACTAAAGAAGCAAAAGAGCCAAGAGTATAGGTAGTTCCTTCTAGTCTTTTTATAAAGGTACTAAACTCGTCCACAAAGGTGGGACCCTCGTGGTCTAATTCCTGACTGAAGCCCCACCCCCAATTCTGACATATTAGGGATTTAGTGGCAACATAACCACCACAGAGGATACAAACATTCAGACGAAAGCACCGCAGGGCCACCTTCGTCATTCTGAAAGTGAAGTGTTTTTCTGAGGAACTTGGACGCAGTTTCCAGGGTACACCCTACACGTAACTTGGCCTAAAATGTAAAAGCAACAAAACTGGCATGGAAGCTCCTCAGGAGGAACAAAAATGAGCCAGCCAGATGGGCTAATTCCAATGTAATAAGCATGGATGGCGCAATAAAATAGCTTGCAATAGCCCTCCTTAGCACAACCTATTTTCACGCTGTAGGCAACGGGGCAGGGAGGTTTCCAGGCAGTCCAGCTGGTACCTATGCTTATACATATCAGAGTTGGAAGTTTACTCCCACTGAGCTCAGAGAATCACCCCCTAAATAAATAGCACAAGTAGGGTCTTGAATCGTCTGAATTTCTCAAAATAATAAGGAGAATTCCTAAGACAACTACATATTCCCCATCCAGCCTGTAACTTCAACCAGACAGCATCTAACCTTTAGTTTTTGCACTCCTTATCACAGTCCTCCACCCACTTCCCTCCACCCCAACTCCTGGACCACACAGGACAGAGCATCTTGATTAAATTTCCCAGAGAAATCCAGGAGCTTTCGAATGCTATTTTCTCTCCTTATATCCGACTTTGCACAAGACCCAGCATAAAGTCATACCAGTCTGAGGCCCAGAGGCTGTGGCTGAAAAGTTGAAGTCAAATGCAGTTTAATATTAAAAGGGGTAGAAGAAACAATAACTATTATGCCAATGACATCACTTCCTCTTTCTTCACACAAACAGCCATTTCCTTAAGGGTACTGAGCAGCAGGAAACTGTGCATTAAACAAACACAGACTGACAGCTGTGGCCTTTTTCTCTTCATTCAAACCAGACATTCTTCTTCCTCAAGACTGTAGGAGCCAGAGGGGTCAAAAATCCCACAAGAAAACCCACAGAATCAACTAACCAGGGCTCACAGGGGCTCACAGAGACTGAACCAACAATCAGGGAGTCTTCACGGTTCTGACCTAAGTCCTCTGCATATATTTTGTGGTTGTACAGCTTAGTGTTCTAGTGAAACACCTAACAAGGGGTGTAGGGGCTGTCTTTGACTCTTTTGCCTGCTTTTGAAGTCATTTTTGTACTACTGGGTGGCCTCATCCAGCCTTAATATGAGGGGAGGTGCCTGGTCTTATTGCAACTTGATTTGCCATGTTTGGTTGATATCCCTAGGAGCCTTGCCCTTTTCTGAAAGGAAACAAGGGAGTTGTGGATCTGGGCAAGAAGGGAAATTGGGAGAGGGAGGCTGAGAAGAAATGAAGGAGGGGAAACTGTGCTCAGAATGTATTGTGTGAGAAAAGAATATATTTTTAAAAATATGTGTTAAAAAAAGGAAATTCTTCTTCCTAGAATCTTTGACTCAAGAGGTCCTGGATTCTCTTTGAGATTCTGGAAATGCCCCATTCCTATTTATGTATTTTAATATTGAAGCCACAACTTTAAAATCCAACTCTGTAGCTTATATATATAACCTGAGAGAATCACTTTAGCTGATTTAGCCTGTTTCTCACATGTAAAATAAGAATGAATAATATTACCTTATAAGATTGTACAGATAAGACACAGTCCTACAGATCTTTGTGAATATAACACATTAAATATGAAGACTATATATCACTGAATCAAAGGTCCTCCAATCTTTGTTTCCCTTTGCCATTATTATCACATGCCAACCAGTCAGATACTTGGGTCAAAGTAGCATCATGGAACTGTAAAGGCATCTTAGCCACATTTAGAAAACTGAGTGTCAACTTGCAAGGTACTGAGTCACTAGAATTTCCTTCTTTTGAAACTAATACCAAAGAAAATGGCACCAAACAATACACAGAGTGAGTAAAAACGGACTGACACAGGAAGAGATATAAACAAAGCTCCTATTACCCAAGATTATAATCAGTCCCAAGGGAATAAATGATGTTTGTGGGATCAGCTATGGGTAACTAGAAGTAAGAAGCTCGAGTAACTATGACAGTTTAGTCTCCATTATCAACTAGATTGATTTTAGAGTCACCTAGGAGATTTTTAAAGCATACTTCCTAGTGTGATTGTGAGAGGTTCTCAGAAAAGACAAACAAACTGAGCAGGCCCATGCCAAATGCGGATGACTCCCTAATAGGCTGGTGTTCCCAAGAGACCCTCTCTCTCTCCAACATGGTGGTTCTATTCAGTTCCACCATGCCGTTTGTGTTGAAGTGATGAGAAAAACAAACCCTTTCTTTCTAAATATTTCCATAAGTATTTCACCTCAAAGATGAGGATCATACCAACACACTGACTGAACAGCCTCCCTGTAAGCTGAGAAAATATTACAAGGTAGCCAAGTAAAGGATGATTCAAAGATAAGTTTTTTTTTTTTCCGATGGTAAGGCATGTGCCCAATCTTCCTCTCTCTAGCCTGGACCAGTTCATAAAGTGGAGAGCAGCAGCATTCCAAATCTAAATAGGGCTCAGTGAGACAGGTGGCCTAAAAGCATTCACAGTGCATGGTATGTGTGCATCAGGGTAGAGGTGGATAGAACCTGTGGACAATTTTCCAACAGTCTTTTTTTCTCTAGGAGATAGAGAAACCAACTGTGGAAGTACATAGGACTTTCCAAAGTCAAGCATAAAATTAAATCCACATCCCTGTCTAGCTAAAACACTTAAGTGTGCCATTGTCTTCCAAGTTCCCCACTCAAAAGAGAAAACCACACAGAATGGAAGATTCATGCACAAGAAGAATCTTCCATTCTAGTACGGAATACTGCTGGAAATGGACACACACTGGCTCATTAAGAATTGCCTAGAGGATCTCCTCCTCCCCTTCCATCTGACCGTAGTTTATCAGGTCTCATCAGGATTGGCTGCATTGCCTTCCTCTGTAGCCTGGTAAGGCTGCACTCCCCATCCCTTAAGAGGAGGTGATCAAAGAGCAGGACACTGAGTTCAGGTCAGAGACAGTCCCTGTTTCCATTACTAGGAAACCCACTTGAACACTGAGCTGCCATGGACTACATCTGTGCAGGGGTTCTAGGTTATTTCCATGAATAGTCCTTGGTTGGAGTATCAGTCTCAGAAAAGATCCCTGTGCCTAATTTTTTTCTCTCCTTGTGGAGCTCCTGTCCTCTCCAGGTCTTTCTATCTACCCCTTCTTTCATAAGATTACCTGCACTCTGCCCAAAGTTTGGCTATGAGTCTCAGCCTCTGCTTTGATATCCTGCAGGGAGGAAGGGGCATGGGTGGAGAAGAGGGAGTGAGGATGGGATTGGGAGGGGCCGAGGGAGGGGGCTATAGTTGGGATACAAAGTGAATAAACTGTAATTAATAAAATAAATAAAATTTTAAAAAAGAACTGCCTAAGCCTTGTGCTGCTGTGGAGGTTGCCTTGGGAATTAGTCACACCTGCTTATTTCATGGTCTTCCTGGTGAAAAATTTATTTGCTCTGTGCTTTTGAATTTCAGTTTATTTCATTTTTACTACAGGGATTCCAGTTTCTCTCAGAAGTCATCAGCAACTCTGCTGTTCTAGACAACATCCCAGTTCTACTGTGTTCACTGAGCACCCGCTGCTCCTGGCAAAGTCACCAGGCTAACTCTCACCACATCTAAGCCTCATAATGCACTCTGGTAGAAAGCTTTCTAGCTTTAAGGCGACTGAGGTACTAAGAAATAATGATGCCCACTTAAGGCTGTGTAACTAGTAGGTAGCACAGCATCAAGAGTCAAATCCAGGTTCAGCCATCTTCTAACACAACTCTTTATATTGCCTGGAAACTCACTTTGGGGTGTTGTTTGTTGTTGTTTGTTGTTTTATTTTTTATGTTTTATTGCTATTTTTATTAACATTTTCATTTTATATTAATCACAGGTTATGTACTTTGTATCCCAGCCGTAGCCCCCTCCCACATTCCCTCCCTATCCCCCCATCCCTCCCTCATCTCCTCCCTGTTCCTTTCTAAGTCCACTGATAGGGGAGGACCTCCTCCCCTTCCATCTAACCCTAGCTTATCAGGTCTTTTCAGGACTGGCTGCAATATCCTCTTCTGTGGCCTAGCAAGGCTGCTCCTCCCTCGGGGGGTGGGGGTAGGTAGAAGAGCCAGCCATTGAGCTCATGTCAGAAATAGTCCCTGTTCCCCTTACTAGGGAAGACACTTGGATACTGAGGTACAATGGGTTACATCTGAGCAGGGGTTCTAGATTATATCCATACATGGTCCTTGGTTGGAGAAACAGTCTCATAAAAGACCCCTGTGCCCTGATATATTTGGTCCTTGCGGAGCACCTGTCCTGTTCAGGTCATACTATCTCCCCCCTCTTTCATATGATTCCCTGTGCTCTGCCAAAGGTTTGGTTATGTGTATTAATATTTGCCTTGATACACTGCTAGGTAGAGTCTTTCCGAGGCCCTCTGTGGTAAGCTCTTGTCCTACTACTTGTTTTCTCCTATATCCAATGTCCATCCCACTTGTCTTTTTAAGTGAGGATTAATCCTCTTACCCCAGGTCCTCTTTCTTGTTTATCTTCTTTAGATGTATAGATTTTAGTATATTTATCCTATCTTATAGGTCTATATAAGTGAGTATATACCTTGTGTGTCTTTCTGCTTTTGGGATACCTCCCTCAGGATGATCATTTCCAGGTCCCATGATTTGCCTGCAAATTTCATGATTTCCTCCTTTTTAATTGCTGAGTAGTATTCCATT
>CM053752.1:31413419-31424697 GCA_028658305.1 Pachyuromys duprasi
TGGGTTGTTTCCAGGTTCTGGCTATTATGAATAAAACAGCTACGAACATAGTTGAGCAACTGTCCTTGTTGTATACTTGAGCATCTTTTGAATATATGCCTAGGAGTGGTTTAGCTGGGTCTTGAGGAATCACTATTCCTAATTGTCTAAGAAAGCACCAAATTGATTTCCAGAGTGGTTGTACAAGTTTGCGTTCCCACCAATGGAGGAGGGTTCCTCTTTCTCCACATCATCTCCAGCATGTGTTGTCACTTGAGTTTTTGATCTTAGCCATTCTGGTGGGTGTCAGGTGAAATCTCAGGGTCATTTTGATTGGCATCTCCCTGATGGCTAAGGATGTTGAGCATTTCTTTAAGTGTTTTTCTGCCATTCTATAATCCTCTACAGTCAGTTCTCCTTTTAGCTCCATATGCCATTTTTAATTGGATTACTTGGTTTCTTGCTTTTTAACTTCTTGAGTTCTTTATATATACTGGATATTAGCCCTCTGTCAGATATAGGGTTGGTGAAGATCCTTTCCCAGTCTGTAGGCTGTCATTTTGTTTTGATGACAGTGTCCTTTGCTTTACAGAAGCTTTTCAGTTTCACGAGGTCCCATTTATTGATTGTTGCTCTTAGAACCTGTGCTGTTGGTGTTCTGTTCAGGAAGTAGTCTCCTGTGCCGATGAGTTCTAGGGTCTTTACCACTTTTTCTAACCAATTTAATGTGTCTGGTGTTATGTTGAGGTCTTTGACCCACTTGGACTTTAGTTTTGTGCAGGGTGATAAATATGGATCTATTTTCATTTTTCTGCATATAGACAAGCAGTTGGTCCAGCACCATTTGTTGAAGATGCTGTCTTTTTCCAGAGAAAAATGAATGATTGATGATTCTGGTTCATAGAAGAAATTGCGTAACCATCTAAGTGACATACATCTCTATTCTTATGGCCTGAATGTGCTGTGGGGCTGTGGTCTTTTCTGAAGCCTGGTTCTTCAACATTCCCTTCAGGACATGAAATGCTTCAATCTCTTGCAAACACGTTACTTTTCTGCCTTAAGTTAATCAAGACAGTGACTTGACCTCAGCAATCACAAAAATTTAAATTGTGTGCCTTAAAATTATTTATCTTATGACTTAAAGACATTGTTAACAATCAGCCTTGTAGAACTTTACTTTCTAGTGGTAGTCAAGTTTCTTTTTTGAGAACATTAGTGAATGCTTGAAGGACCTACTGACAAGCATATGTAGCATCTTGGGCAGAGGTTATTGAAAAAAGGATATTCTTTCACCTTGGTTGAATCAGTTTCCTTCCCAGTGCTAAGGGTTTACCACTACAGAGAAAAAAAACAACCTTAAATTTTTTATGGTCGTATTTCATGAATGGACCAAAAGGATTTTTTGTTTTGTTTTGTTTATGAGAGGCAAACTAATTAAAATGAATTACATTCATTTAGTTGAGGCAGGGACTTACCCTCTCTGTAATTGACACCTGTTTGAGATTGAACTTGCTTTGCCAATGTGATGGTTTGTTTTAATTGTCCACTTGAAATCATCTAGAATTTCCTGAGAAGTGAGGAATTGCTGAAATTAAATTGGCCTTTGGGCAAACCTGTGCATGAAAATCTCAACTGAATTAATGGAAGTGAGCAGATCTACCCTGAATGTTGGTGGCACCATTTCATGGACTGAATGCAAAAGACAAAGCCAGCAAAGCACCACTAAGGTGGCAGGAACTTGAAACAGACAGTCACATCCATATAGTCAAGCATTCATTATCTCTCTTCCTTTGACTACTAGCTATGACTGTTTCAAGTTCCTAGCACCTTCATCTCCCTGCAATGATGGACTATGACATGGAATTGTGAACTAAAGTAAAACCATTCTCCCCTGCACTGTTTTTGTTATGATATTTTATCACAGAAACAGAAAGGAAAGCTGAACAGCAAAGTCCTACTGATTCTCAGTTTAGCCACTGAATGAACTTTATAACCTAAGGACCAGTGTCATCAAAGAAAGGGAGGCCAGAGAAGCATGCCCATGTCACACCCTGCCCCAAAGTCAGCACATGGCCTAATACAGGGGAGAGGCCTATTCAGGGCTCAAAATATGAAGCAACATGCATACAGTGTTTTGTAAGGATGAGGACCATCTTGCAGAAATCACAAATGCTCATTTAGTGCCATTTTTCATATGGAAAATATAGAGAGAGATGGGAACAAAGATGCAAAAGTAGTGATAATGTGATTCTGATTTTCCCTAAAACCTGTTTTAGAAGGTTTTGGTTTCCCAGCCTTGTACTTATGAGTTTCCTTGTAGAGGTTTCCATATCTCTTTCAATCAAGATATTGCGAAGAACAGGAAACTCTGAAGATTAGGAACATTCAAGTAGAGTTTATTTACTACAAAAAGCTAGTGGGAAACTATGGCAGAATACAGGAGAACCACAAGAATAATGAAGAACTCCAGTTTCTATGGTGCTGGAGTTTTCATTACTTCTAAGTCCAAGAAAATAAAAGGTTTTAGAGAGTAATCCCTGTAAAATAATGTTTTCAGAGGAATCAGTATTTTCTGTTCAGAGACCCAACCAAGCAGAATACAGAATCAAACAACAATACATTCTAGCCAGAATGTTCCCCCTGCCATGCCCTTCCTGGGGGCATCCTATTGGCCAAACTCTGCATGAAGTTGAAGTCTATTGGATCATTTGAGTGGGATCCACTAGGGACATGAGGAATGGAAATTAACCATGTGGTATCTAGAGACCAGATGGAGATATTTAACCCAGGACCCAGAGAAAGATTTCAGGGAACATTTGTAAATATTCATTGGGTGCTAATCAATATTTTAAAAATAATTGTTCTTATAACAATTAATAACCAAAAATTAAATTTATACATACACACATACAATGCATAAAATTTCCAAATACCTAGTAGCAAACCTAACTGAGGATGTCCTATTCTTTGGCAAGCAAAATTATAAAACAGTGGTTCTCAACCTTCCTAATGCTATAACCTTTTAATACAGTTCTTCATGTTGTGGTGATCCTCAACCATAAAATTATTTTTATTGTTACTTCATGACTGTAATTTTGCTAGTGACGTGAATTTTAATGTAAATATTTTTATAGCTGAAGGTTTGCTAAAGGGGTCATGACCCACAAGTTGAGAACCACTGCTATAAAACATTGTTAAGATGAATTAATGAAAGCCTAAATAAATGAAAAGTTGTATCACATTTGTGACCTAGGTAATTATTATAGGCTAATTAACCATAATTAGCCCAAAGACTTAATGCTATCCTTCTCATAATTTGAAATGTTTTACATTTCTTTATTTGTGTGTTTGGGTTGAAGGAGTGCCACAGCGCCCATGTTTAGAAGAGAAAAAAAACCTTAAGAGATCCTGCTCCCATCTTCCATTGTGTGGATTCCAGGGTTTAAAGTCAGATCTCCAGGCTTGACATTGCATGAACCTTTATCAGAGTCATCAAACCAGCCCCTCAAATCTGATTTTTTTTTTTTGGTGGAAGAGTTAATTTTCAAGTTCACGCAAAAATCAAAAAAGTGAAGAAGTTGGAGAAATTATCCCTTGCTTTCTTCTTCTCCTCCTCCTCTTTCTCTCTTTTTTTTTTCAGGCAAAATCTCACTATATAATCAAGACTGGCCTCAAACTCAGAATCCTTTTACCTCATGTTCCACTGTCTCTAGCTACTAGAGCTTCTTAGAAAGCAAAACCAATTAAGACACTGTGGTGTTGGTGGTGGGTCACTGAAGGATAGACAGACACACAGAGGGACCAGGGTGGAGTCCAGAGATAAAGCAAGTCATGTGAGGGCACTTTGTTGGGATGGAGATACACTGCAGAGTAGTCATTAATGGGTGGTCTTCTCAGGGAAAGGTACTGCGTTAAGTGAAACTCATATGGGGGAAAAATGAGTTTTGACCTCTACTTTGTCCCTCACATAAAAATCAATTACATGAGTTGTTGTTGTTGTTTTTCAGCATTTTGGTTTTTTGTCTTTTGTTTGTTTGTTTGTTTGTTTGAGACAGAGTTTATCTGTGTAGTCTTGGCTGTCCTGGAGCTCTCTCTGTAAACCAGTCAGGCCTCAAACTCACAGAGCTCCACCTGCCTCTGCCTCGAAAGTGCTGGGATTAAAGGTGTGCACCACCACCCAGCACGTTTTTCTTAGTATAAATGGAACAGCTTAAAAATAAAGCTTCTAATTAACTCAAATGGAGTTTGAGTTCATGTAAAATGAAAAGTTATACAATTTCTAGAAGAATGTATAGAAAGAACTTGCCTGACCTTGGCTTTGGTGATGAAATTTTAAGTAAACACCAAAATTTGTTTTCAAATGGAGAATTTAACTTTCAGGTTACTCTGAAAGGAAAGATGAGTGCGAATTTATTAAAATAAAAAGCTTCTACTCATTGGAAATTCTTAATAAGAAATCACACATTTCTCAGATTGCTTTCTAAATTTGTACCTCTTGAACCACTGTTCCTGCCCATCTCAGTTCTCACCAGAGAGGTGTTTTTGTGCAATGCACGGCAGTTAATACAGACTCAGCAGCCTCAGAAAGCTGGCTAGATGTCCAGGAACACACATAATTTCCCTTCTGTTGAGTGGACCTTACGTCCCTTTGCCCAGCTGTTGGTTACCAGCCACGTGCCACCTCTTGCACTGTTGTCATTTCTTGCCATGCTGGCAAGTGTATGGTTCACAGGTGTTGCAGCTGGGCAGGACTGTTTGCTTGCTTTCCTCCCTTGGCAGCTTGCATAGGATTCTCTTGAACACAGAAGCTATATGACAAGAAGGGGGCTTTGGGGTCCGGTCCAGGTCTAATCCTCTCAGTCCTGTGTATGTATCTCAGTGGTTTATATTCTTCAGTAATAGTGATCCATGCTCAAACTCTGGAAGGCAACTAAGGACTGCATTGACAGTCTCTTGTTTGGAGAGTCATTTGGGCTACCCTGACCAACTCTTTAAAGGGAGGCTTATTATGAGATTTTCATTTGTCTGTGGTTCTTAGCCCAGTGGCTTAACTTTGATGTGTGTGTATGTGTGTGTGAATGCATGTGCAAGCATGTATGAATATGTATACACATACACTTATATTTTAGGTAAATATGAAATAATGTGATTCCCTGAGAATTTATCAAACAGTTTTGGTGTCATTTGTATCCTGGTGCCTCCTTCTTCTGTATTATTGACCTTTTTCACTCTTCTGCAGTTGGAGTAACCCCTCATTCCATTTTCCACTTCGTATCACCCACATCCTGCTATTCCCCCTACTACTCACCCTCATATTCCCTTTATACTTTTCTGGATTCTGTGGCTTCTCTATGTTGTATACTCACATCTGAGGATTTGGAGCTAAGAACAGCAGATGAAAGAACATGCAGCTTTTCTCTTTCAAGGTCTGGATTACATCACTCAAAATAATCCTTTAGTGGTCAGAAATATTTTGAAAAGCCAGGATACCACGAAATCTGCTATGGAACAATCTCCCCTAGAAGGCTGCACAAACAAGAGCAGAACATGACCGTGTTAATGGACATTTTAACAAAGAACAGAGAATGTTTGCAAAAGCCTTACCCCTAGACAAAACTACGGGCAATTATTCACTCCTGTGAGGAGAATAGCCTCTTTCAGAAAAGAGGACCCTTGTTGGTTGTCCAGTGCAGACTCGTCAGTTCTGAACCACCACACAAACAAAAATTGACTCAGTTATTTATATATTTGTGCATATGCACATAGATGTGTGCATTTTTCTGTTTGTGTATATGTGAGTGCATGTGTGTAACAAATATAATCAACAAAAAATTAAGCCATAAGGCCTTGAGGGTAGTTCATGTGAGAGGTTTGAGGGTAGGTAGCTGGGAAAGGCTGAAGGGAGGAAAGGGGAGGGGAAAGTGATTTAGTCTACTAAAAACTATTTTTTAAAAAAACTAAAAACATATTTTTAACAAATATTTTTTAAAAATTAGAGACTCACGATTGGTCCTAGTGAAGAGAACAAACATCAGCGGCATTCTCAGCCATAAACACGACATCTATATAACACACCCTCTGCCCAAGACTCTGGAGGCTGTGAAGAAAAGGTGGGTGAAAAGATTTAAGAGCCAGAGGTTAGGGAGGACCAGTGTAAATCACATCTTCCGAATATGATAGGACTGCTGTACTCATGAACTCGGCATCTGCAGCTGCCTGGAAAACACCTGCACTGGGCTGAGCTAGAAAACACACCAGCATGGATGCCAGAGGAGCTCCTGAGCTCCCAGCCCCCACCGGAGAAGCTATTGACTATTGATGGTTAACGGTTTTGGGGGGACGGAGTTTTCCATCAGGGGTGTGGTCCCTTGTAGGCTGACCATGACCCACTGGGTGGCTTCACACTCATATGAGCAGGACTAGTTGGACTTGGTGGCTTATTAAAGAAAGAAAAAAGAAAAGAAAAGAAAAAAAAGGACATAAAGTTGGGGAGAGCACATGAGATAATCCATGAGGGTTTGGAACATGGTTGTGTTCAAAATACATTACATGCATTTATGAATTCTCAAAGAACAAATTAGAGTACTCAATGAACAAATTAAAATTTTTATAAAAAGTTATACACTCTGATGAATCATTGAAAAGTACACTTTAGCTAAACAAATTATGTGCATAAAATGGAAAGGAGTCCTAAATAATGACAAGAAAACAAATAATGCAGTGTAAAGCAAGCAAGTTAAATATTTCAAAAGATACTGTACTAAGGAAGATTCCAGATGGTGGGTAAGGATGTGAGAGGAGGATCTTTGCTGGTTATCACAGCCATGCAAACTTGAACAATGATGTCACTTCAAAGCTATTTGGGATCTAGCCAGGCTGTTACTCCCTGGCATGTATGGGGGAGGGTTGAAGAGTCAGCCATCAAGTTCAAGACTGAAACAGTCCCTGTTTCCCTTACTAGGGTCTTCAGTTCGACACTGAGCTATCATGGGCCACTATCATGGGCCACATCTGAGCGGGGGGAAGGGTGGTTCTAGTCCATATCCATATATGGTCCTTGGTTGGAGAAACTGTCTCATATAAGACCCCTGCTATTAAAATGACTAAAACTTACAAAAAGAAAGTTCTAGAAAATATGTGAAATGACAAGAAAACCTAAGCTTTTCTCTCTGTCTCTATTAGAGTTACTGTTTCTGGGTTGAAACACCATGACCAAACACAACTTGGGGAGGAAAGGGTTTATTTAGTTTACACTTCCACATTGCTGTTGATCAGCAAGGGAAGTCAGGGCAGGAACTCAAACATGGCACGAACCTGGAGGCAGGAGCTGATGCTTGCTCCTCATGGCTTGTTCGGCCTGCTTTCTTATAGACCACCAGCCCAAGGATGGAACTACCCGCAATGGCTTGGGTCCTCATATATCAATCACTAATTAAGAAATTTCCTCAGCAAGTAAGAGCACTGTCTGTTCTTTCAGAGGTCCTGAGTTCAATTCCCAGCCATCGTACGGTGGCTCACAACCATCTATACTGCGATCTGATGCCTTCTTCTGACACACAGTTGTACATGCAGATAGAACAACCATATACATTAAATACATAAATTTAAAAAGAATAACAAAACAAACAAACAAAAATGTCTTACAGGCTTGCCTACAGCCTGATCTTACAGAGGCATTTTCTCAGTTGATTTTAGCCTGTGTCAAATTGATATAAAACTATCCAGCACACTCTGGGATAGCAAAATGCTATAGGCACATTGGCAAACAGTTTGTCAGATTATTGTGAAACTTAAGCAGAGAATTGCCATATGCCATTGAGTCCTAATATTTACTCAGTGTATTTAAAATCCTATATGCACACAAAAGGCCACACATAAGGTTTGTGAAGTTTAATGCACAATCCACAAAACTGGAAACAAACTGGAAGTTCCCTGTAAGGTAATGAATGAGCAAAGTGTGTCATACAGAAAGAGTCCCTCTTTCTGCCTATGTCTGTACTTAAGGTCTCTGTTAAATTTTCCCTTACAAGGGCCAATGACAGGGATCAGTCAGTGGTGGTGCTTGCTGCCACACTTAATCACCTGAGTTCAATTCTTAGGAGCCACATGATAAAAGTTGAGAACTGATTCCCACTGGTCGATGACATACGCCTGAAGTGGAAGTTTCTGGTTTCTTTGGAAACTCAGTTGTGTCGTGTGAATATGTTTTTCTGTTTTGGTCCTAAGCATGGCATGTGGGAATGTTTTTTTTCCCTGTGGAAAACAGCCCCTGTGAGAGGGTGTGTGATCTTGGACAGCTGAAAGCTACCTCATGCAAGGAGTGTCTCTTTGTGAGCTGCAATGCATCCTCATGTGGACTTTGAGGAGAGTTAAATAGAATCCCATAGGCAATGAGACAAAGCTTTCTGCATCTTTATGCTTTTGCATTGCTATGGTTCCCATCCTTCACTGGTCTTCCCAGAGAGAAATGCTCCAGAAAACTTCTTGAACTTGCTGCCTTGGTGGCTCTTGCTATTTGGGAAAAGTCTAGCTGCTTTTACTGACTTGTTATGCTGCTGCTGACGAATGTTGCTATTGCTGCTTTGATGTTTGACTAGACTGCTGGTGTCCTGATAATTGAGTTTGGTAAATCCCAAATAAACCTTCACAACTAATCAGGAGGAAGTAAATAAAAGGGGTCTACAGCCCCTTTCACTATATTTGTCTTACCTAAGGTTGGGAGCTTGGAAAGATGGTAAAGGCTTTTAAGAACCTTAAAATAAAGTTGATGTTTGAAAATTTTAACCCTATATATGCCCCATGACACATACCTGCATGTGCACACACACACATACATACACATATATAAATAATAAATAAATGATAAATATAATTTTTAAATTTTTTACTAAGTCCACCTCTGGTTCAAAGAAAAAAGTTATTCAGCAGTTGAAGTATGTGATGTTAATATTGATTGTCAACTTTCTGGGACTGAGATCAATAAAGTATACCTTTAAATGTATCTGTGAGGCTAGTTCTCCATTCACTTAGATCATGAGGGTTGTGACCTACTGACTCTTCACATCTGAAGTGGATATTGAGGTAAAAGCTACCAATGGTGATTGGCTCCATCTGTTCTGAATTGTTCTCGCTAAAAAACAAACAAGCAAAACAAAATATAACTATATTTGTAGGACCTCTTATACCCAACAATAATGCATCTATCAGACTTGGAAAATATGATGAAAGCCACGGGCGGGGAGGTGCAAACAAATAACTGGAGAGAAGTGGCAATATATCTGGGAAAACAAAAGCAGCAAGGAAAACATGAGCCATGGTCAATGAACATGAGAATGTGTTCAATATTATCAGTCACCAGGGAAATGTAAATTAAACTCATTGACCATAATGGCTAAATTTTAAATGACTTGAAAACATCCATAATATGTAAGGATAAAATTCATTAATCTACCAGTGGGTTTATAAATTGATAAAATTTTTAATTCTCTTTATTTTTTTGAGGCTATAATGCAATTATGTTATTTCCCCTTCCCTTTCCGCCTTTCAAGTCTTCCCATGTACCACCCACCCCTGTACCACTCTTTAAAATTCATGGCCTCTTCCCCTTAATTGTTATATATAACAACAGCTTTGCATGGTTGCCTGTTAGAATGTTTTTAAAAAATTATAGGCAGCACCTGCTGAATCGCCACATTTATCTACTCATACAACCAATGGTAAGGAGGTTTAGCACTAAGTCTGTACTCAGCTGTGCTCACATACATAAGCATCAAAAACATAGACAAAGGCTCTTAACAACAGACTGTTGGAGCAAGCTGAGGTATGTGAGGAGTCCCGAGTGTAAAGTATAAGGAAGTTCTCCCTAGGTCACCTAAGTGTGGACCTTAAATTCTGCACAATGTTAAGAGTAAGTTCCTCAAATTTTACAGACTGCCTTTACAAAAGACATCTGATAGCTAATTCTACATCCATGTTTGGAGCAGCTTTGAGCCAGGACTGAGTACTACAGAGTGTCAAAGCCCCACTCCCCTGCCTCCAGACTGGATAATGTTTGAGGTGACATTTATGATGTGTTTGTCTGTTTCTGAACTTGCATTCACCATTAGCTTCTCTTTAGGCCCAGAATTTCCCCACCTGGCTTCCCCTCCCTTTTACGGCACTTTGTTAAAATACAAGTTAGTGAGTCACTTATAGAAAAAATCCCCACCTTAATTTCTGCTTCTAAGAAACAACCCACAAAAAGTCCCAAGGGAGGGGACTGGGCTTCTGTCTGAGGGACAGTGAGGGGGAAACAGAGGACAGTCTGAGAGGGGCTTATGGGAAACATGATTTCCTTGTTTTTGGATTTTGGAAGAAGATAAATTACTCTGCTCTAAATTCAGACAATGGCCAAGCTCAAAGAAGAAAAACATACTAGAAAATGTTTTGATGAAACAAACTCTTACTAGGCATTCTATAGGGGACATTTTGATGGCTTCCTCCTCAGCAAGGCAGGCTGCTTGCAGCAGGCAGGGGCAGAACAGAACCCCTAGTGTTCTTTTTAGAGCTCTTGTCTTTTCCCTTGATAATCCAGTGTTTACATCTCAGTTGATAAATTCATCTTTCCCAGTTACTTCAATCAAATTACAGATTAAACAAAGTTTACAAGCCAGGAGAATTGTGTTTAGGGAGGACTTTTGAAATAATAGTAGTTTTATAAAAGAAAAAACAAAGTGAGACAAACAAAAAGACAAAAAAAAACATTTCAAAGCCAGGTGGACACTTGTAAAGTCTCATTATTCACAGCTATGAAGTCGTTCTCCACTTTGAAGGCAGAAATGTCAGGTGCCTAGGAGAGAATGGGAGGAGAATGCTTGACATTTCCTCCTGCCTTTAAATCACTACAATTTTGTTTCAGTGCTGTGACTAATATCCCTCTCTCCACAGTGATGCCTCAGCTAAAAGAGCATGGCCTTTAGAATTAAACAGAGTGTGTTTGCTTCTAGACACAGGTTTTCCTACTGTGTGCCCATGGGCTTCTTCCATAATGTGGCCCATGCTCAGCCCTATGAAAGACACTTTTTATTCAAACCACATGGCCTAAAAGTGATAGGCTATGGCATTCACGCACCATACACACACACACAAACACACACACACACACAAAATCATGTGTTTTTTTTTTTAATAAAATTAGATATTTATTGAGTATCAATTGAATAAATATAATTTATACAAATTTCTTTTTTACACTGTATTCTTTTTTTTTTTTTATTTTTATCTCACTCACAGGTTGGGTACTTTGAATCCCAGGCGTAGC
>CM053752.1:31432502-31452377 GCA_028658305.1 Pachyuromys duprasi
AGAGGGAGGGTGGGAGGGAAGGAAGGAGGGGGGGCTACGCCTGGGATGCAAAGTACCTAACCTGTGATTGATATAAAAATAAATAAATTAAAAAAAAAAGAAAGAAAAATTCTCCCCAAATCTGCTAAAAGCAAAGTAAGCAGAAACAACAACAAAATAGGATCAGAGAGTGGCTTGAATATCCATTGTTGTTATAAGCACTAAACCTGCTCTTCACTCGCCCCTGTGTGGTTTAGGAGGAGTTGGTAAATCAGGTTTTTCTGAAGTCTCATAAGGTAATGCTATAGGTTGGCAGAGCTATAGAATTCTACAAGAACATGATAGCAGAGATGTAAAAAGATTTCATAGAGTTAGAAACAGTTTCAATCAATTGCTTAATATAGTTTTCCCCAGAGTCAAGAATTCCCCCAGAACTATCCACCAGTATCTACCAGTTCATCCCTCCCTTGATGGTCTGATATGAACAGCTGAACTCAAAAAATTGAAATCAGATGGATTATTTCAACTGCATACATGAACTGTAAAATATAGCAAGATGGCTATGGATAACATGTTCCCTGGGAAGAGAGAACCAAGAGGAAAATAATAATAATAGAAGAAGTTGATTTGATGTAAAGGAAGCATAAGACAGGCCAAGGGGTGGTGACACAGGCAGGCAGCAGAGGGATATGGCGGCTATCAGCAAATAGTTGAAAAGTTGACATGTACACATGTTTCTGGTATGTTCTTTGGACCCTAAAAAGTTTGCATTACTGGAGGGCATCCCACCATCCAGAGTTTCCTGAAGTAGGATCTGCTGACACAGTAAGGCTTGGTAGGAGGAGAAATAGAAGCTTTGCAGGCACTTGTAGACATTCTGACCTGTGACTGCAGGCAGCTGTCCAGATGATGCTGCATGGGGAAAAAGTCAATTTCTCCTTTTGGGGCCAATTTAAGGATCATTCATGCATAATTGTGGCTAGGGTGGTTGTTTAAAGCACAGATCTATATTTAAAACTCCCACGCCTTAAAAAACAAAAAGACAAGGAAAACAAAAAAAGAAATTCGGCTTCAGGCAACACAAATCATAAGGCCTCAAGATAGGGGTACATCACATTTATTTTTTAAAGGTCCCAGGTTACACTTGATAGGTAAACGGAGTTGACAACCTACAGTATTAAGACATGTGTACCCCACCAGAGTATCTTTAGGAGGAGGGGAAATGAGACAGGTCATTCTAAGGGTAAGTGGAGAAACTTACTGGTGCATAATAAGATCAATAAGAAATAATTAATCCCAAGGGAGCTATCCACAGCAAAACATAGCAAGGATATTGATCAGTGTAGCAAGGTCTGCAACACTAATGTCAGTGGCCTTGGGTCTTAGGAACCAAGGTACTATTTTGGCCTTGAAACCCAGTGCTCTGCCTCAGTAAAATATACAGCATAGCTCAGTGGAATAGTGTTTCTTTAAATTTTCTCATGTGACAAGGACTTTCCTCTTAGATTTTGTGCATCTTTTATTTCTATAGCTCTAGCATGCAAGTCAGTTGTTTCAGTATCAAAAGAAGTTTGGTTTTCGCATGTGTGAGTTTGTGTGTGCAGAAAGAGAATGCATGTGATGATAGACAGATAGCATATAAAATCATAAATATAGAAATATATGACAAAAACTACGATTTAGAAGCAAAACCTCCACCTAAATCCATCATTTTAAATGAGCCACTCTTTTATCAATACACACAGATAACATACACACACTCATTTTATGTATGTATACATAAAATGTATGATCCTCTGTATTCATGGGTTCAATTAATCAACCATTGAAAAATTAAATTCTTGTATTTATACTGCACAGACACAGACGTTTCTCCTTGTTGTAGTTCTGTAAGCCACAGTACACAATTATTTCAAAGCATTTACATTATCTTAGGTATTATTGTTAATCTGGAATTGATATTAATCTGAGTATATGAGAGAGTGAGCACACAATATATAAAAATGCTATGTCATTTTTAATTTTCTTTTATATATTCACTTTACATTCTGATCTTAGCCCCTTCTCTGCTCTCCTCCTAATCCTACCCTCCCTCCCTCTTCCTCCTATCCTCTCTTTCCTACTCTTCAGAAAAGGGAAGCCCCAACAACAACAACCCACCTTAGACATGGAGAGAGAGAGAAACTTAGAATGATTATGGCACTAATGAGGATTCATAAGATATTCAAAAGAGGCTGTGGTAGAGGACTATAGGAAAAGGGGGATAAGTGGATAGAGGGACAACAGGAGACAGGGGCATGATGGACAAAGGACATTGTTTTTGTTAGAGAGGCAAATAGAAGATGAGAAACCTAGAGCAGTGATGAGGAGAGGAGGTAGAAATCTGCAATTGAGAGCAAAAAGAGTCCAAAGAAAGGTGACCAAGGTCTTGTTTGGCTAAAACCTGGAAATGTCCCTAATCTCAGTCTTGCCAGAGGTCAAAGAAGCCAGGAATGTCTAAGCCAAAATTGTCTCTAGTTTCACCATGGCAGGAGCCTGGGGAGCCAGTAAGTGAGAGTCTGATCTCCCCTTATCCCTTTTCCATAAAGGAATAGCCCTTTCCTGAAAAACATACTGAGGACATGTTTGGAACTGTGAGAACCTCAACACATCTCATCCTTCTTTCCTTCCTCCATTCACTAAAGCCTTATGAACTTAAAGGCGGTGTTCTTAAATGGTACCTCACTGCCAAGAGCCCCTTCTGATGAACAGCGTCTGTGTGTGTGTGTGTGTCTCATTTCAGATAATAAATAGTTCTTTCTGAAATTCATTCTTTATGATCCTTGAATTATTTTTCAATCTGGGAGACAAAAGCCTGAAAGCCTCTGTCTTGGGTTGGCTTTGGTAACCATTGAATAACCAGAACCGGAGCCTCTCCAGCTAAGTACCACAGAGCTGAGAAACACTCTGTCACTCTCAGTGATAGCCAGCTATTGCTACAGGACTTCCTAACCTCAGAGTCAAGGCTGTGAGATTACTTTTCTCATGTTTTTTGTTTGTGTTAAAACAGTCTCACTGTTCAGCCAAGGCTACCCTGGATCTCACTATGTGGTACAGGCTATCTTTGAACTTCTAGGAACCTCCATGCTAGACTCCCAAGTGCTGGGATTATATGAATCTCATGCCCAGCTCCAAACAATTGATTGTCCTGGAGCTGTTGTGTAGTACTCAGATTCTTGGCAGCATCCCTGACCTAATCTGTGCCAGCAGCATGCTTGTTCTAAAAGCATCATAATCAAAAACATCTCCAGGCATTTCAAAATCTTCCCTTGGGGACAACACTACCTCGAGTTGAGAAACTGTGACATAGATCTGTCATATTCTAATTCCCATTCTTTTGTTGAAAACTGTTTTTTAAGCAAAAGCACATGTGAAAAAAATCCAAATTGATATTTACATGAAATTTATACTTATGTCTTTTCAGTAGATACCCCATCATAAACATCTTCTCACAACATTAAGTACTTGTTACAAATGTCATTTACGAGTGCTGCTCCATAGTCTGTTCTTCCAACACATCCTCATTATTTTAATGGTGCATTATTGTTGGGTAAGTTAGTTCCATTTTTAACTCACCAAAATCAAAACATCTCCTAAATACTCACAGGCCACTGATTCATACACTCATGCACACATACACATATGCATGTAGACATATATCTTTATTTCTACTTTATTTCACTGAGTGGGTTTCTAGGAGTGAAAGTTGTTAAAACGAGAGTCATTAAAATTTGGCAAAGCCCTGATATGCATTGTCTGGTTGATTTCTAAAACAGCTGTCCACACACACAGTCAGCAGCAGAGCACAGGATGGCATCGTTCTTATTTGCGCTATCTGAAGGGCACATTTTTTCCTACAATTTGTAAAAGTAAAAACTAAAATATATCACTCTTGTATAGCAAATCATATCAGTGTGTCAATGATGATAGAACAATGCCCCAACTCCAGTAAAGTTCATGAGGAAAAGGTATGAGGTAGAAATTATCCTTAAAACATTTTA
This sequence comes from Pachyuromys duprasi, assembly GCA_028658305.1. Lineage (NCBI taxonomy): Eukaryota > Metazoa > Chordata > Mammalia > Rodentia > Muridae > Pachyuromys > Pachyuromys duprasi. Next base: position 31,436,522 of record CM053752.1, read on the forward strand.
CCCAAAGGCTAAAAGGCCTCAAACGGTGGAGATCAGAAAAGGATTTTCTCATTTCTGAAGGTTTACAAGCTGCTTAGAAGCTGAGGCTGAACTCCAAGGCTTAGGCTGGTGACTGTTCAACTCAACAGTGAGAAGTCTGTCTATGATCCCATCCAGAATAATTCCAGGTCACCCACAGAAGGAAAGCATTCTTTTTGTATTAACAGAGAATCCCCCGTACACATACACACACATACCTATTGGTTCACTCCCCCATGGTAGACTACTTTTAGAAAAAGAAGCTACCCACAGGCAGCTGTGGGACTCTGAATCAATTATAGAAATTTCTGAACCCATTGTTTTGCAGCTGAACGGTATGTCACAGCATCTCTGAGGGTCAGTTCAGCAGCTCTGCTCAGGACATCTCTACCAGGCTTCTTGAAACTCTTCATCATGCTTTAGTGAAGGCCACATGGACCTCTATGGCAATATGAGTGTACTTTGAGCAAAGGAAGCACATTATCAAAATAGGCTTGAAGAATATGAAGCTGAAATATTGAGTGAGAGAAAGGAGAGTGAAAGAGGGTACACACAATGTGATGGTAAACTGTGTCAACTCAACACAACCTGGAATCACCTAAGAGAGTTTCAACAAAGGATGATCCAAATTGGGTTGGCCTTTGGGCATATGTGTGGGTGGCTGTCATAATTAAATTTATGGATGTGGGAAGGTCCAGCCCACTGTGGGTGGTGCCATTCCCTGGGAACAGGTTTCTGCACTTTGTAAGAGTGGAGAAATGGAGTCTAGGACAAGCGAACAATCAAGGGAACATGTAATGCACTCGTTTTCTGCTCTTGGCTGCGGATGTAATGTGAGCAGCTATTTGAAGTTCCTGCCTTGTCTTCCCTACAATGATGGGCTGTAAACCTGGGACTTTAAGCTGAATTAAACCTCTTTCTCCCCTAAAATTGTTTTTGTCAGGGTCTTTTACCACTGCAACAGGAATGAGCCAGAATAGATGGCAATTGAACAGGTCAGGCTGATGATCACCAAGGCTGATGGCAGAAATCTGGTGATGGGTTAGTGGTCATAAGTTAAAATCAGCCTTGGCTGACATTGACACTCTTCTTAATAAGCACACCTAGAAAAGGACTACTACCATCCCAGACCAACAGATAAAGAAACCATAGTAGAGAAGAATTGAATGCATTAGCCAAGAAACAAAAGTCTGAGTTCCGATTTTCATAGCACTACTGACCAGGTTAAGATCCAGATCCTGTACTCTGTGATATCTGGTAGAGGGATCCCTGGGTGAGGGTGGCTTCTACCCCCTTTCTTCTGAGGTGCGGCAGGTATCCCATGCCTGAAGGCATCTTTCAACACAAATCTGTTAGCTTCAATGGGAGTTTCATTTCTGCATTAAAAAAAAAAGAAAACAAAAACAAAAACCACCCTGTGACAGTTACTGAGACTATACAATTTAAACAATAACCAGGACGGATGGGGTGCTCCTGTGCTATACCCCACAGGTCCTGCAGCTTTGCCTTCTCTAAGGCTCTGACTCAAGATACTTCTTCAAAGACTGAATCTCGTGCAACTTCTAGAATCCCAGAACAAAGCCAGAAAACTATCAGGAGGAAGGTGGTGTGGGTGGAGCTCTAGGCTGCTTAAACACACGCATATGTATACACTACACATACGCTTGGGGTTACGCTAGACTATCACAGACTCATAAGGGAAGCATGACATTTGTATATTATCTCAAAAACCATTCTTTACTACTACTGTTACCACTACCATAAAAATCATTTTTATTAGGGTCATGTGCAGGGTTACATTGTAGGGGAATAAAAATATTAAATTGAGCTGTATAAACTTATGACAAATTGTCATCATGGCTGATGTCCATTACCTTTGGGTATTTACTGGTTTAGAAGTAGGTCACAAGCCACAATCACATACACAAGGTAATGGAATAAACAGGCATAATCATGAGGGCAAAAGTTTTGGTTCTACATTAATGCTTGCCCATCTCAGAAACAAAAGATATCACTACATTAGGGTTTTAAGAAGAGAACTTAAGGGAAAGTTAAAAGGAGGGAGTATAGTGAAAATTTTGGAATTTTAGCAGGGTCATGGAAACTGAAGAGGCCACCTTCTAGCCAGAGAAGACTCCTAACAGAGGGAGGGGAATATCAACCCACCCACAAAATCTTTGACCCAAAATGTACCCTGCCTACAAGATGTACAGGGAAAAAGACAGAGTAAAGATTGAGGGAATGTTCAACTAAACCTTGGCCCAACCTGAGACCCACCCCATAGGAAAAAGCCAACCCCTGACACTATTAGTGATACTCTGCTATGCTTATAGATGGAAGCCTAGCATAGCTGTCCTCTCTGAGGCTCCACACAGTGGCAGATAAAAACAGATGCTGAGACTCTCAGCCAAACATTAGGTGGAGTGCAGGGAGCCTTGTGGAAGAGAAGGGAGAATAGAGAGACCCAGAGGGGACAAGAACTTCACAAGAGGACCAACAAAGTCAAATAACTTGGGCCCAGGGCTGTTTACAGAGACTAAAGCACCAACCAGGACCATGAGTGGACTGGGCCTAGACCCTTACACATATGTAGCCAATGGGCAGTTTAGTCTTCATGTGAGTTCCCAGCGGAAGGAGAGCAGGAGCTGTCTCTGACATGTACAAATGCAGGAAAGTCCAGTGCCCTGGAAGACTACCAGGCAAGAATAACTTGCACTTGCTCTCAAGATGTTCTGTTTTTGGTCTCTTAGGTCACAAACTGACTGAATGAAGCACCTCTACATGGGGGAGAGTGATCTCTGCCTCACTCTACCAACTCAAATGTTTTTTTGGTTTTCATCCAAAGCCATTCCCATATATCAGTGGTGTCCACCCTTGCCATTGCTGCCACCCTTTAATACAATTCCCCATGTTGTGGTGACCCAAACCATTAAATTATTGCTACATCATAATTATAATTTCAGTACTGTTATGAGTTATATTGTAAATATCTGATATGAAGAATATCTGATATGCAACCCCTGTAAGGGGGGGGGGGTGTCACAACTCACAGGTTGAGAATTGCTGCTTTTGTGGTTAAATATCTAGCTGCCCTATGGCCCAGCCCATTGGAAATGAGTCAACCATCACAATGAGGTTTTCCAGGTGAGGGGGCGGGTGGCTTTGAACAGTAGGGGCTGAGCCAGGGTTAGAGTGAAGCATATGAGTCAGCCATAGGACAACATTTAAAGAGACACTCACTTCTGTGCAGAAATAGCCTTTAGGAATAAGAACCTGCTTACACTGTATACTGTAGCACCATACACCATTGGTAGTGTCTCCAAGGATCTAATAGTGTGCTAACCATGTGGTGAGATGGAAGGAGAGTCTGTGTGTGTGCGCGCGCGCGCGCGTGCGTGCGTGTGCGAAACCTGAGTTGCCTGAACACAGGAAAATTAACATTAATGATGAGAGTTAGTTTAGACTTTAAAATGTCCCAGAAATTTACTACTCATTGGTCCTTCTAGAAAAGTAAAATTGGCACAAGAATGAATAAACATGGAGACAATAACTGGTGAGTGCATAAGTGGACAAACAATATTATGAAATGTTGATGGTGGAGGGTAAGAAGGTAGTAATGATTACCATAATGCCTTGGAGGTAATAGAACTGAAATTAATAACAAAGAGGGTTCTTGGATGTCTAATTAGTAAAATGCCTGTGATAATCTGTGCATTATGAGGATGGTTGCGATAAAGAATGAATTTGGAATTTGTTTAATGAATGATTGACAGAGTATGAATATTGGAAATAAAGGTTAGCAACAGAAAGAAGAAATTCTTGTGCTATATTGATAACATGTAGATGGAAAGCCTTCTTCAGACACCCACTGTCCAGAGCAGCAAGAAAGGAAAGCCTTTCGTGTGTGTGTGCTAGTTTAATATTTATTTATGGAAATCTTGACTTCTTTTTAAATCTCAGGCAAGATAATTAGGGATGGGATGGGGCACAGGGACTCTCAGGCACCCCGTGATGGTTTTGGGAGAACTTTCATGATGGAAATCCCAACTACAGTTCTCTCAGCAATGTGAGACAGTAGATATGAGGGGTTGACATGAAGGCTGCAAAGAGCTGTGCTGTAGCACACAGGCTGTATTGCACACCAGAAGATAAGAGCCAGGCTAGTCCAGGCAGGGGACCTTGCGGAACATCCAAGGATGCAGCAGGTCCAGTGAGCAGATAAAAATTCAAGTCTCTTCCTCATGTTTTGACCTTGCAAACAATCAATTACCTTCTTTTGTACAGAATCAACAGGAGGTGAAAGAGGTCTTTTCCAATCATGACAGATAACCACCTTGTGATGTACATTTCTCACTTGCTTTTATTCCTTTTCCTCAGTATGGGTTAAGCTTTTGGATGGCATGCGCTTGATTATATTTATTCCCATTTTTCACTGCATTCATTGAGCTAAAGTAAATGGAAGGAAAGTAAATTAACAATGACACAACCTAAACCACATATAATTACAAATGAGCAAAGGATACCATCTCATTAAGGCCTTTTCTAGAAATATCAGAGAAAGGCAGGGAAAAAGAAGATGGAGGTTAAATGAACATATTATTGAGGACCAGCATCTGTCAAGTACTTATTTTGTGCTTACATTCTGCAGCTTATCTCCAGAACAGCATTTCACTCGATCTGGATAACACATGGGGAGCATTGTTATCTTCATCTTCTAAATGAGAACCCAGTGGTCCAGCAATGTGAGGGGTTGTGAATGGCTGGCCCAAGGTAAAAGGTAAAGCCAGTTGAGAAAACAGCTGCCTCTGCCCATACAACTCCATCCTTGCTTTCTTATGCAACTCAGGACTGGTGCTCTCTTCTGTTTGACTTCTCCTTTATTTCTTGGACCACAGCAGCTGCACCATATTTTACATGTCCATTTCCAATAATAGCCTGCAAGTCAGTAATTTGGAAAATATAATTTACTTTTTGTTTCCAGTGAGACCAAACAGAAAGCACAACTGTGTTTAAGCACTCATTAACATATCATGGTCCCTTCTTCCTCTCCCTCTTCCTTTTTTTCCTCCTTCCTTCTCCCTGTCCCTCTCCTTTCCCCCCTGCTTTCCCTCTTATTTTCCCTCTCCTTCTCTTCTTCTCCCTCTTTCTCTCCCACTGTGAACTCAGAATGCTACATTTAAACATTTACCTAGGGCCAGGCCCGGTTGCACACACCTGTAATCCCAGCACTTGGGAAGGCAAAGGTAGGCAAAGGCAAAGGTGAGTTCCAGCCTGATCTACAAAGGGAGTTCAGGATAACCAAGGCTACACAGTGAAACACTGACTTGAAAATAAAAACAAAAACAAACAGTTCAGCCTCCAAGTGGGTTCTATAGTAACGGGAACTGGGATTGTCCTGCTCTTTGATCACTTCCCCCTGAGGGGGAGCAGCCTTACCAGGCCACAGAGGAAGACAATGCACCCACTCCTGATGAGAGCTGATAGACTAGGATCAGAAGGAAGGAAAAGAAGACCTCCCCATCAGTGGACTTTGGGAGGGGCATGTGTGGAGAAGGGGGAAGAAGGAAAGGGTTGGGAGGGGAGGAGGGAAGGAGCTATGGTGGAGGGAGGGATACAAAGTGAAAAAAGCACAATTAATAAAAAAGTTAAAAAAACACAAAAATCTCACTAGGGGTCACAGGAGTTCTATGAGACTAAGACTAACAATAAAGTGGGGAGTTCCGAGTAGACCTTTTGGGTGACAGTACTCTAAATGCTTGTATTGCTTTTCTCCCTTAAGCACAACATTCACCATGCCAGGCTGCTTCTTGATTCAATGCCATTGTTTGACCTCATCCCTTGAAGACTATAGCACCCAGCTGTGTGGCTATCTGTATTTGAACTTTACCTCTTTTAGGGAGAGAAGATAACCATAAACTTGAATACTGAAGTGCTTTTCGCCATGAATCAAGAAGCCTAAGCTCTTCCCATGATGCAGTTTGTCTGGTCCATTTTACAGAAGGCTTGATCAGGGTCCCATTAATGCCATTCAAAATGATCATATTATTTTCCACTTCTGATTAACAGTGCTGAAGGAGTGTGAGATTTGAAAGCAGACATCCTATCTGGATAAACTTCATGCCTGTGCATATACCAACTTAAAGGTCATTCTATTAACAGTTCGGTGGGTCAGCAGCATCGTTTCCTCACATTGCCTGCCATCAACCACTTAGCCATAACTCCTTTCTCAACTCTCCCATTTTCACAGTTCTCGCCTCCACTTTGAGACCTGTTCTACAGCTAAATCACTGCATTACCCACTTGGCTGTGGAATGGTGATGTCACCTTAACCTCACATGTTCTGAGGATACATACATCTGTATCTCTCACCAATTTGAATGTGCTATGAAAAAAGTACTTTCCATTGCTGGTCAGATGTTGTTACAAAGTTCCAGAAATAAAGGAAAGAAGACTATTTGTGTGGCAGGTAAAGAAGGGGATTTCTGGAGGAGCTGGGAAGAGGAGGCCAGAAGCAATTGAGAAGTCCAATAGGGAAAGGAGGGGCTGTGTTGCTAGGAATATAAGAACAAGGTCAATGTTGTCCTTTGCCAGATGCCTTTATATGGTTGGCAAACAGAAGAAGAAAAACATATTTAGATAGAGCTGGTCACAGGGCCTAAAACACAATGGGCTCTCAGTAGGTAACCGCTTGGATGGTTCACTTTAATTGTCAACTTCACACAACCTAGAGCCAGCTGGAAAGAGTATCCATGAAGGGTTTTATAGATCAGGTGGGTCTGTAGACATGTTTGCAGAGGACTGTCTTGATGACTTTAACAGATGTAGAAAGACCCAGCCTGAGAATGGGCTGCCTCATCCCTAGGTGGGGACCTGAACTGTGGTGTAAGAGTAGAGAAAGTTAGCTGAGTACTATGCACTGTTTCTCTCTCTTCTCAGCTGTGGGTGTGATGTGACTTGGTGCTTCAAAGGACGACATTGACTTCTCTGCAAACGTAGACTATAACCTGGAATTGTAAATGAAAAAAATGAATCTTTTTCCCCAAGTGTTGCTCTTTGTTGGTTTAATTCATTGTAGTAGCAGAACTAAAATTAAGAAAATGCTTTTTAAGAAAAGTCAGAATAACAGGGTGGGGACAGAAACCTTGAGAAAATGTCCTGAGGACACTGTTCCCATAATCTATAATTCTTCTAAGAGCATAAGAATACAAATAAAAGTACAGTATGACTTGTAAATGCATACAATTATGTGATCAATTACATTAAGATATCAGAATATATGAAAACTCATGTTTCATGCACAATCAAAGGAGTTACATTTTCTTCCTGTTTGTAGTATTCCAGTTCTGGTTTTCATGTCAAAAATGTCTGTTTGACTAGTGAATAATGAGGTGACTCTTCTTTGTTATTGATTTATACTCATAAACTCCCAAGTGACTAATAGTCACTCATTCATTCAGGGGATATCTACTGAGGTCTGCTCTACCACATGTCAATCAGAATATCTTTCCATCAGGTAGCACAGTGGCCAGAATACACAATTATGAAGAAGAACAGAAAGTGTGCAGTGTCAGCAGAGCGTCTGCGCTCTGGAAACAGACCTGCATCACCATCCATTATAACTAGTCTCATGGTCCCTGTGGACTTGGAGGGAGGGACTACTTGAGTGATATTAGTGACAGTAGGGTTAGACCTATAGCTGACTATGGGCTCTGTTTTTTCCTACAGAGACAAACTATATGAGTTGACAAAGGTACTGGCCACCAGGCAGTTGCCCATTCTTTTTGGATATCACTAGAGAGATTAAATGTCATTCTTGTAGGGATTTCTTTGCATGCACATGCAAAGTCGGAGCCAAGAGCCAGTGGAGGTGAAGCAGGAGGACAGTTGCCACTATCCATCAGTGTCTTTTGGGTGAAGTAAATATCTCTTAAGGAAATGAACACATAGTATGTTTTACGGACTATGTCTCTAGGATGGAAGCAGGGACCACCTTCAAACCTCAGCTGTCTCCCCTCATCTGGCTCCCCATACACCGGAATGCTTTTCTCCAAATGTTACTGTCTATCCAGCTCCCTCGGTCTCATGGAAAGCATGCCAATAATGTGTTTGTGTACATGTACATATATGTGAGAACAATAGGTAAGGCTAAAGGAATACATCACTTAGAGTTTCAGACCAGAACATTATAACCAAACCGGCTTTTGCCCTCATATTGAAGGATAAAAATAAGAATCACCATAGTAATAGCTAAAGTTAAAACAAACATTGAGGTGGGGTCATCATAAGGATAAGAAAGATGAATCCCAAAGGCTAGGTATCTTGCCTTGAGAAAGTTAGTTTTAAAAGCTCAGACCTCACATTTTGGCCAATTTGATGCCATTCCTTGTATAGATATCAATGCATTGACTATTCATCTCCTTTGAAACAAAAGAGAAGACTCACTTTCAAGTTTCATTTGATTCTGGGAGTCCTTGACACACAGGATTTTATTTTTCTCTTCACTGCCTAGCACCAGGCCTTGAAGTAATTGGCATTTATACAATGATTTAGACAAGGTCCAGTAGGTGGCACTAGAGAGCAGGAACTCTGGCCAGTGCCTACAGTAAGGCTGTGAACAAGAGGAAAGATGACACCTGAATGTTAATTGTCCTAATTTGTTAAATTAATTGTTAAGGTCAGTCAAAGCACACATTACTTCTGTGATCCAGGCTTGAAGTCCAGGGAGAGACACTGACTATCCCAGTCTCAAAGAACTAGACTAGAGTTTACTACCTAAACTGATGTCTTAAAAGTTCCCTTAAAAGTAAATATATCTATTTACTGATTACAATTTATTCTCTTTGTGTCACTGCTGCAGCCCCCTCCCTTGTCTCCTCTAAGTCCCATCCACCCTACCCCTTCTCCCCCTTTCCCTAGTCCCCTGATAGGGGAGGTTCTCCTCCTTTTCTATCTGACCCTTGTCTATCAGGTCTCAGCAAGGCTGGCTGCATCATCTTCTTCTGTGGCCTGGCAAGACTGCACCTGCCAAGGAGAGGTGATCAGAGAGCCAGCCACTGAGTTCATGTCAAAGACAGTCCCTGCACCCCTTTCTAAGGAACCCACTTTGAAACTGAGCAGCCAATGGGCTTCCTTTGAACATGGGGTCTAGGTCATCTCCATGCATGGTCCTTAGTTGGAGTATTGGTCTTTGCAGGCCCCCTTCAGCCCAGGTATTTTGGCTCTGTCATTCTCCTTGTGGAGTTCTTAATCCTTCCAGGTCTTTCTATCTCCCCCTTCTTCCATAAGGATTCTGGCACTCTGCCCAAAGTTTGGCTATGAGTCTCAGTATCTCCTTCAATACCATGGTGGGTACTGTCTTTTAGAGGTCCTCTGTGGAAGGCTCCTGTCTTGTTCCTTATCTTCTCCTACTTCTGATGTCCATCCTGTTTGCCCTTCCTAATGAGGATCAACATCTTCCCTAGGGTCCTCCTTGTTGTTTAGCTTCTTTAGGGCTATAGATTTTAGTGTGTTTATCCTATATTTTATGGCTAGTATCCACTTATAAGTATATATATACATATATAGAGATAATTTTTGCCTTTCTGTTTCTAGGTTAACTCACTCAGGATGATCTTTTCTGTCTCCCACCATTGCCTGCAAGTTTCATGATTTCCTTGTTTCTAATAGCTGAGTAGTATTCCATTGTATAAATGTACCACACTTTCTGTATCCATTCCTCCATCGAGAGACATCTAAGTTGTTTCCAAATTCTAGCTTAGGAATAGTGATACCTCAAAATCCAGCTATACCACTCCCAGGCATATGCCCCCAAAATGTCCCATCATTCAATAAGGACAGTTGCTCAATCATGTTTGTAGCAACTCTATTCATAATAGCCAGGTAGATATTGTTAGAAAAGAGAAATAGAATAGTTATGGATGGATGGGGGATGAAAGCTGAAACTGGAGAGTCAAGTGGGGAGGGAGAGGAGTTAGGGAGATGGGAGAGAATATGGGCGAGATGGAGGTCATTGAAGGGTAATGTGGCAAACTATTACAGTAGAAGCTTCCTAAAAGGTGTACCTATATGAAAACAATCTAAATAAAGTCTCCAAATAATGAGGGAGAGCCTCAACTAGACATTGTTTTTCACCAAATGAAGCTCCCAGTACTGGGATTGGGTTACATCTAATTGAATTGTTGGTTAAAAAGGTCCCATCGGGACCCCAAAAAACCCATGTTGTTGTCCAGACTATAGGTTGCTCTCCACAAATTGACAGCACGGCTCCTTCACTAGAGACCACACCTACACAACCAGCTAAACATGGAGAAGTCAAGCTGGTGCCTAAATAGAGCCCTCACCCCTATGCTCTAGCATCTTTGGTACAGGAAGGTACTCAGCAAACTGCTAAAAGAGAAACGGAAATACAAACCCAGCCACAAATGCTTTGTTCTGCAATGATGTTCTGCCTGCAAGATGTGCTGGTAAAGGTGGCACAAAGCTTGGGAAAGTAACTAACCAATATCTGATTTGACTGAAGGCTCACCCCAGGAGACGGAACCCATACCCAAAACTCTTTGTGTGATCAAAAACCTGAAACTAGATATGCTGGGGGCCTTGGATAAAATAAAATACCACTGTTTTTGGGGGGGTTGTTTTTTTAAGTAGCAAAAGGTGACTTCTAATGCATTTGCTGTACTCATAGACCAGGGCCTTGATCAGCCACAATCAGAGAAGCTTCCTTCTGCAGTAGATGGGAAAATAAATACAGAGGCCCACAGCCAGACATTAAGCAGAGAGTGAGAGACTTTGAACACTCAGCGTTAAAAGATATGTTTCTATCAAATACCTCCCCTTGGGGCTCAGAGAACACTGCAAAAGGGGGGGTAGAAAGAGAGCAACTATAGAAAGAGATGAACTATACACCATATTCTGCTTTAGAAAATTTGTTTTGGTATTGTTTTTCTTTAACTTTTTATTGATTCTTTGTGAATTTCACATTATGCACTGTAATCCCACTCATTTCCCCTTCTCGCCATATCTGCCCTCAGCCCTTGTAACCTCCCCTACCACTGTGGAAGCTGCACTGTGTCACAGTCTGTCACACAGTATATATAGCCTTTTGCCCAAACAGCTTTACTTGCAAATGTTCATTACAATGAGTCATTGGTCTGGTTTGAGGCCTCTGGCTTCTGCTACACTATCAATATTGGGCCCTCCCTGGGACTCCTCTTGGAGATCCCATCATTGCCCTATGTCATGGAGAGCCTGCAGTTTTTGATCTGCAGGACCAACCCTTTCATGCATTCCAGCAGTTCATAGATGCTGTAGAAGTTGGGGGTGGGCTAGCTCAAAGCCCTGGATCTGGTCAGCCCTCCAGCTCTCCTGCACCCATGCCACCAGGGCCAGCTCTCCAGCACTTCCATAGTGTAGGGTGGAGCCAGCCCTCCCATGCTCACACTCTCTGGGCCACCTCCCACGCAGCCACACCACTAGGGCCAGCTCTCCTCAGTGTCCCAGGTAAGGCGCAGGGCCAGCTCTCCCAAGTGACACCTACCTGTGGCAAGCATTGAAGGTCTAGGCCTTATCTCCAGAACCCTTGCCACATGCATAACTGGGGAAGGCACAGTTTTCCTGCAAGGCCCAGGCAAGGGGAGGGGCCATCTCTCCTATGCATACTGTAGCAGCTGAAGGGAGGGGCCATCTCTGGACCCAGATACAGCCCTCAGCAGCAGCATGGGGCTGGACATCACCATGGCCTCAGATGGCACTGCAGGCTACTCACATAAGGCTGTTTCTAACCAGCCTTGAATCTCCTTCTGCCTCTCTTCATAGTACACAGATTGCCCCATTTTTCTTTCTCTCCCATCTCTTCACCACATACTTGCTCCCTGTAGTGGTACCCACCCACTCACTCGTGCTATGAAGAAACAGAGTCACTCTATAGTTGAGGTTGGCCTGCAACTCACCATATAACCCAGACTGGCCTAGAACTCTCAATGAGTTTCCAATATCAGCCTCCCAAGTGCTGGAATTTAATCATGATCTACCAAGCCTAGTTACATTAATAAGTGTCTATTCATTCACTCATTCATTAATTTACTCATTCACTCATTTACTCATCCATCTATCCATCCATCCATCCATGCATCTATCCATTCAATATATAAATGGTCCAGACACTGGCATAGGTAAGTTACAACCAGTGAGTTCATTTGATTATGTTTCTAGCACCAACTCCATGTAGATATCTTCTGACTCAGGTTTCCATTTTAATGATGAATTAGCTACAGAAACCATAAGCAATTTGCCAGATCTCACCTTGTGAGTGACTTCAGTCCTTATACAGCTGTTAAAGAGGAGGACTCCTTTCTATAACATTTTTGATTGCAGACAGCTCTCTGCTTACTTAACAAGGACATTCATTCCTGGAGCCCATCCCTAGGGATACCCCTCATGATATGATAATGAGCTGGTTTTGATGGTCAATTCTTCTGTAGCTCCTAGTCAGTTACCAGTCACTATCTGCTTTGCTCAGCCACTGGTCTGCCTGTGGATGCAGGTTCAGATGTGGGTCAGATGGGTTAGTGTGAGATGAGGTCCGCCATGTCCTCAGAGACATCAGGCAGGACCTGAGATTCTCAAAAAAAAAAAAAATGCTGTTTTGCCAAGGTTACATACTATCCCTAGACATAAAACATCTTTGATGTGTCTTAGCTCACAGTTTTAAAGGTGTTTTCCCATGATTGCTTCATCCCCTCTGTCAACTAGAATTTTCCTCCTACAATTCCCACCTTCTTTTAATGAAGCCATCAAAGTATGGTCTCACGAATGGATTCATCAATTGACCTATTGAAGAGTTATGGACTCTTAAAAGGTAAGACTATTTGAAGGGGATAAATCCTTGGCAGCTGAACCTTGTTTTGGCCCCTTCCTGCCTACCTGCCTGCCCTTTCTTTTTGATTAAACTACCAAGAGATGAGCAGCTCCATCCTGCCATGCCTTCTTCACCATGGTGCTTGCCCCACCACAGAACAAGGAATAATGGAGCCAAGCAGCGGTGGACTGATACCTTTACAACCATGAGCCAAAATAAACCATTCATTTTGAAGTTGACTTTCTTAGAGCACTAAAACTAACATAGACTGGATGCACACGGTGAGAGCTGAATGGGGAAATATGGGCACTGCAGGGTATATCAAAGACCTGAAAAGTCTCCAAGGACAGCATAGGGCAGAAGGATGAATTGCAAAGTCATAAAGCAGGGCATGGATATCAAAACAATTGTTGAACATCAGCAGTATGCTAAGAGCAGCCCAGGTAGAGAATGAAATGATTCTTGCCCTCATGAAGCTGCCTGTTCCTATAGTGCAGAACCAGGCCCAGCACCTGTCACCTAAGGCAATCCTGCAAAGGCTCCCCACAGTACACAATGCCTTCCTCGTGTGAGCGGGAGCAGCTTCTGATCCTCACATCAACAGAATGTAGCGGATCTGACAAAACACACCCACTACACTAATAAAATGTAATGCTCAAATCAAACGGTGTAACTGCCTAATCATGTGCATTTTATATCTCCCTGTATAGAAGAAATACAGGTCCTGTGTAAACTATCTGAATCTGAACAGCATTGCATTCATTCACTCTTCATGAAGCTCACATGGTTGCACAGGCAGCATCTAGGGTCGCACGAGCGGGGAAGCAGAAGAGGGAGAAGTCATTAGATTGTATTTACTTCCTGGGTGGTACAATGCAGTTTATTAGTGGTGTAGGTGTCCCTTCCCCTCCAGGACAAGCAATAACAGGAAGAGAAAACTGAACCACCCCCTCTTTCCCTTTCTTTATGCATGATGCACTCAGATTCTGGTCTTAGAATCTCAGCGTTTTCCTCAAAGTAGCAGCTGTCAGCTCATACTGGGCTTCTATGTGTCTATGGTATGCACCTGTTTCCACATCAAGAGCTGTGCCATGGCCGTAGTCATTGGATGTGGGCAAACCACCTGTTTAGTCATCTCCCCACAAAATGCTCAAAGACCAGCACACTAAGAAGTATCCACCCTATACTCCTGTCACCTTAAAGAAAGTACGAACATGGGACTAAGACCAGAAATGTGTTTATCTCATGGACATTCCAAGAGGTTAGTTTTCTGATATTCTCATGTAAACTTAGTTGTTTACTTACTAGTAGATGAATTGTTTTTTAATAAAACTATAGCCGGGTGTGTTGGCATGTGCCTGTATGCTCAGCACCGGATTGCTTAGGGAAAAGGAACGGAGCCCAAAGCCAGTGGGGGCTGAGTGGAAAGACTGGCTAAAACAAACTAACAAACAACATAGAGAATCCATTAGGTGTGTAAACCAATTTTCAAACAGCTAAATGTCAAACCAGATAGAGTTATTATAGAGCATGGAGGATGCACTTTCTAAACTTCTGTTCTTAAAGAAATAATCTGGGGTAAATTATTTGGGAAGAGAACATGCTGGGCATTGTGACACAGATCTGTAATCCCAGCACTTTGGAGGCAGAGGTATGAGGGTAACTGAGTCTGAGGCCAGCCTTGTGTACATAATAAGTTTCAGGACAGCTGGAGCCACATGGTGAGAACCTGCCTCAAACATCTGATAAGAAAAGAAAATGATACAAGGAAAAAGAAAGAGAACACATAGAGGCAACTTGCCACAGTGCACCCTACAAAGAAATGCTGCAAATTCCTAGCTCGGTGCACAGGAGTTTCAGGTGAACAGGAGAGTGCTGGAGAAAATTCCAAAAAGTTTTTCTTAAACCCTACTTTGCTACCTTGAGAGTTGGAGGAGGTTTTGTTTGACCTGTGATAGTAAAGTTATCACAAGAGTGATGGCTCTGGACACATGGTGGTCCTGTGCAAACGGGAAGCTGTTTGGGATGAAGGATATGTTGCTTTTCTGCTTTGTGATGCCATTGTCTCTGCCTTCTGAGTGCCCCAAGTCACCAGTGCTCCAAGTCTGCCAAGTACAAGTGGTCGTTCAAGCTTTCTTGTGTTGTTAAATGAGGTCTGGAAATTCTGGTCTCTGGGCTTTTTTCCCCAAGTTATGTGATTTGACACATTTTTTTAATTTTTTTAATTTATTTATTTTTATATCAATCACAGGTTAGGTACTTTGCATCCCAGGCATAGCCTCCCTCATTCCCTCCCACCCTCCCACTCCCTCCCTCATCTCCCTCCTCCCCGCCCCCTCCAAGTCCACCAACAGGGGAGGACCTCCTCCCCTTCCATCCAACCCCAGCTTATCCTGTCTCCTCAGGGCTGGCTCAATGTCCTCCCCTGGGATCTAGCCAGTCTGTCACTCCCCGGCTTGTATGGGGGAGGGTCAAAGAGTCAGCCATCAAGATCATGACTGGAACAGCTAAAGTCCAAGTGGATCAAAGACCTCAACATAAAACCAGACACACTAAACCGTCTAGAAGAAAAAGTGGGAAAGACCCTAGAACTCATTGGCACAGGAGAATACTTCCTGAATAGAACACCAACAGCACAGGCTCTAAGATCAACAATCAATAAGTGGGACCTCATGAAGCTGAAAAGCTTCTGTAAAGCAAAGGACACTGTCATCTGAACGAAACGACAGCGAACAGATTGGGAAAGGATCATTACCAATCCTACTTCTGACAGAGGGCTAATGTCCAGTATATATAAAGAACTCAAGAAGTTAAAAAGCAAGAAACCAAATAATCCAATTAAAAAATGGGGTATGGAGCTAAAAAGAGAACTGACTGTAGAGGATTATAGAATGGCAGAAAAACACTTAAAGAAATGCTCAACGTCCTTAGCCATCAGAGAGATGCAAATCAAAACGACTCTGAGATTTCACCTTACACCCT
>CM053752.1:31452877-31488711 GCA_028658305.1 Pachyuromys duprasi
GAACTCAAGAAGTTAAAAAGCAAGAAACCAAATAATCCAATTAAAAAATGGGGTATGGAGCTAAAAAGAGAACTGACTGTAGAGGATTATAGAATGGCAGAAAAACACTTAAAGAAATGCTCAACGTCCTTAGCCATCAGAGAGATGCAAATCAAAACGACTCTGAGATTTCACCTTACACCCTCCAGAATAGCTAAGACACATTTCTTGAGTGTGTCTCATGTGCTCTGGCCATGCTCAGGCAATTGTGCCTTTGGGATCCTTGGCTTGAAGTGGACTGTGCTTCTTTGAGGAGACAGAAGCACCCTGACTTTAGTGGGTTACCATGTCTGTGAAATCAAAGAAAGCCATAGCTCTGGACAAGACCAAAGCAAAGCACCACATCTGAAGATGTAAGTTAGGGCACATTTTTCCCTTTTGATTGGCACCATATTTCATCTCAACCAGGACAAGATCTCTTGAAGCTGCTTCTGAAGGGTGTGTATCCACTGTCCAGGTCATGCCCTGCACTTCTCATTCCTGCCAGGTGAGAAGAGAATGACTATTTCAAAACCAAGGCCAGGCCTGAGGGCAGTGGCTTGCTCAGAACACCTGGCATTTGGTGCTACACTGTCCTCTGAGAGCAATGAATCCTATTCTTTTGCCATAAGGAAGGTAATGAGATAAAATCATTTTTTTGTGGCAACTGCTCTATCTAAACTGTATTTACTCCCTCTCTGTGAAGCATCCTGAAATACCTGGAAAGTGATAGTGTTAAGGTATGAATGTGCTTGTGTATGTGCATGTGTGTATGTGTCTGTGTTTGTTTATCTGTAATTGGTTTTGTTAACTTGACACAAACCTAGACATACCAAGGAAAAGGGAATCTCAATTGAAGGATTTCCTGCATCAGATTGGCTTATAGACACATTTGTGAGCATTTTTTTGTTGTTAATTAACGTAGGAGTACCCATCCCACTGTGAGTAGTGCCATCCTTGGGCAGGTGGGCCTGGGTGGAGAGTATTAGAAAGGTAGATGAATGAGCCAGTAAGTAGTGTTGCTCCATGACCTCTGCTTCAGTTCCTGCCTTTGGGTACCTGCCACCACCTATTCCAACTTCTATCCTTTACCGGCTTATATCCATCAGGAGTTCAGTGGAGCAATGGCCATGTTAGCCCTACTAGATTGCCACAATCTCAGCTCTCTGCAGTTCTACTACCATGTGTTTCTTGGGCTTTGAGACCTCAACAACTTCTTGCATGCATGTTCTTTGGAAGGCTCAGAACATAGTTTGCCAGAGACCACCTCTCCAGATGTGTACCTTTACATAAAAGTGAACCACTCCTCTGGATCTCTAGGGAACTGGCTGAGGTGCTAGTTCTTCCAGTGATTAGCCTCTGGATTCTGAGGGGGGTACTGAGTGGTGGCTTCCACAATGCTGAGGAAAAAAAAAAGAAAAAAAGAGGCTGAGATGAGTGGGCTTTGCCCTAACTCTTGCCCTGTTGTCCACAATATTGCCTGCTGGTCTGCAAAGCTCCAGTAAAGCCCAATTCCAGGAGAGCAGCCTCAGCACTGACTTTCACTGACCACATACCTTGAGCAACCCACCACACCTCCCCAAGTCTCTTCCCTGCCAAGGTTCCAACAGGCTAACTGTGAAGGTTGGGGCACTGTGAGGGTTAATGACCCTGTCATTGTTGAGAACCTTTAATTCCTAGCTCTTGCTTCCACCTAGAACTCCATACCGGGACTCCAGAACTCCCCAAAACAACCACAGGAAGGCAAAAGCAAGCATACCATCTCCAGTCCTAGCAGATATCCTTTAGTCCCTGTTGAACCTTTTCCGCGTAGTGAGATCTGACATTCCACACTCTCTGCAAAGGAGTGATATGTAAAACAATTTATATTTGTCATTTCTGCAAATCTCTTATTTTCTCCTTCTATCACCATAACAACCTACATGCTATGAAAAGAGGAGGGATCTCACTGCAGCCAGAATGGATAGCCTACGAAAGAAGCCACCTTAGAGAGGTCAGTCCTCATAGATTGTTTAGTGTCTCGTGGACACTGGTGTCATTGGAGACTTTCTCTGCTCCCCAGTGCTCTTGACACCAGCATAATGAGGACATCAGTTGAATGCATGCATCCCTCCTAAAGTCTTATAGCTACAGACTAATTAGCTGTCAAATTTCTGCAACAGCCATAAGTCAAATAGACAAAGATTTGAAATGCATGTTCTAAGCCAAGATGATGGTAGACTCTGCTATCTCAAGCTCAACAAGGAGCCCTTGGCCTGGGGAGATGAAAGCTATCATGGAGAAAGAATGGAAACTTCTAAAATTACCTCTGTGCCCATAAATATTGTGAACCGTCTGTCATCTTTTCTCACTAGAACACCAGTATACACACTTACCACATCAGTGGTGGCATATTGTTCTCTTAGTTCCTTAGTGTGCTCTTCTTAAACTCCCAGCAGCAAGCCCACATAGCAGTCAATAGAGCAGTTCACAAACAAAAGTAAACCCTAACCATGAGAGTAGGGGGATGAACCTTCCCAAAGGGGCTGAAACTTGGGGCTGCTGTGAGTATCCACCAGCCTAGCAGCCCTGAGTTTACGACCATGCTCCCTGCACGGTTCAGACAGAGCCTAGAGGACAGCTCTGGACTCCTATAAGCTCAGCCACATGGCAGCTCTGTAGTTTAAGTAGAGCACACGGAAACATCTCAGAGTACAATTGCAGCCACTAATGTGGTAAATGTGTGTACTGTTATCTTAGTAAGAAAAAAAAAGGCAGACAGTTTACAGTGGTGCAGAATGAACAGTATAGACTCAGAACCCAGGAATATGTCAGCTTTCCTACCTTCTTTTGTAAAATCATCAGACAAATAAGGACTCTCTGAACACGTGGCAGAGCTTTATTTTAATGTACCACGTAATACATATCAGCTGTACTGGACCACATGCACAACAGCCACTGGCACGCTGAGACATCGATGAGATACATGTGCTCCTGGGAACAGCCTGGACTATTCCAGTAACTTAGGAATAGAGCAGGCAGCTCCTATCATGACCTCAAATGGGACAATGTTCAGTTCCCAGGGTCATGCCTAGGATCATCTACAAAGCAAAAGATCCATTGCTTCATCATGAACCTCCCTCCAGAAATATGGAAGCATAGTTCTTTGTGGGTTGAGGATTTGGAGAGTCTGAGCATGTGCTACACATAGCATACTGCTTTCATTCAGATGAGGTGACACAGCCAACTTCCCGCTTTGACAGGGGAGCAGGGCCGCAGAGTTCTGTGGTAGGTATAGGAAAGGAGCCATGCTTCATGGGAGTTGTGGTTAAATGGAGCCTTAGCTGTTGGAGATATGGCAATGGAGAGAGATGTCATGTGAAGCTGGAAGCAAGCTCCAGGATGCATTCGTGATAAAGCCTTTAATTTTGTGAAAGACTATCATCTCTGGTAAAGAAGTACATGCCTTTTAAGTCAACTCTCTTAGAGTAATTAGGGTAGTCTAATATCTAAATTGTACTTATTATGAAATCTGAAAAAACAGGTGCCACTCTCTTGTTTTAACAAAGAAGGGAATGGTGAGCTGTGTGTGTGTCTGTCTCTGTGTCTGTCTGCCTGTCTGTCTGTCTTGCCTTTGTGTGTGTGTGTGTGTGTGTACAGGTGCACATGTTTTGTAGATGTGTGCAGGCCACATGTCAATCTTTGGTGTTATTCCTCAGGTACCAGTTACTTTGTTCTTGTTCAGGGTTTTGGTCTTGGTTTTAGACTGTCTCACACTTGTCTGGGCCCCACCAAGCGTTCTAAGCTGGGTAGCTAATGAGCCACAGAGATGTACCTGTCTTTGCTTCCTTGGCACTGGGATTATGCGCATCTGCCTCAATGCCCAGCTTTTTAATATGGATTCTTGCACAGCAAACTATTTACTAATTGTGCTTTCTCCCCTCCCTAGGTTTTGATATTTTCATGTAAGCAAAGTAAAACTATGGGGACAAAGAAGAAAGGGGTACAAGAGAGATCCATGGCCTTTCCTCACCCCGAAAGCCAGCCACTCTTTTATTCAAGCACATCTTACAAAAAGAATTCATAAAAATCAGAATTTGTGCAATTGAGGCCTCACAATGACCGATAACCCTTCCCAGGGAGAAGGGCACAGTACAGTTGCTCATATGGCTTCAGAGCCTGGCTCAGCCTCTGCATTGTTCCTTGCTGCCCAGTGGGAAGCTCACTGACAAACACCTACATGGGCTTAGACCCAGATGCTCTCTCCTCTTGCCTGGATTAACTCCTCCCAGGCTAATCATCTCCGTAGCACAACACACAACTGAGATTCTCATGTTAGGGAAAGGTATTCGTTGGATATTGCAGAGGTTCCTGCCCACAGTCAGTTAGTTTGTCTCGGTAGTCCTAGACCTGTGGAAAGGCAGCAGCGCACACGGTGGCAGAGGGTGAGCTGTGTGTCTAAAACCCTCTCTTCATAAACAAAAGGAGAGAAGAATCAGGTAACAGAGTTCTAGGACCCCGTTCCCATCGAGAACACCCCTCAGGTTTAAGTCATCCCATTAAACCTTGTCTTAGAGGCTCTATAGCTTCCCACTAATAGCACTCCCCGATAGCAAGCTCTTAAGCCAATCAGTCTTGCAAAATTGTTTCCTGATTCCTTAAACTGTCTCTATGCACAAGGCTGGACTCCTCCAATCTCTGCATGATCTTGATGGTCAGGTACTTCCCAGGGGTCACATCCTTCTTCACCAGCCCTGAACAATCCCTCTGTAGTGCCAAGCTATGACCCTAGTTATTTACCCAGGGACCTTTGTGCTGCAGATCCAATGAAGCCAAATGGTTTTCCTTCTTGCCACATTGCAGCTGCACAAATTTAGTGTCCTTATCTTGCCCCAAGGGACCTGCCTCCCAGAAGCAATCACCTCTTTACTCCATCGCAGGTAACTTTCTCAGGTAGCACCTGCCTTTTCTCTTTGGGCTATATGTTTAAAACCAACATCTCACAGGATGAGAGTAGCCTGAAAGGAAAAGGAATTAAAATAATGTTGGCCAAAATACAGTCATAAGAACTTAAGGTGTTGTCTGGAGTACAGACTTCATGAGAGAGGGAACATTCAAGAGATCATTGGATAGCTTGGGTGATTTTATGTGGTCCAGTGGAAAAAAAACCCTGCCCCCAAACCTCATAAATATATGGAATTGCTGTGTAGAGAAAGGGACGATACCATGAGGTATAGCAACTGGCAATGGCTTTCTCCGAATGGTCTAACCACCTCTCCTTTTTCATTTATATATTCACTTCACCTCCCAATTGTAGCTCTTTCCCTCCTCTCTGTCTCGTCCCTCCCTTCCTCCCACCCTCAGCCCTCTATTCCTCCTCTCCTCCTCAAAAGAAAAAGGGAAATCCTCCCACCAACCCACCCTTACACATCAAGTCTCATCAGGCCCATCTCTTACTGAGGTTACAATGATAAGATCAAGACAGTTTCTAGTTCTGATTTACTTCTTGGGATATTTTGTGATGTCATGTCATAAACCGGGGGTTCCTGTCAAAGCCAGGGTGCCACCTAGTTTTATAAATAAAGTTTTCCTGAAACACAACCACGTTGCTTCCCTTGTGTATTATTTTTGTCTGTTTCCACATCACAGGGCTAGGCAGAATACTACTGATGATGGCCAGCAAGGCTCAATTGTTCTCTATTGGTCCCCTGAGAATTTTCCAGCATGAATTTTACTCTCTTTTTTTTTTCAGGAAGGCGCTTGAATCAACTAGTTCCAAGAGAGAAAATTGAGTTGAGTGTTAGAACTGTGAAGAGTAAGGGATTCCCCAGAAAATGATTGAATTTTTTCCAAGAGAGCCTGAGATGAGTGATTATTCTTGTTCTCTCTAATTTAATTCTCTTTCCCATTTTTCATTATTAAATCCTGATCTAGCAGCTCAGCTTCACCCTGGCAGATGTTTGCACAGATATGGCACTGAGCTAAACTCTTATTCCCTGGAGATTAGACATATTCACATTGTGCTGATTAAAAAATATTTTAATGGAAAATTTTAACACTAGAAGGAAGAGAAAGGCAGATTAAAGTCTAGAAGACAGGTATAAACAAATTGTTTTGTTGCCCACTTTTCTATGGTTTGAGAGTTCCTTGAAGAAATGAATTCATAGAGGAAACACCAGGAAACAAGACAGCAATGCCAAGTACAGGACAGTAGGTATTGTGAGTTGAGTTATATCTCCTAACAAGGTATATTTATATCCTTAACACGTATCTGTGAATATGAATTTATTTGGAAATAGAGGTTTGAAAAGTGTAATCACATTAAGATTTGATAATCATGGGTTACAGATGAATCCTAACATAATGACTGGTAATTTTAGCAAATGATGGAAATTTGAACAAAGAAACATAGAAAGAATAATTCCATTGAAAGAGATGGGCATAGTTGCAGGATAGTGATATAAAGACATATCCATATATTAGGATGCCTCATTATTCAAGGAGAATTGATTCTGAAAAATCCCCATGAAGAGGAAAATCTGTAATTATTCAAGTCCTTTTTGCATAATGGCATTGAGTTTGCATATAACCAACAGATATCTCTCCATATACTTTAATCATTTCTAGATTATTAATGTTATATAATAAAATACAACTGCTATGGATATTTGTGTTGTATTCATTATAGATGATGACAAGAAATGAGTCTGTATATGTTCAGCATAGGCAAAATTCTCAGATATTTTCTATATAGTTTCTTGAATTGACAGATGAGGGAACTGTGGGCATGGATGGCCAACAGTATTGGTGTGATGCAGCTACACCAACAAACACAGTAGATCACCAGCAGCTACTAACAGGCAGAGAGAGACAAGGAAGAAGAAGTACACTCCTGTCTATATCTTGATTTCGAACTTTGTACCTCCAGAATGGTAAGATTATACATTGGTATTGTTTCAGGTCATTTGTTACAGTTTTACAAATCTAGTACAGTAGGTATGTAGTAAGTATTTGATAAATAACTAAATGAGTAGTTAATAAATGAATGATTGAAAGCATCAACACAAAGGGATTCAAAGCCAAGTACGTAGGTAAGAGATTATGGATAAACGGAGGCAAAGAAAAATCAGTTAAGGAAGCTGAGACACAGAAAGAGAAAGCATATTCACCATATGGGCATATGGTGAAGAAGAGAAGCAAGTCTAAGTATCTTCCATCTGATAGTGAAGCCCATACCAAATCCTTTGTTCCTGAGCCTTGGGTTAGGGTCTACAGCATCCATGTCTTTTCCAACTTCTTCCCACTAAAATGTAAGGACTCCCTGTGCACCAGTACCAGCTTTCCAAAGAGTGTGTGGACACTTCTCTATGGCTGCTTAAGGAGCTTTCAATTCTTTTCCTAGCCACTGCTCCTGCCCACACTGTGATATCTTTATATGCTCCATATTTATTGAGACACGTGAATAAGTATTGCACCACCACCCCAGCCTCTCGTGGAGATTCATGGATTAAATTTTAATCCTAGCTTTCTGTGTCATACTGGTCAGTCTGCACTTTAGTATTACAGCAGGCTTTACTTATGTGATGGGGAAGTGGTACGGGTGTGGCAGGAACACACCAGGAACTAGGTCATGGAATACACAGGGAAGCCACAGCACTACTGAAAGTAACTGTTTCTCACCAGTTTGATGTCAGTATTGTGTGGAGAAGGGGAAAGGAAGGGGGAGGGGTGGTCTTACCAAAACTGTGGGAGAATGGGACTATCTTCTTCATTAAGAGAACAATTCTGAGGTCAATTTTTCTTTCCAAGATCGCTCAGCCACTGAGAGACATGTCTATGATTTAAGCCCAAACTCCAGTTAGTGCAACTCCTTGATCATCATGTACTATGTGCTCAGTCATAGCCAGACATCCAAAGGGATCCCCACAACAAGCCATGGCTACCACATTTCTAACTTGAACTTTGAAGAGAACATACTGGGGACTACAGACAATTAAGATGAGTTGCACTGGTGATACTGTTCTTGAATCAAGATGGCAAGGACTCCTATCTCTGCCTGTTTCTTCTTAGACCCTTCACTCTGCTCTACTGGGCATAGAGGGAATGGCAGCCAATGGGAGGCATTGGTAGAAGACAGTGGCAAGGACAGGAAAAAAATGAAGGGACCCTCCACCCCATTTCCTTTTCCTCTGGCATCTTCATCAGTAGTTCTGTCTCAGCCTATTTGCTTCAGCATTGGTTAAAAGTAATCATTTCACCAAATTGTCCCTAAACCTAGTTTTAGCTTTTAGTACAGAGCCCTCTTCTTAATTTAAGTATTTATTACACATTACATCTTCCATCTATCCTTGGCCATTGTAAGCTTCTTGCTACTGTTAGCCTGGTAAATTTATTACTACAGTTGAATTCTCATGCCTTTGCAGTCTAGAGAACCACTTCTCTATATTCACTGTGTTGTGCTTGGAAGCCTAGAATGACTTTGTTTTGCCCTACTAGAGTTCAGTTGATGAAATTCCAAAGGCCCTATCCTATGTCTAGGTTATTCTTATTTTGTTTTTCTAGAACTGTCTTAGTATCCTTCCAGTAACTCTCATCTAAATTGTGTAAATGCGTGCATACACACACACACACACACACACACATTCATTTTTAAGTTTGATCAAAGTGGTTTCAGATTTTTGCTACCAACAAAACCTTGGCTGCCTCAGCATATGATCTATGCTCTGTTAACTATAAATCTGCAAGCCTGCACCTATCCCAGGAGGGGCTCAATGGGTGTTTGAAGAGAATTAAATTGTACTCATTAGGCCCCAGCTGATATATACACATGCACACACAGGGCAGGAGTAAAGGGTTCATTTGTCCTTCATCCTCACCATTACAGATCACTTGCTCTTCTCTATTACAGCCTGGTTTTTCTTGCCTTTCTCAGATGTGGCTGTCAAAGACTGAAGAAATGTTAGATGGGCTGTATTACTGCCTCCTGCTCAGAGGGAAACAGCACGCCACTTCCAGAGAGATGAAATAGAGACAAATACCCGGAACTGCGGTTAAGAACCACCATTGGACCAAACCCAAAAGGGAATGAGACTCCACAGTGACTACTTACTGAAAGGAAGGAAATTCCTAAAGACTGCCACAGATGGTGGAATAGTAGGCTCTGTCTGTCTTCCCAGAATATCCTGCAGAGGGAGCTATTGTGCATTGTCCACAGCTGGGGCATACAGCACAGTCCAGCAGACAAATCACAAGAGTTCTCTTACCTACACAGAGGAGAAGATAAATATGACCTCCTCTTCAGAGTTTGGAGGATTTCCTTTAATTTAAAGGGCTCAGGACCTAGGACTGGAATGGGCTTCTGAAGCAAAGGGCTGGATGAGAAGACAGGCTCAGGTATAAGAAGCCAGTCTAGCATCACCAGCTAACAACTAGAAAATCCACCCGCCTTATACCCTGTCCCTACCATAGGATCTGGTATTATTAAGTGACCGAAATCTGTCATAATGGGATGTGATTAGCATAGCGCAGCCTCTTCTTTCAAAACCTCTTGAGCTGTATTCATCACCGAGCCTTTAGAGAGAATTATTTTGATCAAATTACATTCCTTTCAGCTACGCTGTAAAGATGAAAGTTATGGAAGGAGGAAGGGAGTGAGTGTGCGGCTGGGGTGCTTTGTAGGTTATGTTGTGTAGTGTGGTGGTGGGGGGAGATACAGAGTATACGGAGCGCGGAGAAACAGCACAATGAACAGTGTAAGTAAAGCTGAGGAAAGTAGATTTGGATGCTGAGTGCCCCTCCCAGCCTTGCCACCCAGCATCTTCTTTTTGAGCATTCTTCCTTTCCAACACAGCTTCCACCTCTGTATATTGGAGTCAGAAACACCCAGGGAAGAAGAGACACTGTTGTGTCTCATAGCGATGGAAAGACCAACATCAATGTAAAACCCTAGGGCCACAGGCAATGTAGCTCCTAGCCTGACTATGTGCCCAATACAGGAGAGCCAAGTCGACCTCCTACAGGCACAATGGGCACCAGTCTAGTGTGAAAACCTGTACATGGGCCCAGTCATTGCAGGAAGAAAGCTCCATGTTAAACCTCTATGAACAGGGACTCTTGAGGGTGACAGGTTCAATTGAGGTTGCTAGTTATTGTCCCCTTCCTATTGATTTGCATAGACATTGGACATCCTTTACTAGCCAGGGAGTGTTTTGCAATGGAACTGCCCATACCCTCTGGGGAATGGAAGTGGAGTATGTGTAAAACATACCTCCTGGTTGGAGAGAAAAATACCTTTGTAGTCAAACATGGCCCAGATAAGCCTTTCCTCAACAGAAAACCTAAAACTGCCTGGGATCTTAATAGTTTATACCCAAGCTATTCTGTAAGGTCAAGAGCAGCAGAAACATTTCTGGATCTCATACTTTGGGTCACTGTCATTGCTCCTTGATGCATTTCATTTCATCTGTTTTTGAGATCAAAGTTCTGCATTGGTAACATCATTCACAACTTATAGATGAGGAAATCAACATGAAGAAAACATAGACAGATTCAAGGAAGCAGGCAGCTAATTAACAGCAAGGCTGAGATCAGTGCATGGGGCTACCTGACCTACACATCTGTGTAAACAGTTGCAAGAAAGCATTTGTGTGTTATGTGGTTAGTGTCTCCTTTCACCTTTTAAACAGCTTCACTGGGCAGACACTATGATCCTTGTCTCACTAGTGAAGTAATTGGAGTTTAGAGAGGTAAAACAATTGGCATAATACCATACAGCACAACCTCATGGACAAACAGTCCAAGGCTAAGGTTGAGACATGCCTCCTGTCCTTGTAGAAGCCAGATAGTCTTTGCTATAGGAAGGTGAGGTGACCAATAGGCTCAGAGAACCACTGTGTTCGAATTCAATACTGCCATTAATTTACTATTATGACAAAACCAGCATCAGGAAGGAAGGATTTCTTCCTGTTTACAGCTTAAGGGTCCAGTCCATCATACTGAGGAGGACTATGAAGCAAATGTTCACCTGTGTTCACAGTCAGAAGGCAAAGAAATACCAGTGCCTGTCTTCCTTTCTCCCTTTTATTTAATTTCATCTGGAATGCCAGCCCATACATTGGTCACCCACAGTGAGGGGTCGGCATTCCCATGTCAATTAACCCAAGCTAAACCTTCACAGATGAACCCGGAGATTTATCTCATAGGTAAGTCTGAACTTGTTCAAGTTGGCAATCAAAATGGCTTCTTTCCTTTGGGAATTATAATGCAGATGCCAATCCAAACAAAAACAAAAAATGTCCACTTCCCATCTTAACCTTTCTGTCCCGGTGAGAGGCAGTGGAAGACACAGCCATCCTCACCAGAAAGGTGACAAAAATCTGATACACTCAGGGGAACAACTTTCAAATTTCAAATTCCATGCGCAGCCACCTTAACTATCTATTCAACATATTGATGATTTTTCTGTCGGTAATGGACAGCTTCTTTGTACACATCCAAGATAACAAAAATCTATCAAAACTTGCATTGGGACGTCACATTTATTTTGTCCTTCTAACGAAAAGTTCATGATACAACTGAGGTTGTCACTTTCCATGGGCTGGCCAGTCTCCTTAAAGCACTTCTCATTAATTCCCAGACGCACTGTTACATAGATGTGCCTGTGAAACCCAGCATTTTCTACATCTGTTTCAACACCAATGCTGCCAGCCCTGAGTGGCTACCGAGCCTCAGAAACAGGGCTAGCCAACTGCTAAACTAAACTTTTAATTCAATTTTAATTAAATTTAAATATGATTAATGATATTGGATAACAGGAATGTAGATAATTACTAAAGAAAATATCAGTCTGGTAACAGATACATACACTTGTTTTTGTGAACATATAATCATTTTGGTTTGCTTACCCTATGGATGTAATGTTGGCCCCAGCATTCTACACTGCAGGGGATTTACAGTTGTGTAAACACTCTGTGCATGAAAGGAAGTGCAAGAAAGGGGCCTCTTGCTTGCTTATTAGGACTGCACTGTAAAAGCTTCAGGAGTAATAATGAGCCAGAAATACACACCAGGTTGCAAGCTTACACCACCTACCTGTTTCCCAGAAATGCCTGGCTTAGAAACAGAGGTTGGACTATCAAGTTGCAGTCCTCACCTACAAAAGTAAACCTCAAAGGCTGTACATATGGCTGGACAAGGCTTTCAAGACAATCAAGTTGCCTGTTCCTTGCCAGCAGGTCTCTCAGACTGCTCGTTCTATACTTTCCTTGCCTCACTTAGAATTGGGATGTCTCACTCAAGAAATGTGCATTCCCTATGGTGACAATGAAATCCTCCCATGAGTCCTCACTTCCCAACAGTTCCCTCTGGAATGGCTACAAGTGAAATGCCAAGGCTACTGCTATCCTGACAGCACTGTAGAGGGTTCTCAAACTCTGGTCAGGGAGCTGGGCCAGTGTGACCACAGCAGAGCCTGGAAAACTATGTACTCCCTAAGTTCCCCAAGGGACTGATCTACTGTTAGATCTGGGAAGTTACCAACCATTCCCTATAGCTTTTGACAAAGTCTTCCAGAAGGAGAGTCCTTTCAGAAGTTCTGCCCTGCATCTAACAACTCCTGCTGATCAGCATCCCAGCGGGCATCTAGGAAAACTACCTCAGCAACGATCACAGATGTGTAGGCTTCCTTCCCACGGGGAATGGGATGCTTAGAGAAATGAAGACACTTGCATCAGCGTCTTTTCAAGAATTGTGTATTAGGTAACTGGTCTGTGCCCAGTGCTATACTGAAATGTAAAGGACATCTAAGAATAACACCAAGGGATACCTCTGCTCATAAAGAGCTTGTGCAGCCATTAGGAAAGACAGACAACAAATGAATCAGCAAGTCTATGAGTTAAGTGGTGAAAACAGACAAAATCAGGGGAGAGATAAGAACACACAAGGATTTGAAGGAGGGATTCCACAGCCTCTGACAAGTCACCTTAGACCTGAAGGAATTAAGTGTTTCTGCCATGAAGGGAGTCAGGAATAACATCACAGGCAGAAGGACTGACCTGAGCCTGGAGGAAATGGCAGGCAGGGATTTGATCCAGATCTTTCTGACTCCTAGTTCAAGGTGTTCTTTTGTCCACATCTCACTGGCTCACTTCCTTAGCATAGATACAAAAACAAAACAACAAAACCCCAAGGAACACAATTCTCAACCCCAAATAAAATAAGAGTTTCTTCTGGAGCCAAAATTGAGTCACCATATCCAAGGAACATGTCATTTAATTTTCCTTAAAGATACTGTTCCATCATGGAAGCAGTGGAGTTTTGTTGTAACAGAACAAAGATTGTTATAAATCAAGGCTTATAAAAAATAATTTGTGGACACATCAGAATAGAAGTTTATAGCAAGATGGAAGAATCTCTCAGATGCTAAATGATGGCATTCTTAGCTTTGGGAGTTGGTGAAACTTTGTGGTCTGTTAAGTTAATAGATTCCAAAAGGCTTTTATCTATTAGTCACAGGATGTTAGTTCCAACATGAAGGTGAACAAGGAATGGCTATTTAGAGAGCCAAAACTAGCCCAAGATAAAGTATAATTAGGTTCTGGGCCTGCAACATTCTAACCTCCATATCACTGTGGTTCTTGCAGTCAGTCTTTGCAGGCACAGCTTCTTTCCTGGAATCTTCATTTGAATTAGTGAATGCTACAAACTGATGTTGGACACATAGGTTATCCTTTCTACTCATCTTGAGCAAAGCAAGAGGGTGGGGGAGAGAGAGAGGGAGATAGAGGGGAAGAGGGAATTTGTCTACCATGAAGAAGACAAAATCTAGTACATGGCAAGAAGAGGCTGTCCACACACTGGAAACTGCTTATTTCTCATTGTGAAAAAGGTCTGATAATCACTTGCATTTTAAAAATGAGGAAACTGAAGCAGAGAGGGACAGAGGGACAGGGGCTTGCTCAAGGTTTCCTAGTTAGTGTCAGAAGAAAAAGACACAAACAACTGGGGATTTGCATGTGAATTTGATAAGCAGTGTCTCGCATTGGAGCTTTCTAGGCTAATATCTTTTGATCCAGGAGAGCTAGTATAATCCAAGGCCTCCCCATCAGCAGCTGCAGCTCAGTAGCTGAATTGGGCTTTAGACAAGAGGCCCCACCCCCACCAGGTGAGGACTGACAGAGCACCCTGTGGCAAGTGCCCTCTTCTTATTACCAACTTTCAAAGGAAGAAAGACTTTCGCTGAAGCATGTGACAGCTGACACTGAACATCGCAACTGCAAATTGCAGACTTATTAAATCCATTAGAATAATTATAACTGAGAATTTACTTAAAAGCCCATAATGACTTTTTAGACAGCCTTTTGCTTGAGCGCCTTCTCGCCTTCTCCCATCTCTGTCAGCCTCCCCACTGCCTCCTAGACACAATCCTATAAGACCCTTGTGGGAGCCTTTGTTCTTTTTATCAGCTCCCCACAAGCCCACAGTCTTGCAGTGAAGGATGGCAAAAACTCTACAGCGGAAAGAAAATGAGCCCCTCTATACTGCACTGTTGTGCTTCTGTCTCATATTGCAATTGTTGACTCATTTGAAGAGGGGAACCCGAGGGATAGGCCTGCACATCTGATGAGTTATATCCTATTAAGCTCATAATTCCAGCTACAATGCCCCACAGAAGGAGACCTCTGGCCCGGTAGTCATTTTCCCATCTAGGAATATACTGTTTCTGTGGATGACATCACCAGGGCATTTTCCCTTTAGTAGTCTGGTTCCTCTGGTTTTTGTCAGTCTCCTTCGGGTGCTCCTATCTTACCCTGGTTTGCCTCCTCTGAGCTTTAATATTGTCCTGGGGCTACACACAGAGCCTAAAGAAATTATTGCAGGATAAATGACGATATGAATGAGCAAGCCCATGTCTACATTGCTACCCTTGGCTGTCCACTGACACAAAAGCAATGAATCCAAGAACTGTTCAGTAGTTGCAGAAACAGCAATCCCAGCTTTGGGACATCTCTGGTTTGCTGCAAGAGACAACATGGAATGACAACTTACTGAAAGCAAACCTAAGACAGCATGGCAGAGGCAAAAGCGAAGAGGGTCACGTCAGTGTAGACAGGATATGTTCAGAGATCACTCACTGGTTTCCCAGCTGCCCTTTCTGCCTCTTTTAAGGCAGAGCCCTGATTTGAGTTTCAGAAATAATGTTTCCAACATAACATTATGTTCCCCTGACTCTCTTGAAGCTGAGGTAGCTAAAGGAAGTACAGTATTTAAAGTCTTGGAAGACTTTCTCAGAGAATAAAGAGAAGTTAGATGGTAGTTAGATGGTAGATGCACCTTACAAGTTCCTTATTTCTATCTGTCTGTACACATGATGGATGCCAACCCCAACAACCATTCTTAACTTTTAGGGTAAAAACAGTCTCTAAATGTTAGTAGGAGAAAGACTGATATACCTAGTCTTGGTCAACAATGACCTCACTGAGCACGTTTTTAGCACACCTATGATGCCTTTTTTTTTTCTTTAAATGTCCTTCAGATAGCCTACCACAGAGGGTCTCTGAAAGACTCTTCCAAGCAGGATATTGAAACAGATGCTAAGACTCATAGCCAAATTTAGGGCAGAGTGCAGGGAATATTAGGGAAGAAAGAGGAGACAGGAAGACCTGGAGGGGACAGAAGCTCCACAAGGAGACGAAAAGAGCCAACAGAGCCCCTGCAGAGATTGATGAATCAACCAAGGACCATGCATGGAGAGGACCTACATACCCTGCTTAGATGTAGCCCGTGGCAGCTCCATCTCCATGGGGGGTTCCCTAGTGAGGGCAGCAGGGGCAGTCTCTGGCATGAACTTGGTTGCCTGCTCTTTGATCACCTCCCCCTGGCAAAGTGGCTTTACTAGGCCCCAGAGAAAGAGGATCCAGGCAGTCCTGATGAGACTTGATAGGCTAGGGTCAGAGAATAGGGGAGGAGGACCTCCTTATCAGTGGAGGTGGGGGTTGTAGGGGTGAAGAGGGAGGAAGGGTGGAACAACAGGAAGGAGATGAGGGAGGGAGGTCTACATGTGGAATACAAAGTGAATAAATTGCAGTAAATAATTTTTAAAAAATGACTCCAAACCTTAAAAAAAAGAGTCCTTCACATACGTCAGTTAACCTTTCTTATGTTAATTGAGGTCGTGGGTGTCTTTCCACTGCTAGCAGAAGTCAGTTTCTATGTTATAATAAGGCTTATTTGAAGAAGCAACATTTAAGCTGATATCTTTCAGGTAGGAAGCAATGCCCATGGAAACATCAGAGAACAACAAATGTGAAGGTAGAAATGTGTGCTGTGTTTTAGATGCAGAGAGAAGGCCAGAATAAACAGAAGATGTAGCTGTGGTACAGACCCCATCCCAGAGCCCAGATCTGTTCCTGAGGCGCACAAGAAGCTAGAGTACAAAGAGGTAGGAGACAGTAAGCAGAAACAAATTACTAGGATAACAATTTTCTTCATTTCTACACCTTTCAAATCTCTGGTGCAAAAATCCCAGTAAGAACAAAAGAAGAAAGATTTTTGTCATTGAATGGACCAGTGTTCTCAGACTTCATCTTGTGACGCCAGGCTTCCACATGCTGGGCCCAAGTACTTGTTTGACACTGGGTTAAAAGTTATTGGGTGTGGCTGAATTTTCAGTTTCCATGCATTCTTCCTTTATACCTGTGGCCAGAGTTCTAGTTCTAGTTCTATCTCTGATTCTTGCTGATTGTGTGAATGATTGGCTACTCAACCTACCTATACCTGGATTTTCTCCTTTGCAAAATATCACTCATCATCTTTGAGTGAGCTGGAGATCAAATGAGTAACGCACATAGAGTGTGCTGGGCTTATTTACCCAAGAGCTTAAAAAGAAAGAAACGGAGAATTCCTGAACAAGAAGGTGTGGAACACAGGCATGGGGAAGTGGCCCAAGCAGAAAGACAGGTTGTTGGGTCTGTTCTGGTTTTGGAATTTGGTGCTCACAAGAGAGTACCCATAATGGAAGATCAAGTAACACCCTGCTAGACTAAGTGGCATGGCCATTTGACACCAGCTAGTCTCAGTTTGGGCATCCCAGTACCATCACAATGATAAGTAAAAAAGCCATGGTAGAAGAAATGGAAACCCTGCTGACCCTGTAGAAGGAACTTTTATTCACCAGAACTGTCATCTACAAGGCTTACTGCCTCTGTCTGCTAACTTAGGCCTAGTCTGGGAACTTTTAGCCTCCTTACAATCCAACCTAGGCACACAATGTTTTCAGCCTCTGAGACTTACTGCTTGCTGACTGGTTCAATTCAGCCTTTCCTCTCCAAGCTGACTGCTCTAACCTGGCTTCTCTCAGCTTCTGACTAAATTGCTCTTCTTGGGTCTCACACTAACTTTGGCAATATGT
Source organism: Pachyuromys duprasi (assembly GCA_028658305.1). Classification (NCBI taxonomy): domain Eukaryota; kingdom Metazoa; phylum Chordata; class Mammalia; order Rodentia; family Muridae; genus Pachyuromys; species Pachyuromys duprasi. The sequence continues at coordinate 31,470,282 of CM053752.1, forward strand.
TCTAATCTTCTGGCTGCATCTCATTCTCTGGCTTGTTCTGTCTTCACCCGTGTCTATCTTGTTCTCTCTTCAACCTGTCTCCATAAAACTCTCCCAGTAAAAACCATTTTTAAATTCCACAACCTGAAATCCACTCTACTGCCTCTCAACTAGCTCAACTGAACTGCCTGACCAGCACTGACTAGAAGTCAGAGATCTGCATGCCTCTGTCTCTTGAGTGTTGGGATTATAAGTGTGGACTACAACACCTGGACCTAAGCTTTTCTTTACCTGAAACTTGCTCCATATGAGGCTGGCCTTAAATTTAGAGATCTGCTTGCCTCTGTCTCCTGGCCTTAAAGGTCTATCTGTATTCCAGCCAGATCACACAGACCTAGAAGGTCTTTGGAACAGCCAGAGCATCCATGTTTGTTATGAATTAAAATTCCTCTAATGACCCCAACAATGCATAGCCCCAAAGCTGATCTACGTATGGCTCTCAAGGACTATCCAACCCATCTGTGTCATAGCAAGTACACTGTCTGGGACCTCTTCCATCCTGAAGAGGTTCATTTTAATAGAAATTGGCATATCTTTCTGGTATGCTGTTACCTCTCCCACACACAAGGCCTTATTTGCACCACTATCGTATAGCTTCTAGAATGTTCTTTCACTAGCATGTGATTCCAAATGACACTGCGTAAATCCAGGAGACCATAATGTACTGCAAAGAAAGTTTAGGGGAGAACTAAGAACACGATGAAGGATCTTTTGTCACACTTTTATACATCATATCACTGGAGCTGGAGCTGATTATAAGGTCAGAAACTCTACAGAAGTGTGGCATGAGTATGGAGGATCTCCACAGAATTACTCAAGTCAAAGCTCTTTACCTAGGACTATGTAGGAAGAACAGTTGTGGACTAGAATAGAGTGGCCTAGCTATTACTGCCAGTGATCACGTGGAGAAGATACAGTTCCTATCCCCATTATTCTACTCTGAAGAGTTAGTGATTCTTGTCCCCAAATGAAGAACACCAGTTCAAAAGTATGCAAGGGAACACATATAGGATTGCAAGCGAGGTACCCTGTACCAATAAACCAGCAGACCTGAAAAAACAGGAACCATGTTTGCTAGAGCATGGGGAGGCCATGTGACTGATACACAGCAAGTTTGTGGAGGAAGGTTTTGCTCTATTTCCATGTAGATCTCTCTGATAATCCCTTTATTGACTATAAATAGAAAGGGTGATTACCGGAGAAGAGCATGGTTCAGCTCAGCTGCCTTTGAGTTAGTCTCAGACATGCCAGCAGGCAAGCCACTGAGAACAACAAGCTCCACCTAAGGATGATGGGAAGTGAAATGAAGAGGGAAGAGTAAGGTGTGGTTATCATTTGAAGTTTAAGACCAACTGTCCTTGGAAGGGTTATGTTAGCTAGTCTTTCTGTTGTTAAAATAGCCTAAAATAGCTTTAAAAAAAAAGCAAGAACTTGAGGCAACTGGTCACTTGTTTCCTCAGTCAAGAGCCGGAAAGAGACAAATGCTAATGCTTAGCCCACTTTTAATTTTGTTAGCACAGGATCTCAGCCCACATAAGGTGCTAGCCACAGAAGCCTTTTCTATGCCAATTAACCTAATTTAGATAATTATTTACAAGCATATCCAGTGTCACATAGGTGATCCCTGGTCCCATCAAGCTGATTAGCCGCCGTAGGAATGTAGCTGTCGAAAGGGCACCTGTGCATTTCCCCCAGGGGAATTTGAGGAAGAGAATAAAGCTTCCATGAAGAATGAAGCCAACAGCGCAAAGGTCTGGCTGTGAAGTGCAACCCAGGTCCCTTCCAGGGCTCAAGGCCTTATTCCCCACTCCTGACAGACAACCCTCTGTGCCCTTTTGCTTGAGGACTGGCCTGAGATGGAGAAAGCCACCTCTCTGAGAGGTAGGCCTTCTCCCTGGGAAAGACTACACCAAATGATTGGCCTGCATTGAGAAATCAGGACTCTGTTCTGACTCTCATCCAGCTGGCTCTAACACCTCTAGAACTCCCCTAGTAACCAGCAAGGCTGGCAAGGGGACAATATTACACCTCAGCTTTTCCCTCATGTGCCCTACTGTTGTTCCCAGTGATGTCCCTAAATAAATGTCCTGCATGGTGAACTCCAGAGCAGAGTGTGCTCCTAAGGAAGCTGATTCACAGATCACCACTCAGGATTTCTCAGTGACTACCCATGCAAAGAGTCCCATGCAAAGAGTCCAACTGACTCCTTTGCAGTCTACTGAGCAAATTTTTGTTGAATTGTACAAGATGTGCCCTTTTATTCTTTTTTATTTATGCACTTTACATCCCACTCATAATCCCCTCCCTTCTCTTCTCCTGGTACCACCCCCTCCCCTACTCCTCCAAAAGGGGAGCCACCCTTCTCCACCATCCCATCCTGGCACATCAAGTCAAATCAGGACTGAGCACATCCTTTTCCTCTGTGGCCAAGGGAGGTAGCCCCACTAGGAGGAAGTGATCAAAAAACAATCAACAGAATCCTTGTCAGATACAGTTTGCATTCCCCTTACTCGGGTACCCACATGAAGACAGAGCTGCCAATTGGCTAGCTTACACAGAGTCACCCTTTTTCTTTTAATTTAACTTTTTAAATATAATTTACTCACTTCACATCCTGATTGTAGCCCCCTCCCTTGTCTCCTTTTGGTCTCACCTTCCTCCCTCTTCCCCCATATTCCTCTCCCCTATTTCTCAGAAAGGGGGAGCCCTCCTCCCCTACCATTTGACCCCAGCCTATCAAGTCTCATTAGGACTGCTGGCATCCTCTTCCTCTGTGGCCTGGCAATGTCCCCCAACTCACACACCAAAGGGAAGTGATCAAGGAGCAGGCAACAGAGTCCATGTCAGAGACAGTCCCTGCTCCCCTTACTAGGGAACCCACATGGAGACTGAGCTGCCTATCAGCTGCAGCTGAGTAGGAAGAAGCAGATGCTAAGATTTACAGCCAAACTTTGGGCAGAGAGCAGGGAGCCATAGAAAAGAGCGGGAATAGAAGGACCCAGAGTGGAAGGAGGTCCATAAGAAAACCAAAAGAGCCAGCCAAGGGCCTTGCATGAAGAGGACCTAGACCCCCTGTTCAAGTATAGCTGAGAGTCACCCTTTTTTAATCTAGAGGGTTTTTTTTTCTATCCAGCCTCATATTCAGACACTGAAAGGATATGAGCTATGACTCCACCCTCTTTTCTCAAAAGACTCAGCACTATTCATGCTCAAACTGGTATCCCTCAGGCTACCAGCTATCTCCCCTTCTCATCTCTCAAGGCCTTTGCATTTGCTGTTCCCCAAGCCTGCTACTCTTACTAGGGAACCTTAGACAGTTTGAATACCAACAGTTACATGTATCTGCTCAAATGTCACTTTGTCAGAGAGGCCTTTTCCAGTCCAGTCCCATCTAATATTCCCCATGATCAATTCCCCTTCCCACCTTCATTTTTCCATGGCTCTCCTCATCGCCTGTGATATGTTTGGCTGAGTGTTTGTTTCCTATCACTGGACTAGCTCCCTGAGTAGGAGTTGGTATTTTAATCACTACATATCCAATCCTACTACAGCACCAAGTGTATAGCAGGGTTCAGTTGAGTGCCTGAACGAGCAATCTACAATTTCCAGAACACATTACTGGTTGTGAAGGGTTCTCCAAGAGAGTGCTCATCCCGAACACATACCTCCACCAATGATAAGCCTCGTCATTTCACTTCCCACTGAGGTGAGAGCCTCTTAGAAAGGTGACACCTTTGCCTGCTATCACATAAACAGGGCTTTTTAGAGCCTGGATTTGAATCCAGGCTTTAGGGTGACAGCTGTCATAGTTGGGCAGGACTGACTGGGGCTTGCTTTTTTGCCCCCTGGTGTCATTCATTTGAAAGCTCTTTGCTTTGTTCTTACTTCAATCATTAGTTTAAACAGAGTAAAAAATAAAAAATGAACACAAGCTTGGCTTTCTTAAGTGTTTGTGTTTGGGGGAGGGAATCATGCATGCATTTAGGTGTGTTTTCTCCCAAGAGTTCCCAGACATTGCCAATCATACGCTTCCAGAACAAGAGTGTCTCTCTAATTAATGTATATAAAAAGGCAAAACACTTGACCTGTTGTGGGACTCATTCAGTAGAGCTTCTTTTTGGCTTCAAACCTGGAAGTCAGGAACTCAGCCCTGTGACTTGTTCATAAAACCCACACACAGAAGTGTGGAAAAGAAATCCCTGGCCTTTTACAAGACAATTTATTAATATATGAAGTTGGTGTGGAATGTATCTTATTTTTGAAACAAATGGTTTACATGACTTAAAAAGAATCTTCACGACAGCTCTCAAGTATATGGATCTTGTCCCGCTTTCCCTGCCTCCCTTTCTGGTATATAGTTGAAACTCTGAGGAAGACAGGTTATCTTTCTTTCTCTGCCCTTGGGAAGTGAAAGATCCAGTCTGTCAAGCCTCTTGAGTGATCCAGTTGTGCTGTAAATTTGGAGTTTCATGTAAGTATGAACCTTGGTCCAGTGAGTCACTGTGCTTATTCACTGGTTCATATGAAAAACTTGCATCCTGTCAGAAGCTTTCAGGGTAAAATGTGGGTTCTGTGAAATAAAAATTCAGGGAGAACCACAATTAAGAATCATGTGACTTACATTATGCTTTTTGATGTAATTTGAGCAGCTGGTTATAAAGTGTAAGTAAGAAAACAAAGAAATAGAACTAGCCCACAGATTCCAGTAGAAGGATTGGCAATTAACACAGTCAATTCCGGGATTTGTTACTCAACTCTCAGGATGAAGACAGTGTTTTATGGACATGGATGCAGGTCCAGAGCTGCAGAGAAAGTCCATGGATAGAACCCCATCAACAAACAGCACTGTGTAGAGAATGGAAGGACACCGACAGGCTGATTCAGGGTAATTGTCATTCACACTAAAAGAATAAAATAAAATAAAAAATAAATTAAAAAGTAGAGATATTTCCCTATGACCCCTTTTTGTAACTTTATACACAAAAGTCAACTTCTCAAGATCTGGAAACACAGGGTTAAAATAAAAGCTATCAAAATTTTAGAAAATGACCCAGAAGAGCACCCAATGGCTTCAAGATAAGAAGGGACTTCCTGAATAAGATGTACAAGGCACATATAATGAAGGATAAAAAAGAGTCAGAACGATACTTAAGAGCATTAATTTAACAAAAGCAATAGTAGAGAGTGAAGATAAGCCAAAGCTTGGGGAAAACATTTGTTCTACATAAAATTGACAAGCATGTTTTGATAATATATGAATTGCAAACCAAGAGGAACAAAACAATTTGGTAGAAAAATGGAGGAAAGCAGATTGTGTTCACTTGAAGAGAAAAATAGAAACCAACAGCCAACATGTCAAGAAAACCTCAACCTGCCTGCACACAGGCCAATGTGGAGTACCGGCCCAGTGAGGTATGCCTTCATATCTGCCAGATTAATTCCAATGCAAGACTGGTGTTTAAATGATGATGCACAGGATGTGGGACAGAGGGGATCTCATGTATCCCAGCATGTTCTGACCTCCTCATCCTTCTGTCCTTTCCCCCAGAGTAGTGGAATAGCAAGCATGTGCCACCACACATGCTTAAGTTTGTTGCTAGGGATGGAACCCAGGACTTTGTGCATAGCAGACAAGCAGTCTACCAACTAAGCTGTGTTCTCAGCCTAAGGTCGATGCTCTTCTTAACCATTGTGTGGTGGAGAGGAAAGTGATAAAAATCACACAGATGGCAATTTAACTGAATGAAGCTGACTTAAGAGATTCATAAATCAATGCCAACATTTGTGCTTCTGGACACATGCCTTAAAGAACTGGGTATAATCCCTTGGAGACATAACAGACATGGCCATGATTAGCTACACAATACATTATTTTGAGCAGCAAATAAGTATGTTGCAGAGGACAGAAGAGAACATGACATCCCCTAGAACTGGAGGTACAGCTATAAGGTGCCATGTGGGTACAGCGAACCAAACCTGGGTCCTCGGCAAGAGCTGCAAGTGTTCTTAGCAGCTGAGTTACCTCTGTATTTGTGATTCTTGTTGTTCTTATAATGTTGTTCTGTAATCAGTGGGAGCTGCTATCGTTTAATGTGAAATACACCCTCTCCCCATTGACTCATGTATTTGAGTGTTTATTCCCTGTGTAGTGGCACTGTTCTGGAAGAATATAGAACCTTTAGGCTATAGAGTCTTGCTAGAAATAGATCATGAGTGGTGGGGGAGACCTCAAGACTTTCTAGCCTGATGGCTTCCTGTTCACTTTCAGCTTCTTGGCTGGGAATTAATGTCACCAGCCAACTTCTGGCTTCTGACATCATGCTTTCCCCTCCACAATGAACTGTACCCCCTGGACTATAAGCCACAATAAAGCTTTTCTTCCTTAAACTTCCTCTTGTCAGATACTTAGTCACAGCAATGAGAAAAGTACCTAAGACAAAGATCATTAATTTTCTATTATAGTAAAACCTAAAATTTAACATTTTAATCATTTTTAGGGGAAAATTCCATGTTTGAATTTGGTGACAACCATCAATATCTGTCTTGCAAACTTTTTCATCCTTCTGAGTCCCTGGTCAGGTGACCTGTAAGACCAGATTCTCCTGCATGGGATGCAAAAACAAGAAAGCAAGCAAATATAATGAAATGTAAACTAGAATGCATGTTTGGACAGGGAGTTGTCTGGTGATTTTATGGATGTCAAATTTGATCCCAGTGAGGAAGGATGCCATGCTGAGCAAAAGGGGCCATTGACGTGTAAGAAAGGCCACAGACTTTCAAGTGTCCCATGGGGAAATGTGTGTAGGTGGCCACGGTTAATTGCACTTGTGGGAAAAAGTGGTTGAACTACAAAGTAAACTAGAGTTGCCAGGTTGAACACACAGTGAAGTCTTTTAAAAGAATCTGGTTTAGAAAACTCAGAACAGGTCGGTTGAGTTCTTTCCTTTTCAAAAACAGATGTGATCTGTGATCTTTGCCCCCACACTGCATGTGGTAACCCTTCCCTCACATCCTTCAAATCCACCCTAAGTCTTATCTCCACTAACCCTTCATAGATGTCAAGCCTTATTTGGTGATAATGAATTGTGCTAAGGAAATTGAGTTTCACAAGCATTAGGTATTCTGGGGGAAAGTGTGAGTGAAATGTAACTCACTTCTTGGGCTGAATATGAGACTTTCCAAACAAATGAGAAGACAAACAGCACCTGAGAATACCCACAGCTCAGGAGCCTAGGATCTGTTTCCCTGTCTTGATGGTATCCTTTTGTTGTCCACCACGATCTTCCACACCCCTGCATGCAGACACCCCTGAGTCCCCACAGCTGGAGGAGCATGTCTGAGACCCCAAGAATGCTCTATACACGGATTCTGCACTTTACCATGGAAGGTCACAGCTGCACTCAGTTAACACAACGACTGAATTCCTGAACCCTGTAGAGCAGTACGATACAGGACACGAGAAAAAATGAAATTCAGATGAGGTTTGTGGTCCCTTGGAAAATGTCAGAGAAACCACCCCAGGGAAGATATCAGGAGCATCACCTAGGGATCAACCTATGGGCTGAATCCAACAGATGACCTGAATTTGTACAACTGGCAGACTAAGAGTCATTTTTACATTTTAAGGAGTTGTAGGGGAAAAAATCTGAAAAAGAAAAATAGTCTGCAACACAAGAAAATGATGTGAAATTCAAGTCACTGGGTCTGTGTTATGGAACACAGCAGGCTTGTTTACACACTGTCTGGGACCGCTTTGTCATCACAGGCACAATGACGACCTATGAAGTTGATATGCCCATCCACACACCCAGGGTCTTGGCTGTGGCTGTTGCCATGACACCCTGTCCCTTTACCCCAGCAATGGATTAGGAACCAACTCAGATGGTCTCTGTCACCCACATCCACAGAACTGACACACTTCTTCTTGTTTATTCAATTCTTCAACAAAGTTTTTTAATCCATATTATGTGTTAGGTGACAGAGATAAAAAAGCAATCAAAGAACACAGACCAGGCCCTTTGTGTCCTCTCAGTGTTTAGAGTCGAATGCATTAACTAACATAGGCCAAGACAAATGTCCAACTACAGCATTGACCAACCTTAGGAAGGAAGATGCACTGGTAGGTGAGAAACCAGGCGCTGTGGAGACTTCCCTGAAAATATGACACCAAGAGGAGGTGGGCAGACAAGGGGATATTAATCAGGCAAAGGGAATAGAAAAAGTGGTCCCAGCAGAGACTAGAATATGTGAAAGTCCTGGAAGGGACTGAGCATAGGAAATTTAAACAAAGGGCCAAAAGAGGACTGGAGTTTGATTAGGGCATAGTGTCAAGAGATGCAAGATGGGCAGGAGTGGCAGGCAGGGGCTCAGTTCTCAGTGATGTTTCTGTTTCCGACTCTCCTTTCAACATCCTTCACACAGTCCCCAAAGAAATAGCCAGAGAGAATATGAGCAGGAGCCCAATGAATTGACAGCCCATCAACATTGTGCTTATAGTATCCAGCCATGAATGTTTTATTAAGGGGATTAGTGCATGTAAATTGCCTGTGCTCTAATTTACTGCAACTTGAAAACATATCATAAGTAATTTGGGCAATAGGAACACGTCTTTGTCAAGTAGGCATGTGTGTCAGAGATAGCTTGATCAGAACATTTAGTTTGTGTTGCACCCAGCATACACAGTGAGGATTTCACATACGCTGGCTGTTCCTAAGTAACTACCACTGCCACCATCACCATTGTCACTTTCATTTCCCAAGTAAAAAATTAAATCATTACCCAAGAGAATCCAGACATCAAGGGCAGGGCACTCTTTGTTTTCAACATCTCTATGAATCAGATTGTCACATCAATCTTCCTCTTGTCATTTAAAATCTGGAATCTCTGAGAATACTCGAGAAAGACTGGACCATGGGGACACTGATCACTTCTCGGTGACAAGAGCAGAAGCCAGCCAGAAAACATATTCCTGGATGAGAGCTGGCACCTGTCTGGTCTCAAGAGAAATCACTGCAGCCACAGGCCTCCTGGGGTGCCTGGCTCAGCCCCAGGTTTCTTGGGCACCTGGTTCTCTGGATACTATGTGACAGGGAAAAGGATCATTTACCCAGTTAGGGTCAAAAATGCTGAGTCAGGCTGAGCATTGTAATATGAGCAAACCACTAGACTGATTTGCCGTGTTGCAGAGTTCAAATCGGAGAATAAAGCCCTGTGCTTTCAGTCCCCGTGGCCTCTGGGACTGGATGATGGCAGGCAGTAATTGATGGCAGTCAGGAGTATCCTCAGTTGAACTCTCTTCACTTGATCTTCACAGACCTCCCCCAACAGATGGGCACATGTGAACCTGATTTGATTTGGGAACCTCAGTCTCTGAGGCTTTGGGGGATATGACTCCTGGGTCTGGTCAATCTGCCTGGCTCTGGGGTGTTCCAGATGCTCCATTTTGTCCAGATGGAAGAAGAGTTTAGGTTCAAGTAAGAGACTAATGTAATGCTAGTAACATCAGTAATAAATGATCAGACAGCTCCTCCTGGATTAAGTGTGAACCTGCCACTCTCCAGCTACCTCTTGAACAAGTGAGCTAACATTTCAGTGCCTCGTTTTCCTTTCCTTTTGCATGGACACATATTCATTTCATGAGGCTGTAGAGAAAATAACAGGGGAACAACAACAACAACAACAAAAAAAAAACCAGGCATCACTTTGGGTCATGTCAAGCACATAGTAACTGCTCAGCAAATGTTGACTCTACTAGCCAATGTTGTCTTCCCAGGTCAGAATTCATGCATGTGTAGCCTGACTCCACTTACAGTGGTGTTCTGATGGGCTCTTAACTCGGTGTATGCTCTTCTCTCTCTGCTTTGATTATTATTATTAATAATTTCTGGGCAGGCAAGCCCACATTTCATCTTTCACTGGATGGAGCTAGGCCTGTGACTGACATCAAAGGAGTCACTTTGATTCTATGTCGTACCCTGGGAACTTTGCAGACACAAACCTGAGGTTGTCCCTAAGGTACATGTATGTTACTACCCTGGAAGCTTACTGGAAAGGCTGAGCCTTTCTCAGTCAAAGGAATCACTCTCAGAGAGTGACTTCAGCCTTAGAGCCTTCCAAAGCCCTGCTCCTGTCAGACCCACATCCCCACCTGACTTCCCTTCCCCTCTCCACCATAGATCAGTCTGTCTTTGTCACTGAGTCTCTGTATAGAGGCTTTAATCTGGCCAAAGTAGCTGTGTAGCTGTGCTAGGTTTAAAAAATTCAACTATAAAACAAACACACACCAATTATGCTCATCGATCAAGTTAACAAAACACCTTTTTCAACACATAAAGCAGTTTATAGTGGAAGCACAGAGGTGCTGGCTTGCCAACATAAGTCTCCTGATGTGTGTGTTCCGTTTAGCTAACAGAGCATGAAGATAAGCTCAGGTTCCCCGACCTCTCCCCATGCCTCCCCCCCCCCCGACACAAGCACGTGCACATGCACACGCACGCACACACACACACACACAAAGCTGTATGTATTAGCATTCTCGGGTAGTAATTTCCCTTAGTCCCCCGTGCAGGGCATCATCAACCTATTTGGCAGTACTAAGCCTTGGCCTCCCACAGATACTTCTAAGGTAGAATACATGTCCTGTAAAGAGATAGGCTTCATCTTTTCCCATGGCAGATTTCAGAGCTAGTTCACTCACATGACATCTCTAGCCCCAACATCAAAGCACCTGGCAGCTGCCTGAGACCTGCAGGCTTTGGGCTCTTGACTTCTGGTTTCAGCTCAGAGCAGGCCTGGCACAACACTAAAAGCACATTGCGTCTGCAGCCAGAAGTGTCACGTGTCCCCAGCTCTAGAGGCAGAACACAGCACAGGACTTCTGAGTGAGGTGGCAGGCTGGACCTCCAGGACCCAATGCTCAGCTATGTACTATGAAGCAGAGATGCTCAGTGATTCCTCAGCTGTACAATGAGGGTGCTGTGACTGGCCTCAGTACTATACCACCATGTCTAGCAGTTTCTACTTTGTAAAAACTGCACCAGATGTAGAAGTAGGTCTAAAGTACCAATAGCCTGTGTGGGGGCCTATGGCTTAAAGTGTGCCTGGGAGATGTAAGGACAGATGTCAAGTGAGTCAGGATCCTCTTAGGCAGGGGCTCTGGAAGATCTTACCAGGGCTTTAGCACAGGCATGCATACAGATAAATGTAGAGTAACTTTTCTCTGTCTCAGTCCTGCTTGGAAAAAGAAGGAATTTCAGCCTAAAGATTACCCAGCTGTGTAACAACACACAGTGGGTTCTCACCAAAGGCAACATTAAGAGTTATTTTTCCCTCCCCTGCTGGTCTCTGGTCAGCAGCAGCAGGTGGGAAGGAGGTGACTGCCAGGAAAGAGCAAGAGTCAAGCAGCCAGGGCTAATGGACATTACCTTGTGGATTCCTTGGGTTGTGGCCAAGAACACAGTGAGGGGTTTGGGGAGCCATACTAAGAGCCAAAAGCTGTGGGCTCACCTGGGACTCCAAACTACACATTATATATATGGATACAAGATACAAGTGTGTCTATGATTTTGATGATATAGAAATAGATCTGCATATTATATATATTTATATATACACATAGTCTCACATAGATAGTAGATAACACATATGCACTAATGTGTTTTGCATATGTATATTTACAGAAAATGTGTATACCCATACATGTATATATGTGAATATAAGTGTATATGTACATAATGTGTATATCTAATATAGCTTGAGCCTTAGAACATGATTTTATAAATACAGTGAAAGAGACAAAATAATCCATGTGTATCTTCCAACTCAGTAAAGTCTTGAAAATAGGCAGTAGGCTCCACTATGATGATAGCAAGCCATAGAATTGAAACTGAGTATTCAAAAGGCATCGGTTTACCCAGTACCTGGGACCCAGGCAGTGAGATAACACATTGGTGTCTTCTTATTTTTGTTTTATTTTAATCATTTAGTGGTTTTTCTGGATGGAAAGAACTCACTTATTCCTCCTCAAATCTCCAAGCTGGACACTAACAGTGTCACGGAGAGACAGGAGAAGAGAGGGCCAGCGTAATGAAAGCGTGGGAGTCAGCCTGGGTTCAACCCGCAGCCATGCTATCAAACTCCCAAGGGTGTGAGCATTCATGCTCCTGCTCTCCGCTCACTCTCTTGTTCCCTATCTCCCTCCCCTACTTTACTTTGTGTAAAACAAAAAGTTCAGTGGGCTTCAAACAATGCAAGCACATGTCTCCTCTCAATGCTGCTTTATTCCCATTCTGGGAAATGTCCTTGGAATCCAAGCTAAATACGAAAGGAAGGTAGAAAGGAAAGTACAACTTTCCCCACCATCCTCGGTGCTACCGAGACTCAAAAGAGGATAGTGATTCTGAGAAGCCTCCTTTCCCTCCAGTACAACTATCTTCTAAACATGAAATGTAAATACTCTTCCAGGACCAAGTTTCTTGGACCACACAGAAACCCCAAAGCCCAAGGAACTGAATGTTGGTCTTTATCCAGCAGCCTCAGGGGGATTTGTGGACGCCAGGGAGGCCTTCCACCAGCAGCCCTAAATTACTAGTGCCAAGGTTACAGTGGCCAGAGCCCAAATGGCATGCCTCCTGAGCTAAACAGTGCCAATTTAAGAACAAAAGGCATTTTACAGCAGCAAGAGACAGAGCTTTGTCAACCTTACCCATCTAGCAATAGACAACTGGGAATGACCATCCCTCTTAACCTCCTCAACCTTAGATAATCTGTTTCTTTTTTTCTCTGCCTGTACCACAAACTCCTAAGCAGACCATCTCAGGCAGGCATGAGGGAGTTACAGGGAAAGCACCAGGCTTTACTAATGCGAGTCTTTCCCAGGACAGATTCCTATAATATCAGAAATTTGGCTTTGAACGTGTCAATGCCTTGGTTCTACAGCCTCAAGTCTCTTGTGTTTTAAAAACCATAGAGAAGGGCTGAGAAATGGCTCAGTGGGTAAGAATACATGGTCTTGTAAGAATGAGAATCTAAATTTGAATCCCAACGCCAACATAAAAGGTTGAGCATGTGCATGCTGTAACCTCAACAGTGGAAGAGAGGAACAGTGGATCCTCAGAGTTTACCAAAAAGTCAGCCCAGCCAAAATGGTGAGCTGCCACATCAGTAAGACACCATGTCTCAAGGCAGTAAGTCATGTACCCAGTGTCCTGCCCCCAACATGCCTGTGCACAGGCAGATGTGCTCATAGGCATGTGCTCCACACACATACACGCATACCTAACAAATGTGGAGAATCTGCATATCAAACATGGCAAAAAACACATGTGATCTCTCATACTATAATGAACAAGACGACCCAAAATCTACCTGTTCCTTTCTCATTCTTCCCAGTTCATAAGCTATCCTCTCCTCTGTTACCTTTAACCATAAAATACACTGACCTTTCCCAATGGTCATGAGTTGTTCTGAGAATGCCTGAATGCAACCTTGAGGGTATACTATTGCTTTGCAATAAAACTGCCTCCAATACCTTAGTTGCCATGTCTCTAGATTACTTTTCTGATGCTGACAAAAATTTAAAACCTTAAGTAAAAGTCTCTATCAAGCCTTTTTCTTTCTCCCTGACAACTCCAAAACACTCACCAGAAGCAGCAGAGGAGTGTAGCCAGATGCAGAAGGCAAATGGGAAATGTGAAACAAAGATCAGAAGGTGATTGTGAGTGCGCACACACACATGTGTAGGGTGTGTAACCTTGTGTATGCACACACGTGATCCCTTTGTATTTGGAAGGATGGATGAGGAGGATCTTGATCCCATGCTCATTTCTGTTTGACTGTCCTCCTCAATTTTGCAGACTTATTATCTCTTTATCCCAGCTACTGTTCAGAAACCTTGACTGAATGTCTTTTATCACTAGTATTGCCATAATTTAGCATATTATGCTCCCATTAAAAGTAAAACTAAGACACGTATTGTTTCCTTATTTGATAACCAAAAAACTGTAGCCTCCCTGAATATATGCCTAAAGCCATCCAAAAACATGGTAAGGAAGGCCACAGGACTCAATCACTATTTTGTTAAATACCTTGTTTGTGACAAACACATGGACTCAAACCCAGGAATTCACTTTCTTTTCAGCCAAATTGCCTTTTTGATCCTAACTCAGAAGCTAAGTGGGGTCCAAACCATTCTATGTGTTAAGAGATGGAATTCTATCAGTTGTCTACAAATGCATTAATTTATTTACATACACGTGTTCTATCATTCAATTTCTTTTTTAATCATTAAATGTTTACTGAGCTGCTACCAGGTACCAGGCACAGAACTTTTTACTAAGAGTCGCTGGTGCCTACAGAGATATATCTTTTAGGTCTTATGGAGTTGGTCTTTAGAGGGTAAGATAGAGATTAGTTAATCCACTAAAAATATCCACACACCAGCTACGGTCAGACCAGAAGGGTAAAACTGGGTCTTCTGAGCCCTGATTATGAGGACTCTGACAGGTCTAGCTGGGTCAAGAAGGGACTTCTGGAGAAAATGAGTTAATGAAAATAAGTACATGATTGTTCCTCCAAGGTATTGTTTAGGAGAAGGTTTTTATTGTAGATATGGGGAGAAAACAAACAGAGCCACCTGGAAGAGTCCAGGATGAACACGGTCAACAGAATAAACTAGAATATGAGAGGAGAGAGGGGTGGGGAGAGCAAGAGAGGAAGAAAAAAAAGAGGAAAAAGAGAGAGAGGACCGGGAGAGGAAGAAGAACCGAGAGAATGAAGACCAAGAGAACCAAGAGAGTTTGTGGGCAAAATGACAGGATTTATAGAAAAGAGGAGCAGGAAGCAGGGAAGCAGATCGCAGGGGCTGGAGATGTTTAGGGTAGGGGGCAGAGTGAGAAGTGCTGAGAGGAGCCAGGACTCTTGCTATGCTGTGAGAGCCTGGCAGCCAGTATATTCTCTGATATGGTAATAGGCCCTCAGCCATTTGTCTAGAGTTTCTTTTGGACACAACAGTGAGGTAGAGTTGGATCAAGATCATGGAAGGAAGGGTTGGCTATGAAGAGAAAAATAAAAGTTTCTGATATAGAGGAAAGAGCATGTGCCAGTGGCAGAGATGAGGAGTAGGATGGAAGCCCAGAGGAGATGTGGACACCTGAGACATGTCGCTTGTACGTTTTGTAGGCCTTTCTAACTCACCCTGGCTACCTGTCACTCAGCTGCCTCCATCTCACTCAGAGAACCTCTGCTCATCAGGTGATAATGGCAGTGGTGGTATGTCAGACTGCTCTCGGCTCCGCCACCCTCCCTTAGTCATTTCCCCTTTACCAAGGCTGTGTTGAGACTTTGCTCTCTACTTGGATAAATAAAATACCATCATTTATGCGCTTTAAAAGATGCTGCAGACCCCTTCCCAGGGCAGACATTATTCTTAGTACTAGGAGAACTGCATATGAATAAGTCAGGGGGGATGCCTGTCTTTAAAGAGACAGTGAAGTGAGCAAACAAATGCTGTTCGATATGTTTTGGTCACCCTGTCTCTGCACCTCTTGCCTTTACCCCACACTCTAGTAGGATGCCCTAAACACAATGAAAATCTGACAATGTCTATCCCTTCCTTAAACTGTCTGAAAGAAGCCTAATAAACACGGGGGAAAACTGGTTATGTTAGCATGCATTCAAGATACTTTGTGTTCTGGACCTCACCTTCAAAGTCTATCATCTGCCACACCCAGGCTGTATCTCATACATACATACATACGTACGTACGTACATACATACATATCATGCTGTATGCTTTTAAAATTAATTAATTCATTTATTTGTGTTTCACTCTCAGTTTCTTTCTTCTCCTTCCTCTTCTCCCAGTCCCTCCCTCTTACCTAACTTCCCCACCCTCAATCCTCCCTTTTTCCTCCTAAAAGGGGAGGCCTCCCTTGGATATCAATCCACCTTGGCATATCAAGTTGCAATAAGACTAGACACATCTTCTCCTATTGAGGCTAGACAAGGCAGCTCAGTCAGAGGAAAGGATTCCAAAGGCAGGCAACAAAATCAGAGGCAACCCCTATTTCTGCTGCTAGGCATCCCGCATGAAGACCTAGCTGCCTCACTGTTCCATTATGTACTGAGTGCCCCTAGTTCCTTCCAATACATGCCCTCTGTTTGGCAGTTCAGTCTATGTGGGCTCTTATGGGCCCAGGTTAGTTGATTCTGATTTTCTTCTGGTGTACTTGATGTCTCTGGCTCCTTCAATCCTCCTTTCCCATCTTCCACAGGATTCCCCAGGCTCCATTTAATAATTGGCTGTGGGTCTTTGCATCTGTTTCCACCAGTTGCTGGGTGAAGTCTCTCTGATGACAATTATGCTAAGCTCCTGTCTACAAGTATAGGAGAATATCATTAATAGTGTCAGGGGTAGGTTCTCTCTCATGACATGGGTCTCAAGCTGGGTCGGTCATTGGTTGGCCATTTTCTCAATTTCTCCTCCATCTTTATCCCAGCACTTCTTGTAGGCAGGAGAAATTTAGGGTCTAAGGTTTTGGGGGGGGGGCTGTTCCAATCCCTCTGTTGGAAGTCTTTTCTGATTACAGGAGATGACTGTTCCAGATTCCAGATTCCCTCCATTGCTAGGAGACTTAGCCAGGGTCACCCTCACAGATTCCTGGGAGTTTGCATTGTCCTAGGTTCCTATCTCATTTACCTCTATCCCGGTACTCTCTCCTTCTGTCCTCCCCTTCCTAACTCTCCCGGACCCAGCTGTCTCCCTTTACCCATCCCTGATGTCTATTTTATTTCCCCTTATCAGTGAAATTCAAGCTCCCTTCAAGGACCTCCCCCTTGGGCCATCCTTGCTACTTAGAGCTTCTTTGGGTCTGTGGATTGTACCATGCTGTATCTTAAAGAATTGTATTATTAAAGAGAACAATCTCTGAACTATAAGGCCTTGGGCACTATTTTTTATCTTTCTTATCTGTTCTGCTTTTCATTTAATCATGGGATATGGCATGTGATACATTAGACATTAGAAAAGAATTAAAAAGTGAGTTATAGATACTATGAAGAAGATTATATTAAAGGACTTGCTAAACCCAACCTGGGGTCTTCCTGGCTTTACAGTGAAGAAAGAAAATTGTCTTTTCACTACCTTAAGGTATTGTAGCTGTCTTGGCCTCAGACTTATAGCCAAAGAAGCCCAAAGGCAATGTCCCCTAGATAGACCTTGTCCCTAGCTAGCTCTAATTGCTTTAATAAAAATCCTTATTTTTATCTGCTTAAGGCTACTCTCAGAAAATGCCTGAAGTTAGCTTTTTAAGCATGTGTAATGCCTCTCAGGACCTATTCCCTTTCAAGTCCAGAGCTAAATATTGAAGGGGATTTTGAATTCCTTGTCACAGTGATAGGACTTCAATTTATTAAATTGGGATTTTTGTTCTTTCGTTAGGAAACATTTTTAGAAATTATTACAAATTATTTGTTTTATATATGCATATATATGCATATATATATATATATATATATATAAATCCCTGGTGTCTGTTTTATTTCCCAACATGTATGTAGTGTAGGTCAAAGAAATCTTTTCCTTTCCAAGCTGCTTTTGGTCATGGTGTTTCATCACAGCAATACTGACCTTAACTAAGACAGACAGACAGACAGACAGACACACACACACACACACACACACACCTTTGTAAAGTTCTACCTCATGGGCCTGCTCCTGAACCACTCTGTGTCATCCATCATGGCATCACTTTTAGTTCTCCAAAGAGAATAATGATCTGCACCCCTGTGTCCTTTCTCATGAGTTCATAGTCTACACTGTTGCAATAACTCAGAAGGGAGTAGAAAAAATACCTAACTAGGGCTCCCTGTGTAGAAACCCCTGTCTAGGCACTATTAAAGCTGGTTCAATCCAGCTTCTGGGATCAAATTTCTCAGAATTGCAGCTATTATCAGTAAGGCAGTGCGCTGTGTGGAGAGAAAGTTCAAAGTATGTTCCCTTATCTATAGCTGTGGGATATCTTATCTGTTCCATGGAAATAACTCTTCCCTCTTCTCAAGAATGGGTTAGGCCTGTGTTTGTTAGTGACATTATTATTACTCTTGGATAATTGATCCTTGTAAAATTACCCTCACTCAGCACCTTCTGTCACTGGAGACAGAAGCAGTATCTTTACAGTCTACAGTTTCTTCCTCCCTCCTAATTACCTTACCAACTAGTTAGGATTAAGAAATCCTGGTAAGAATGGCTAAGATCAAAAACTCTAGTGACAACGCATGCTGGAGAGGTTGTGGAGAAAGAGGAACCCTCCTCCATTGCTGGTGGGAATGCAAATTTGTACAATCACTCTGGAAATCAATTTGGCTCTTTCTTAGACAATTAGGAATAGTGATT
>CM053752.1:31489211-31531958 GCA_028658305.1 Pachyuromys duprasi
AGGGACTGTTTCAGTCATGAACTTGATGGCTGACTCTTTGACCCTCCCCCATACAAGCCGGGGAGTGACAGACTGGCTAGATCCCAGGGGAGGACATTGCAGCCAGCCCTGAGGAGACAGGATGAGCTGGGGTTGGATGGAAGGGGAGGAGGTCCTCCCCTGTTGGTGGACTTGGAGGGGGCAGGGAGGAGATGAGGGAGGGAGTGGGAGGGTGGGAGGGAATGAGGGAGGGAGCTACGCTTGGGATGCAAAGTACCTAACCTGTGATTGATACAAAAATAAATTAATTAATTTGAAAAAAACAAAGCCTGGTAAGAGACACAGAAGAGAAGACTGTTCTGCATTCACATTAAACCCATGGCTTGGGAAGTGGGTCTTTGCTGAAATCCCAGCCATGCAACACATCATCAGTCTGACTCTGGGGTCTTCTTTCCTTAAGAGGCAGAGCAGAGTCCAGGCCTCTGGTGCCCGGTATAAATGAGATGGAATGACAAATGAGATGGTGCTGAGCACACTCTCATGAACTGGAACAAACCAAATACTTGACATTGAGATGTAAGATATGAGGAGCTACTGTCCCAAACTGTCCCCTGGTTTCTCTCTCCATAAAATAGGGTCCAGATTAACAAGGTATGGTAAATCTTCCATTGCTGTGTATCTGTACTCCGATTATTTATTTGTTGTCCCATACAATATTTTTGGTTAGTAATTCTAAGCAAAGAAATCATTATAGGCAATTCTATTGATCTTCTGGATTAAAAAAGAAACAGACAGGAAAAGCCAAGGCAAGCTAATTTAGGCAAAGAAATATAGGAAAGGCTTAGCTAGCATGTCTGGAAGGAGTGAGGAGTCAGATTTAGCTTGCGTATATCTAGATGTAGGCAGATGCCCAATCATAACCCGTACTTCACCACACATGACCACTTAGCACATGTGATACCTGGGAAACAAGTGGGAGGACATGACCGCTCCAGGAGACACATACCGCACTCCTATAGGAAAGATTTGAACTTTCCAGGCCCAGAGCTGCTAGCTCTACTTGCTCACTACTGCTGGTCATTTCTTCTGAGCATTGTCATAGCAGAAACTCGATGCATTAAGAATTGGCAGGTGGTAGGGGACTTGTTAGCTTTGGGTTAGATTGAGTCTTAAAGGTATATTGGCTAAGGCAAATTAGAAGCAACATGGAATAGTCAGTGAGCTCATCATTCATATATCCTAGGGCATTGCTGTTACATATAACTATTCTGCAACATCCTTGCACAGCTCCAGGGACTTGGCCTTACTAGGGTGGTGGGGGGATGCAGAAAACAAAAACGTGTTCTGGCCTATGCAGGGGCCATGATCTGACCTCATTTCCTCTGAGTAAGAACATCCAGGGCTCATCCTGAAGGTCATGGTCCTGAAAAGCATATGTGCCATCATCAGGATTATTCTAAGTCCTGAATCCGGTAGCAGCATTTATACAATGAAAAAGCCTCAGTTGTGAGGAAGATCATCAAAGTTAAGGCATAACAAAATACTGAAAGGAAAAGTTAAGAAATTGACTCAATCTTGTTCATTGGGACTATGTCTGCTTTTCTCACACTATTATTCTGTCAGAACTCTATTTATGACAGGAACCTCAGATTACACCTGACTTGAACCATCTCTGGTCCTTGTGAGGACTCACAAGGTCTGGGCCACACAGCACAAACTATAAGTGGAGGAACTGAGCCATACAATGAGTGAAATGTGCAGTTGAAGAGGAAATATTACTGACAAGTCTCCTTTCTGCCAGCCACTGTGAATCTAAAGACAAAATGGCATGGATGAAGCCAGGAATGGTAGGTAGCACATGCCTTCAATCCCAGCACTCAGGAGGTAGAGGCAGGCACATTGCTGTGACTTTGAGGCCAACTTCATCTACATAATTAGTTCTAGAAGAGCCAAAGGTATGTGGGAAGACCTTTATCAAAAAAACAGGAAGGAAGAGAGAGAAGAAAAGAAAAAGAAACAAAAGAAAAGGAAAAATCCAATTTTTAAAAATGGCGTGGCTTCCCCTCTCCAGCGACACACAGCCTGGTAGTAGACGCTTAGTGATGAATAGACCATTGCGACTTCTTATGTTCCATTCAGAAACAGGAGAAATGATATGTGCCTGCCTTTCCAAGGAGGAGACTATTACACTTTGAGTGGGGTGACCAGGTGAATCTTTGAGAAACAGGAAGATATTAGTATGTGTTTTAGTAACTATTACTCATGTCCACTATAGATTCCAACTATGAGGAGGGCTTGGGAACAGGTAGTTTATTTGGGAAATATCTCAGGAAGTGATAATTAACCAAGAGACTGTAGACCAGGGAAGAGCAATAAAGGCGTGTTAGTGCGTAGGCAGCAACTGCGCTGAATAGCATCTTAGCATTGACCCCACAAAAAAACAGGACCTGGGTATTTGTTTATCCTTTATCTTCCCTCCCTGGCTGAAGATTGCCATAGGGTTGCCAAATTGCTGACATTTTGCACCTGTCCTACTGAGTAATATTCAAGATAAAGCCAAAGAAAGCCCTTGGTCTGAGAAACAAAGACCCAGGACCTGGATGTGAGCGGAGGTAGCAACTGCACACAGCTGTTACTAGGAACTCATAATGGTCCTGGCAGTCAGGCACCACTTCCTAGAAATCCACCTCAATGCCCTCCTCGTCAGCTTTGGGGGATTTTTCTAAGAAGAGCTGGGAATAAGCCCATTTCTTAGAAGGTGTTCAAAGCATCTGACTAGAAAGTAAGAAACATACTTGGCATCAGTTCTCACCAGTCACATCCGTTTATTCCATAATGTCTGAATCCACATGTCCTATCCTTTTTACAAATGGCACATGTGGCTCAGAGACAGGAGTAGGGGAAAGGTAGGCCTTCTGCCCTAAAAATGTGTGTAGAAGCAATGACAAGCTCAAGGTAGTCCAAGAAGAGATCCAGGAGCTAGGAGGATTTGGGTTTAGGTTTTTATAAGGCTTCTTAGCCATGAGACTTTGGGTACATGACTTCATATCTCTGAGCCTTTCCTGCAAAATGCCTATCCCTACCATTTGGTGTTTGACAAAGGGAATATGAGATCATAGGGAAGTGATCCTCGTGTAGGCTCTAGAAGCATCCATATCACCACTACCATGAAGGGTAATTCAGGCGAGAGTGACTATCTGAAGGACTTAGGGACAGATGTCATAGTACTTAGGGATGCCATAGTGCTTTACACATTTCACTTTTTCTTTGTCTTTTTCTTTTCCTTTCTTTCAGAAATTTTTGTTATTACTTGATAAGGGTCTAACATAACCCAGAATGGCCTCCAACTCACCATGTAGCTAAATATGATCTTGAATCTCTACTTTTCTTACCTTCACTTCCTAGGTGCTGGGATTAAGGTATGTGCTACTATGCTCAATTTAATGTGGTGCTGGCAATCAAACCCAGTACGTTGTGCAGAGAAGCAACTCTTCTCTATCCCCAGCCACACACAGTCCATGTCCTAATACTTACCCATTATAGTTGCTCAATAAATGAGGGTAGTCCTTTGACAAACTCAAGGAGAAAGCACAACTATTCAAAAGTAGAAGAAGACGCAGAAAGCTAGGAAAGTATTAATTTGGTAAAGATCCCCCAGCCGAGAGGATTCACACCCAACCCACATGGATTTCCAAGGTTCCAGCCCTACATCACCAACTTAAGACCTATTCATGTCCTCTGTCCCCTGCTCTCACCACCCCTACCTCTCACTTTACTTCCCATCTAAAGGCAGACGCCATTGTGGTTAAAAATGCTTCCTCAGAATCTGTCTTGAGAAAGTTATGCTAAGCATCTGGGCTTAAACTATACTAGGAGACACTGACAGTATAAGTATAATATGTATGGTCCTTGTCACTGTGCTTGCCACTAATTCATCGCCAAATACTTATTTAGCTGTAACTAGGACATTCTATGGAGACTAGGAGCTCTTCCATGTGCCCAGAATGAAGCTGGACCCAACCCTACCATTACTGGCTAGGAGTTTGGCAGCAGGTCTACAAAAGTAAGAGTTCAACCCAAGTCTGCCTGCCCTCTCATTTCTGTCTGTAATCCTTACAGTTAAAGACAAGTCTGTTCTATTTGCCAGGAAATGGATCATGTTCAGAGAAATAAGACTCAGAAAAACACATATCACAGACTTTATCTAAATTATGGAAATTAAGCAAAAAAAGTAATATAATATAAAAGTAAAGGGGGCATTGTCGTGGATGTGAATGGGAACAGGGCAAGGTACTTTGGAGAATAAAAAGGGCTAATTAAGCAGATGAGCATGATCAAAGTACATTAATATCATAATGAAAACCCATTACTTTGTTCAATTAATATACACCAATAAAAAAGATCCCGCCTACTGTTTTGTTGATATCAAATTCTACCCTTCCTCCCTTGTATCTTAAATTGCCTGTAGAGATAAGGCATCACAAGCAGATAGGAAGCAAAGCATCACTTTGCCAAAAGACAGAGGTCACTCATCTGCAACACAGAATGCCTAGTTGCTACTCAGATAAGTGGTTTGAGACCAAGAGGCCTCCAGTAAGCCGAGAGACTCTGAAGTTTAGTCTACTATCACTGGTTTATGGAAGAAAGAAATGGAAGAGAAACCCAACCCAGCAAGGTGGCAAAGTGGTTATACAGACAGTGGAATCCTAAATCCACTTTCCTACCAATCTCAGCAATCAGGGGAGGCTGGAAGGAAGAGGGAGTGTGGATGCTTTGTGTGTCTTCCTATGAAGGTCTGGCCACTAATGTGCACAGCCCAAAGGCTGAACTGTGACAGTGGCTTCTTCCTCCCCTTCCTTGCAGGAAAACAAGTCGCAAAAGCAAGAATTGGAGAGGGGAAAATTCTAGTGGAAGGTTTTGCCTTTGTATCTCTTCCGTTCCCCTAAATTTCTGTAAGTGAAAAAAAAAATAGTCTTGTCATCTGGTTACCAAGGCAGGGTTTGATTTCCAAGATGAGTATATTCAATATGATCTTGTAAAAGGCCTTTTCCTAGGCCTGGCCAGTTACTTGGATGATGAGAAAGGTACAGGTGAAGCCAGAAGGAGGATGCTCTGGGGAAAAACTGTTCTTCCTATCATCAGCCTACCTGGTGAGCCAGGAGATGCAATTTCCCTGAACTTCAGCTTCTTCATCTGGTAAATATTAAGAGCCCTTGAAGGTAAATCCCCCAGCATAGTGCTTAGAGCATGACCCACTGGCCAGTGAAATCTTCATGCTCGTAAGTAATGAGTTATCCACTTCCATGATCAATCAGGCATCAGCATTTATCCGGAGCTTCCCATTTTGAAAATCATCTCAGATTAACTAGTTACCTAGAAAAACTAGACACACTTAACTGTATTTCTAAACAGCATGATAGTAAGGGGCAACGGAAGGGCATTGCCAGCTGAGCTCAGTTCCATTTCAATGAGGAGTAATACAAACAGAATGCAACAAATGGATTTTGTGCATCCATTGTTTGCCATCCAAATGGATACTGGGTCTCCGTTATTTACCAGATTTTCAAGAGAAAGGGACTTGAGCAAAACAACCTATGTCTAGATAGCCAGGAGGCAGATCTTAGCCAAATAAAGACCACAGGAAACAAGCTGGATAATGTCAGAGAAAATGCAAAAGCACACAGGGATTTGCAAGTTATTGCTGAGGCACACTGGAGAAGCCCTTGTAATCCAGGGAGCATGCGTTCAAGGATGAATTCGTCCTGGTGTAGGAGCACTGCTTCTTCATGCTGAAGTCAACAGTGGAAACAAATGGTCGTTAAATGTAAAAACTGAGAGAGCCTGAAGCAACCTTCTCCATAGACACTGATTTCTAAGGGGTAGAGTACCACCAACTGACTGATTATGAGTCTCAGCCTCTGCTTCTATACCTTAATCAGTAGAATCTTTCAGAGGCCCTCTGTGGTAGGTGCCTGTCATGTTCCCTGTCTTCCCCTGCTTCCAATGTCTATCACGTTTTCCCTTCTGAATGAGGATTGAGAATCTTCCCTAGGGTCTTCCTTGTTGTTTAGCTTCTTTAGGACTATAGATTTAGGACTATAGCAGGTTTATCTTACAGTATATGTCTAATAACCATTTATGAGTGAGTATATACCATGTGTGTCTTTCTGTTTCTGGGTTACCTCACTCAAGGTGATCTTTTCTAGTTCACACCATTTGCCTGCAAATTTCATGATTTCCTTGTTTTTAATAGCTGAGCAGTATTCCATTGTGTAAATGTACCACAATTTCTGTATCCATTACTCCACTGAGGGACATCTAGGTTGTTTCCACATTCTGGTTATTACTAATAGAGCTGCTACAAACATGGTTGAGCAGAATGCATGGAATTTTATGAAAGAAGGGGGAGATAGAAAGACCTGGAGGGGACAGGAGCTCCAAAAGGAGACCAACAGAGGCAAAATAAAACCTGAGCCCTGGAGTCCCTGAAGAGAATGATAACCCACCAAGAACAATGCATGGAGAGGACCTAAAACCCCAGCTCAGATGTAGCCCATATACTCAGTCTCCAAGTGGGGTCCCTAGTAAGGGGTGCAGGGGCTTCCTCTGGCATGAACTCAGTGGCAGGCTCTCTGATCACCTCCCCTTGGGGGGTGCAGTCCTGATGAGACTTGATAGGCCAGGGTCAAATAAAAGGGGAGGAGGACCTCTTCTATCAGTGGACTAGGTGAGGGGCATAGGGAGAGAAGATGGAGGGAGAGTGGGATTGGGAGGCGATGAGGGAGGGGGGCACGGCCAGAATACAAATTGAATAAATTGTAATAAATGATAAAAATGAGTTTGTCTTGACAGAATAACTAATATTTCAGAAGAAAGATATGTTTAGTATTATGAGTACAACTTCATATTTCATGTTTATATCAAAACACCACTTAACCCCTTACTGTATGTGACTTCTGTGACTTTAATGATTAGTTAAATTATGAATGTCTTAAAATATTAAAGAAAAAATCCTGTGAGTCTTCAACTGAAAGTGTATTGAGTCCTACATTATATCCCTGACCCCTTCCCCAATTACTTTCTTCAGGGTGAGAACCACTTATGTTGCTTTCCACGAAAGCCTTCATTAAATGGGTCTATGGAGGGCTGAAGCAGTAACACAATGAGATGCTCACTCATTAAGCCCTTCTAGCCATCATTAATTCCCCATGGCTAATGGAAGCTAGCTATCACCAGGATCTTTGCTGAAGGCGACCAATTCGACCATGTTGAAACTTCACCTTCACACATGAACGGCTTTCAGAGAGGAACCAATTAGCAACCACAGAGCCTATAGGACAGAAGAATTAACTAACTGCCTGGCCAAATTGGAAGAAGGAAAGTAGATGATGCCCTTTGAATGAAATACGGAAAGCATTCAATGCATAAAGCACATGGGCAACAGTTCTGACAAAGGGACATTTCACATAATAAAGGAATGTTTCAAACAATACCGAAGATTGTTGAAAGCATGGAAGATATGGAAAACACTGTAAATTTATTGAAAAGTTTGAGTATCAGACTATGATGATCCAGTTCAAATACGGTGAGACAGGGAAATAAAAAACACACCAGCAGAGAAAGGTTTTGTTTAACAAATGAGCCAAGTAGCTGATCCTATTAACAAGAAGTGTTCAGGCCAAAGTCATGAAAGTGGTCTCCTACTCCTGCTACCTTACATCTGCTTCTTTCCCGTCTCCGTATCATCTACTGACATCTCCTCTGGATATAGACACCTCTGTGATCCATGACCAACATTGTTATTCATGGACAAGATCCCAACCCCTCCTGACATCTCGTGGCCACTGCCTTGGGTTTTGGAGTTAAAAACAATGCAGCACTCCTCGTTCTCTCTCCTCCTCCATTAACAAGCATACTCTTCCTTATTTTGCTTAACTTTAAGCACATCATATTTGCCCTTTACCTATGATCTTATTAAGCAAAGAAGAGGCTCTGGCATTTGAGCACTGAGTAGACTGGCATGTGTATACTTGTGCCTGGCTATGGGAAAACAAATAAGAATAGGAGACACAACATCTTCAAGTATCACATCCCTCCCTACCTGTTTACTAGTACCGTATACTTTATATGGTAGTGGAAAGACCTGCCTCTCAGCCTGTTAGCATTGGAAGTCATCCCTGGATGAAGAAATCAAAATGGAAATGTCAGCAATCCTGTTTTAACTATAAACTGCTGGTAGGCTACACTTCCATATGCTATACCGTAGTCAGCCCTGGCTACAATTTCTTTCTGTTGGAAGTTGGGATAAGTGTGGAAGGCAGACTTATGAGTTTTCCTGCCACTTCTCTGCCTGATGCTCTATTAACTTGGGCATGCAGCCGTACTGTGGACCTCTCTTTTGGGAATGATCCTCAATGATTCTCCTGAGTTATATTCTAAATGGACAGTTCATTCCAAATGCTTGTTCATTCAAGTCACTCACTTATCTTCTGAGCAGTTTAGAAAAGAGCAAAAGTTAGGTTTGATTAAGGAAATCAGACTTTGAATGTGTCCACGGTTCCATGTGTTTGTAAGCAAGGAAGGAAAGCCAAGCTCTTCTCCAAAGGTTGTCCATTGGTGAGTCCCTGTTCATAATGGAAGAAAGTCATAAACCAGACAAGTAGAGAAGGAAAAACAAGAAGCAGGGGCACAAGTTCCTTCCAAACCCTCTTTAAAACTCAGCCCAGTCCTACAAGCTTGACTCTGTAGGAACTGCTGTCTCCAGCTAACAGATTAGTTTTCCTTAAAGCGTGCGCACGCGCACACACACACACACACACACACACACACACACATCAAAATAAAATCTACCTCTGCTGTCTGTTCTTCTCTTTAAGAAGCATACTTTGTTTGTTAGTTCATTATTTCTTCATCCGTTTTATTCTTTTCTATAACAATAGCCTCAGAATGTGTCCCTTGTTTTCTCTTTGTCATCATGTTTATTTAGCCTCTTTCTTCAGAAGAGATCATGCAATGGAGTGACAATCCCAGTCTTTGTGATAAGAGAATTTAGTTTGAATTCTTGTTTCACTACTTCCAAGCAATACGCAATATACTTCTAATATGACAGAACCTGATTTAGTTCAATAATGCTATGGTGATACCTGAGTCTCTTGTAAATTGCTAGGAGAGAAGAAGCTAAAATTTCTCAAGTACCTAGAAGAAGTACAGAGAAGAGTTACTACTGATGGAATTATAATGATTATGACCCAAATTGTTCGGGAAAACAAATGATCTTTTATGTTAGTCAGATTCTTTTTAGGTACAGAAGATGAGTCCTTTAAAATATCCTCAGTCTGGAGGGGAATGAGGTATTTATTTAGAGGTCAAATAAATTCAAAGATAAAGGGAACCAAGATAATAGAGATGGCTTTATAACTCAATTTTTCTACTTTCTTAGCTGATATTCTTCTATACAGCTCCTTCCTCAAGCATTCTCTTTGCAATAATTCCAGAAGAACTCACTAGTATTGGGAGTCCCAAGAGATGCTTTTTGTCTATCTTATATTGATTTTTTTCTAATTGTGGTGACTGAATTTAGAATAGTGCTAATGAATAGGGTCAATCCCAACAGAATTATAGCATATGACCCAAGAAAGGATGTCCTTTTCCAGAAAAATATTAATGTTTTACCATAAGAAAGAAGAAATGGGCAAGGCAATGGCATCCATTCCACTGTCTAGCTGAAACTGTATTGCTATTATAGTCTTCTCCTTGGAAAGGCACATAATTCTTCCATACCTCTCACAGTTCTTTATGGAGCTCTAAATCTTCATAGAAATCTACTAGCAGAACGATCCCCAGAACTCTCCCATGTGACCCTATGGATTAAATAATTCTTTCTCAATAAGAAAAGCATCTTCTCCTGTGAAGGACTGCCAAGGGACAACAATATGTAGTGACTTAGCTACACTAAACGGATCACTTTGAAATACTCTGCCTCATTCACACAAAACAGATTGCACAGTTCCCAACCCTTACCCCTGGTTGTTGGTAGTTGCTGCAAGAGGGAGAATCATTTTTTTTTTAACAATCTGGCCACTAGTGGAATTCCCATGCTTATGTGGATATTCCACATCCATGCACATATGGGCAGCTTTAACTGGACTTAGAAGGTTATTTTATTTTTTAAGACATGAAGTTGAAATGTGGACATGCTGACATAAATATGAGGAGAATTGGGAGAAGTGGGTAGAGTAAAAACTATTTATACCTCATTGTATTAATGTCTAAAATTCTCAAGAATTAAAAAAAAAAGATCTCATGCCTTTCTGGGCACATCAGTTGAACACCAGTTTCTCTAACAAGTTCATTGATGTAGCCAGAGGCAAGAATTCTGAGCTATACCACATACCTTTAATTTTAGGTATTCTGCTACAAAATCATGAAAGATTCAAGCCCAAAGCAATTTTGTAGATCAAATTTGACTTCAAAATGAAGAAAAAAAGAGCTTCAAATTATAAGACAATTTTCAAGATTCCAAAAGCCAATAACCATTAAAGAATAAATTTAAATAAGGAACTTGAACTCCTTCTATGGCAATACAACTATGTGTAAAATGAAAATGATCAGGAAAAGCTGGTTTAGTCTAGCAGAGTACACCTGTCCTACAACAGGCAATGAGCGCCCTTGTCCTTACCACTTAACCCTAATTATGTCTCTCTTGTCTTCCTCTTCATTGCACAATAGAGCTCTTGTTATCAGAAAGAGCTGAAAATCTTGGAGATCCATTTATATACTAGGACTCAAAGAGTTTTGCCTGGACCTGCCTCCTAAATTATAGCACACAGAAACCAGTAAAGACTTATGGCTTTATCATCATCCTGTTGTCATTCTCCACTCTGTCTATTGGATTTGACAAAGCCAATAGGATGAGGCCAGCCTAGACAGACTTAAAACCTTTGGCACATATTCCCAGAGGAGTCACTGTTTACAGTTGCATGCCCACTGTCGAGCTAACTATGTCCCATGACCACACAGACAGCAGTGGTTACATTCAAGACACAAAATAAAAAAAGAAAAGTACGTGAATGAGGCAAAGGAATCTGTAAAAACCAACCAACCAAACAAACAACAAAAAAAAACAGGTAGTGGTAGAAGTAGAAAAGGAGAGATAAGAAAGGGTGGGAGTGAGAATAATTAGAATATATCATAAACATGCATACAATTGTAAAAGAAAAAGTTAATTCCTTGAAAAGATGCAGGGATTAAAGAAGGAATAATAAATCTTCTAGAACTTTCTGGGTTGAAAAGGAAACCACACTATTTTGAACAGTTAATGTGTATTTTTAAATAAAATTCTAAGAGAATAAAAACGAAATATCAGTGAAGTGAATCCCCCCTAGGTTTGCCAACCATCCTGCCACAATCTGGCTAGGTGTTTACCACATCCTTCCTACTGTGCACACAAATTGTATTTGCCAAAACATTTGAATACAAAATACAATGTGCCTAGTTCTAAACAATGGAATTTGAGTATAAATGTGTAAGCTATTATTCCTATGACCAAATATATGGCAAGAAGAAACTTGATGGAGGAGAGGCTTTTATTCACTCACTTTTTTTTCTTTTGGCAGTGGGGATACAGTCCATACAAGCAAATAAGGCAAGGTAGGACACAAGGGAGCTGATTTTCTTTTTATTTAGTCCAATACCCCGTCTATGGACTGATACTGCCCATATTCATGCTCAGGGTCTTCCTTGTGAACTAAACTTCTCTTGAAACAACCTCATGGACACACCTAAAAGTGCATTTTCAAGGTAATTCTATAATGACCAACATGACTTTCCAAGTTTTTCTCTTTGTAGTCATTTAGTGGCTGGATGGAGAAGACAGGAGAAGCTTTTCAAAGTCCTAGGGACACCTAATCTACCAGTTAGAAGATGTCAAGGTTAATGAGTCACTTGAGCTTGAGAAAAAAAAACCCATATAATTCATAGAATCATGTTGGACTTTACGTTCAGGGGAGAAATGAGTCAAGCTACTGACATTTGGGGTTATTGGTTATAGTAAGTAACATTAAATACCTTGATGAATAGTCACTCAACCTATAGGTATATTTACAAAACGAGCCCCACTCCAGTGACAATTCAGTCCACCGACATCAGAAAATGTAGCCAGGAGGGGACTGGAGTAAAATCCAGACCCAGCATGAAACCAGAGTCCAAGAATCCTACCAACCAGCTAATTTATGTCTTTTATAGATGTTTGGACCATGGATGATGAATCAGAAATCAAGTGTTCAAACCAGTCTTGTTCTCTAAACACTCCTTATTTCGGTGCATGGTTCTCTACATTGTACACATCCATGACTCAAATCCTGAGCAGAAGGTAGATTTATATCATAGTTCTGAGATTCTCCAACCCCACCCAATAATGAGGCTTCATCTTCAGATTACTTTTATGACTAACATTATGTCTCCATGCATAGAATCACACCTTGAAAAATCTTGTCTGACTCAGACCATATAACAGACATATGGGACTTATTTGGACTAAGCATTTTATGACTAAAAAACACCAATACACAGGCAGATGGCATCCCTCCTCAGTGTATCCTGCTGCCATTTGGAACCTATAAGTTTTATCCATCCTTGAAATTGACCCTCAAATGGTAAGATACTCAGTGAGTTTGGATGTTTTCCTGAAACCATGAAATATCAGTGGCAGTGGGAGACAGAGCTGAATGTCACAAGCTTCAGCCTGAGGTGCTTCCCTGAGGGACATCTACTCAAATGTGGCTGGGATCTTGGCTTATACTGCAGAAAAGAATTTAAGGGTAAGTTAGTATAAGTCTGAGTTGAGATTTGTGAAGATGACAAGTATGGGGGCTAGAGAGATGGCTCAGAGGGTATAAAACTAAGTTAAGATCTACATAAAAAGTCAGGTACAGAGGCACAGACCTGTAAGCTCAGGGTCAAGAGGAAGAGATGGGAGGATGCTGCAAGTACACTGACCAGACAGTTTAACCAATCCGTGAACTGCAGGCTTGCTGAGAAACCCTATCTCAAAAATAACCAACAAAAGAAAGCAACTGACATCAAGTTCTGTCCTCTTCACATGTATTTTCGGTACACATATCGGCACACACAATGCACACACAACTTCATATATGGCACACACACACATACATTACACAAGAAGAAAGATAGGTTGGTGTACATTCAAGGGGTTGGTGCAGTTTTATCAAGAGAGATAGTCAGCTCGCTTAACAAAATCTATATATGATGTGATTTTTTTTGCTTACATTTCCCAAAGGAAATGGCCTTATGCTTTTAACATTAATTTAAACATGTATATATTTGTATGAAGAACGACTACAAAACGTTTAAAGTGACTATAGAACTTGAAAAGGCCTTACAGCAAGCAGAGACTGGGAGCTATTACTGACAAAAAGCGAGGCAGTCACTACACTGGTGCTATTAAAGAGCCCAACTGGAGTATTGCTGGAAGCAAGCAAACCTACCTGCAGGGTCTAGCATGCTCACAGTGTCTCAGGATCAATCAGGGCCCAGATAGATGGACTGATGGCCGTTCACAAGGGCTGCATCAAGCGGTGGGGACCACACTGAGCTGAATCTCCCAGGATGCTCAGATGTTCTCTGCTAGTTGAGTCCTCACTTTGATGCATGAATCAGGTGACCAGATGAGAGGTCAGTGTGGCTGTTGCCATCACAGCTTTAGGTATCTAGGGGAGGGCACTGTGCCCTTTGTCAGTCTAATTCTCAGGCCTGGTCTTATTGATATATCTTTAATGCCTTCTTACGACTTCTTGGAATGCTGCACACATGTGGTACATATACATACACTCAGATACATACACAGTACATAACATAATTAATAATGAAAACCTTCAAAAGAAAATGTTCTCCCATACACACCAGGGAGTAATAGCCTGGCTAGATCCCAGGGGAGGACATTGCAGCCAGCCCTGAGGAGACAAGATGAACTGGGGTCTGATGGAAGGGGAGGAGGTCCTCCCCTGTTGGTGGACTTGGAGGGGGCAGGGAGGAGATGAGGGAGGGTTGGGGAGAGTGTGAGGGAATGAGGGAGGGGGCTACGCCTGGGATGCAAAGTACCTAACCTGTGATTGATATAAAAATAAATAAATTACATTTTAAAAATGCAAATAATGAAAAAAAAGAAAATGAAAAGCAAGCCACAGACTTGGAGAAACTAAAAAAAATGCAAATAATGCATTATACACTTTCATCCTATACAAGTAAAATTTTTAAGGAAGTAATTAAACACAAATTTTAACAGCAAAAAAAAGAAAGAAAAGAAAATGTTCTTTTGTATCTGTAAGCCACTAGTAGGTCAGGTCCTCAAAAGGTAAGAACAAAGAAGCTACTTCGGAAAACAACTTTCAAATGGGATTGTGTTGCCTTCCAACATGCCATCACCGTTTCACTAACACTCAGTTCTAACTGCAACACAGAACACAATTTCATGCATCATTTAAATCAACACATACACACACACCACAGAACCAAGCTTAGGGGCTCACACATGCACAGTAAGTACTCTGTGGAGGTATATTCCTGGTGTACATAGAAGTTACAAATAGGGCGAGATAAGCACCATTTTATGAATAAGAAAACTGGGGTTTAATAAGGATGACCTTTGTCCCTGCATTAAAATGGCAGGGAGATTGATCTAAATCCAGTGAAAATGTTCTTCCCATAAAAATTGTCCTTTTCAATCAATTTAGCAATGTATCAAAGCAGATGTTAAGAATCACAACCAAGCCTTCGGCAGATAATAATAATAAAAATAGGGGAAGTTAATAAGACTTGTGGAGAACAAGAGCTCCACAAAGACCAAACTGAGCAGGGCACAGGGGTCTTCTATGGGACAGTTTCTCCAACCAAGGACCATGTATGGATATGTCCTAGAACCGCCGCTCAGAAGTGGCCCATAGTAGCTCGGTATCCAACTGAAGACCGTAGTAAGGGGAACAGGGACTGTTTCAGACATGAACTCGATGGCTGGCTCTTTGACTCTCCCCCATACACGCCAGGGAGTAATAGCCTGGCTAGATCCCAGGGGAGGACATTGCAGCCAGCCCTGAGGAGACAAGATGAACTGGGGTTGGATGGTAGGGAAGGAGATCCTCCCCTGTAGGTGGACTTGGAGTGGGCGGGGAGGAGATGAGGGAGGGATGGGGAGAGTGGGAGGGAAAGAGGGAGGGGGCTATGCCGGGAATGCAAAGTACCTAACCTATGATTGATATAAAAAAAATAAAAATAAAAATAATTTTAAAAATTGTCCTTTACTTTTTTACAATACTGGAAGGTAATATAAGACTCAAAAATAGTAAACTGTGACTATAACTTTGAATATTCAAATCAATGTTCTAATGCCCATACTCTAGAGAACCAATGATGTGTGGAAATTTATTGTTTAAGAACCTAAATAGGGAGCTCCAATGTGGTTCCTGTTCTCACAGGCACTCCTTGTTAAATCAAAAGCTTTCTTCTATGCCAAGAGAAAGCAGTAAATTAAACCATAAACCCAATCACACTTCTTTCTTTCCAGTCCAGGGGTGCAGATGCTTGGATACAAGATCCCATCAGCAGGCATCAGTGGGCAAGAACTCAGAATCCTTCACACTGCAATCTCATGTGAAGCTGTTGGGGGGAGTCGAATTCAAGGGAGGCTGTGTCTTGCTCCTTGAGAATTGCATCCATATATTTAACTGCTTTTCAGTGATGGCCAGGAAAGAGAAAAAAATAAGATGGGATACATAGCATCATTAACATCACCAACAACAAAATGGTTCAATCCATTGGGGCTGTAATATGTGGCAAGTCTGGATCTGCTTAAAAGAGCTCTACTCTTCCTTCTCCATCAAGAAAAATGGTGCTTACTTAAAGTCCTGGAATTATGGTAACCTGTTGTCTTCAGAGAAGCTTTGAAATGTCCTCAAACAGGCCACCAAATATCTGATTGAAATCTGGGGATGTTCTTTTGTGGCCACTGTATAATACCAAGAAGTCCCCTGTTGAGGCTCTTAGTCTCATCAATAAAAGATTTTAAGAATGGAATCAAACAGATGATCATGGATAATTTTATTGGAGTTTGAAAGAAAAAAGGAAGGGCAAGCAGAAGAAAGTAGGAGATGAGGAGCAAAAAAACATTTTTTAAGACAACAATGGAGGTCAGTTACACAGCAGACAAGCAGACACATGAAAAAGTTACGCTTTTATGAACAATTCAGAAAAACTTGAAGACTTAACAAAGAGGTGTGGCTATGGCCTGTTAAGCTATTGTGCTAAAGGGAAAGAAAAATACTTACCTCAGTAAAGGACTAATTATTCAAGCTATTCTCTTTAGCAAAGCTAAATCCACCTTTCCAGGTGGTTGGTTCATTGGCCAGCCCAACTGGAATGTTAAGTCTCCACCCTAGCCAGAGGTTATATTCTCTACAGCTGTCTCTCTAACACAGCTGCTCTAGGAAACAGTATTCAAGTTTCTCCATATCAAAATGTAGAATGTTATGCTTCCATATGATCTACCAGTTCTAGGGGAATTCATAAAAAAAAGTGGAAACAGGCCCTTAAGGGCATATTTATACCCATGTCCAGAGTAGCATTATTCTTAATTGTCAAAATAAGGAAGTAAAATGTGTCTGTCAATGGGTGAACAGATAGACACACTGGAATACTGTTAATTTTAATTAATTTATTCACTTTACATCCCATCATAGCCCCTTTCCTCCTTTCCCCCCAGTGTCACCTTTCATCTCTCTTCATCCATCTCCCTTTCTCTGTTCCTCGGAAAAAAAGGAGCTTCACCACTACCAACCTACCCCAGCCCATCATGTCACATCAAGATTAAGCTGGTCCCTTTTCCCCTGTGACCTGGTGAGGTAGCCCCACCAGGAGCAAATGATCAATAAGCAGGTAAGAGAATCCATGTCAGAGATAGCTTTGACTATCCTTACTAGGCCCCATGTGCTGCATACAAGATGTGTAGGGATAAAGATAAAGACAGAAGAATGTCCAACCAATGCCTGGCCTAAACTGAGACCCACCTCATGGGAGAGAACCAAACCCTGACACTATTGTTCTGCTTTGTTCACACACAGGAGCCTAGCATAGCTGAGTGGAGAGGCTCCACCCTGCAGCAGATTGAAACAGATGCTAAGACTCACAGTCAAACACTGGGTAAAGCACAGGGAGTCTTGTGGAAAAGGTGGGGGAAGCACAGAAAGACATGGAAGTAACAGGAGCTCCACAAGAGGACTAACAGAACCAACTTACCAGGGCCCAGGGGGGTTGTGGAGACTGAAACACTAACCAAGCACCATGCAAGGACTGGCCCTAGGTGCCCTATCTACACAGAATACTGTTAATTTTAAAAGGAAAGGAATCTTGAGATGCACCATAACATGGGTGAACACTGAAGACATTATGTTGAGTGAAATAATCCAGTTTTAAAAGAGAAAATTACCCTGACTTTCCATATGAATGCAGCCCCGAAGCAATCAATATCACTGACACAGTGGGAGAAGAGGAATTTCTAGGGACAAGAAGGAGGGGCAAGTAGTCACCAAGCTTTATTTTTATAAGATTAAAAAAAATACTCTGGGATTAACAGTGGCTGATGTTACCTTCACTGGGGTGTATCTTGAGGTCTCTCCAGCTTTAGATTTACCCAGTGTCTGAGGCTCCCCAACCAAACTCATCTCATCTTGTCTGCCCCAGTCCACTTCCTTTGTTCCCCCAGAAGAGTTATCCTGGAGAATAAAATCTCCATCAAAGCTTCAGAGAAAAAATTTAGTAGTGAAGGCTCAAAAATTTACATCCTGAACATTTACTCTGCTCTGAAGGGATTGCTTGAATTTCCTTTGGCGTGACAAGAATTAACCAAAATGATAGTGAACAAGATAGGCCCAAAGTGGATTGAACTTGGAAATCAGACATTGAACTCATCTGGACTGAAACAGATACAGAAAGAGGAAGGATAGTAGCCTGTGTCCTCTGTAGAGATCCACAAGGGGACATGAATGAGGACCGACCACCAACCCTGTTCATTTCTATCCTCTTCAGGCAGAGACACATCTGGAGCATAGTGAGGAGTAGCCAGCCAGCCCTGGTCTGTGTACAAGCATAATTAGGACCTTGAAAAGCTGCCCCACTGAGCATCAGCTTCTACTGCAGACCTTTTATTTATTTATTTATTTTTACAATTTATTCATTTTTATATCCCAACTGTGGGCCCCTCCCTCATCTCCTTCTGGTCCCATGCTACCTCCCTCTTTCCCCCTAACTCCTTCCCCTAGTCTACTAAAAGGGGGATTTCCATCCCCCCACCCCCGCCATCTAACCCTAGCTTATCAAGTCTCACCAGGACTGCCTGAATTCTCTTCCTCTATGGCCTAGCCAAAGCACATAAAGTCTTATGGAAGAAGTGGGGCATAGAAGGACCTGGAGGGGACAGGAGCTCCACAAGGACACCAACAACGCTAAAAAATCTGAGCCCAGGGGACCCTGAAGACACTGATGCACCCGACCAAGAACCATGCGTGGGGAAGACCTAGACCCTCTACTCAGATGTAGCCCATAGGCAGCTCAGTCTCCATATGGGTTCTTGAGTAAGGGGAGCAGCAGCTTCCTCCCTAATGAACACAGTTACCTGCTCTTTGATCACTTCTCCCTACTGCAGACCTTTATTCTCTTGTTTCCTTTGGAAGTAAGCTAACAGTGAAGTCATCTCTCCCAGAAAAGAGTCAAGACTGAGCAGTGGATGAAGCGCATTTTTCCTGGCAAAGACACTCAATTTCTCCCACAAATGCAAAAGGCTCCTAAATGTGAGGTCAAGGGGTCTTCTAGAAACAGCAGGACAGGAAACAGCTGCATAGCAGGCTTCATTTTGAGTATCAAAACATAGAGGTTTCTTTCTACCACTGCTTAGACATAGAAGCATGCACTCATTGCATACCGAGACAGTCATGCAAGCACGTAAATATGTGTGGATCAAACATACAGGCTATGCAAAGACATTCACACACCATACTATTAAAAATAAACTTTAAATATAAGCAAACCTGTGTATTACATCCATGTATGAGGCATATTCCTTATTCATTTAAACACAAGATCAAATGTGCTTTTAAGCATGTAGGTTTTGACTGTTACAGTCCTCATCAGCTTTCTGGATTTCCTTTTCATACTTGGAGAAGGAGAAAGTATAAAAAAAATGTAATGCTTTCCATTATTAACACTGGGATCTTAAGAACTGCTTTCACAGGAATGATGACAATTCTCACATGATGATTTGCATTTTTGATGTTGGCATCTGTAGTGGATTTAGTTTAAGTGCCTCCCTGGATAATCTCAGCTTTTTCACTGATGTTACTGATGAACATTTAGGAAGATCTCTGTAATCAATAAAGTTTGTGTAGTGTAAGGAAGAGGTTCTGAATTTCATTAAAGGCAGGACCTAGAGTTTCCTAGCCATTCATGGAGAATGGACCATTCACAGAATAATGGACCCCCACTTTTTATCTTGCCATGCTAGCTGTGGCAATCAGCCTATGCTCACGGTTTGACTGGTAGATGTGACCAGAAAGCATCTTATCACACATGTACAATGCTGTGTCTGTTGCTGCCAGAACCTATGTCCCTAGAGAACAGTTCTCTACTGCCTGTGAGAGCAGAATGATCTAGACCAGTAGTTTTCAACCTTCCTAATGCTGTGACTCTTTAATACTCCTCGTGTTGTGATGAGCCCCAGCCTTAAAATTATTTTTATTGGTACTTCATAACTGTAATTTTGCTACGGTCATGAAATGTAATATAAATATCTGGTAGACAGGATATCCAACATGCTGAGAAATGGTTGTTCAATGCTCCCCCCCAACAAAGGGGTCATGACCTACAGGTTGAGAACCACTGATCTAAACACATTCTTTCATGCCAGGCCATCCTTAGTGACTTGGTAAGACTCATTTGTTGATTTTCCCAGAGAATAACTCCATAGGTACCTCAGATCTACCTCAGATCCAAAACTTCTAGGGGTGTCATCTGGTATTACTAGAAAACACGAGTGTTGCCATCTAAGACCTTTGACTATCTCAAGTTTCACATGGAGGTTCTGGAGACATCATCTGGTATGAGTTAACAGCCATGCCACCACGACTGGCTTTTTAAAAAATATTTCCCTTTGGTGTTGCACTTTCCTTTCCTCTCCCTCTTTTTTCTTGTGGAAAAAGGAGAATCTGCAGTAACTTTTGGCAGAACAATTCCGGCCAATACAGGCCACTGTGGGAATTCAAAAATGACTTGCATTTTCTAAGTGAATGTTTGTTCATCTACAAATCGAGGCTAAATCCATTATCCAGAATTAATTCTAACTCAGATAATACGCATTAACATCATCTCGTCCATTAACAAAAGTAAGGGCAACATTTCGATTATTCTTTCTCAATTTTAAAAGTATTTCATTGGAAAAATCTCTCATAGGGCTTTCCCCCCACCATTAGACGATGTTGTTTTTTTTTTAAACAACAAATTACTACTCTTGATAAAATTAGCAAAAGAAGACTTTGAGTTGATAGAGAGAGGGAAGGTAGAAGGCAAGAGTAGCATGTTCCAAAAACTTTAGAGGAGCTCAGGGAAGTGAAGAACAGGATGACCTCTTTCCTTTGTAGGACCCACATAGCACTTACTAGGTACCAAAGACTGCTTCTACTGAGGTTAGTGTAGCTACTTCCTGAACTGAGGCATTCCCTCCTTCTAGGAGGCTCAGGAAACTAAAGAAACTGGCCAAGTCTTGGAAGCTCAGAAAGTTGTAAGATTAAAAAGGTCTTTTTCCAAAGATTGAAGGAGTCGTCAACAGTGATTGAAAGACACTTAAGTGGAATGTTTACAGATTGGGCAGGGAACTCCAATGATGCAGTTTTCATGAGCTGTCACCTATGTTGGAATGGGCTTTTAGTTACTTCTGTCCCTGTAACCCATCACTCATGCTCCCATAACTAACTCCAATAAATTCACTGGTTCAGCAACCTGTACTTGAGTAGAACTGCCTCTTTAGCCCACCTGTGCGCTGTCTGGTGTGAACAGATACTTGTTTAGGTCTCCCAAGAAAATGTCCTGCAACAAGGATCACTACCGAAGCTATCCAGGATGGAGTTAGAGTAGATTTTTAGACTAAAATTCTCTAGCTAAAACTCTTCTGCCATGGAGAGGTAGCATTTTCAAATCTATTCTGCTATTGATAAAAATATAATTATAAAGAGAAATCAAGACAAGAATAAAATTATAAATAAACAAGTTGTAATCATAAAGCAGTCAAAGGTTTGGGATCACAGGCTAAGATTCTAGGTTTAAAAATCAAAGTGAAATATATGCAACCTTTATTCCAATTTCAGCATAAACTTTTTTTCATTGAGAGTTAGTAATGTCATAAATGATATAGTCTCAGGAAGAGGGGAGTTAGAAAAAATGGCAAAAATATTGAGAATATAATGACTGAAACTTTTTAAAATTTTATTTCACTCCTTTTTAAAATTGATTTCTAATTTATATCTTCACTTTATATCCTATCATAGCTCCTTCCCTTCTTTCTTCCTGGTCTCACCTTCATACCCTTTTCCCACTATCCTCCCTCCCCTTCTCCTCAGAAAAAGGGAGCCATCTCCCCAGAACCTATTGCATTCTATCAAGTCATCCTCATCCACTGAGGCCAGGCAAGGCAGCCCCTTTAGGGGGAAGTGATCAAAAAGCAGTCAACAGAGTTCATGTCACAGACAAACCCAGCTCAACTTACTAGGGAACCCACATGAAGATCAAGCTGCCCATCAGTTACTTGGCCCAACCTGAGTCCCACCTCATGGGAGAGAATCAATTTCTGCTATGCTAACAGACATGAGGCTAATATAATCTTCCTCTGAGAGGTCCCATCCAGCAGCTGATCAAAGCTATGCTGAGACTCACAGTTAAGCATTAAGCAGCACTTGGGGACTCCTATGGGAGAGTGGTGGTGAAGGAGAGCTGAAAGTTATATTTAAAAATAATGGCTACATGGCTTTAACCCACGAGTTCAGAATGTTCGGGAATAATCTCACGAGGAGATAAGTGTGCACTTGCAGCATCAAGGTCAAATTGCTAAAACTCAAAGGAACAAATACTTCTTCAAGGCATCAGCCAAGATAACAAATCTCACAGACAAGCACAGAGCAAAATTAATGATAATTTCTTCTGAGCAAAAATGATGGAAAGCAGAGTTGCTTAGGTAATTTTCTAACCAGGAATTTTTCTTTATACACTTTTTTCAAAACTGTGGTGAAATTAGAATTATTAGAATCATTTCAAATCACAAAATAAGAGCAATAAGGCTTTTTAGAATTCTCAGTAAAATATCTAGGTACACAAACACACACACACACACACACACACACACACACACACACCAAAGGCAGACCACATGTGTTGTGTTCAAAATAAGAAACTGATAAACTAATTGAACCTGTAATTTGAACATTGCTCTAAACATTTGACATGTGTGATATAATTTTACCCTTCAGCACACTTATAAGATAGATACAACTGTAAGTCCTGTTAAAATTAAGGCTATAGGAACATAAAGGCTGACTAGCTCACCAACCTCATGCAGGCAAGAAAGGGTTAGATTAAGGCTTTAATTGGGCACCCCAGGCTTCAGCCTCACCCTCTTACTGACAAGGCTAATGCTTCTGACAGTGCTACTGGGTAAGAGATAGTACAAGTTAGTAATATAGAAATGGAGACATTGAAGAGATTTTTTTCGGTGAATTAGAAAGGATGAATTCTTTAACTTAAGGGAGTGAGGATTAAAGAAAATTAAGAATGCTATGGGCTGTATGGCTATAACCCCTGCTCAGATATAGCCCATGGTAGCTCAGTATCCAAGTGGGTACCCTAGTAAGGGGAACAGGGGCTATTTCTGTCATAAACTCAATGGCTGGCTTTTCCACCCCACCACCCGAGGGAGGAGCAACCTTGCTAGACCCCAGAAGAGGACATTGCAGCCAGCCCTGAAG
Source organism: Pachyuromys duprasi (assembly GCA_028658305.1). Lineage (NCBI taxonomy): Eukaryota > Metazoa > Chordata > Mammalia > Rodentia > Muridae > Pachyuromys > Pachyuromys duprasi. Next base: position 31,512,260 of record CM053752.1, read on the forward strand.
AGACCTGATAGGCTAAAGTCAGATGGAAGGGAGGAAGTCCTCCCCTATTAATAGACTTGGAAAGGGGCAGGGAGGAGATGAGGGAGGGATGGGGAGAGTAGGAGGGAATGTGGGAGGGGGCTGTGACTAGGATGCAAAGTACATAACCTGTAATTAATATAAAAATTAATAAATTAAAAAAAGAATGCTATGGGCATGCAAACAGTGGGAATCTGGCCTACATCAAAGAGAAGGTAATGCCAGGGATGCTGAACTACCATGTGTGATTGTTTAGTTGTACATCACACAACATAAAGCTTTACTGATGGCTTTCCCAGAGGTGTGCAGGCCTGCTCTGCCTTGGACAATCTGCTCTGCACATCACATTTCTTCTCAGATGGGTCAGGAAAAGATAGGGTAGACAGGCAAAAAAAAAAAAAAAAAAGAGGAAATGGTGATTGGGCAGGGGTCGGGTGTGGCTCCTCGCCCTTCTTGTGGAACTGCCTACCATGCTGTATGTCTGGAAAATAACTGAGATCCAGAGCAGCCAAAAAAGATGCTGGAGGAACTAGGCCAAGCTGGGAATCACTAAGGGGGGGGGCGGGGGACATGCTGTTGCAGTACAGATGTAGGGGACCCACTGTGCCCATCGTTTTGCCAACTCCTTGTTTAACCCTAGTGGCTTAAATTCAACTGTGGTGGGGTTATTTACACCATGGAAACCAGCAAACACTGTAAATGGATTTTTTTTTCTCCCTATGGAGTCCACTGTCGGCATTCTCCAACACAGTACCAGCCATTAACAACTCTCCAAACACTCGAGAGCCTAGGGTCAGACCTCTGGACAGAGTGCATTTAAATCTAGCAGAGATTCTTAGCCTCCAGCAAGACCTTGCTAGTCTCTACCCAAAATTTTCTGAGCTACGAGTCATCAATGTCCTCACCTCACACATACTGACTGGCTGAAGGATTCCAGATGGCCCTCCACTCTGTTGGATTAGGATCTGGAGCAGACAGCAAGACTCTCAGCAATTAGAGCTCAGGCCAACTGTGTGGTCAGTGGCCCAGTGACAGGGATCAGAGCCCTTTCAGCATCACTGACCACAGACCTCCCCTGGGTAACAACATCAGCGCCAACCCTGTTCCGCATGTCTAGAGCTGAGCTACACACTTTGCGTGTAGTGACTCAATTTAACGTTCACAAGACATGTGAGAGGCTACAGGTATCACAGAGAGGGTATGTCAACTGACCCATTGCTTTGACATTCAAGCAGGCAGCCTTCCAAATCCATGCTCATTCCCAACACAATGAATGGTCAGAGACAGGAAGCAATGCTTATTTCTATTGCTTTCACAGCAGCAACTGTATTCACACACAGAGCTTCCATGCTTCTGTTTGGTGCATAGCATGTGACATCCATCCCATCATCTCAGCAACTGAAACTGTGTGCTACACAGTGGTTGCTGTGGTATTGTAGTCTGTTTCCTTTAGTAATTAACATCTTGAATTTCTCCTGGGAAAACCCTTTCTATACCTTCAATCCACATCATTTGATGGGGCTCACCTCACTCCTGTTCTCAGTAGTGGGCATTAAGCCAAGGTGGAGGCAATCCACACAGCTTATCTCAGGCCCCAGAGATTGAATCAGGGCTGAGCCCAGGGTAGATCCAGAGCAATGATGGTGAAGCCCAAGACCTGTGTTGATTCTTGAAAGCAAATGTCTCTTCTACCGGGCTTGGATATAGGAGGGGTGGCAAGGTTAGGAGCTATTGGCAGCCTTTTGTGTTGTAGAAAATAGTGTGGAGATTCAACAGTTAAAAACAAATTGCTTTATTATGAGAATTGTATTGTTGGAAGGAAATGAATTCAGAGCATTTTTTAAAATATATTCTTATCTTCAATGTTATTTTCCTAAGAAAAACAATGTCATATATCCCTCCTTAAGTCCTATGTTAGCAAAAAGAAAATGTCTCAGAACACTCTAAAAATGGAGAGGAGACCTAGAGGTGTTATACAGGGAGAGGGAGGCTGCCTACACATGTGAGCATGAATGAATGACCATGTAATGTGTGCTGATTTTAAGTCTCTGAGAGAAGTTATCAAAGAAATTTTAAAATGTATTTGTCAGAGGTCTTTAGAGGCAATAGTGAAATGGTATGCAGACATGTTCAAGAGGAGGCTTTGGTAGACATTGGCTCACACAGCTTTGATGCAAGGCAGTCCCACAGTATGCCAGCTGCCAGCTGCAGGACCAGGAAAGGCAGGAAGGTGGTTCCGTCTGCACTTAAAAGCTGAAAACCAGGAGATCTGATGTACAAAAGTGGGAGAAGACACCAGTTAATCCTTCCTCTACCTTTCACTCTATCCCCCAGTGGACTAGATAATGGCCACCCACATGAGGAAAAAGGCCTTCACAAAATGGTCCCAGTATTTATCCCACAGAATAAAGCGGTAAGATCAAAATAGCAGCCAAACTCCCAGTATGTGCAGCACGAATCTTCATGTTTGATAGAGTCCGATTTTCTCGTTTGCCAGCAGGCTGCTTCTGAAAGCAAAGCCGTGCTAGCAGGAAGAAGGATGAAGAAACATGCTAGCAACTTATTTTGTGCTTCCTGCCTAAGATACATCAACACAATTTACTTTGCATAAGCTGATCTGTTCCTCGTTTTGTCTGAATTCTCTCCAGCTGGTTTTTCTGTTTCAGTTCTATCCCTCATGATGCTGATCGTTCACTTATTAACTGCATGCAACTAAAACCCTTTTAGAAACTAAGCCACCCTTTCTCCTCCTTAAGTCAGGTAAGTCTGAGACTTAATGCTTAGTTAAAAAGAGATAATGCAACAAGACTCTAAGGAGCTGGTCTTGTATTCTTACTTTGGGATTACTCAGGTACATCCTCTCATGACTCTGGGGATCAGGAAGACAGTTCCTAGACCCCAGAGCACTTTTTTGGTTAGCTCTCACTGAGGCTTATGCCCTCTGAGTCCTATAGGATTTATTTATCCTCTGAGGTTCTTTGGGAGTCCTCACTTCTGGTATTCCCCCCCTTTCATTAATGAATCAGGTGGCATAGGACTCTGGGCCCACTATAAAACCAAATTCCTCTGCCGCCGCTGCCCCCACACCCCATCAAACATCAGGTTGGTTCTAAACTCCACTGTGTGGTTTTCAGCCTTAATTTCTCCTTAGGAAACCAATTCTACTTTAAAACAGGAAGAATAACACTCTGACTTAAAACTTGGTGGAGATCCTTTCTTGTGGCTGGTAATCTACTCTGTGATTTCATAATGAGGGAAAGTCTAAGTCAAATTATCACTCACCAAAATCAGGATCCTGGAGGTGCCCTTGTCCCTACTCATCTGTGCACCCTTAGGCTGGCCATAGACTGCAGAGCCTCAGTTTACCCAGGCACAAAGGCCAGGGATAGACAAGCCATTGGACTGACCTGGTTTCCCCACACTCTTTCACTGTGCCCCTTCCCAATCCTGAAAACAAAACAAATAACAAAAACAGATGTTTCTGTCACACAATACACACGTAGAAGACAGAAAACAGTTACGGGAATTGTTTCTCTCTATCCCCCATATGGGACCCAGGAACTGAACTTAGGTCATCTGCCTTGGTAACAAGTACTTCTACCCTCTTAGTCATCTCTCTGGCCTCTTCTAACTTTTTGGACTATCCACCACAATGTCTTACATTTCGTCAAATGTAGCTCAGAATCCACTCATCCACTCTCTGTCCCTCCATTCCCTTACCCTCCCCAGCTTCTGGTCACCAACATTCTTGGCTTCTAAATCAACTGTTTATCAGTCCACAAGTTGGAGATCTTATAGTTCTTGTATTTCTGTGCCTTCCTCATGTCCTTGAGACTTCATAAATAAGAGGATTTCATTCTTTTGTCACAGATGACTAGCATATTGATATGTATATGTACCATAATGTCTATAACCATTCCTCAGTTAAAGGGTTGAAATAGTGTCTTTTGGGGGCTGGACAAGACCACTACACTTGTGAATGCACAGCAAATGTGGTTGCCTATGCAAGATCAAACCAGTTAACATTTAGCATGTAAGATGCAGTTGTTCATGAGCCTCTACTAGCCTAGATGTGCTATCTGGTAAGTTGACCATTTTCAGTGATGATCTCACAGCCATGCATGTATAAGCAGCACACATTGGACCTGATGAGTTATGTACAAAAGCAAAAAGAGGACTTGAAATTGGAAAGGAGGTTGGGGGAGGGTCCTGGGGAGATAGGGATCAGAATAGGGGAGGAGTTGGGGAGAAGAGTAGGGAATGAATATGATCATTACATGGTGTATATGTATAAAAGTCTTAATTAATAAAAAAACCCATATTTTTAAAACTAGTAAGTGTTCCTGAACCTCCTTCATTGCGGAGAGTAAAGCTGACAATTATAGATCCAGATCCTGTGAGCTGGAGCAACATAATTGCTTAATATGTAGGGAATGGCTCAGTGGGAAAGAAAGGAGCTTTTACCCCATCAAATCTATTCAGTGAGCAGAAAGTAGCATTTAACAAAACCCACATTGCAAAGAGCACACCTTGCTCTGCAGACCACCCAAAGTCTTAAACTCACAGCATTGACTAGGCTCATGTATCTGTGGCGACCTGGGCAGACCTGTGAGTCTGGGCTGCATGGAGCAGTATAAACTCAGGGTCTGCCATTGCTGAGAAGTCGGCTGGAATCTGGTGAGGCCACGGTGGGCCTGGCTGAGAACTCTATCCATGTAGATTCTGGCTGGTCTGAATGACAGCTTCACAGCTGCCTAGCACAGCAAACAAGGACACAGGGTTGCTGAGAGGAGAGAAACTTGTGAGTTAGTGAAGTTTAGGGTTGGGGTAAGGAGAAGAGCTGAGAAGACCCAGGATACCAGCATGGACTCTAAAATGTGTAATAGGCACCTGTGATACTGAGAAAGCCTGGAGGTCAGCATGCACTTTGGTATGTTAGTACCTCAGACAGCCATTTGTCCCTTCTGCCAGTGATAAAAGGGCTCTTTGGTAGAGGAGAACAGGCTTCACAAGTTCCTGGGGAATGCTGGCTCTGTCTGACTATCAGAATTTGGGGAAACGGAGTTTCCTTTGGACCTGACAGTAATGGCATCTCCTCACAGCAATAGAACAGTAACTAAGACAGAGGCAATGATATTACAAAAAAAAAAAATCACTGACCAGAAGAAGATAGAAGATCAAAAATATATTAAATGTCATTTAATGTTGCCCAGAAAGCCATGGTCAGAGTTAGAATACAGTCCTGGGTAATATTTAAGACCTGTAGAATATTTAAGTCTTGTAGAATATTTAGAGACCAGCTCACATCATTTATCACGGCACAGCTACGCACCTTATTTCTGTCTTTTAAATAACCTGGCCTGCAGCTTCTGTCAACACTGATTGGACATCTTGTATTTTTGCCTCTCAAAGGTCTCCTTTGTTTTCTTTGATAATAGTGAAAAAACACTCCTGAGACACCATGGCTCTTCCACATTCCCTCCTCTGTTTGACTTGGGAAAGTTGGAGACTCATGGCTACTATTATTAAACTCTCTCTTCTCTGGCTCTATGGTTATAAATATTATCTGATTATTCATAGCAACCAAATCCCTTTTCCAGTTGTTCCCCCTACTGATACACAAATGTCTGCTTGGCATCCCACTGTGATTTCAATAGGAGTATCAAAGCTAATATCAATAAGAGAGGACTGTTCATTTCTCCCCCAACCCAATCTTCTTTCTTAACAGTTTTTCACATTGGTACCTGATACCCACTGCTCAAGTCAAATCAGTGGAAACTATGAAATTATTTCTTGTGTAGACCTCATATACTCAGTCTTCCAACAGGTTTAGTGCTTTGTTCTAAACCGATTTTAAACCTCTGTGTTTCCATCATCTTCGCCTCTGTATCACATTCAAGCCACCTTGTTATCTCAAGTTGTCTTAGTTACTGTTCTATTGCTGTGAAGAGATACCATGACCAAGACAATTCATAAACTTCCTCCAACAAAGCCACACCTCTTAATCCTTCTTAGATGCTGCCATTCAAATGTATGAGCCTGTAGGGGCTATTCTTAACTCAAACTACCACACAAGTGAAGGATGAAATGACTTCTAAATCTAGTTTTTACTCCCACTCTATTCTTTCTTAATCTTTATTTGCCCTGGCAGAGTATTTCAAAGCCCTATTCTCATTCACCCTCCTCCCTGAACTGAGAAGGCCAAAGCTGTGTGCACTAAGCAAGGCACTCTACGTAGGCCATCTACATCTTCATTCAAGGTGATGGGGCCAAGGAAGTGAGACAGCAAACATTACTGAAATGTCAGTCTGTGCTTCCAGTCTGAAAGCTCAGTACATTATTGGTCTAACAGTTCTGACTGGGCCAAGGAATGGCAGTGGAGCAAGCTGCAGACATTCAGTAGCATTTGTATTCCTAGATACTCCTCTCATCCTACTGACTTGGAATTGGGAGGATCAGTCATTTTTACTAAAGCATATTTACTAGAGAAACCTTTAGAACCTGGGAAAAATATCCAAACTCTGGATGTTACATCTCCAGGCCCATCCATGCTGCCCTCTCTTCCCAGCTCTCCCACACTGGTCCACTTTTAGATTCTCATGCCTAGATCTGTCCTGCTTGCTGGCCTGGATACGAGGGGCTTCTTCTACAGGAAAGCTAGAGTCCTTTGTTATGAATTGGCTCCCTCCCTTTTCTCAGTCAGATTTTGTTCTCACTTCTGTTACAAGAACTCAATTGATTGACCACCATCCATCCCAGATGTCTGCAGAAGTAAGTCTTCCTTTTTCTTATGCAGTCCTTCCTAATGGTGGCCTATGCAAATAATGTTCTTTGGTTGTTTTTTTAAGCAATACACACTAAATGTATTGCCCTACAAGTTGCTTTTTTAGCTTAACAAGAACATCCTTGATATCATTTCATATTCCCAACAGTGTGTCTATCACTTGCTTGACCACTTTGTAAACCTGTAGCCTATTTGCTTGCAAACTGCCTTACTTTATTTAATAGTTATGAAGGGCCGTTCTTCAGGATTTTCTGTTGACTGATAGATGTTGGCATTTGTTTCATTCTTTGGCTAGTTTCTTGATAAAGCAAACAGTGTCAAATACAGTGGATTTATATATGTGCCATTACATTTTGGAGGAAATTATCTAGGATCAAACTTCTGGATCAAAATGAATGTGTCAAGTTTGGACAGGTGTTGCTGGAATGCACACTAGAGAAGTTATCTGTGGCTGGCCCTCTTTGAGCCTTGCCTGCTTTGATCTCCTGCTGAGCAGCTTTCCTTATACAGGATTGCTTACTGGTGGTTTCTCTCCCACACCCAGTAAGTGGGTTTGGAATAAATGCATAAACCAAAGCACACAATGAGAAGAGATTTGGCATCCAAATGACATCATTTCCCATTCTGCATGTGTCACAACAGTGTGGCCTTGAGTAAATGACTGAATCACTTTGAGCTCTGATTCTGCATCTGTCCTAAAGGATGCTGATGACCCCTACAGTGAAAATTGACTCTCGGGACTTGATGGAATCATAGTTTTGTCAAGATCCATACAGTGTAGATAGCCCCAAACCATGTGCAGTTATTGAGATGGCAGCTAAAGTGAAGCCTTGGCCAGTCAGAGGTAAATGCTAAATCAACCCATATTTAACCTCAGAGACGCTATATGTTGAACTCCATAAACTTGCAATTAAAGCCTCAAAGACCACAAGGACAATTTGGCAAGGTTTCTACCCATGAATGCTTACTGAAGAGAAGGCCCATTTACCAGGAAATAATCCCCCAAAAGAAGCAGATGTCTGGGTTCCAGGCTTAAAGCAGGCTTATTGCAGAAATCAAGCTTGCTCTATCTATCCCCTGGACACCAACGACCAGGACTAATTTTTAGTAGAATTTTTAAAGGCGTTTAAAGCAACTGCTGATGGAGAAATGAGTCTTGGCAGGAGAGATATGTCCCAGGAAGGGTCAGGAGAAAAGTCTTTCCCCAGCATAAAAAAAAAGGCCTAATAGGTCCCATGAGAACTAGCCAGAACCAGTTGTAATTAGGACCTGCTGACCATCACATGCAATGTCTGATGGAAGCTGCACACTGAGAAGTTGAGTGGCTTATTGAGAATAAGGGCTGGCTAGCTTCCAGAATTCTCCAGCCTTGAGGCCGCCCTGCTGTCTCTGTTTTACATTGTGATTGACCACTGAACTGCTACCCAAATCGATATGCCCTGCCCAGACCGCAGCCTGACGGAACAATTGCGTGCACTGCTCTCAGGATGCTGGGCCAGGAGTTTGTAATTGACAGAGGACTCATTATGGGAAGACAGAGCCCCAGAGGAGCTCAAAACTGGTACCACCATAGCACCAGAGCCCAGGTCAAATAACCAGGAACATATAAGCCAAGAAGAATGTGTCACCAATGCAGAGGAAAATGGACTTCTACAAGTAGTCCAACCCTAAGCCTGAGAACTTGCTGCTGAAACTCGGCTCTGCATACTCTGCAAGTGACTTTGGGAGGAGCGCTACTGATTTTCCCGTGTGCCTCAGTTTTACCATCTGCACACTGGAGGTGAGAATAAACACTATTTGAGGAATAGGTTAGTAACTTGTCTCATTGCTAGGACAAAATACCTAAAAACACAATTTTCAGAAAGAGGGTTTATTTTGGCTCACAATGTGAAGGGTACAGTCCATTGTGGTGGTGAAAGCACCATAGTAGGAAGATGAGGCAGCTGGTCACCTTGCATCTGCTGTCAGGAAGCAGAGAAAGAGAAATACTGGTCTTCAGCCAACTTTCTCTTTCCTATCCAGTCTAGGACCCCAGTTTATAGGGTTAGAGCAGGTCTTCCCACTTCAATTAATCTAGTCAAGAAATTCCCTCATAGGCATACCCAGAGGTTTGTCTCCTTGATAACTTGTGTCTGAGATCTTGTGTTTGATATTAGCCATCAAAAGGAATAATGTGTGGATGAATGATACTGAAAATCATCATGATAACGGAGGGTCTATTTCAGTTTCTAGGTGATAGGATCCATGCTATGACGGTGAAAAGCTTGTGAACTAATTAAGCTAATCACTCAGTTTTCAAAGCCCAGCTGTGTCATTATTGTCCTCACCTAACACGTAAGGAGAACAAGGACTAGAGATTCTAAGACACCACTCCCAGCAGGTTACAGACATACATAGCTAGAAGGTACAAAAACAATCGGGGGACTCAGTATTCTACCTCCAGAGTTTACCCCTGTGAGCACATGACAGGTTTTTTTTAATTTATTTATTTTTATATCAATCACAGGTTAGGTACTTTGCATCCTAGGCATAGCCCCCTCCCTCATTCCCTCCCACCCTCCCCATCCCTCCCTCATAATAGTCCAGGAAGTATTAAAAGGAGAAAGGCTCAGGCACGCCTGGCAGGAAGGATGGTGGTAATGCATAAATGGGTTCCTTCTTCCTCTCACTGGCTGCCATATACATCTAGGGCAAACTTTAATTCTAGACAAACTTTAATCTACAAGGCAAGTGTGTATCAACCCCACAGCTTGAGAGGGTAAAGCTCTTCCACCTTCCCCTGTCAAAATTTTAGAAGCTCAGGAATCCTATAAATGGTCAAGTTCTCTACTTCCCATGTGAGCACCAGTGTAAGTGAACATCAGTGCCCAAGCCTATATCTGTTGATCACCTAATATATGCAGTGTATTCCTTACCATTGTGTTCTGGCCTGACAATGACTTTCAGAGACAGATTTGAGTCATCCTTTGTACATATGTGCTAACTAAATTCGTGCAAATAAAATGACTTGCCCAAGGTGAGAAACACAAGTTCCTGATCTACAAATGTATCACAAAACTCTTTGATATGAATCTGGCTCCAGACATAATCTGTACATAATGATGACTGATTGTATCTCCAGAACTTATGGAAATCATCCTGGGAAAGCCAGATACCTCTACGATGAGTGGGAACTACCACATTCGGCTGCTCCAGACCCTGCCAGATTCCAGCTGCTGAGGTGGCATAAGAGCATTGCTCAGGGCCTGTCTCTAAGTCTCCTACAGGAACCATTGAAGTTATCCCTGAATGCACCAGAATCTTCCATCCTCTGTGATGTTTGCAGGTGTCTATCCATCCTTGATCTTCTCTTCCTTCAAGATTGCCTCAGGCAGAGCCAGGAGCTCCTATTCTCTGCCTCAAGCACAACTTGTCCTTCTACTCCATATGAGGTGCCCCACATGGCATCATGGTTATGTTGGTTCGTTGTTCTACATGGTATTGTAGTTATGTTGATGGGTTGCATTTTTAACTTCTCCAGCGGCCCTGGGTTTACTGGGAACCTGGGGATGGTTTATCTCTCACTCAAGTTTACATCTTCTATAACTAAGCAGCACCTGGAGATAGGATTATCTCAATCTAGTGTAGCTTCATGGAAAGAAATTACTAGATCCTAAGTTGATCAAAATCTCAGATTCCTTGATCTTGGTGATAGAAAAGTTAGAGGAAAAACAAAGGAATAGAAAGAGGGATGGAGCTCTCATTAACATGCACTGTATTACTCAGAGCAGTTGCAAGTCAATGAATTGACTGGTATAGGCTTGGAGTACTAAGTTGAGCACTGTCTATCTGTCATCAATCATAATCACCCTTATATAGAAGTAGAGTCCTGGGGAGGGACTAAGGAATGGCAGAAGGTGACTGCTTAGAAGATTTCCTAGGATCTTTTCTCTCAACTTCACTACAATCTTGAGCCATATCCATTACCTGAGTACCAGAGTCTGCCAATATTTGTTTTATATATAAAGTTTTACTGAACACTGCCATGATCATTCTGTGTAATATCTGTCACCTCTAGCATTGCAAGGGCTGAGGTAAATAAGGCTATATAGGTGTGCAATGTTCACTATCTGGCCCTTGATAGGGTATCTTTGTCCACATTGCCACCTTAAGAACCCAAACAACTGCTGCTCAGATTTACCACATCACTTCAGCTCTTGGAGTATTTTCTTTTTGCTTGAGCTAGTCATGAGCTTTCTAGTAAGGCCACCCTTTGCCTTAACCACCAAAACTGGAGTCTGTTTGTATTGCAAACGATCCAGATAGCTTTAAAATGCATAGATCCTTCCATACCCCACACCATGCACCCACATATACACATATGAGTATATTTCACCACACCTGCCCTAGAGAGGCCCCAGTTTCCAAGCACTGGACTCTAATGAGGAACAGAAAATGAGCCACTGGGCTTGATCCTTGAGGCCTGAATTCCCAGAAGAAAACTACACAAACAGCTTCATGTCAAAACATCATGTGCCAAATAGTTCAGTTATCTCTGAACCCAGAATTAATTGGAATTCCTGACGCTCTCGCAGCCTTCTCTTGCCTCTGTCACAGCCACCAGCCTGTACACAGCAACAGGGTCAGAAGTGAGTCCAGGCTTCCAGTACTATCTCTGTAAAGACTCAGCTTAAACAGTAAGTTACAATTTCCTGGCTTCCCTCACACATCCCAGGCTCAGGCCTGAATGTTCCTGGTAGGCCAATTCTTCCAGATTAGATGGCTCTGAGGGGAAAGAGTTCTCACAGAGAACAGTGGGACTTATTTCAGAGACCTCAGTGTGCACAGGCTGTGATAACCCACAGAGCTGGCAGCATCAGCCTTGTGGGGAAGCAAGACTCCTTAGACAGCACCCCTGGGAAACTGAGTAGTCCATGCATTGTGTGCAGAGTGTAGCCCTGGGATTCAGGACACAACTGCTGCCTCAGTCATCCACCCAGGGCTGGTGTGATCCAGGCTCAGCAGTTCTAAAGTAGCATAGGGCTGGGAGTCATTGCAGTTGGTTAGAGACAGGACTGCAAAAAATGGACACTGAGGGGCTGGAGAGATGGCTCAGAGGTTAAGAGCACTGCCTGCTTTTCCAGAGGTCCTGAGTTCAATTCCCAGCAACCACATGGTGGCTCACAACCATCTATAATGAGATCTAGTGTCTTCTTCTGGCATGTGGTATATATGCATATAGAACATTGTATACATATTAAATAAAAAAGATAAAAAAGAAAAAAGAAATGGACACTGAGAAATGAAATGTCAGGAGAACCAGGCTGGGGATATCCCAGGGCTCGGGAGGCAGAGCTATTGTGATTTGAAGGTGAAATATACCCTTCATGTTTTTTTAATTAAATTTTTATTTTTTATATTAATTACAGCTTATTTACTTTGTATCCCAGCTGTAGCCCCCTCCCTCATTCCCTACCAATCCCACCTTTCCTCCCTCATCTCCTCCCTGCCCCTCTCTAAGTCCACTGTAGAGGAGGTCCTCCTCTACTTCCATCTGACCCTAGGTTATCAGGTCTCATCAGGACTGGCTGCAATGCCCTCCTCTGTGGCCTAGCTAGGCTGCTCCTCCTTCAGGGGTGGGGGAGGTAAAGGAGCCAGCCACTGAGTTCATATCAGAGACAGTCCCTTTTCACCTTACTAGGGAACCCACTTGGATACTGAGCTGCCATGGGCTACATCTGAGCAGGGGTTCTAAGTTATATCTATACATGGTTCTTGGTTGAAGAATTAGTCTCAGAAAAGACCCCTGTGCCCAGATATATTTGGTGAAAAGCTTCTGTAAAGCAAGACACTGTCATCAGAACAAAACGACAGCCCACAGACTGGGACAGGATCTTCACCAAGCCTATATCTGACAGAGAACTAATATCCAGAATGTATAAAGAACTAAAGAAATTAAAAGGCAACAAATCAAGTAATCCAATTTTAAAAAATGGGGTACGGAGCTAAACAGAAAATTCTCTGTAGAGGAACATAGAATGGCAGAGAAACGCCCAAAGAAATGCTCAATGTCCTTAGCCATCAGGGTGATTATACAAATCAAAACGACCCTGAGATTTCACTTTACACCCATCAAAATGGCTAAGATAAAAAACTCAGTGACAACACATGCTGGAGAGGTTGTGGAGAAAGGGGAACTGTCCTCCATTGCTGGTGGGAATGAAAACTTGTACAACCACTTTGGAAATCAATCTGGCGCTTTCTCAGACAACTAGGAATAGTGCTTTCTCAAGATCCGGTTATACCACTCCTAGGCATAGATCCAAAATATGCTCAAGTACCCCTTCATGTTTATGTGTGTGGACACATGGTCCTCAGCTCGCAGTGCAGTTCAGAAGATTGTGTGGAGCTTTGCTGGAGAAGTAGGTCATTCAGGACAAAGCATAGTGCTTTATAGAGAGATCCCGCTTCCTGTTCACTCTGTTTCTTGACTACAGATGCTATATGACCCACCTGCCTCCTTTTCCTGTTGTCATGTCACTCACACCATGATGGGATGATCACCTTAAACTACAAGCCAAATAAACATTTTCTCCTGTAAACAGTCTCTTGATGGGAACTTGCCCATAGCAATGAGACAAGTAGCTAATACACAACTCAAGTAAGAACCATTGCTGACACCTGTGTGATATTAAGTTTTTTTGCTTGTGGCCAACTGGGTGGCTATAGGAGGTCACAGAAAGTGATGAGTGTGGCCAATACAAAGTTGCAAACTCGGTGAAAATATAATGAAGCATCTTCCTTCCTTCTTTCCTTTCTCCCTTTCTCCCTCTCTCCCTCCATCTCTCCCTCCCTTCCTTCCTCTCTCCCTCCTGCCCTCTCTCCATCCCTCCATTCCTTTCTTCCTTTCCTCCTCCGCTTCCTCCTTCTTTTTCTTGTTGGAAGCTCAAAGCTCAGTTCTACCATTTCTTTATGATCCCATGCCAAAACTGGCATAACTCACCGTAAGTGGCTGTTGATGCACAAGAGCATCTCATGTAATTTTTATAGAAAGCCATGAAGATATGGGGCTTCTCATTGTAAAAGAAGAAATATGACTAGGATGGTTACTAGGTCCTGCTAATAAGCAGCCCAGTCCAGATTCAGAAGAAAACGATTCAGGTCGTAGCCCTCCTTTAGAAAATGTGGCTCTTCTGAATGGTGCTACCCAGTTGCACCTCAAAACAGATGCCAAGACTTACAGCTAAACCTTAGGTGATGCATAGGGTGTCTTGTGGGAAAATGGGAGGAAAAAGAAGAAGACCTAGATGTGACAGGAACTCCACAAGAAGACCAACAGAGCCAACTAACCAGGGCCCAGAGGGGCTTGCTAAGACTGAAGCATCAACTAAGGACCATTCTCAAACTGGATGTAGGCTCCCTACAAAGATGTAGCAAATGGGCAGCTCAGGCTTCATCTGGGTCCTTTAGTAAAGGAAGTGGGGACTGCATCAGACAGGGACTCACGTGCCAGCTTTTTGATAACTTTCCCCTGGTGGCACTGCCTTGCCAGGCCACAGGGGAAACGGACATGCTCAATCCTGATGCAACTTGATGAGCTGGGTGGGAAAGGGAGCTTCCCTTTTCTGAGAAAAACAGGAGGGGGAGAAAGAGGGAGGGTGGGGTCGGGAGGGGAGGAGGGATGGGGCTGCGAGGATGTCATGTTTATAATAAAAAATAAGTAAAAGAAAAGAAAATGTGCCTCTTCAATTTTAAGATGCTAACTATACATATATACTATATAAAACTACTAAATATAACTATATTAATGTATGTTTATATGAATATTCTGATATATTCACACATATCATGAATATATTAATATGAATATATTGTTTATATATATATATGAAAAATGGACTAAAAGAAAATGAGATTTTAAAAATTTACCCTTAAGATCCCAGAGAGTGAAATTGAGACTAAAGTTCATATCTTCTGCCCTATGATCCACTCAGCACATGACGGTGGATACCCCCAACTAGGAACTTTCCAGAGCAGCCTCCTCTAGCTGTGGGTAGAGTGCTCTCTGTGGCTCACACCTGTGTCGTCTGACTCACCCATGACTGCTACCTCTAGCCTCGGCTTTCAGAAGCATGAAGAAAGACTGCATGGCTCCAAGTAGGCCCCCAGGGAAGAGCTACAGATCCCAGAATGACATCATCTCCCTTCCCTGACCAAGGGAAGAGTCTAGAACCAGTACTCCAACACCTGAAGGTCTGTGGGCAGAGCAGAATGTAAGATAGTGTTAAAAACATTTGTGAATGAATGAATGAATGAATGAACAGCGAAGGAGAGCATGAGTGAGTGTGCCAAGTCCCCAGACCCTGAGAAGTGTGTTCTCCTGCACACATATATTGTGGAAGCACCAAGAATGGTGTAATTTGCAGTCCTAAAGACAAGGGAAGTCTCTTAGGACAAGGGTTTGTTCAGACACAAGTTTGTATCTGGCCCTTTAAGAACATTCATGCTTGGTGGGAAAACTTAGAAGCAGGGTTGTGACCCCAGGAGACTACCCTCAAAGGGCTTGTTATCAAGTGGATATTTAGGGCTTCGGGTTGTTTTAATGTAGTCAGTCCATCAACACTCAAGGACTTAAAACTTGCTAGAAGCCAGACACTAAGAGCACCAAGAAGAGGGAGGCGGCCCCTCCTTTATTAAAGTCTACAGAGACGGAGACACAAGCTGACAACTTTAATAGAGTGCTTCAGAAGGGAAAATTACAGGATGCCATGGGAACCTGAAGAAGGGATCCTGGAAGGAGATAGTCTCAGGGGGGTTGGGACACATTTCTGAGACCAAGTGAGAACATCTGGAGATGAACAATGCATTTAAATGCATGGAGACTCACAGAAAGACAGGATCTATGCATTTATCCATACACCTGCCCACCTACCACCCAAGCATCATCACCCCCCTACCCATCTGGGGAGAAAATGTTCAGATCGCCCACCCACTAAAATGATCACAAGGCAATGCAGGCCCTTTGACTCCTCTTCTGTCAGCTTGGCCCGTTCACTGCTGTCCCTGCTGGTGTTCTTACTCCTGTGGTTCTCACCCACCCTTCATGCAGCTGTCACGGTGAGCTGTCAGGGAGGCTAACTTAAATACAGCACTCCTGTTCTTCCCCTCCCTTCAACAGTTCCCTTGCACCCTTGGGAGAGATGACTCACAGGGCCCTGATACTCAGCAGTACCGCTCTCATCCTGGGGCCATCTCTTCCTTGTCATCTTGCTCTATCCCTGCATCTACTCCTGCCCTGCCTTGCTCTCACCTGGCTCCAGATCCCCTTGCTGCCAGTGTCTCACTCCCACTTTTAGCTTCACCCACTGCTTGACAGGTAGGCAGAACACCCAGGAATCTGAATGTGGACTCTCCTGTGTCCATATATCTGTAATTTAATTATTCTCCAAAGCCTCTTCACTTGGCTTTCCCCACCCCCCCCCCAAAGTAAGCGTGGCCCTAGCAGGGGTTGTAAAGTTCTTAGGTCCCTTCCTAATCCCTACCATCTACAGGTAAATGGGAGGCTTCTATGCTTTGCGTTTTCTTACATCTTTTCACCTTTATATTTTAAATTTGGCAAAGCACACAGAGGGCAGCATTTGCCGGTTTAGCACTGCTCCTTTATTGCTTTGGGGCAGGGTCTTAGCTTCCTTGGCTGGCCCCCAACTAACAATGTAGCTGAGGATGCCCTTGAACTTCTGATCCTCTGTCTATCTGTTTTCTGAGTGCTGGAGTTGCAAGCATGCACCACGATATACCATTTGTGTGGTTCTAGGGACTGAATCCAGGGCTTTCTGAATACTAGGCAAGCACTCTTCCAACTGAGCCACATCCCCAACACCACTTCATTCCATCTCAAGTGCTCAGTTCAGCAGCATCAATACTGTCCAGTTGTCTGCAAAACTTTACATCTTCCCTAGACGTCAGTACCCCTTTTAGCAATAAGTCCCCAAGTTCATGGTAGCCCTCCTCCTACACTTTACCTTCAAATTGAATGACACACCTGGGAGGCTCAGACACACTTGCTCTCACTTTCCTCCCACCAAAGTTGAATTGCGTCTCTTTAGACATGTGGATAAAATATTTGCATGTCTGAGATCTCCCTTATTTGTTTATTTTAGTACTTTGGAATTTACAAAGAAGATTGACACATGATTTATCACTTGACTCTCAAGTGACTTCAAAGAGTAAAGTTTTGGCAAAGTGTCCATTATTTAAAATGCTTGGGTCCAGAGGAATTTTTGGACATTGAACTTAAAAGTACCTGCCTATACACAGACATGTCTTAGAAAAAGGACCCAAGTCTAAACTCAGGCCTCTGGTGTGTCAAGTTCACTTTATCTCCATAAGCTATGGGTAACTATGTATAGTAATTTTAGTGTGTTTTCTTTTTCTTTTTTTTTCCCCCATGACTAGTCTGCTGAGGTGCAGAATTACCATTTGTTTTAGCACCTCATGCTCAGAAAGTTTCAAGTTTGGTGGCATTTCAGAAAGTTTCAGTTTGGTGGCATTTCACAAAGCTTGAAGGTTGATGGCATTTCTAAAAGTTTCAAGGTTGGTGGCATTTCACAAAGTTTCGAGGTTGGCGGCATTTCAGAATCCAGAGTCTTTGATGAAGAATGTTCACGTTAAAATTTTGCCCCATTTTGCAAAACACAATACGAAAAGGCTGCCTCGAGAGCCTAGGGTCAATAATGTCTACTCATGAACCTACCTATCTCTCTAGCCTTCCCTTTAGCCAAAAGACTCAGGTCTCCTCACAGGCTACCTTCTCTCACTGTAACCAGACATAGCAATGTGAGCTTCTGAATGGATTCCTGGAGCTCAGGAAAAGGAAGAAACAGGAAAGTCCAAGCAGGGTGTGTGATTGGAAAGAGCTCTGGGCAGCCCTGAACTTCCAAAGGAGGATAAATAATATCCATTTGCTACTGAATGCATCCTAGACAGAATTCTAAACACTTTCAAGGTACCAGCTGCAATGCAGACTGTAAATGAAGGAGCTGAGGAGCAGAGAGTGGGAAGAAGGAAGCAAGGGGCTTTTTCATGAGCAGAGATCTGGAAGCAGGAAGGGAAGACACAAGCCCAGGCCACCTTCTAAGTCAGGATTTCTAACTGCTGTGCTGTTCTGCACATTGCTAAGATCGGGGTCAAGAAGGGAAGAAGGAAGAAGGGAGAGAGGAAGGGATAGCATGATACTAGTGGAAACCCAAGATCTGTCTGTGCTCAGCCAAGCACCATTAGAAGCAGATTTTTCCACTGGTAGTATAAAGACCCTCCACTCTCTAAGAAGTCACTACTATGGCTGAGATCACAACCCATCCAGATTGCTCACTGTTAATCCCTAGGCAATAGGGGGCCCATTTTGGTTACTATCATTGTGGACTAACTAATTCCACTAAACCAAGAGAAAGAAATTGTTCCAGTGTCATAATTGAGGATCACAACCTTTTAGAAGATATTGTGATTTGTAGTCCGTGCAATCACTTACAGTCCACCATTAATATATGTTTAGTGACTATCTGCTATGTCTTAGGAAATGTGCTAATTGCTTAGGTAAAGTTTTTTTTTAAGAGAGAACAAAAATAAAACAAGTGCCCAAGGACAGTTACCCACCTAGTTCTCAGCATGATCCAGCCACAGCAAAATGAAGTCTCAGAGGTCCTTTAAATTTTAATTTTCAATCAGTTTCGAGGATCCAAGATGGCTGCCACGAAAGGACACTGTGTCTGAGGAGTAGGACAGCAGAAACAAAGCAGCGACCAGGAGACTGAACTCTGGGAACTAAAACACCAGCATTTGTGATTGCCAGGTGAGCGGAACTCCTAAGGTGAGAAAATCAAGTGGGAAAACCCTAGGGACACCCAGTTATTCCCTGGAAAAACTTGCGGGTGACCAGCTACGCACAGCTCTGATCTGACCGAGCAGCCGCACTGGGCGCCCGCAGCCGCCATAATAGACTGGATCACACAGTCTCCTGAGCAGTCTGAGGAGGAACCGGGTACCGTTTTCACTGACCTGCACACTGCGGGCACACACTACCCAGATTCGCCAGCAAAAACTTTAGTCCCTGTGTGAGTCCACGGGCAAGTCTGGGAAGGACCCGGCTTCTGCTTCAACCCACGGCCATACGAGAGGCACACACCCATTGCCTCTCCCTGAACCATCTCAGAATGAGAGGGACAGGGGAACGTTTTGACCAGACTGCACACTGAGGGTGCACACTGCTCGGAACCACCAGCAAAAACCTCAGTCCATGTGTGTGTGTGTCCACTGGCCAGACAGAGAAGGCCTCGGGCACCATTTCAGACAGACACTTGGCAATGCCTGCAACCAACCCAAAACCACTCTTTGTGCCCCAAATATCATCTCAGACTGTGGTGCACAGCCCCTGGTCCAGAAGGGGGCACCAAATCTCCAGTCCAGGGGAGAGCCCTTAGCAGCAAGCCCAGGGTGGAGCGCACAACCCCCAGCTGACATCTCAAACAAGGACACTCAGACTCTAGCACAGAGTGAGGAGTAAAGACTCCAGACCAGAGGGGTGACCAGCCTGCAGTGCTCACAGCTTCTAGCACAGAGCACGAAGCCAGGCACACAGAGCCCACAACAGAGTTCAACTGAGACAACAACACACACTAACAAACCACTGGAAATCCCTGATCTTCTTGAAGAATACTCCTGACACAAGAGATGGACAGTTTCAGACTGAAGTTCAGCCTTAAAGCACAAACAGCTCCTTGATTATATATAAACAAATGCCCAGAAATCGGCGAAAGAACTCACCCAACAAAAATCAGGACACCATGACCCCACCAGAAACACAGAAAGCAGGGGAGATTTTAATTCAGCGGAGACACAGGAAAATTATATTAAAGCTTTGAT
>CM053752.1:31532458-31561709 GCA_028658305.1 Pachyuromys duprasi
ATGAACTTGATGGCTGACTCTTTGACCCTCCCCCATACAAGCTGGGGAGTGACAGACTGGCTAGATCCCAGGGGAGGACATTGCAGCCAGCCCTGAAGAGACAGGATGAGCTGGGTTTGGATGGAAGGGGAGGAGGTCCTCCCCTTTTGGTGGATTTGGAGGGGGCGGGGAGGAGGGAGATGAGGGAGGGAGATGGAGTGTGGGAGGGAATAAAGGAGGGGGGCTACGCCTTGGATTCAAAGTATCTAACCTGTGATTGATATAAAAATAAATAAATTTATAAAAATGAAAAACAAAAAAAAGAAAAAAAATTAATTTTCTAGAAGCCACATTTAAAAGGAATAGGGAATCAACTTTAATAATGACTTAGACATAATATAGCTAATACATTGTCATTTATATAGGCAATTATTAGAGAAACTGTCTATGAAATATTTTGCATCCCAATCCTTGCAATCCCTTTATTTTGGATACATGGGATGCACTGCAGTTTGTGCTAACAACATTCAAGCACTCAATAGCTCCTTGGGCATTGTGGTTACTGTGTCTCAATAGGAGTCTAAATGGAAGAAAATACATGCTAATAGTGATATTGCTAATCGCATTGTCTTAAAAGAAAGAGAAAAAAAGCATCACGGGATTGATGGATCAGCATTTCCTCGGGAATCTATAGATGCAGGCTGTCCTTTTAGCTATTTCTGTAACAAGCCAGGTGAATCCATGGAAATTGATTTGCTTTCTTATTTCTTCATGATCTTGTCTGTAAAATAGATAGGACTTGCCAGATCTGCTACCAGCAGAGATACCCAAAAATTTAACTATAATATTTAAGGCCTAAGGCAGGGGGCAGGAGGAGGCAAAAATATAAATGGAAATTGGAAGGCTGATTTTTAGTATGTGAGAGGAAAAATCATCTTTGATTCTCACCTTGAAAATATCAAATGACCTCCAGGTAGACTAAACCATTAACTATGAGAAATTAAAAATAAAAGTATGTACTATACTGGACTTCTATGTGATCAAGTCTCTGTAACAAGAAGAAACATCAAGATTTCCAAGGTGTCAGAAGAAATCTCAAATGAAACGACCAAGAGATATGATAAAAATGCCTCCTTACCAAAATAAGTCCTCAACCCTAATTTTTTGAAAAACAAACAAAAAAATTTAAGAAAAGTTATTGCAACCAAACCTACCACTGATTAAATTTCTTCACTCTATAATAAGAAGAAAAGTTTATTGAGACCACAAGACAGAAATAATCCAAGAAAGGAAGATATTTCGAAAATGTCCAGACTCACCCCAAATTCCTAATGCACAACAATGCTCAAATAATCAGAATCCTACTGTCACAAGGCTGTCAGGACCTGTAAGATCTAGGAGGAGTGTGAACACATCAAAGGGAACTTACCCCCCTTATGAGCCCTCATCACTATCATTTAAAACCAGCCTTCTTTGGTGATAGAGGCAGGTACACTGTGTAATCCATGGAGCACCAGCAAACATATGAGACCTTTAATACATCATGGCTAGAAGGTTCTGGCTGGCCAAGCAGCTGTTGCCTGATGTGTCATCATTAATCTCTTGCTCCGTTCAGCCAACATAACTCTTTATTGCATTCCTTTCATGTTGGGTACAGGAGTCTAGATTAATGAAAACAAACATCTCCCTGGAAATGCTCTGAGACTAACAAAAGAAGTCAACCATGAGAGCATGGTTGTGATAGACATTTGCCTAGTTAGGACATGGAGGAAGAATAAAATACATCTTCTCTGTGTATTCTTCAAAATTCATATGCCCCTAATGATGGAAGTCCTTGCATTACTACTTGAATGTCCTCACAAAACATGTGTTGGGAATTTGGCTAGATGCTGAAGTGGCCCTAACATGGAACCACAGACACAAATCACCAAAACAAAAAGAGGTGCATTGTCGAAATAAACCAAAAATGATATGGTAAACCCTATGAAACATAAAGATATGACTCACTAGCCCATCATGCAGACACTTGCTACAATGTCTCACAGCTATGACAAATAATATTTACATAAAACCATAGAAAGTGCATATAGATCTCAGCTAATTAGAGACAGCTCACGAACATCTCATTCAAATAAAAGTTTTATGTGTGTTTATGCAGCATATCTGAACACAAAATGGGTACTTAGATTTTATGCCTCTGAGTTAACATGGGTGATTAATATTGCCTTTTTCTTTATCTATTCTAACTGTTCTCATAAACATACATGACTTCCATAATATGAGAAATAACAGTTAATCCCCCAAACAAACGAATGGACCTGTCGAATCTGCAGAATGGGTATAAAGCAAAAATCATATCAGCTACTGTTTCTGAGTTCTGTGTCCTGGCTGTAGGTCTAAGGACACCGGACAGATTGTTGTCACCTTCATAGAATCTCCAGGAGTTGGGGGTGGTTATGGTGTGTGAGAACTGAGTGAAGGAGTCTCCGGGCCTTAAGTAAGTCACTGCTTTAGCTACACTCCTCCTTTCTATGATAACCCTGACAAGAGCAATTTCTGGAAGGAAAGGCTTATTCTGGTCCACAAATGAAGGGCACAGTCCATCAAGGCGGGGACATCATGGTGACAGCTAGTCTCATTGCACCAACAGGCAAAAAGAGATGGATTATGGTGTTTTATTCATTTTCTTTCTTTGATTCAGTCTAGGAGCCCAACCCAGGGAATGGTGTTACATTTAAGGTGGGTCCTCACATCTCTTAACTTAATTCTGATAGACTCTTCCCAGATGTACTCAGAGACTTCTCTCCTGGATGGTTCTACCTGCTGCTGGTAATTCACACAGACCACCACAGTCACTCAAAGCCACATTGCTGGGGACTGAGGCTAGGAGATGTTCTCAGCCCCAACTGTCATGAAGATAACTCCTTTTGACAGCATCTGAGAGTTTCTCCAATAAGGAGCTATTCCTGAAGAATTTCCCTAGGACCTGCTGTCTACATTGACTCTGTCATCCTAGATTGAGGTGCTTTAAGGCAACATCTCACTGGGTTGATGAAGATCATTATAAACTGTCTTGTTTTATAGCACCCCCACCCCGGGAACTGCACCATGCTAGTCCAGTTCCCGCTACAGGCACAGCATATATCCTCCTCCATTCCTTGCACAGCACTCTGAATGAAACAAGCTCCGGTGCCTGATGTGACAAATGGGGAGGGTGAGCCACAAAGAGCCCTGTATATTCTCCAGATACCATGCTCAGCTAGAGCCTTAGATAGATATGTTGTTTGCGAAGAGAGTATTTGCAGATACAAGTAATTACAACCATGTCATGCTAGATAGAGTGCAGCAGTCCACACATCCAGTGGCTGATGTCATTAGTGAAGGCTCTGGATAGATGGTGCCAGGAACTGAGGGAAGGCATACATGAGCAGAGAAGACCAAGGATTGATAGCAACACCTACAAGTTTGGAAAAAAACCCTCTCCTCTTGGCTCTTCCCGGGTAGCCTGGCTCAGCAAGCATTTAACTTCTAGCTTCTGGTCCCAGAACTATGAGAGAATGTTGTTATAAGCCACATTTGTTATACACAGAAGCCACAAAGCACCAACACATCCGTTTTGCTCAAACTCACAGAGCTCAGGATGGATGGAGCGTTAAGGAGAACTGGGTCATCTTACTCTAGGTTCTTCTTTTCAATCCACAGGCTGCTGTTGTGAAAATTAAAAAGGTAAATTGTGTGGAGCGCTTGGCCCTGCACCTATACATTCTAAGCACTGCATAAATGCTGCCTATTAGTAGCCTCTAAAGATGTGGAACATTCCCACTGTCTAATATTAAGGGGGAAAGAGCATGATTTAAAATTGAATGTGGGTGGTAATATTAAGATTCAAATGACATAAAAAAACTAAAAAGACTCAGCCACAACTCATATATTTACAAAGACATTTTTTCCTTCTTCATATTTTACCATTAAGATTATTGTTGTTTCTTTTCGGTGAATACACATTATCTTTCCATATTTAATTAGCATTTTAAACTCTTAAACAATAAAACAATAAATAACCAATCCAGCAAAGAAGCCAAGAAGCAACTTGTAATCACTCACATGACCACCCAATCAGTCTCAGGCCATGGTTTGTCTCTGCAATCAGAGAAGTGTACATAAAGAGATGATTCATTTGTTGAATGGTGTGCATAGGTGCTGCCCGGGCTCTGTCCAGTGGCCACCCTAACTATTGCAGCAGATAGAGGGACTTCTCACTCCCTGGCTCTCCAGTGCCTTAGAGCAGGGCATCTGGTTCCTAAGGAGTTATCAGCCGGTGAGGAAATGCTGACACACTGTTCCCTGGGGAAATTCAGAGAACAGGCTGACAGTCAATTGGCATTGTCCTTCAGCCCATGTGTGGGTGTGGAGCTCCTACTATGTATCAGATTCCACAGGGAACCACAACATGACACATTGACTCAAACCTCTTCACTGCTGGAGATCACATCCTTGTGCCGGGAGTTAGCAAATTTAAGAGATTATATAAGATGAACTTAATTTGAGAAATTCAAAAAGAGAGAGATGTTGTAGCTTAAAGAGCTTTTCTCCAAAGTCCATGTCCATCTGGAATTTTAGAAAATAACCTTATTTGGAAATAAGGTGTTTGTGGTATATCTAAGGTAATATTTAAGATGAGGTCATTCTGGGTTTTGGTAGAGTCTAATGAAATTACCCTTCAACAAGATCAAAACAAACACATAGTGGCATGAAGATACAGGCAGTTCTTTGATACAGTCATGAATCCAGGGGTGTCAAGGGCCACCAAAAGCACAAACATATTTTTTTCTCCCAAAAGCTTGCAGAGGGTGCACAGCTCTGCTCCCATCTTGATGCCAACTTCTGGCTTCCAGAACAACCAAAGCATTCTATTGTTTTAAGTTACCAAGTTTGTGTAGCTATTATCGCAGCCTCCAGAAACTAATAAAAATGAACAGGCCAGGTAAGTAAGGTAGAGGATGGTACTGTCTAATACAGGGACACGTTAGGGTAGAGTGTCTGAGGAGAAAGTCATACCAGGAGAAGAGCATCCCTTGAGGGAACCAGTCACTGCAAAAGCCCTGGAACAGTGTGAGAGCACTAGAAAGAATAAAAAATGTCACCAAGCCAGGGAGGAGTGACTCTGAATGGTGAGGATTTTCTGTACAGATATTTGCCTTGGGAAGATAGGCAGCTGTGAAGAGTTTGAGAGGATGAGCACTCAAAGATGCCTTGGCCTTTCAGAGGGTCACTCTAACCCCCTAGAAGAAACTACTTAATGAAGAATAAGAGTGGCTTAGACCTGCCTGGCATGAAAGAAGATAGGAGGAAGCAGAGCTGACAAGGGCTGTTAATGGATTGTGCTTGTGTTTTGTGAGAAATATGCAAACCACTACTAAGCAGCTGAAGTTGCTGTTTTCCCAAATGGAGGACTGCAGAAAGCACAGGCTTTTAGGGAGAGATCACCTACTTCCCAGTTGCGTTGAAGCTCTGAGAAGCAACAGAGGCTGGCATTACTCCAGACTTCAGCCTGTCTTTCTTCTTGCATGTGGCTCTGGGTATTGATCACTCCAGTGGCCTGGAAGTCTACCCTGCTGCCTACTTACCTAGTCATCATTAAAAAAAAAAAACAAATCACTTGTTCAAGAGTCTATTAATAGGGTTTTTCCTTTACCCCATGTTCAAACAGGAACCATGAACAAGTATTGGCAAAGATGTGCTGAAGCTGGAAACTTAAAATATCAACAGTGGGAATCTAAGATGGCATGGTAGATATGAAAAAAACAGTATGGTGGTCCTGAAAAAGTTAACACAAGTTACTACATTATCCAGTAATCATACTTCTGGTATATACAAATAAATTGAATGCAAGGGCTAAAGCATATGCTTGTCTACCTATGTCTATGGCAGCATTATTCACAATAGTCAAAAAGTGGACCCAGCCCAAATATCCATCAACCTCTGGATGGATAAACAAAGTGATGGCCTATCAATAGGATGCTGTCTCACCCAGCTTTGCAAGGAAGGATGTTCTGAGACATGTTATGACATCAGTGTACCCTGAGGACATTTATGAAATAACAGGTGTTAATGGTGATCTTGATTGACAGCCTAAGAGGATTTAGCAGCACCCAAGGGCTGCAATATAGTTTCCTCCTTGAATCTTGAAGGGAAACTTCTGAAGACAGGGGATGTAAAGGGAAGTGAAACAATGGAATCTTTTAGGTCATGCTGTTTACAAGGAGGTGAAGCAAGGATGTTCTTGGGGATGTGAAACACTCCATCCTGCAGGGGAGCTCTATGAAGACAACGAGGAAACAACTCAAAATAGCTTCAACAAGTTCCTGAAACTGACCAGGTTCTCTAGGCCTCTCCCTCACCAAGGGCATATAAACATCAAAACTCCAGAGCGTCTCTCTCAGACAAGATAAGCTGCAAAGAAACCTCTGAGACTAACGCAGCAACCTGGAAGAAGAGAACCTGCTCAGAAGCCTGGAAGAGGATCAGAGCAACTGAGCCACCAGGGAAGACTTCCTAACCCGTTGAGCTGCCTACAGGCTGTGCAGTGTGCTCGACGATTCTAGTTTTTTGAGTTAGGGTGGTCTTTGGTGATGCAGCTGTCTTTAAGTTATTTCTGCCCCTGTTAGTTACCCCTCACTCATGTTCCTTCAAGTAACCCCAGTAAAACTCACTGATTCACCAAGTCAGACTTTGGTGTTGTCTGTGCTTTCTTTTGTCAGTTCCCTATAATTTTTCCTGTCTCCCCAACAAGACTGACAGCAGAAGGAGACAAACATCTAGACATGTCTGTGAGGATGTTTCCAGATAAGTTTGTCTGAAGTGGGGAAGACTTACAAATGTGGGCAGTTCTCTGTTCGGACTGGAGCGCAGACTAAATGCAAAGCAGAGGGGTCATGACTAGTGGCATTGGGCTCTCTGCATGACCACTGTGAAAGCAGTGACTAGTAACCTTGAGACCAAAAGATTAAAAACTGGCTATTTTATTGTTTAAGGCCTGAACTAACTAGGTGGAGACATTTCCAGTAATGCCCTGCCTTCTTTCCTGCCCACTAGAGATAAAGTTGCTACAGAGGGACACCAGATCATTAATGGTTTGGGGACCTTCCTATAGCCAATCAATTCAAAATGCAACATCCTTTTTGCCTTTCGCCCAATAGATGCTTGACAGGCAGCAATCGCCCCTGCTTTGGGCATGCTGGGAGGGACCGGAATCTTTAAATCACCCAACTAACCTGAGCACGAGGCTCTTGGCTCTCACCACTTTGGCAGGGGTGAGAGGGGTGGGGATGGGGATGGGAGAGTTGAGGAGGGGTAAGGAGGTGAGAGGGGGTAGAGGTGAGAGGAGGTTGTGACTTGAAATAAAAAAAAACCTCATGTATTTACAGTGGAGTCTATTTATTCCTGGTCTTTTGGGTTTGTGAACTGGGCACAACAACCTCACATCCCTGTCACCACAACAGAACCACTCCTCTCCCCACACCTTTGCCTCCACAATGGACTAACAGTGTGAGTCAAAAAGAACAATTCTTTCTTTTCTTAAGTTGGGTTTGTCAGATATTCTGTCCCAGAATGCGAAATAATTACTACACTTATGTACAATTAATTCTACCTGTAATATGGGCCATTAGATTTATAGAAATAGAAAGCAGGATGGAGGCTCCAAGGGGGTGTGGTGAAGGAAGAATAGAACAATACTGTTTGTGATCACAGAGCATCCTTTGGAGATTGTTAGACGTTCTGGAGGTGATTTCATGAGGTAAATGTACCTAACACTAGTAAACTGTACACATAAAATGGTGAACACAGCAAATTTTATGCTGTGTATGTTTTACCACAGTAAGAGAAAGTGTTTGACAGTGGCATCCTCAAGATAAACAAGGACAATTTTAGCATTAACCTGGCACATACTTTCAGTTCTCAAAGTCTGAGCACAACACTGTCATCTGTAAAAGGGACAGTTTTGGCGCAAGCTTCCATTAGCATCATGTGTCACATTCTGTGACATAAAAGAGGTGTGCTAATTAAATCAACCTTCCAAACAGCCCTAAAAGACAAGAGCTAATAAACTATAGAAAGACACCATCAGAAAAAAATGTGACTTAAAGATTGCCTTAGTCTGTTTGGGATGCTAAAACAGCATACTGTAGACTGAGTGACTTATATAAAAAAAATAATAATAAACCAAACCAGAAATTTATATCTCATAGTTTTAAGGAGTGAGAATTTCATGAGGCAGATACTACTAAATTCAGTGTCTGGTGGCCCATTCTGGCTCATATACATGGCTTTTCACTGTAACTTCATGTGGTTGAAGAAATGAGGCACCTTTTGTCATTCTCTTTTGTAAGAGTGCTAATTCCATTTATGAGCGCTCCAACATCATGACAGAATCACCTGCAAATACCACCATCTGAGAGTCTAGCATGGTAACATATGAATTCAAGGGGAATGCAAACAATAAGACCACAGAGGGATAATGTAGTTAGAGGAAGTTGGTGTTATCTTTTTATAGACCCTTAACAAGAAAGGAGAATTTATACAACCACTTAGCAATAGGTTAGTCCTTGGAAACAGAGCCTGCCACTTCTCACCTAATCTTCTTCACTGACCTTACACATTCTTTCTGATCCATGATAGCAGAGAACTTCTCCATATTTGACAAGGGCTGGAACACAAAGCTTATGATCTTCAAGGAAAAACTTTGTTTGACCTTTGTGAAAACTGAAAAGAGGTTAATACCCTGTACTTGTCAAGACCCATTGAGTCACATGGGAGCCTTCTGCAACCACTGTAGAACTTAAAAAGGGCACAAATCTAGGCATTAGATGCTGTCTCTTGGCCAAAGTTTCTTCACTTGTAGAATTAGAAATCCTGCTAAATTTGGAAAGAAATTGTAAAACCTTCAATCACTGTGACATTATAAACAGACATCTAAAAATGTTGTCATCCACTTATGTGATTCCAGGGAATGGTTTGTCTGAAGAATCCATGTCAAACAGGAATACAATGAGACTCTTGAATCCTAAGTGGAAGGAGTAGAAGAAGAAAGGGTGAAATTATTTTTAAGAAGCATATTTTATTTCCCTCAATACAATCAACACAGAACACTTCAACATGTAGTCAATGTGAAAACGTTGCTGAGATAACTCACTTTTTAATATTGTACTTGTATTTTATAGCTAAAGCAACTTCAGCTTAGACTAGCCAGTCACATGCCATGTGTGCGTGAGGCTATCACATTAGATTGTGGTTCTGCAGAACTAAGCGACTATTTCAATTCTTCTTTGTCAAAAGCTTGGAGTTGAAATTTAATACACCTATTTTATGGAAAATTTATTGGCCTTTCCTTACTGCCAAACTCATCCACCAAATCCAATTTACTCTTTCACAGAAAATATTGACTTTGTTTAAAAAAAATGGGAGGGGGTATTTTGTTTTATGAGATCGGGTTTCTCTGTGTGTCCCTAGCAGTACTGGAACTCACTCTGTAGATGAAGCTGGCCTCAAACTCAGGGACCCACCTGTCTCTGCGTCCCAAGTCTTGGGAATAAAGGTGTGCACCATCATATCTGGCATGTGTTGATTCACATGCTTTATTGGATAGTTTTAATTTTTGTTGTCAAAATCTGAGGAAAGTGGATAGTTGGATGAATGGATGGATGGATGGATTTGGAGGTGGTCAAAAAGAAACTGTGGATAAGTTATAGAAAGATAGATGATAGATAGATGATAAAGAAATAGATTACAGATAGATAATAAATAAATTATAGATAGATGATAGAAGACAGAGAGAGATAGACAGACAGAAAATATATAAATGATAGATACATAGATGATAGATAGATGATAAATAGATAAAAATAGAAGAGACCTGCTTTTTCAGGCATTTGATACAAAAACAAACAAACAAACAAACAAAAACCCCACCATCACCAGTGTTCAGGGAAATCTCCTGTGCCTGTCACCTTCAGAGTCTCCTTTCTTCAAATCCCCAGAGGCTAGAATCAGGTTAAAACAAGAAAATGGCTTTCTTTATGAAAGGGCAAGAAAAGTACCATAAAAACAAGGTAAGAGTAGAATGCTGACAAGGCCCTGATACCCTTCCCATGGGTCACTTTTCACAGCATGCTAGCAGATGCTGAGAAGGTAAACAGTGATTTCTTCAAGATCTCTTGATCTCCAGTACCTCTGAGGATGTATGTGAGAAGGCACACACTTTGCAGCCTAACGGACTAGAATAGCTCCAGGGTCCTTCAGTCCAAACAGCATACCCCAAAGGACTGAAGGATGGTACTGCCAGACCTACTGCTGTTGGCAACTTGAAAAAATACACACCCATCCAGGGTCTAACGAGAATATTTTCACTTTGTCACCTCCTAAAGTTTGATGGTGGACCACACACTTCATCTCTTCTCATGACACAGGATGATTAATACCCAGACTTGTGGCAGCTTGGTAAGGAATAACTAAGGCTGCTACTAAGTACATGAGGCTGAGGTTCTAGAAAGTACCCTGGGAGTTTTCACATCATCCCAGCACCTATTTTAAGTCATAACCAAAGGACCTTGTTCAAGCCTAATGTTGAAGGTGCTCTAGACTGGGCTAACATCATGAGACCAAGATCTTTGAACTTTATCATCCAACTCAACATTTGATGACTAGAAGCTGAAGTGCAGATAACTGGTCAAGTCCAGAGTGTTCTGAAATACTTCTACATACTCTTCCGTAGTACCTCTGTAAGAAGGGCTTATAGTAGCATGTCTAAATGGATGAATTGATTCGAGGATAATTGCTGCTTTACCACTATCTTCCACAAGATGAAGTATCCCACAAGTATCTGTGGGAGGACAAAAGGAGCATTAGCGGTGCCTTACTCTGTCTGTGCTGCTATAACCAAATACCAAAGTCTTAGTAACTCATAAGAACGGTGGGCAAAGAGTGGCACAGCAGGGTTCCTACTCTGCTTCTAAGATGGTTCCTGGAATTCTGTGACCTTTAAAGTGGAGGAAAGCTGTCTTCACACAAGATAGGAAGGGGTTGAACTCCCTCTATCAAGCCTTTTCATAAGGCCCCCTAATTTCACTCACAAAGTCCTTCATGACTCAGTCACGTCTCCAGAGCCATTTGCCAATACTGACATGTTTTTAATTCAATCTCAACATAAATTTTGGAAGGAAAATAAGATTCAAACATCAACAATTTATCTTCACTACTCCAGCACATATGAGTTTGGAGTTACAGAACAGCACGCCTAGGCATCATTTGAGAACGTGTATATCACATCAACTTTGGAAGAAACTATGCTTTGCAGATAAAAATAGAAGTCCCAGAGAAGAGATATGCCAGACTCACACTAAGATGACAATATGTTTGTTCCCAA
Organism: Pachyuromys duprasi; assembly: GCA_028658305.1. Lineage (NCBI taxonomy): Eukaryota > Metazoa > Chordata > Mammalia > Rodentia > Muridae > Pachyuromys > Pachyuromys duprasi. The sequence continues at coordinate 31,543,860 of CM053752.1, forward strand.
AATAATGTAAGAGAAGAGACTGGAAGCTGCTTGGCCTTCCTTGCCCAGCTCTGTAATGCACTTGCTCCTGAGTTGGAAATGCCCCTGTAGCCTCCTTCAAAGCTCCATCCCTCTTCCTCCAGACTTAAATTATACATACTCCAAGACCTAGAGAAAGTCAATGTCCATTAGAAAATTCTCTGTGCATGTATGTCAAACTTGTTTTGGCCTTCAGTATCTTACTCAGATAGGACGAGTCCTTTCCTATTGTCTTGGTTGCAGTTTTTATTGCTGTGATATGTCAATCACCTTATATTTCTGGCACGCAAAAAGTCAGGGCAGAAACTCAAGCAGGACAGGAGCTGATGTTGAGGCTATGAAGGAGTGCTGCTTACTGTTGCGACCAGTGGCTTGCTTAACTAATTTTCTTATTCATCCCAGGACCACCTGCTCATGAATGGCACCATCCACAGTAGTCCAGGCCCTTCCATTTTAATTATCTATTAAGAAAATGTATTGCAGGCTTACCCACAGGTCAATTTCCTGGGGACATTTCCTCAACTGGGGTCCCATTTTCCCAGATGGCAAATAGCTTATGTCAGGTTGAAATAAAACTAGTTAGCACACCACAGTCCCCACAAGCTTCTGTAGAATCATGGAACTGGGCCTCAGAGTCTCCTTAAAAGGACTATCCAGCCCTCCTGAGAAATAGTACTGTTCATGCATGGGGGTGACCAGGACAACAATACTGACAGCTTTGCCAAGGCCACACAGAGAAAGTATATCAAAGGTTCAATCTGTGCTATACAAATTGAGAAGCAAAAATATGTAAGTCACACAAGGTACAGGTAATATCTGTGAGACAGACTGCTACTACCTGCTTGAAACATGAACATAGGACATAAAAAAAATCATAATTGACCTAAATCCTTGGGAGGCACAGTTTAGGGATGGACAGAGTTGCATAGCAACTTTCAAAAAAGATAAAGCTCAAAATACTAATAGTAGTAGCAATAATACAGACTGTAATAGTTAGGTCATTTCTCATGAAAAAGTGTGCATGTGCTTGTATTTTTTCTCATTAGCAAATAAGAGTCAAACTCCAGATGAATAAGCACCATGCAGCTTCACAGTCAGAGACAATGTAGTTTAGAATTGAGCCATCTCAAAACCCTGAGCCTTTAGGCCCTAGATACTCACTCTAAGCACCAGCATCATGATGGGTTTTGGAGCCGACTTCCAATGTGGTTGACAAAAGCAAAACAGAACCAACTTAGGCATAGAAGAGCCATGATCCTTGAGCCATCTAGTTCTGGTCACTGAACAAGCCTCAGTCTAAGTCAGCTCTAAAGATCAGGATGTCAACACACCCTAAAATTCAGCACAGGATCCCCCTGAGAGTCTCTTCTGACCTTCTGCACCATGGTTCAGGATGTCCTATCTTACCCTGACAGGCCATTTTCTGCTTCATACCCTTCATCATATCGTGGGCTCCTTTCCATAGTGATCACTCACCAAGTTATACAAATGTGAAAGAGATTCTCAGCATGGCAGTGAAGAGCTCATAAAACAAGGGACCATCTGCTCAGACGTATCATTCCATGGACAACCCTGCTGCCTTCAGCACTGCCCTTGGCCTCATAGCTTCTCTATCATTCTCCAGTCTCCATTCCACTCTTCCTTACTTCCTGATTCTTTCCTCTTCCTAATCTTACCTTGCCTGAAGGCCTGCAGTATGGTCTACAAATTCTGTTTATTTGTATGTGTACATGGCTTCATATGTATTTGTTATATAAAAATCAAGGATGGCAAGAGAGCTCAGCAGGTAAAAGTCCTGATGACAAATTTGATGACCTGAGTTTAATGCCTAGGACCCACAGTATGGAATAAGAAAACTGACTCCCCCAACTTGTCTTCTGACCTTTATATCCATGTTTTGGAACATTTGCACACACACACACACACACACACACACACACAAACAAACAAACATAAACACACCTACATACTCACACACAAATAGAGATATGATAGAATGATGAGAGATAGATAGATTTAGATGACAGATGATAGATAGATAGATTGGTTGATAGGTGATATATAGACAGATAAATGGAAAAACAAAACAAAAGAGTAATAGTATCATCAGGCAGCATGCACAAGATGTACAAGCTACCAGAGACAGTCTCAACACCACTGGGGATATAATTCAATGTGCCCTTGAAAGAATCCTGCCCTGCCCCTGCCCTGAGTTCCAGTTATTTCATATTCTATCAGCCTAGGTGCTGTCTTGAGCATCATTTGGTCCCCCACTATCTTACTGCACCATCCCAGGAAGCTGACTTTATCAGCAGAGGAGACTTGAAGCCTAGCTTCTCACAGACTCCTTGCTAGCTAGCCTTATTCACTCAATCTGCAGTAAGTTTCATGGCTGGCTGCTCTGCAAAGGGAGCCCTGTTTTTACTGAATTTCACAAATGAGAGTATGGAGACTCAGTGTGCTCAAGCACACCGCACTGCATAGGGGTGGAGTTAGGGCTATACCCTCGATTGCACAACATGAAGCCTAGGCAGCTTCTACAACACCCTTCCACTCCTCTGCACAGGGAGGGGGAAGGGAGTTCTTCCAAAAGCTGCCCTGAACCTCTCTAAAAACACTCAAGGCATTGCCTACAGGCTCTAGACTTTAGAACCAAAAGAACGTCACTCAAACTTAGCCCTATTATCCCTTGGTTTATTGAACCCTCTGTTTCCTACTCAAAGACTTGAGTAATGACATTCAGTTCTGAGTATTCCACCCACTCTGGCTAGTGGACAACTGCTCTAAATGTTCACAGCACCTGGCGGGTACTCTGCACATTATCTTCACATACAATGTCAAGCATCATGAAGCAGCTAAGGTCATAACCTATTTGAAGGCTGATGTAGGCCTGACATGGCTGCCAGAATGTCAGTATCAACTGTAGTTTGCAAAATTCCTGAAAAATATAACAATCAGATTTTATGAGCAAGCTGCAATTGATATTGGCATCCTGAGACTTGGCAAACACTGGAATTTACTTCTTCATTTAACAGACACGTTTTTTGTAGTGGTTGTTGTAGTGGTGGTGGTGGTTGTGGCAACAGTTGTTAACAAATGCAGCACCCAGTGATGGTGAACATTACATCTGTGTCCCCACTTTGTACTTTCTAGGTCCTTTGATGGTCTCTGTGGCAGAGTCTCAATCTGCACTCAACATTTCTCCTAGAATCTCCTGGGATCTATTCCCCACAACTAACAGCCAAGAGAAAAATCATCTAAGGTCTTCCCTGGTGTTCTGTGCTCATGTCTATCCCTCCCCTCATAATACAGCATGACCATTGCAAATTCAGGACATTTCCTGGCCTACTTAGGCTAGACATGTTGCCTGGGAACTACCATTTTCAGTTGCCACTTTTGACAGACCCAGTGTGGCTGCCACCCATTTCCCCTCTCCATTCAGAGTTCTGTACTTGGGAAGGGATCCTAATTAGCCTCCTAAAGACTCAGCCTCGATTCCCCGAGTAGCTCTCGTTGAAGACTCCCCTTCAGAGAGCTGGCAGGCAGGATGGGAAGCCTGTATGTCCAGAAACTGCTGACTTGCTCAATTCAAGGTATTCTTTCCCACTCCAGCCCTTACTACCTAGAGTGATGCCTCAGAGCATCTCTTGCTATTACAGTAGAGATCATGCTATGAGGCCACAGATGTCTGAACTGGAATGTGAGCTGAGGAGATTTGCCACATCTGTTTTGCTTCTTTCTGTGGCTCAGAGCCAACTCCAAAGTGGCAGTGTTCTGAAAGGAAAGTGACATGACCAAGGACACAAAACTTGTGAATGAAAGGGAAAGGAACAGAATGCCAGCTTGCTCTAGTTCAAGTCCATAGCACAGTCATCAGTGCTGTCTCTAACTGCAGCTCTGCAAATGTCTTTTGAGGATGTACTATGTTCTGGACACCACCAGGTTTACAGAGATGGTTTCTGACCTCATGATGCTGAGACCACAATTCCATTGACTTCACCCCTGGGGACACTGTCTCTTACTTCTCTGAGGTCTTGCCTGGGAGATCTTGGTATTGTCCAGGAAGTATCTTTATTCTAGAGACAAATAAAAATTCTCCCCCCAAAAAGGTATAGAGAGACAGGAAATCATGTTATCAGCATGGAATGGGCTGATGTCAGACCTTTTACAAATAGACTCATCTCATCTCAGCCCTGAGAGGTGAGGCTACAGTCAATGGAATTGTTCACCTAGGAGTACCCTGTTTGTGAAAATATCCTGACCACACCATCAGCTCTTCAGAGCATTTCCTCTCTCATCTTGCTTGAGAGCTTTCATAACTATTATCTTTTTTTTTTAATATGAAGATCAGCGTCCTTTTATTTTTCCCAAAGTCACTCAAAAAAGATAGTAGAGCATTAATCATTAATTTCATTTCTTTATGATTACAGGAGTTCTCAAAAGAGTGTATGCACAATATTGTAAAACCATGCTACAGCCAAGTTACAAAGTTATTTTCTAAAATACATAAACTCGATTTTCCTCTATGACAATTAATCATGGAAATGCATAACTATTATCTTAATGTTGTATATTTATTTATATAACATCAGTGGTCTAATAGTGCTCAAAGAATTTTGGTGGTTTTTTTTTTCTTTTAGACAGTTCAAAAAGTAACTATTCAGCAAGGTTAAATCAACATCATTATGTCTTTGCTCTTAACAGTATTAGTTAATACTCTCTATAGATGAATGAATACTGAATAAGGAATTACTCTCCTAAATGCTCTCTATAGGAGGTTCACCCAAATAAAAAAATGTCAGCTCCTCGGACTCTTCCAGCAAGCCATGTAACCTCTCTCTATTCATTTGCTTGCAATCACCAATTATTCCAGTGCATTAGTGTGGATGCCTTTAATGTGAATAATTAACTGTATTGATCCATTTCCTCAAATGATATTTCCTGAGAGGGTGACACATCCCATCTGTATTTATGTTGAACTAAGAATCAATAATGCTGGTGATTTCCAAGTACTCCTAGCATTACACAGGGCAGAAAGGGAAGCAATGCTGAATTTGTATAAACTATCTTGTGATGTATTAGATCATATTGTGGACACCACCCACTAGCACTTACTTCATTTCTGCTATTATTATTTAACTAATCAAGGAAATAAATACTTTCTGTATGCATAACACACTGCAACGTGTCTGTAAAATGAACAGTGCGATAATGTGAGGAATGTAGGTCAATTTTTACAGTGTTCTAATGTACATTCTTTAGCAAGCCATCACTTCTTTGAGTTCTATTTATTCATAAACGCTATTAATATTAGCTTTGACTTAGTCCAAATCCAACTTCTGAATGTTGTTTCACTGAGGATTGGATTTCAGCATAAGTGTTGGGGCAAAATTGCATTCACTAAATAACACTGTATAACATGAGGACATGACCTATCCAAGGTATGGTTGAAGGGAAGGTTTTTATTGTAGATATGAGAGGGTACATCTATAGGCACCTGGAAGAGTCCAGAGCAAGGAGAGAAAGGAGTAGATAAACACGGACGATTGACTGAACCTAGCCAGGACATGAGAGGTGAGAGAGGATGGGGAAAGCAAGGAAGACAAAAGAAGAGAGAAGGCCAAGAGAGAGGGGTCCAAAGAAAGAGAAGGCAAAGAGGACTAAGTTGCATAGCAAAAATAGGTTATACAGGAATGAGAAACTGGGGGAAGGGAAGCCCACTGGAGAAGTTTAGTGGGGTGAGAAGAGCCAGGGTGTCAGAGTGTAATCCTGTAACAAGTTTTGAAGATGATAAGAGATTCTGGAGGCCAACATGTGCTTTAGTATGCTAATAGGCACCATGGTCAGCCATTTGTCTTGCGTTTCTTTTTGACCAGACAAACACCATATGAAAATTCTACAGTGTGGGTTTTCATCCAATGTGAAGTAGAAAAGACTTAAAATCTTACCCTACAGTCCCAGCAATACTGAGGAACTAAGCATGGATATCATATATCATAACACTACACATAATAATCTTTAGAGCACTTCTAAAAACACAAAAATACATATGCAATTACAGTTGAACTTGCCTCTATGCTAATACTGATAGTTGTTCTGTGATACCTACGGGAGTTTCTGGGAAGTCTAAGTCTAATAATAGTCCTATCATGCCAAACTCTGGGGATATTCAAGTTCTTTTTATAAAACAGCACAACATTTTTATATAACCTGCCTATTATCCTGGTATATTTTAAATCATTTCTAGATTACTTATAATATCTAATACAACGTAAGTATGTTGTAAGTAATTATGCTGTCTTGTTTAGGAAATAATTATGAAACCAAAATATGTACATATTCAGGCCAGACATTTATTTTGAAGGGTTTAGATTTATCCTTGAATCTCTGGACTGAAAGGCCTTCAAAATGTCTCTGGTAAATCTCATTATGGCTACATCTCCCTTGTGGAAAATTTCAGAATAACCATGGAATGCCAGCACTGCAGATTGGAGAAAAGATGAATTGTAGGCAGAGAATTAGACCTCTAGATGGATCAGGGTATCCCTTCATAGTAAGGAACAAGTCTTGGCTGCTTCAGGCCTTGGATGTTTTTTTCTTCAGTATCAAATCAAATAAGGATTAAACTAAATGTGCAGCAGTGTTTGTTGAATGAACTGGTGAAGCACTGAGGAAATTCAGTTCACTTGCATAATCCCACCTCACCTTCTGTACCACCCCTGGGATACATCCAACAAGAAGCAAACTGGTTTTTGCAGACTGGAAACTTGTGCCAAGAGTATAGAGGTGGTGAAGTCCCAGCTTTTCTAAATCCTTTCTCTTGGTTGGCTAACCTGGTCATAATTAGTAAAATAAAATTAGCATATGGCATTCAGCACAGAGCAGAGCGGAGCTCTGAAAAAAAAAATGTGATGAGTATCAATTCACTTCCGGTTCAGTGTTTTATTAACAGACCTTTGAAGTGCTGCTAACTTAGAAGTGCTCCGACGATAAAGCTTCCTATGCAGGGAGCTGGGTTGTGGCACCCTCAGCTCACCTTGCACAAGCGAAGGTGCTGCTGTCCTGGTTAGAGTCCTCCTCAAAAAGTTATTTCAGCTTTAACCTTAAAATCAAAAGTGCTCTACACTAGGTAATTCCAAGTCCCGCAGGGAAGATCAAGGCAAAGGAGAGCCCACCCAGTACCGTCAGAATTGACCCTGCACATCACTAAGGATTTCTCTAAGTAATGCCTGTGTCTTAAAAATATGAGTGGCCAATATCATTATTTCAAAATGATGCCTAAACCTGCAAGTCTCCTTTTGTATACACTAGCACATGTCTGCTACCTCAGAAATTCTGGAGGCTAGATGATTAAAGTTCATCTGAAATAATTAAATAAAATGTCAGGTTCACGTGACATTTGGAAAACACAAGCAAGCCATTACCCAAGCAGTACTTAAGGGTCTTAGATTCTTCATCTATGACAATTGTTGTTCAGATGTTAGTTATACACTGGAATGTTGAAGCAGCTTATATGTGCAAAGCTCCTGATAGTGATCTCTAGTTTTACAATTCACATAAATGTTACCTTACATGCATAGAGAAATTAAAATAGTGCAAATGTGACTTTTCATCATACCTATCTGATGTGAAATATTTTTCTTATTCAATAATGTTTTCATGTCCGTTCTAGTTACTTTCTATGGCTTCTATAAAACACCCTAACTAAAAGCAACTTGGGGAGGAAAAGGTTTATTTGGCTTACACTTTTAGGCTACAGTCCATCACTGTGTGAACCCAGAGCAGAATTCAAGGTAGGAACCTAGAGGCAGGCCACAGAAGAATACTGTTGGCTGGCTCTCTCTCTGTCTTGCTTTTTGGCTCATTCTTAGCTGTCATTTTTATACAGCTAAGGGCCACATACCTTGGTATAGGTGCCAATGGTCGGGGGCACCTACATGAGTAAACAGTCAAGATAAACCCTACAGACAAGATGCAATCTAACCTGATCTAGGCAATTCTTCAAGCAAGGCGTTTCAAGTCATTCAAAGTGACTCTAGGCGTTGTCAAGTTGACAGTTTATGTTAACTAGGACAATGTACTAATTTAGTAAGAACAGATTCCCTTATTAACATTAAACAAACATCTTTGGATAAAAAAATATGAGTGACACATGCTCACTGCAGAACATTTTGGAGGCCATGTAAAAATAAGTAAAAGAAAATAAATTTCACATACAATTCCCGGTCCCCGGAAAAAAAAAAAGTACTATTAACATTTCATTGGATTCCCTTGATGTTTATTTTCCCTCACTCTTATGCATATGTCAATACTTTTTAATTTTCTCTTCCTCAAACTCTTTTATGAGTGAATCAAATTTTACTGCCTCGTATAAATATTTACCACCTCTCTCAATGTTATTTATTATTCACTCTTATAGAGCACAGAGTGTATCTGGGAAGCGTCTCCTGCTATACTGACACAGAGAACTCTGTAATTTCAGATGAAATTTGTTTGTGCAGGGGCTGTTATTACTTTGTAGGATGTTAAGCCTTAAAATATAAATTTTTAAAGACTTTTTCCCCTTATTGAATAAGGGATTCTGAAAGGCAGACAATGCAGAACACGAGTGTTCTGTGTCAGTGCGGGTAACCCCAGCACAGCTCTCTCTAACTTTTCATCTTGAAAACACAGTGCACAGGAGAGTCAGAAATGAGTTTTACAAGACGGAAAGACAAGGTCCTGAGAGGGTGCATGCACAACTCAGTTCTAGCACCTACCTCTGCCTGCCACGATTCCAGGTTTCTACATAACTATCAGACATCAGATATCTCTGGGGGTCAAAACTGTATCTTTACCACAAGATTCCCAGGAGCAGTGAAGAAATGAGCACACAAAAGATACTCAGGAGGTAGTTCCTGAATGTTAGTCAAGTAGTAAGGTGTTCCATGAGGTGGCTGAGGAACTCAGGACTCTAGAAAGGACTCTTGTGTACTGCAGTGAATGATGTAGAATGAATGAAAAAGAAAGAAAGGAGGGGAGGAAAGGAAGGAACAGAGAAGAAAGATGGGGAAGGAACTAGGAAGAAAGAAGGAAGAGGGAAGGGGGCACACAGGGAAGAAAGAGGAGCTATGACCAAACCCATGTTCACTCTTGCAGGCGGTTTGAGCGCACTTCGCCTGCCTGGTGTCCTGATATTCGTGGGGCACCTCACAACTCTAAAGAGGCATCCCTCAGGAGTCATTGGCCTGCTTGGCCAGCCAGCTTTGCCTCTCCAGGCTGTTTGGTTAGAAAGTCTGCTTCTACCATAGATAAGCGGCCTGGCCCCCATAGCTCTCTGCACTGGAATCCAGCCAATTTTCCCACTCAGACTCCAGTACCCAGTTATCATCAGGATACACCATAAGCTGCCTCAGCCCATCATTTCTGTCCATCCCTCCTCTCCCTTTCAATTAATACAACAATATCTTACTAATGATTCACTCCCTCTGAAAAACGCTCCTCCGAGATAACAGGGGAACATTCTGGAACAGTTGCCTCTAGGTGGCAAAACCTTAGCAGCCATGCAACAGTATAGATGCTATCCAGGGCCATGTGTGATCTTGAACTCCCAATCCTCAGTTTGAGGGATGAGAAAATGCCACTACTGAAATAGAAACAAGCAGTTTCAGTTCCTTAGAGTTACAGTGGTTACAGTGGACAGTCACTGTATGTATGTCAACCACACTCCCTGCAAGCCCACATGCCCAGGAGTAGTTGGCCAGCACAACTGGACTCCATGTTGGGGTTGGAGGTTGCTTCCTTTTGTCTTATTAGGTGGTTTTTGTTTGTTTGTTTGAGAAAGAGAATTTCAAGTTGAGTGAGTAGGAGATGGGAGGAGTGAGGGAAGAGCTGGAGAGAGGAAATAATATCACAATGCAGTGTGGGGAAATTTTAAATTAAAAAGAAAAAAGAGAGAAACACTAGCACACAACAGATATTAGCAGCACTACACTACACAGCAATCTTACCCAAGGTCACCTTCCTCCCTCCATCACAACTTTTTTCCTATGCAACATCCCCACGGGCACTTTCCTGATCATTCTTTCTCCTCCACTCCCCCAATCCTGTAATTTCTATGCAGCACTCGCTTTCCCAGGATTTTCCTCTCCCTTCCTTCTATCTCCTGTTATCTCATAGCTGCCTCTCTTACCTTCATCCAAAGAGCACTTCACACTTATCTGCAACCAGTCACCTACAACAGATTACACAAGATTTACATATCCACTTCTTCACTCGACCAGGAACTCTGAGGACAGAATTGTTCCCCCTATCATCTGTTTGACTATCTCCACTTTGAAAATGTTGCCTGGCAGGTGACAACTGAACACATGGATGGGACCTGCATAAATCAATTTGTAGACAGTCAAGTATCTTCAGTTTGCTGCTAGGGCCTTGTTGTTACAGTACCGTCCCCTATAAGGGGAAAGATGGGAGAATATTCTAATACTCCCAATGGGTATCTGAAATAAAAAGTGGGTATGAACCCTAAATAGAAGCACTATGGTACCATGACAGGGGACTTGATAAGCGAAATGGCTAGTAAATGACTAACAAGAAGGTATCATATGCAGAGGAGATATGCCGAACAATAGGATCATTCTTGCCTCTGGTGGAATGCAGTAAGAATAGAACAAACTTTTATCACAGTACTCAGAATGGTACACAATTGAAAACCCATTAATTATTTTTCTGAAAATGTCCATTAAAATGTTTTGCCTTAAAATCATCATATATCATTCACAACAATTCTGTAGGATGAGGATTAGATTTCCTAGATAAGCAATTCTTACTCTATATAGGTCACCCTGTGATATCTGCGACATGGTCTGTCCTGGCTACAGAATCAGCAATTTCTTTGCTTGTGTATCTAATGTCATGGTGTGGACCACTGGAAGAAAAGGTCCATTTGGGACAATTAAGAGAACTCTGTGGGCAGCCAGCCCATCAGCATGGATGTCACTTGTGGGCTTCTTTCATGGTTGCTTCAGTTCAGAAAACCAAGAGGTCCAGGTCAAAGAGCAAGCTTCTGATGATTGATGACCTAGCTATAGAAGTCCAAGATGTCACTCCTGGTATATTTTGTCAGCCAAGAAATTTGACTGGCCAAACAAAAGAGGTGTAGAGCTCCAGCAGAGGGACAGTGTGTAGACATCAACATATCAAGGGTAGCTCAGGTGGACACCAAAAATGCTCCAGACAGCAAGTGGCAGGAAAAAAATATGCAAACACACTCCAATGAGACTCAGTTGCTCTTCATTTTCTCTACTATCCAATTTCTGCCAGTCTCAGTCAAAGACTCTAAAACCTATTTCAGAACAGGTTTAAAATGACATGAGATGGCGATAAGGACTGTATTTGAGTACTCAGAAGCTCACAATTGGTGAAAATGGAGCAGGCTCTAAATTGACACTTTATTAAAAGAGCGCCCCCCCCCAAATAAGACAGTAAGTTCATGCTTCAAAAAGAGATGTCTAGCCTTTTGAAACCCTGTGTCAGTGTAGCAATGGCTGAAGGCTTCCCCAGGTGTACCCTCACGGCTCCCATTTCATAGTTTTGCACCACAGCTGACAATAAGGAACTGACAATAAGGAACCACTGTGGAGATGGGGCTAAATGAATAAGATAGCCATTTCAGAGCTAGCCAATTCCTAGACACTAAGTGACAGCTCAAGTCTTTCCAGAGCTCATAAGCCACCACCTTCTCACCCAGGCTACTATATTTTGTGCTTGTCACACAAGACAGGTACCAGAGAGCTGAGGACAATGTCTACACAAGAGAACCAGTCCTGGGTTTCCATAACTATCCCCACAGTGTCTGTGGTCGGGGGCTGTATTACTTCTTGTCTGGATGCCTTTGCCTCTCAAGCTTGAAGTATCATTCGTAACTTGAAAAGTAACAGTATGTCCACGATACACTGAGAGTTCATAAGATTCTGTGCCTGTTGCTTTGCCCTCAGAAGCTGTGGCAGTGACAGTGGCGGGTGGGCTGACTGCACTGGTGTGCTCCTGTCCCCGGTGTTTGCATTCAAAGCCAAAGCCACTCAGGGGGCCAGCCTTCTTCAAGCCTTACTCCTTAAAATGGAGTCTGCTCAGCATCTGCATCATTTCCCTACCAGGGTCAGAGAGACAGTTTACTCAGACCTGTGATGCACTTGGGTGGCGTGTAAAGCACTGGTCTACTGTACCAAGTCGAGTCTTATCCTAAGGGTGACAGTGGGCAGCTTCCACACTTCATTTCATGGTGCAGCATTCTGCGCTTCTGCCTGTTCACACCTCTGCCCTGGAAAGACCAAGGCATGGTATGGGTTCACAGCCTTTTCTGAACTCTGTTGGAGGCAGCACACACTTCAATATTCTGAAAGTCCAGTACCATTCACTCTCTTACAATTCTGTCTGTCTCAGAGACACTGGGAGACCACTCCTGCTCCAGGAAGCCTCAATTTGTGCCCCTAGATTCTCTGAGTCTCTCCAATGTGTTAAAATTTTTAATTTCCACAAACTTTCCTACATTCATCTTGCTTGTTTGACTTAACCACCAGTATACTGGGTCCTCTGCCTCCAGATGCCTGTCTTCTTTGCCACAGCATCTTCTGGACCACACAATCACAGGACCAGAACAGGGCTAATACCCTGCCCCCAGTGCCTTCTCCCTAGGCGCATTATGAAAGGTTCCCATGAAGCTTCTTAAGTGGTGAAAAGCCCACCATAGCCAGCTGTGATGTTTTCCACCATTCAAGCAACAGCCTGTGACATGTAAAGGGTTGTTGGAACATTTGCATCACTGAGTTTTTACTAAGAAATTCTGCATACTCTCTCCAGGCCTTGTTTTTGCTGTAACCAGAATGCCTGACAGGAACAACTTTAGGGAGGCTGACCTTGGTCTTTCTCCCCAGCAACTGTTACTGCTTGCATTCTGAGAGGTGCAGAATCAGCCATTCTTCCCCCAGTGGCTTGTTAGGTCTCACTCATGCACCATAATGCAAGCAGTGATGATAAGAACAAGCATGCATGTACGGAGCCCTAACCACTTTTGTTGATTAGCTCATTAAATCCTCATGATCATCTGATGGGGTAGGTCCTGTTATTATCCTATTTTATAGTTGAGGAAACTCAGTAATGTTTGATGTTGGGAAGTGTATATTTTATTATTGTCTTTGTTATTAGTTAAGAGTGGAGAGGCCACAGATGGGAGAATGGTTGCTGTTAGAAAGAAAATTGGTTACTGGTGGTTTCCAAGAAGAGAGGCTTAGCATGCTGTAGCAGAGGGACAGCAAGAGAAGCCTCAGGGTAGGCCAGGAGCGGAGGAGGTGAAGAGCCTTTCCTATGCTCTGTCTGTGTAGACATTGTCTGTGAAGCCTGTCTTAAATCACGTACAGCAGACAATTTGGCTCAGTGTATCAGGCCTTCACAGCTCGTATGTCACTTTACCCACAGGTTTAGTGAACAGTTGTAGCAGCAATTGAACAGCAAAGCACTTTTATTTCCTATTTCCTGTACACAAACCAGAACTGTATGTGCATTTGTGTGAAGGGTAGTGAGCAGATGACACGCTGAGGGCACTCTCAGTCTGTAAACAAGACATCAGCCTTCTGCTCTGAGAAGGATGACTTAAAAAGCACCTTCCACACATCCCAGATGCCTGATGACATCAAGACGTCATGGTGTCCATCTGCCTTCCTCCATCTGAGAGCCTGCTGTTACTTCCTTTCCTTCAATGCCTCGTGTATCTTCCCGCTCACTTCACTCCTGCTTCCTGGGGCTGTCTCCAAGGCAAACCATTTGGGCCCAACTCCTCCTCTCAGACAGTTCAAATGGACAAGTCAAACTTAGATGGAGTTCAAAGGGCAAAGTGGAGGAAAGAATGGGAGATTTTAGAGAAAAGAGAATAAAGGACATGCTGGGTGTCCGTGCTCTGCCAAGTATAATTATGTATGTCAGCTCCCTTAATTCTCAAATAGTTTGTAGGCTAAACTTACTGTTCCCAGGGGAACTGGCCATTTCACAGGAAGAGAAATTAGCTTCTGTTTCAGACAGAATCAAAAGGTCTCTTTGGCCCTTTACGCCATTACCTTACCCCCACCTTGTTTCAACCAGCATACTCCTCCCTGGCCAGTCCAGTGACCCCCTCTGTATGGTACCAAGGAGACTGTTGTTTCCTGCAAGAATCAGGAAGTGGTAGAAGATAGAGAGGGGCATTGCTCTCTCTTCCCTCCAGGCCAAGTACAGTGATAATGTTTAGCCAGGTCAGAACAATCATCACTCAGTCTTTGACTTTTGCCACTTTTAAAAATAGAAGTGGATTATGGAGCAAATATTTAGGTAAGGTATTAAACTTGTACTGATTTCTAAAATGTGTCTTCCAAATGTCACATGTGATCTTTTCCTTTATTTATATCTTGGGGTATCTGCACATACCCAAGGGTGAGGTTAGTGAAGTAAGGTCTGGAGCAGGCATCTTGGAAGGTCTGAGGGAAGCAGTCCAGTGCTACCTTCCCCATCGCTGCTCTTGTCTGACTTGCAGTGCACAGTACTGACCAGAAGAAAAACAAGGAAAACAAGGAGCGAGCGTAGGCAGCAGGGCTTACGGCTTAGTTTAGCTTATTTTTATACTCCACCTCCTTTTTCATAAAGCAACTTGATTGTCAAAATAAAACTTAAAGCAAACTTCACCACTGCTAGATTGCCAACTGGAACAGGCACAGTTGAAATCAGTGTGGAGAATCCTCACAAAGCTAACGGTAGATTTCCCGTATGACCCAGCTATACACTCCTTGCTATGTGCTCAACAACTTACACCACAGATACTTCCTTAGCCATTCTATTCACATACTCTCATTCTATTTGAAATTGACGGACTCAGTGAAGACTCTCCACAGAAACCCACAGAAAGAGTTTTCTTTATAACACAGTGGCAAAAAGTGACAATTCTGGGGGCAAATGTCTCCATGGTTTCAATGAGGTTTGCAATACCAAGTTTCATGAGCTTCAATTTTTGTCTACTATGTAGCCATGCTGAGATGCTGAAAGCCCTAAGAGCTATCCTTGGGGAAGGAGCCTGGGTCTTAGAGGCTGCGGCCTTACTGGATTTATCACTACTGTCTCGAGGTTGAATTTGAACAAGTGGACAGTCAACTATGACAGAGTAGACAAGACTGTTCCCTCCTTTTCTCCCTCACCCCTGCTTCCTTGTTCATACTTACACTCCTACTGCATGTGGCCAATGCCTTTCTGCCTTCTGACATATAGAAACACAAACAAGACTCCCTTGCTCCAAGCCAGCGCAGTAGTGTTCAGACAGCCCAGTCATCATAACGGTGATTATATAAACCTCATTTCTTTATATAACGCCAGAATCGAGGATTCTTTTAAAGTGACACAAACCTGACTACGATAGTTATGATCCAGGGACAAAGCCTAGTCTTCAGGTCAGGCCTATATGATGAATCTGCATGACCTTGAGCACGACACTTACACCCACTGAGAAGCACTTGCTCCATCTGAAGAGGCTGAAGGGATAAATACACTAAGCTGATTTCTTTGTGTCCACTCCTTATGAGACAGCCTCTTCATTTTCTAACACCGCCATGAAAAAGTTAGACCTGGAAATGCTAGAAGCTAAGGTTTACTAAGATGCACTATTGAGGGCTGAGAGCCCTTGGAGGAAGCAGAATCCTAGGCTAGAGTCTTCTGTGTGACTGACAACTGATTTTTGTGCCTTGTGGGTATTATATATCATCTTACCTTGGAAAATTCCCATGAGATACATTGGGGAAAGAAAAACATTTGAAAACAACAAGCATGCAACAAAGGTCATGAAGAAAGTATAGGGTAGTGTAGAAATTCTGAGGTCAAGGAACTTGAGTACAGCCAGTTTCAGGACCAAGGTAAGGCTCAGAAATTATCAATGTAGGCATAGGTTAAGTACCAGTCCAGGGATACAGAAAGTAACATTGGCTCTCAGGGTCATGCAAAAACACAGTCATGTGAAAGCCTTCATAAAAGTGGCCGCAGTGGTTGACCTCAGTCTCATCCCAGCCCTGGTGGAGGGTATTCTTGGTTTTACCCCTTATTGTCTTCAAGCAGCTCAGTGCCTCCTTATTGCCCCAGCCCTTTGATCTACAATCATGCTTCTCATATCTTGTTCACCGGAAACTAAACCCAGACCAGTGAAGGAGAAAGATATCCTCCACCCCCTGACAGAACATAACCAGAGCATTTGTGGATATGCCTTTTTATATTTGTTTGTTTGCTTGCTTTTTGAGACAGGTTTCTTTATGTAGCCTTTGCTATCCTGGAACTTGCTTTGTAGACCAGGCTGGCTGAAAACTTACATAGATCGGTCTGCTTCTGCCTTCTGAGTACTGAGATTAAAGGCATGTGCTACCATGCTCAGCTTGTAGATTTACCTTTTTTAATATAATTTTTTTCTTTATATCTATTCACTTTGGATCCATCTGTAGCCCCACCCTCTTCCCCTTCCAATCCCACCCTTTCTTCCTCCCTAATCTCCTCCCATGCCCCTTCTCTAGTCCACTGATAGTGGAGGACCTCTTCCCCTGCCATCTGACCCTACCTATCAGGTCTCATCAGGACTGTCTTTCATACTTTTCCTCTGTGGCCTGGTAAGGCTAATCCCCCCTCATGGGGAGGTGATAAAAGAGCCAGCTACTGAGTTCATGTCAGAGACAGTCCCTGTTCCCCTTACTAGCAAGCCCATTTGGAAACTGAGCTGCCAAGGGCTATCTCTGTGCAGGGGTTCTAGCACTAAATGCATGGGATGTGAGGGCTTTTATACCTCAAGAAAATGGGGCTTTCCAATGAGGAACTTGACAAACAAAATTTTTAAAAGCAGTTGGGGGTGATCCAAGATGGCTGCCATGAGAGGACACTGTGTCTGAGGAGTAGGACAGCAATAACAGCACAGTGACCAGGAGCCTGAACTCTGGGACCTAAAACACCAGCATTTGTGATTGCCAGGTGAGCGGAATTCCTACGGTGAGGAAATTATGTGGGAAAATCCTAGGGACATCCAGTTATTCCCCAGAAAAACTCTGGGTGACAGGCGGTGCACAGCCCTGATCTGAACGAGCAGCCACACTGGGTGCCAACAGCTACCATACCAGACTGGGTCACACAGTCTCTGGGCCAGACTGAGAAGACCCCGGGGAACTGTTTCAGACCGGCCTGCATCTGGCGGATGCACACAGTTTGGCTCCACTGGCAACCACCCCAGTCCATGTATGTGTCCACAGGACAGACTGAGAAGGCCCCAGATTCCATTCCCCAGACCAGGCTGCATCGGGCGGGCACACTCCCCGTGGAGGCACCAGCTGCCACCCCGGACTGGGACACACAGTATCAGGTCCAGACAGAGATGCCCCTAAATACCATCTCAGACCGTGGTGCACAGCCCCTGGCCCAGAAGGAAGCTCCAAGTCTCCAGTCCAGAGGAGAGCCCTTAGCAGCAAGCCCAGGTCGGAGCATAGAGCCTCCAGACCAGAGCGGCACCCCCAGCTGCCATCTCAAAACAGGACATTCAACCTCTGGCACAGAGTGAGAAGCCAAGCCTCCAGACCAGAGGGGTGACCAGCCTGCAGTGCTCACAGTTTCTAGCACAGAGCACGAAGCCGGGCACACAGATCCCACAACAGAGTTCAACTGACGCAACCACACACACTCAAACCACTGGAACTCCCTGATCTTCTTGAAGAATACTCCTGATCTTTTCTCTAAGTTCTCCCGTTCCAGGTTCTTCTCCCTTTGTGTTTTCTTTATAGATTCTAATTCCGTTTTCATGCTTTGTACCGTTTC